>CM054061.1:326410554-327010554 GCA_028641055.1 Alopecurus myosuroides | reverse complement strand
CGAGGACCACACCGCCAACGCTGCTGCCGCCAATCCACAGACCACCGATGCACAAGGAGCAGCGTCCGAACCAGCAGCACAGGACGCCACCGTCCACTATGAGAGACCCCCTTCTCCTCCGGCTAGCAATGCCGAGGAGAATCAAGACCAAGAGATGCAAGACAACACCTCCGACGAGCGGCCTGAAGCAGAGCAAGAGCAGCCCACCACAGGGGCTGCTGCACAAGAGAATCTCGCTACCGAGCAGCGAGTGGAAGACACCACCGCCATGGATGCCACCCCAAGCGATGCTTATCCATTGAGCAGCGTGCAGCCAGGTGACGCACCGAGTAGCTCCCAGCCAGGAGCTGCACAAGGCGATGGGCGAGTAACCAAGCAGCGAGCCGCTCTGGATGCTCTGAGGGACGAGGTTGACAGAAGGGCAGCCGAGAAGGAAGCTGCTGAGAAGGCCAAGGCGGAGAAGGAAACCGCTGAGAAGGCCAAGGCCGAGAAGGAAGCCGCCGAGAAGGCGAAGGCCAAAGCTGACGGAAAGAAAGCTGAAGATCCCGAGAAGCAGCGGGCCGAGAAGGAAAGGACGAAGAAGCGGTCCAGAGACCAAGTGCCGCCACCAGCCTCAGGTGGAGCACTCGTGATCCGCGAGTCTGGCCCGATTCCCGCCGCGCTCTCAGCTGATGCTCGCGCTGCTGGCCAGCCTTGCTACCCGGAGTACATGATTGAGGTTAGCCAACAGCACTCAATCGGCTTCCCTCCCAAGGACAAAGCTTTAGCTATCCAGCATGGAAGGAAGGTTGTGGCCATGAACTCCCCTCCTCCAGATCCAAGCCGACACCAGACTGTCAACATTGCTTCTCGTGGAGTCCAAGACAAACCAATAACTTCAAAAGGCCTTGAGCAGGTACTGGACACCATTGGCTTCATCGACGCCAAATGGGATAGCAAGGTTCTCGGCGTGGAGAAATGGCACGGTCTTACCCTTGGCGGCCTCGACCACATGCGCGTGGACTGGAACAAGGTCGACCTGGGACACAAGCCCATGTCCGTCTCCACCGAGACCGCGACACTTGCAGCCAAGATGTTCCTGCATCGCAAGAATGCCGAGGACATCGAGCAGGCCTACGCAGTAAGTTTTCTTTATCTTTTCCGAGTTGAATTTTCCGAGTTGAATTTTCTTCTCTTCTATTCGCCTTTCTGCTCCTTTCCATCACTCCCAGTCCCCGAGATTCTAGCCGAGTAGGTGGATACTCTCCGAGTAGCCTCCTACTCGGGTTGAATCTACTCTGCTTTTTCTAACTCGCTTCTTCTCGCTTCTCAGGACAGCGTCCTGAAGCGGACCAATCTATACCGCCATCTTCTCTGGAACCACTCTATCGCCAGGAGGCGAATTGCCGCTTTAGAGAAGGAAAAGGCAGCTGCGGAGGCGGCCAGCAAGAACGCCAATGATAGCACCCAGCAGCTGACTGAAGTGCAAGGTATGCTTTTAGCTGTGCGATTCATGCGTTTTTTGTTTACGCTCACTTATGCTTTCTTTTGCGCTAACCTTTTCTACTCTACAGAGAAACTGAAGAGCCTAGCCGAAGAGCACGAGAAATGCCGTGCTTTCGTGCAGGATGCCGAAGCCACCATCAAGAGGCTAGAAGGTGAGTTTGTCGTCCACTCGGTTTGATTTTGAAGCTATTTCTTCGCTGCTTCTGTATTGATCTTGTCTGGCTCTTCGCAGAAGATCACAAGGTGTTTGCTGAGGCACATCAAGATTGTGTCAAGCCGGCCGAGGTGCAGCACCAACTGTCCAACCAGGCCACTGTGTTGCTGAAGGACCACGCCACCGAGACCGAGAAGCTGCAACTCCAGTTGCAACAGGCACTCCAGGATGCCATCAACATTGGCGCCGAGAGGGACAGAGCCAACGCCGAGAAGGCCAAGGCCGAGGCCACTTTCAGAGCCAAGGAGAGGGCCCTTGAGCAGGAATGCGAAACTTTGAAGAAGGCCAACGCTGATCTCTTCGCTCAGATGAATGGCTTGCGCCTGATCCAAGAAAGGCACATTTCTAACGAGGAGTCCTGGAGGAAAAAGCTGCAGCGGCTGCGCAACGAACTGTCCGGTAAGTCTTTTCTTCGCTGCTTCTTTTCTTCTCGGTCGCATTTCTTCTCGGTTTTCCCCTACTCGGTTCTTCTCTTCTTGGTTCTACTCGGTTCTTCTCTTCTTGGTTCTGAAGTTACCACATGCTATTTCAGAGATCTGGCCTCATCTTGACTCCCCTTCTGCGCCTACGCTGGCCAAGACCAAAGCAGCTCGCCTTGCGAAAGGTGAGGCAGCAGATACCAGAGCCGAGATCGAGGACAGCTTGCTGGTGCTCAAAGGCTATTTCGAACAGCTGGCTGGCGTCGGAACTGACTTGGTGCACGAGGGCTTTGAGCTCCACAAGCTGTTTTGGCCTCATGATCCTCAGCCAAACACCATGAGGGGCCTAGCCTTCAAGCTGAAGAATGTGAAGAAGGAGTTGAAGAAATGGCGCGCTTCGGGAGCCCGGGCCGGTGCGGATGTGATGCTTCTCTGCATAGCATCCTGGTACGAAAATCTCAACATGCAGCTCTGTCGTGGTGGTGTCACGGCAGATGCCATAGGATGGCTAAACTTGTGGGGACGATGGACGCTGGAGGTATTCGGGGAGGGATCACGCGACGAGTAGACGCGTGAGGTAAGAACAATACACTGCAAACAACACGATCTACCCAGGTTCAGGGCCCTCGTGAGGAGGTAAAACCCCTACTCCTGCCTTTCTATATGTATTATGATGTCTCTCCGAGTAGCCACAGTACCAAAGATATCTCTACCGAGTAGCCTCTTGCTCCTCCCCGAGTAGAGCTAGGTCAAGAACTTAGGGTTTCTAGGATGAGAGTGTGGTCTCTAATGAGCATGAGCCTCAGTGTCCCTCGCGCAGGAGGCGGCTGGGCACCTTATATACACGATGCCCAGCCAGATACGTCCAAATCTAGACAAGTGTCGACATAGTGTGCACACCGTCCTTTCACCGAGTACCCGCTGACAGCTTTGGTCGTTGGTCTTGGCTGCTTCTGTAAAGTCGTTGGGCAAAACTAGGGGACAGACTGGTATCACTGTACCTAGTCACAGTGTAGGCCCCCCTTATCCTGCCACCGACTGCTTCCTTGCTGTCACTGTCAGGCAGGCCGTCCCCACGTGAACAGTAGTTCGAATGCTGCCAAGTACGGACCCAGGATACGCGGGATCCTGTGTCAGAACGGCTCCTTTGACTTCCTGCCCGAGTAGTTTCCCGCCAAAGGTTCCCGCCAATTGTACTCGGGCCAAACCTTCTACTCGACAGGGTAGGACTTGACTGATATCTCCTTCTGGTCATCTTGAGGTGAGACCGAGTAGCAGCCGACCGGGTAGCGAGTACCCGGTAGTCGGCTACTCGACCAAACCTCTCTTCTGTAAGCGGCCTTTACCACCTGTCTTTACCCTACTCGGGGGTAACCCCCCGACAGCAGTCCCCGAAGCTGGTTGAGTCTTGCGAACTTGTTCACTAGGCTCTGCCAGCTTAAAACCAGCCTTTGCACCTCAGCCATCGAACCTCAAGATGCCGAGTAGGTCCTCCGAGTAGCCTTCCGGAAAGTATCTTGGGTTTCCTTCTCCGAGTAACACTTGCTTTCTACTCTGTATCCGAGTAAAAAGACTTAGCGAAAATTCGCAAACTGAGCCTCTGCAGCGCAGAGCAACATCCAGCCCTTCACGCAGGCACCGCCCACGTGTCAAGCATCCACGACCTTGTCGTTTGGTTGCCCAGGACACGACGCCACGTGTCCAGTTTTCACGCCGTGGGCCCACCGGCCGTCATGTCCCATCACGCGCAATTACTGGCCACGATCTGAAGGTGGGATCAAATGCGGCCGTTACGCGCGCAGCCCGCGCTTGTGTGCGTTTCTAGCCGGCCACAGGACCCACCACACGCCACAGTCGATCCCACTACCGCGGCGGTAACGGTAATACCGCGAGGGAGATATAAATACCCCCGCGGTAACTTCCTTTTCTTCTTCCCTGCTCTTTTCCCCTTCTGCCTCTTGTCCTTCTTCTCCACCGAGCCCTCCGCCGCCGCGCAAGCTTCCGCGCCGCCGCGGACTCACCCCACCGAGCAACTTCACTCGAAAATCATCCACTCCTCCCACTCGCAACAATGGCCAAGGCTAGCTGGGCGGGTTCCTCCGTCACCAAGGCCGATCTCGCCTGGCTCGTGACCAGCAGAAGGGTTCCCCCCGGCGTGGAGTGCCGGGCACCCGACGACGAGGTCGTGCCGACTCCACAGGACGGCGAGCGGGTGGTCTTCATGAGCCACTTCGAGCGCGGCTTCGGGCTGCCCGCCTCCGACTTTCTGCGCCAATTCCTCGACCACTTCGGGCTGCAGATGCACCATCTGCCGCCCAACGCGGTCGTCTTCCTCGCCTACCACGCCGTGGTCTGCGAGGCTTTCCTCGGCATCAGGCCTACGACTGATACGTGGCTCAGGTACTTTAATCTCCGCCAACAGTCAGTCGGGAAGAAAGAAGGTGCAGGTATCGGCCGCGCCACCGACACGGGCTGTGCCATGATGGTGCAGCGGACGGGTACGAACCATCCCCGCATCCAGGGGCTGGATTCCTGCCGAATGTGGCAGCAGACCTTCTTCTATGTCAAGAACGTCCCCGCCACGGAAGGAGGTGTGGTTGATGATCGAATCAACCTGCCCGCTTGGAGGAATCGTGCTCCACTCGGGTCGAACTGGAAGGAGAAGCCCACCATCGACGAAATCGCCGTCGAGATAGAAGACAGACTCGGCGAGTTGAAGAAGCTGGGCCTCAAGAACGACGACCCGGTGGTATGCTGGATCAAGCGCCGAGTACTCCCTCTGCAGGAGCGCTGCCATCTCATGTGTTACATGGGAGGCCCGCGCGACTGCACCAGGACCACCACCATCGAAATCGACGATGCGGATGTTGCCTATCATGCCAGGAACATGCTGAAGACAAGCCTCACCGAGAAGTGGCGGTATGGTTTCGTCCCATACAGCCGTACGCAGCCGATTGCCCGGGTACGCTATTCTCACTCTGCTTTCGCCTCTGCTTCCCGAGTAGATAACCTCCCTTTCCGCCCCGACTAGCAATCACCTGTCGCACCGAGTATAGCGCTTAGTCGACTCGCACTTAGGCTCAATATGCTTTGTGTTTGCACGCCTATCCGGGTAGAACACTTGAAAAACTGCATAGGCTTAGTGTGCTTTGTGTCTGCACGCCTGTCCGAGTAGAATACTTAGAAAACTGCATAGGCTTAGTGTGCTTTGTGTTTGCACGCCTATCCGAGTAGAGTTCCATCCTGCTACTCGGTTGACTTATGATCCTTCTCTGTCTTTCAGACTCTTACTCGACAGCTGATTGAGAGTCGCGAAGTTTTTGAAGAGAACTGGTTCGCCGATCGCGAGGAGGATGACATGCTGCCCTCTGATGACGCGGAACCGAGCAGTCCCGTTCCTGACAAGCGCGATGCTCTCCGCACTTGGTCGGATGAAGGCTCTCACGGTATTGTTATTTTCATCTTGTTTGCTTCCGAGAGACACCAATCCTTTGCACTGCTGTTCCTGATTCTTCCTTCTTCTCCTTTGAACTTCTCAGATGAGGCCGCTGCGGAGAAGGACGACGAGGATGAGGGCGAGAACGAGGGCGATGCGCCCCTCGTCGTCCAACCTTTGTCTACTGCCCCTCCCGAAACCCGCAAGCGGACTGGGAGCGAAGCGCAGGCACCTCCAGCCAAGAAGAGAAAGCCCGCCGAGAAGGAGGAGGCCGCCGAGAAGAAGAAGAAGGTTACTGTCAAGAAACCCCGACGACAGCTTAAATCCACCAATGCGTGAGTTCTCTTCTCGTTTGCCCTCCTTCTCGCGTAGTACTGATTTCTCCCAAATCTTCTTCCAATCCCTGATCTCTTTCTTCTCTGCAGTCCTGCCATGGATGCGAACGCAGCCCTCGCGTCCGACCAAGCCCAGAAGAAACCAGTACCTCTGGTCAACCTGGACGATGATGATGAGGATCGCGACGCCAATGCTGCTGCTGCCAATCCAGCACAAGGAGCAGCGTCAGAACCAGCAGCACAAGACACCGCCGTCCACGACGAGAGACCCCCTTCTCCTCCGGCTAGCAACGCCGAGGAGAACCAAGAACAAGAAATGCAAGACGCCGCCGCCCTTGAGCAGCCAGAAGTAGAACGAGAGCAGCCCACCACGGAGGCTGCTGCACAAGAGAACATCACCGCTGAGCAGCCGACGACAGATGACGCCACCGCGGATGCTACCGTAGCAGATGCCTACCCACTGCCAGGCAGCGCACCGAGTGGTGTTCTGCCAGGAGCTGCAGCGGCGCCACCAACTGCGCAAGGCCCTATGCCACCAACTGCGCAAGGCCCTACACCACCAACTTCCTCCTTGTCTCCACAGAGCAAGGACACATCCAGCCCTCCTGGGCAAGCAGCCAAGCAACAGGCCCTTGATGCTCTGAGGGATTATTGTTCCAAGAAAGGCCTTTCTGAGAAGGAGACCGCCGATAAGATGGCTGCTGAGGAGGCCAAGGCCAAGGAGGAGGCCACCGAGAAGGTCAAAGCTGAGAAAGAAGCTGCTGAGAGAGCCAAGGCCGAGCAGAAGAAGGCCAGGGCTGAGCAGAAGAAGGCCGAGAAGCTAGCTGCCGAGAAGGCAGTCGCCGAGAAGGCAAAGGCCAAGACTGAGGGGAAGAGACCCGAGGATCCCGAGAAGCAGGAAATCGAGAAGGAGCGAAGGAAGAAAAGAGCCAGAGACCAAGGCGCATCCGCAGGCGGAGCACTCGTGATTCGCGACTCCGGCCCGATTCCTGCTGCGCTCTCGGCTGATGCCCGCGCTGCTGGTCAGCCCTGCTTCCCGGACTATATGATCGAGGTTAGCCACCAACATAGCATCGGCTTCCCTCCCCAAGATAAAGCTGTAGCTATTCAGAAAGGGAGGAAAGCTGTAGCCAGGAATACTCCTCCCTTCGATCCAGCCCAGAACAAACCCGTCAATATTGCTTCTCGGGGAGCCCAAGACAAGCCAATAACCTCCAAGGGTCTTGAGCAGGTACTGGACACTGTCGGCTACATCAGCGCCAAGTGGGACAGCGGGGTTCTCGGAGAGGAGAAGTGGCACGGCTTGACCCTTGGCTCCGTCGACCACTACCGCGTGGAGTGGAACAAGATCGACCTGGGACACAAGCCCATGTCCGTCTCCACCGATACCGCAACCCTCGCAGCCAAGATGTTCTTGCACCGCAAGAACGCCGAAGATATCGAACAGAGCTACGCAGTAAGTCTTTTTGCCTTTTTCGAGTTGAATTTTCTTCTCTTCTACTCGCCTTTCTTCTTTCTTGCCATCACCCCCAGTCCCCGAGATTTGGGTCGAGTAGATGGGTACTCTCCGAGTAGCCTCCTATTCGGGCCGAATCTTCTCTGCTTTGTCTAACTCATTTTCTTCTCGGTTTTCAGGATACCGTTCTTAAGCGGACCAACTTGTACCGCATCCTTCTCTGGAATCACTCCATCGCCAGGAGGCGAATTGCTGCGCTGGAGAAGGAAAAGATAGCTGCTGAGGCTGCGAGCAAAAATGCAAATGACAGCACCCAACAGCTGGCCGAAGTGCAAGGTACGCCTTTAGCCACGCGGTTTCTGCGTTTTATGTTTACGCCCGCTTCTGCTTTCTCACGCGCTAACCTTTTCTTCTCTGCAGATAAACTGAAGGCCTTGGCCGATGAGCATGAAAAATGCCGTAGCTTCGTGGAGAACGCCGAGGCCACCATAAAGAAACTTGAAGGTGAGTTTGCTGTTTACTCGGTGTGACCTTGAGTTTGGTTCTTCTCTGCTCGTTTACTGACCTCATCTTATCTTCTCGCAGAAGATTATAAATCCTTTGCTGAGGCGCACCAAGATTGCGTCAAGCCAGTGGAGGTGGAGAAGCAGCTATCCGACCAGGCCATTACTCTGGTGAAGGACCACACCACCGAGATGGAGAAGCTGCAGGTCCAGCTTCAGAACGCACTCCGAGACGCCGTGAAGATTGGCGCCGAGAGGGACGCGGCCATCGCCGAGAAAGCCAAGGCCGAGACTACTTTCAAGGCCAAGGAGAGGGCCCTCGAGGCTGAATGCGAGACTCTGAAGAAGGCCAATGCTGATCTTTTCGCTCAGATGGACACCCTGCGCCAGATCCAATCAAAGCACATTAGCAACGAGGAATCTTGGAGAATCAAGCTGCAGCATCTGCGCCGCCAACTGATCGGTAAGTTCTTTTCTTCATTGCATCTTTTCTTCTCGGTCTTATTCCTTCTCGGCTTCCTTTTTTCTTTCTCGGTTTGTGATCTTGCCACTTGCTATTTCAGAGATCTGGCCTCGTCTTGAGTCTACCTCTGCGCCCACGATAGCCAAGGCCCGAGCAGTTCGCCTCTCGCTGGGTGAGCCGATTGACACCAGGGCTGATATCGAGGACAGCTTGCTGGTGCTCAGAGGTTACTTCGAACAGCTGGCCGGCTGCGGGACTGATTTGATGCATGCGGGCTTTGAGCTCCACCGGCTGTTCTGGCCTCATGATCCTGTGCCAAGAAGCATGCGGGAGCTCGCCCTCAAGCTGGAGAACGTGAAGGCCGAGTTGAAAAAGTGGCGAGCCTCCGGAGCCCGTGCTGGTGCGGACGTGATGCTTCTCTGCATTGCGTCCTGGTATGAGAACCTGGATATGCAGCTCATCCGCGGGAAGCGTGGTAACTCCAAGTGGGAGACTGATGCCGATAGCGTGGCCTTGCGCAAGCAGATTGCATATGATGTCGCAGAATGCGCCGAGACGGAGGTCTACATCGATGGCGTCCCCGAACCCGACACCGAGTACGAGGACGACGAAGATGATGACGACGAGGAAGAACTTGCTGATTTCTTCGAATCTCCCAAGGGCAAGGCCGGGAAGGGAAAGGCCACCGTCGTCGCGAGTAGCGACGAAGACGAAGGGGCGCACATCGACTCCGAGCCACTCGACTTCGGCACTTCCTCAGGTGCTGCTCTCGACGACACGGTGCCTGCTCCTGGCCACGCTTCTGGCTCCTCTTCGGCCCCAGGGCCCGTCTCGGTGGCCACGGCCACTTCCGAGCAGGCGGGAGCGGGTGCCGCTCAAGCCAGCACCGAAGGAACAGCTACCGCGACCGCTACTGAAGAAACTGCTGCCAAGACTGCCGCCGAGAACATCGCCTCTTCAACTTGAAGCATCCTGCAATCTTTTTTCACTTGAACCTTTATCAGACCCCGGGATGCCGGGAGCAGATGTAACAGACTACCTTTATTTTGCTTGCTACACAGTTTTTATGCCCACTCTGTTTACGTTGACATTAATCAATTTGAACGACACTGGCTTAATGCCGAGTTGTGTTTCCATGCGAGTCCCCGAGTAGCATTTCTTATTCACCCTGTCTTCTCATCTCTGCTCTACCTGCGACTTGTCGCTTGTTTGGTATTCGAGTCACAAGAATCAAGGAACAAGGCTGCAAATACTTAGCCGCTAGAAACAATCATGATAACACAGCCCACCACCTAGCCGAGAAGACGGAAATAGGAAACAAAAAGTAACCGACAATCTACTCGGTTCCTGCACTTTTTCTTCCTTAGTGGTTTTCGTGTGCTCATTGACCTTTTGCTTGTTCTCTTGCTTGCCATGAAGCCGGGTTTCGGACAACAGCAGAGTCGAAGAGTTGGCATATAGGTTTAAACACAGTACCCAATACACTTATGAGTTCTAAAGTGGAGCAACCGAGTAGACAAACAGTAAAGCCGAGTAAGAAAAACACTTAGAGCAATTTTGGACGAGGGCAGTTCCCGAGAACAATTTTAGATTGCAGAGTAGAATCTCAACTCGGATAAGAGGGTACATACACATCTTTGCTTACGAATGAAAGCGACGAAGTAGAGCTACATTCCAAGGGCGCTTGGTTTCCTCTCCAGCTTTATCTGCCCTGTTCGCCTGCGATGGGCGCACATCTACAAGATAGTACGCGTCATTGTGCAGCGCTTTGCTGACAATGAATGGCCCTTCCCATGGAGGAGACAACTTGTGCATCCCGGCTGTGCGCTGCACAAGCCTAAGGACCATGTCTCCTTCTCGGAAAACCCTTGGGTTCACCTTTCGGCTATGATAACGCCGCAGGTTTTGCTGGTAGATAGCCGAACGTGACAGAGTCAGCTCTCTTGCTTCTTCAAGCAGGTCAACGTCGTCTTCTCGAGCTTCTCTCGCCTCCACCTCAGTGTAGAGGGCTACTCGGGGGGAGTCATGCTCTAAGTCTATTGGCAACACGGCCTCAGCCCCGTATACCAAGAAGAATGGCGTGTAGCCGGTTGACCGGTTAGGGGTAGTCCTTAGACTCCACAACACCGCTGGCAACTCTTCTAGCCAACATCCAGGTGTTTTCAGCAACGGCTCAATCAGCCTTGGCTTGATGCCTGCCAGTACCATCCCATTTGCTCTCTCAACTTGCCCATTGGAGGCAGGGTGCGCGACTGACGCAACGTCTAGTCGGATATGCTTATCTCTGCAGAATCGCACCATTGCCCCCTCTGCAAAGTTGGTGCCATTGTCGGTGATGATACTGTGCGGGTAGCCATATCTCATGATCACATCCTTCACAAATTTCACAGCTGTGACCCCATCGCACTTCCGAATAGGTTTCACCTCGATCCATTTGGTGAACTTGTCCACCATGACCAAGATATGTGTCATGTTGCCTTTGGCCGGCTTGAAGGGCCCAACCATATCCAAGCACCAAACAGCAAATGGCCATGTGATAGGAATTGTTTTCAACTCGGAAGCAGGCATGTGAATCTTACTTGCAAACATCTGGCAGCCGTTGCACTTCCTCACGATATCCTCAGCTTGCTGCAATGCAGTGAGCCAGTAAAAGCCATGCCGAAAAGCTTTCTTGACCAAAGCCCGAGAAGAGGCGTGGTGCCCGCATTCCCCTTGATGTATCTCCACCAGTATTTCTTCTCCTTCTTCTGGGCTCACACACCGTTGCAGCACACCAGTGGCACTTCTTTTATGCAGTACACCTTGGACTATAGTGTAGCCCTTGGACTTTCTCTGAATCTGCCTCGCAGTCACTTCATCTTCAGGCAAAGCACCGTCCCTTAGAAAGGATAATATGGGCATAGCCCAACTCGGTGTCTCCCGTATGGGAAACACTGGTTCGTCCAATTCCATTGGGACAGGCTCTTGCGGTTGCACAGGAGGAATAGGAGTGCTTCTTTGCAACCCGGACCGATTGGCGAGAACCTCTTCAATGAATGCAACAGCTTCTGGGTTGAGGGCGGCAGTCCCCGAGTAAGGAATGGCAGTCCCCGGGTAGGGAGCGACAGTCCCCGAGTAGGGAACGACAGTCCCCGAGTAGGGAACAGCAGTCCCCGAGTAGGGAGCAGCAGTCCCCGAGTAGGGAACGGCAGTCCCCGAGTAGGGAACGGCAGTCCCCGAGTAGGGAACGGCAGTCCCCGAGTAGGGAACGGCAGTCCCCGAGTTTCCTGCAGCACTATCCCAGTCAATTTCCATTGGGTCAGATTCTTCACTTGGCAGAGAAGGAACAAAGATGGATTCCGAGTTGGGGGAAGGCTTGATGGAAGGCTTCCTCAAATGCTCCAAGGCAATCCCTGCTGGGATGGACTGCCGAGAAGATCCCAACTTGGACAGCTCATCTGCCGCTTCGTTCTCTGCTCGGTGAATGTGCTGGAACTCACAGCCTTCGAAGAACCCAGTCATAGACTGTACCAGAAAGCGATACGATGCCATGTTGGCATCCAAAGCATCCCAGGTACCCGAAACTTGCTGCACCACCAAATCTGAATCGCCATAGCAGATAATGCGCTGCACACCAACCTCCTTGGCTACACGCAAGCCATGCACCACTGCCTCGTACTCGGCTACATTGTTGGATGCCTTGAAGTGAATTTGCAGCACATACTTGAGTTGATCCCGCTTGGGTGATGTAAGCACAACACCAGCGCCAAGGCCTTCTTTCACCTTTGAGCCATCAAAGTGCATCCTCCAATAGTTGGAGACTGGAGCAGGAGGCTCATACTGCATCTCGGCCCAGTCCACAAGAAACTCTGCCAGGACCTGAGACTTGATTGCTTCTCTTCTCGCATACGCTGGAGCGTACGCGGCTAGCTCAATCGCCCACTTGGCTACTCTGCCACTCGCCTCCTTGTTACCCATTATATCCGAGATGGGAGCTGAACTCACAACAGTGACGGGATGCTCCTGGAAATAATGCTTCAGCTTCCTTGCGCCCAGGTACACACCATATGTCATCTTCTGGTAGTGCGGATAGTTTTGCTTGGAACTGGACAACACTTCACTGAGATAATAGACTGGGCGCTGCACACTCTTGCCTTCTTCTTCTCGCTCCACCACAATCACCACGCTGACTACTCGGTTAGTCGCAGCAATGTACAACAACATAGGCTCCTTGGGTAACGGACTAGCCAAGACGGGAGCAGTAGCCAGCATTGCTTTCAACTCATTGAATGCCACGTCCGCCTGCGGAGTCCAGGCAAACTTGTCACTTTTCTTCATCAGCTGGTACAGAGGCAAAGCCTTCTCGCCCATTCGGCCCAAGAAACGGCTCAGAGAAGCCAAACAACCCGTGAACTTCTGCACATCCTTCAGTGATCTCGGCAAAGACATGCTCTCAATAGCTTTTATCTTTGAAGGGTTAGCTTCAATGCCACGGCTAGAAACCAGAAATCCGAGTAGCTTTCCAGCCGGTACACCAAAGGTGCACTTACTCGGATTCAGTTTCATTTTGTACTTGCGTAGGTTAGCAAAGGTTTCCTCCAGGTCGGCAAGCAGAGTATGTGTTTTATTCGTTTTGATGACAATGTCATCTACGTACACCTGCACATTCTTGCCGAGCTGGTTATGCAAGCATTTCTGCATGCATCTCTGGTAGGTTGCACCCGCATTCCTCAAGCCAAAACACATGACACGATAGCAATAAGCCCCGTACGGGGTAATGAAAGCAGTCTTTATTTGATCAGCAGGGTTAAGTGCAATCTGGTGGAAACCAGAGTAGGCATCAATGAAAGATAGCAGTTCACAGCCAGCAGTGGAATCGATCACCTGATCGATGCGGGGTAGCGGGAAAGGATCCTTGGGGCACGCCTTGTTCAAGTCGGTGTAGTCGACGCACATGCGCCATGCGGTAGCGGCCTTGGGATCCTCCTTCTTCTTCTCGACCATGACCGGGTTGGCTAGCCAATCCGGATGCAGCACCTCCATGATGAAGTTACTTATCAGCAGCTTGGTGATCTGATCACCGATGGCCTTCCTCCTCTCATCCCCGAAGCGGCGCATAGCCTGCTTCACGGGCTTGGCGTCAGGACGCACATGCAAAGAGTGCTCAACCAACTCCCTCGGGACTCCTGGTAAATCTTCATTGGTCCAGGCAAAGACATCCCGATTCTCACGGAGGAAGTGGATGAGCTCGCTTTCCTATTTCTCCGCCAACCCGGAGCCAATAATGGCTTCGCGGTCGGGGAACTCAGGGTCGACCTGAATCTTCTTCGTCTCCTTGGCAGCCTGGAAAGCAGTGCCTTGCTGGATACTCGGCACACCTTGTGCGCCAGCTTGCGCGAACTGAGCCAAAGCCACCACCTCGTACATCTTCCTCTTCTCGGCAGCAATTACCATTGACTCCGCCAACTGGGAACCAGCAGAGGCACACTCAATGGATTTCTTGTAATCCCCCGAGATGGTGATGATGCCATTGGGACCGGGGATCTTCATCTTCAGGTAAGCCACATGGGTGGAGGCCATGAACTTGCTCAGAGCCGGCCTGCCGAGTAGAGCGTGATACGGGCTCCGATGGTCCACCACCTCGAACTGCAGGCGCTCTGTGCGACAGTTCTCCCGAGTACCGAATAGCACATCAATCCACACTCGGCCAATCGGGTTGCATGAGACCCCGGGCACAATGCCATGGAATGTAGTCTTGCTAGGCAGCATCATGTTCTCGGCCATGCCAAGCTTCTCGAGTGTATCCCTGTACACAATGTTGATGCTGCTGCCATTGTCGATCAGCACCTTGCTGAACCTCACATTCTTCATGGTGCCCAGGAAAGTAGGATCCAGCACCAAGGCATAGCTACCCGGATTGGGCATCACCTTGGGATGATCTACTCGGGACCACCGGATCTCCTTGTCGCACCAGTACATGTAGTGAGGAACAGCAGGAATCACTGCATTGACCTCCATGGCCCGCCTGTGCTGCGACTGCTTGTCGTCAGACTCAGAAGTGAAGATCATGTAGCTCTCATGGTGCTCTTGGTACTGATTGGAGCCATTGCCCCCATTGTTGCCATTGTTGTTGTTGCCCTGGTAGTTGTTGTTGTTGCCTCTGTTGTTGTTGTTGTTGCGGTTGTAGTTGTTGTTGTTGTTGTTGCGGTATCGCTCGTTGTTGAAGTACTGGTTGGCTCCTAAAGCCACCTGGTTGACGTTCTCTCTTCTCGGGTACACTGGCGGCCGAGCTGCAGGAGCACGAGCAGGCTGCACATTGTCATTGGCATTGACGGCTGGCAGGGGAGGAGGAGGAGGCAAGCCATCACTCTTGATTGCCTCCCACCACTCGCACTGCCGAGTAGTGTGGTTAGCAGGCCTCGATGGATGGTGGGTGTGAAAGCTGCATGGGCCATCCTTCATGTCATCGAAGACAAACTTCTTCGGCTGCTCCGAGTTCCCGCTACCCGACTGGGATCCGCGAAACGGCTTCTTGCTGCCTTGGCCCTGGTTCTGGTTTTGCCCGTAGGCTCCAGCAGGTTTTTGCCTCTGGCCACCACTGCCTCCAATGTTTACTGCATTCACCTCCTCGGGATCATACCGGTTGTCCACTCGGCGCTTGTTGCGGAACTCGTTGCGCTTGCTGCCATTGAAGTTTCTTCTCGGCTCAGAGGAGTCCATCAGTGGCTGAGTAGGATCACCGAGTGCGTACTGATCCGCAATCTTGATGGTCTCTGCCAGGGTGTTCGGCATCTCCCTCTGCAATCTCTGCCAAAGCATGCTGCCATGTCGGCAACCCTGCGCAAACCAGGTGATGGCCTGAGCTTCATTCACACCCTCACAGGTGTTCCTCAAGGTGCTCCACCGAGTAAGATACTCGCGGTCTGTCTCGTCTTCTCGCTGCTTGCAGGCTGACAGCTGCTGTGGCCTATTCGGCCTCTTGTATGTACTCGTGAAGTTGCTGATGAATGCGTCCGAGAAATCCAGCCAGCAGTTAATGCTGTTCTTGGGCATGTTGTTGAGCCAAGTACGGGCTGGACCCTCTAGCATTTGCGGCACATAGCGCACCGCCCATCTTCTGTTACCATTCGCGATATGGACCGCGGTAACATAATCATTGAGCCAATCTTCAGGCTTGGTGCTACCATTGTAGCTCTTGGTGCCCCTTGCAAGCTGGAAACCCTTCACGGATGGCTCGTTCATGATGCGCGGGCCAAAGCACTCGGGGCCAGGGGGACCCGTGCTCTCCAGCCGCGCCGACAAGCTGATTCGGTCCAACTGATGCCTTGCATCTCCAACCGCCAACACACGGTCACCAACACGGTCACGAATATCATAGCCGGCCATCTCCATGGCCGAGTTGCCATCATCATACCTGTCCACCTGCACGGCCGCAGGCTGCTCCACCGGGTTGATGACCTGCGCCGCAGCACGCGGCTGCTGCCTCTGCCGAGTAGGCTGAGCTGCGGGTTGCCGAGAAGTACCCGGACGCGCGGCTTCTCGGACACGGCTTTGAGCTTGATGGGCTTGAGAGCCTGCTCTTGCAGCATTGTGTTCCTGCCCGGGCTGCTGCGGCACAGTAATCTGTCTCGCGGCAGCAGCCGGGTCATACACCTGCATCTGCCTGTCTCTGCCCGAGCGGCCGCTGCGGCTCTTCTCGCGGCTGGGATGCGGAGATGAGGCCTGATCGTTAGATCTAGCCGCGTGCGAATGCACCATCTGCGAAGCCCCGGCCCCAGGATTGGCCTTCCGGAACTCCTCGTTCTGCCTAGCAGCCTCCAACACTAACTCATTGAGCCTCTCTTGCTGCCTAACGCGTGCGTCGCCGTCTAGACGAGGCAACTCGGCAGCAACCGCCTCTGCAGCTCTAAGGGTTTTGGCGGGTGTGCTATATCTGGGCCTGGTGGAGGTGTTTTCGGTGGCGGACTGAGCGGGAGCCTCTACAACCGTGGCCATCTCGGCACCAAGGTTACGACGAGTAGTACCTACTCTGCTAGGCCTCCTAGCAACCGGCGTGAAACCATGAGCCCTATTGTACTCAAGCTGATCTAGACTCAGCTCTAACCTCACCTTGTCCAACTCCGCCTGCTCGGCGAGCAGCTCCAAACGTTGCCGCTCAAGCTGCTCCCTCATGGCCAGGAGCTCGACGTCGGTGGAGGTTGGCATGCCAAGCCGCGCAGCAGACGCGGGGATGGCCGCAGAGGTGGAGGGCGGCATGTTGCTCTCCTTCTCGTATGGCCGGTGTACCCTGCCACCAGCCGGTGCATCCACCTCCTCGACGACGGCCGCAGCGCCAGTAGCTGCTGCGCCGGCGTTTGCCGTCAAGCCTGCCACCAGCACCTCAGCGCAGTTCGCAGAGCGAGACGCGGGCCTTCCGCGAGCAGCAATCACCGCGGGAGGATCCTCCGCGTCTTGCACCTGCTCAGGATACGCATGGTCGATGACGGTGGCGATGTAGACGAGATGAGAGCCGAAGGAGACCACCGAGCCGCCCTCCGGCATGGCCTCAACGCCGAAACAGCCGGCGTTGTCGATGACGAAGTCGAAAGAGCCGAATCTGTGGACAAGGCCACAGACCACGCGCTCCGCGGAAGAAGATCCCGTCCGAACAGAAACTCCAGCCAGCGCCGCTGGTTGCCCCACGGTGGGCGCCAACTGTCGTGGTGGTGTCACGGCAGATGCCATAGGATGGCTAAACTTGTGGGGACGATGGACGCTGGAGGTATTCGGGGAGGGATCACGCGACGAGTAGACGCGTGAGGTAAGAACAATACACTGCAAACAACACGATCTACCCAGGTTCAGGGCCCTCGTGAGGAGGTAAAACCCCTACTCCTGCCTTTCTATATGTATTATGATGTCTCTCCGAGTAGCCACAGTACCAAAGATATCTCTACCGAGTAGCCTCTTGCTCCTCCCCGAGTAGAGCTAGGTCAAGAACTTAGGGTTTCTAGGATGAGAGTGTGGTCTCTAATGAGCATGAGCCTCAGTGTCCCTCGCGCAGGAGGCGGCTGGGCACCTTATATACACGATGCCCAGCCAGATACGTCCAAATCTAGACAAGTGTCGACATAGTGTGCACACCGTCCTTTCACCGAGTACCCGCTGACAGCTTTGGTCGTTGGTCTTGGCTGCTTCTGTAAAGTCGTTGGGCAAAACTAGGGGACAGACTGGTATCACTGTACCTAGTCACAGTGTAGGCCCCCCTTATCCTGCCACCGACTGCTTCCTTGCTGTCACTGTCAGGCAGGCCGTCCCCACGTGAACAGTAGTTCGAATGCTGCCAAGTACGGACCCAGGATACGCGGGATCCTGTGTCAGAACGGCTCCTTTGACTTCCTGCCCGAGTAGTTTCCCGCCAAAGGTTCCCGCCAATTGTACTCGGGCCAAACCTTCTACTCGACAGGGTAGGACTTGACTGATATCTCCTTCTGGTCATCTTGAGGTGAGACCGAGTAGCAGCCGACCGGGTAGCGAGTACCCGGTAGTCGGCTACTCGACCAAACCTCTCTTCTGTAAGCGGCCTTTACCACCTGTCTTTACCCTACTCGGGGGTAACCCCCCGACAAGCTCATCCGCGGGAAGCGCAATGATTCCAAGTGGGAGTTAGATCCCGACTGCGTGGCCACACGCAAGCAGATCGCCTACGAGGTCGCGGAGTGCGCCGAGACGGAGACCTTCATCGAGGGCCTCCCCGAGCCCGACACCGAGTACGAAGACGAAGAGGGAGATGACGACGAAGTTGAATCCGAGTTGGAAGGCTTCTTCGACTCTCCTGAGGGCAAGGCCGGGAAGGGGAAAGGCACGGCCATCTCGAGTAGCGATGAGGAGGCTGAGCACATCGAGACCGCTCCACTCGAGTTCGGCACCTCCTCAGGTGCTGCTCTCGATGACACGGTGCCCCCTCCTGGCCACGCTTCAGGATCCTCTTCGGCTCCCGGACTCGTCTCGGTGGCCACGGCCACTTCCGAGCAGACGGCCACCCAGCATGCTGCTGAGATGACGGAATCCGCCACCATCCAGACGGAAGCGGATGCCACCCATGCCAGCACCGAAGAAACGGCTGCCGCGACCGCCACCGAAGAAGCAGCAGCCAAGGCCAGCGCCGAGAACACTGCCTCCTCATCTTGAGGCAACCTGTAATCTCTTTCAACTCGAACATTTATCAGATCCCCGGGATGCCGGGAGCAGATGTAATAGACTATCTTTGTTTTGCTTGCTACACAGTTTTTATGCCCACTCTGTTTATTTCGACATTAATCAATTTGAACGACACTGGCTCAATGTCGAGTTGCGTTTCCATGCGAGTCCCCGAGTTGCATTTCTTATTCACCCTATCTTTTCATCTTTGCTCTACCCGCGACTTGTCGCTTGTTTGGTATTCGAGTCACAAGAGTCAAGTAGTAGGGCTGCAAATACTTAGCCGCTAGAAACAATCATGGTAACGCAGCCCACCACTTAGCCGAGAAGACGAAAACAGGGAACAAAAGTAACAAACAGTCTACTCGGTTCCTGCACTCTTTCTTCCTTAGTGATTTTCGTGTGCTCATTGACCTTTTGCTTGTTCTCTTGCTTGCCATGAAGCCGGGTTTCGGACAGCAGCAGAGTCGAAGAGTTGGCATATAGGTTTAAACACAGTACTCAATGCACTTATGAGTTCTGAAGTGGAGCAACCGAATAGACAAAGGACCAAGCCGAGTAAAAAAAACACTTAGAGCAATTTTGGACGAGGGCAGTCCCCGAGAACAATTTCAGATTGCAGAGTAGAATTTCAACTCGGATAAGAGGGTACATACACATCTTTGCTTACGAATGAAAGCGGCGGAGTAGAGCTACATTCCAAGGGCGCTTGGTTTCCTCTCCAGCTTTATCTGCCCTGTTCGCCTGCGATGGGCGCACATCTACAAGGTAGTACGCATCATTGTGCAGCGCTTTGCTCACAATAAAAGGCCCTTCCCAAGGAGGAGACAACTTGTGCATCCCAGCTGTGCGCTGCACAAGCCTAAGGACCATGTCTCCTTCTCGGAAAACCCTTGGGTTCACCTTTCGGCTATGATAGCGCCGCAGGTTTTGCTGGTAGATAGCCGAACGTGACAGAGTCAGCTCTCTTGCTTCTTCAAGCAGGTCAACGTCGTCTTCTCGAGCTTCTCTCGCCTCCACCTCAGTGTAGAGGGCTACTCGGGGGGAGTCATGCTCTAAGTCTATTGGCAACACGGCCTCAGCCCCGTATACCAAGAAGAATGGCGTGTAGCCGGTTGACCGGTTAGGGGTAGTCCTTAGACTCCACAACACCGCTGGCAACTCTTCTAGCCAACACCCAGGTGTTTTCAGCAACGGCTCGATCAGCCTTGGCTTTATACCTGCCAGTACCATTCCATTTGCTCTCTCAACTTGCCCATTGGAGGCAGGGTGCGCGACTGACGCAACGTCTAGTCGGATATGCTTATCTCTGCAGAATCGCACCATTGCCCCCTCTGCAAAGTTGGTGCCGTTGTCGGTGATGATACTGTGCGGGTAGCCGTATCTCATGATCACATCCTTCACAAACTTCACAGCTGTGACTCCATCACACTTCCGAATAGGTTTCACCTCAATCCACTTGGTGAACTTGTCCACCATGACCAAAATATGTGTCATATTGCCTTTAGCCGGCTTGAAGGGACCAACCATATCCAAGCACCAAACAGCAAATGGCCATGTGATAGGAATTGTTTTCAACTCGGAAGCAGGCATGTGAATCTTACTTGCAAACATCTGGCAGCCGTTGCACTTCCTCACAATATCTTCAGCTTGCTGCAGTGCAGTGAGCCAGTAGAAGCCATGCCGAAAAGCTTTCTTGACCAATGCCCGAGAAGAGGCGTGGTGCCCACATTCCCCTTGATGTATCTCCACCAGGATTTCTTCTCCCTCTTCTGGGCTCACACAACGTTGCAGCACACCAGTGGCACTTCTCTTGTGCAGCACATCTCGGACTATAGTGTAGCCCTTGGACCTTCTCTGAATCTGCCTCGCAGTCACTTCATCTTCAGGTAAAGTACCGTCCCTTAGAAAGGACAATATGGGCATAGCCCAACTCGGTGTCTCCCGTATGGGAAACACTGGTTCGTCCAGTTCCATTGGGACAGGCTCTTGCGGTTGCACAGGAGGAGTAGGAGCGCTTCTTTGCAGCCCGGACCGATTGGCAAGAACCTCTTTAATGAATGCGACAGCTTCTGGGTTGAGGGCGGCAGTCCCCGAGTACGGAGTGGCAGTCCCCGAGTAGGGAACGGCAGTCCCCGAGTAGGGAACGGCAGTCCCCGAGTAGAGGACGGCAGTCCCCGAGTAGGGAACGGCAGTCCCCGAGTTTCCTGCAGCGCTCTCCCAGTCAATTTCCATCGGGTCAGATTCTTCATTTGGCAGAGAAGGAACAAAGATGGATTCCGAGTTGGGGGAAGGCTTGATGGATGGCTTCCTCAAATCCTCCAAGGCAATCCCTGCCGGGATGGACTGCCGAGAAGATCCCAACTTGGATAGCTCGTCTGCTGCTTCGTTCTCTGCTCGGTGAATGTGCTGGAACTCACAGCCTTCGAAAAACCCAGTCATTGACTGCACCAAGAAACGATACGATGCCATGTTGGCATCCAAAGCATCCCAGGTACCTGAGACTTGCTGCACCACCAGATCTGAATCGCCATAGCATATAATGCGCTGCACACCAACCTCCTTTGCTACTCGCAAACCATGCACCACTGCCTCGTACTCGGCTACATTGTTGGATGCCTTGAAGTGAATTTGCAGCACGTACTTGAGTTGATCCCGCTTGGGTGATGTAAGCACAACACCAGCGCCAAGGCCTTCTTTCACCTTTGAGCCGTCGAAATGCATCCTCCAATAGTTGGAAACTGGAGCGGGAGGTTCATACTGCATCTCGGCCCAGTCCACAAGAAACTCTGCCAGGACCTGAGACTTGATTGCTTCTCTTCTCACATACGCGGGAGCGTACGCGGCTAGCTCAATCGCCCACTTGGCTACTCTGCCACTCGCCTCCTTGTTACCCATGATATCCGAGATGGGAGCTGAACTCACAACAGTGACGGGGTGCTCCTGGAAATAATGTTTCAGCTTCCTGGCGCCCAGGTACACACCATATGTCATCTTCTGGTAGTGCGGATAATTTTGCTTGGAACTGGACAACACTTCACTGAGATAATAGACTGGGCGCTGCACACTCTTGCCTTCTTCTTCTCGCTCCACCACTATCACCACGCTGACTACTCGGTTAGTCGCAGCAATGTACAACAGCATAGGTTCCTTGGGCAGCGGACTAGCCAAGACGGGAGCGCTAGCCAGCATTGCTTTCAGCTCATTGAATGCCACATCCGCCTGCGGAGTCCAGACAAACTTGTCACTTTTCTTCATCAGCTGGTACAGAGGCAAGGCCTTCTCGCCCATTCGGCCCAAAAAACGGCTCAGAGATGCCAAGCAACCCGTGAACTTCTGCACATCTTTCAGTGATCTCGGCAAAGACATGCTCTCAATAGCTTTTATCTTGGAAGGGTTGGCTTCAATGCCCCGACTAGAAACCAGAAAACCGAGTAGCTTTCCAGCCGGTACACCAAAGGTACACTTACTCGGATTCAGTTTCATTTTGTACTTGCGTAGGTTAGCAAAGGTTTGCTCCAAGTCGGCAAGCAGAGTATGTGTTTTATTCGTTTTGATGACAATGTCATCTACGTACACCTGCACATTCTTGCCGAGCTGGTCGTGCAAGCATTTCTGCATGCATCTCTGATAGGTTGCACCCGCATTCCTCAAGCCAAAACACATGACACGATAGCAATAAGCCCCGTACGGGGTAATGAAAGCAGTCTTTATTTGATCAGCAGGGTTGAGTGCGATCTGGTGGAAACCAGAGTAGGCATCTATGAAAGACAGCAGTTCACAACCAGCAGTGGAATCGATCACCTGATCGATGCGGGGTAGCGGGAAAGGATCCTTGGGGCATGCCTTGTTCAAGTCGGTGTAGTCGACGCACATGCGCCATGCAGTGGCAGCCTTGGGATCTTCCTTTTTCTTCTCGACCATGACCGGGTTGGCTAACCAATCCGGATGCAGCACTTCCATGATGAAATTGCTTATCAGCAACTTGGTGATCTGGTCACCAATGTCCTTCCTCCTCTCATCCCCGAAGCGGCGCATAGCCTGCTTCACTGGCTTGGCGTCAGGACGCACATGCAAAGAGTGCTCAACCAACTCCCTCGGGACTCCTGGTAGATCTTCATTGGTCCAGGCAAAAACATCCCGATTCTCACGGAGGAAGTGGATGAGCGCGCTTTCCTATTTCTCCGCCAACCCGGAGCCAATAATGGCTACGCGGTCGGGGAACTCAGGGTCGACCTGAACTGTCTTGGTCTCCTTGGCAGCTTGGAAAGCAGTACCATGCTGGGTACTCGGCACACCTTGTGCGCCAGCCTGCGCGGAATGAGCCATGGCCACCACCTCGTACATCTTCTTCTTCTCGGCAGCAATCACCATTGACTCCGCCAACTGGGAACCAGCAGAGGCACACTCAATGGATTTCTTGTAATCTCCCGAGATGGTAATGATGCCATTGGGACCGGGGATCTTCATCTTCAGATACGCAACATGGGTGGAGGCCATGAACTTGCTCAGAGCAGGCCTGCCGAGTAGAGCGTGATATGGGCTTTGATGGTCCACCACCTCGAACTGCAGGCGCTCTGTGCGACAATTCTCCCGAGTACCGAATAGCACATCAATCCACACTCGGCCAATCGGGTTGCACGAGATCCCGGGCACAATGCCATGGAAGGTGGTCTTGCTAGGCAGCATCATGTTCTCGGCCAGGCCAAGCTTCTCGAGTGTGTCCTTGTACACAATGTTGATGCTGCTGCCGTTGTCGATCAGCACCTTGCTGAACCTCACATTCTTCACGGGACCCAGGAAGGTAGGATCCAGCACCAAGGCATAGCTACCCGGATTGGGCATCACCTTGGGATGATCTACTCGGGACCACCTGATCTCCTTGTCGCACCAGTACATGTAGTGAGGAACAGCAGGAATCACTGCATTGACCTCCATGGCCCGCCTGTGCTGCGACTGCTTGTCGTCAGGCTCAGAAGTGAAGATCATGTAGCTCTCGTGGTGCTCTTGGTACTGATTGGAGCCATTGCCCCCATTGTTGCCATTGTTGTTGTTGCCCTGGTAGTTGTTGTTGTTGCCTCTGTTGTTGTTGTTGTTGCGGTTGTAGTTGTTGTTGTTGTTGTTGCGGTATCTCTCATTGTTGAAGTACTGGTTGGCTCCTAAAGCCACCTGGTTCACGTTTTCTCTTCTCGGGTACACTGGCGGCCGAGCTGCGGGCGCACGAGCAGGCTGCACATTGTCATTGGCGTTGACGGCTGGTAGGGGAGGAGGAGGAGGCAAGCCATCACTCTTGATTGCCTCCCACCACTCGCACTGCCGAGTAGTGTGGTTAGCAGGCCTCGACGGATGGTGGGTGTGAAAGCTGCATGGGCCATCCTTCATGTCGTCGAAGACAAACTTCTTCGGCTGCTCGGAGTTCCCGCTACCCGACTGAGAGGTGCGAAATGGCTTCTTGTTGCCTTGGCCCTGGTTCTGGTTCTGCCCGTAGGCTCCAGCAGGTTTCTGCCTTTGGCCACCACCGCCTCCAACATTCACTGCATTCACCTCTTCAGGATCATACCGAGTATCTACTCGGCGCTTGTTGCGGAACTCGTTGCGCTTGTTGTTGCTGAAGTTTCTTATCGGCTCAGAGGAGTCCATCAGTGGTTGAGTGGGATCACCGAGTGCGTACTGATCCGCAATCTTGATGGTCTCCGCCAGAGTATTTGGCATCTCCCTCTGCAATCTCTGCCAAAGCATGCTGCCATGTCGGCAACCCTGCGCAAACCAAGTGATGGCCTGTGCTTCATTCACGCCCTCACAAGTGTTCCTCAAGGTGCTCCACCGAGTAAGATACTCGCGGTCCGTCTCGTCTTCTCGCTGCCTGCAAGCTGACAGCTGCTGTGGCCTATTCGGCCTCTTGTATGTGCTCGTGAAGTTGCTAATGAATGCGTCCGAGAAGTCCAGCCAGCAGTTAATGCTGTTCTTGGGCAGGTTGTTGAGCCAAGTGCGAGCTGGACCCTCTAGCATCTATGGAACATAGCGCACAGCCCATCTTCAGTTACCATTCGCGATGTGGACCGCGGTAACATAATCATTGAGCCAATCTTCAGGCTTGGTGCTGCCATTGTAACTCTTTGTGCCCCTTGCAAGCTGGAAGCCCTTCACGGAAGGCTCGTTCATGATGCGCGGGCCAAAGCACTCGGGGCCAGGGGGACCCGTGCTCTCCAGCCGCGCCGACAAGCTAATCCGGTCCAACTGATGCCTTGCGTCTCCAGGCGCCAGCACACGGTCACCAACACGGTCCCGAATATCATAGCCAGCCATCTCCATGGCCGAGTTGCCGTCATCATACCTGTCCACCTGCACCGCTGCAGGCTGCTCCGCCGGGTTGGCGACTGGTGCCACTGGGCGCGGCTGCTGCCTTTGCCGAGTAGGCTGAGCTGCGGGTTGCCGAGAAGATCCAGGACGCGCATCTTCTCGGACACGGCTTTGAGCTTGATGGGCTTGAGAGCCTGCCCTTGCAGCATTGTGTTCCTGCCCAGGCTGCTGCGGCACAGCAATCTGTTTCGCGGCAGCAGCCGGGTCATACACCTGCATTTGCCTGTCTCTGCCCGAGCGGCCGCTGCGGCTCTTCTCGCGGCTGGGATGCGGAGATGAGGCCTGATCGTTAGATCTAGCCGCGTGCGAATGCACCATCTGCGAAGCCCCAGCCCCCGGATTGGCCTTCCGGAACTCCTCGTTCTGCCTAGCAGCCTCCAACACTAACTCATTGAGCCTCTCTTGCTGCCTGACACGCGCATCGCCGTCTAGGCGAGGCAACTCGGCAGCTACAGCCTCTGCAGCTCTAAGGGTTTTGGCGGGTGTACTGTATCTGGGCCTGGTGGAGGTGTTTGCGGTGGCGGACTGAGCGGGAGCCTCTATGACTGTTGCCATCTCGGCACCAAGGTTACGCCGAGTAGCACCTACTCTGCTAGGCCTCCTAACGACCGGCGTGAAACCGTGAGCCTTGTTGTACTCGAGCTGATCTAGACTCAGCTCTAACCTCACCTTGTCCAACTCCGCCTGCTCGGCAAGCAGCTCCAAGCGTTGCCGCTCGAGCTGCTCCCTCATGGCCAGGAGCTCGATGTCGGTGGGGGTTGGCATGCCAGGCCGCGTAGCCGACGCGGGAATGGCTGCAGATGTGGAAGGCGGCATGTTGCTCTCCTTCTCGTAGGGCCGGTGTACCCTGCCACCAGCCGGTACGTCCACCTCCTCGACGACGGCCGCAGCGCCAGTAGCGGCTGCGCCAGCGTTTGCCGCCAAGCCCGTCACCAGCACCTCAGCGCAGTTCGCAGAGCGAGACGCGAGCCTTCCGCGAGCAGCGATCACCGCGGGAGGATCCTCCGCGTCATGCACCAGCTCAGGATACGCGCGGTTGGCGATGGTGGCGACGTAGACGAGGTGAGAGCCGAAGGAGGCCACCGAGCCGCCCTCCGGCATGGCCATGCCGCCGAAACAGCCGGCGTTGTCGGTGACGAAGTCGAAGGAGCCGAATATGTGGACAAGGCCACAAACCACGCGCTCCGCTGAAGAAGATCCCGTCCGAACAGAAACTCCAACCAGCGCCACTGCTTGCCCCACGGTGGGCGCCAACTGTCGTGGTGGTGTCACGGCAGATGCCATAGGATGGCTAAAGATGTGGGAACGATGGACGCTGGAGGTATTCGGGGAGGGATCACGCGACGAGTAGCCGCGTGAGGTAAGAACAGCACACTGCAAACAACGCGATCTACCCAGGTTCAGGGCCCTCGTGAGGAGGTAAAACCCCTACTCCTGCCTCTCTATATGTATTATGATGTTTCTCCGAGTAGCCACAGTACAAATGGTATCTCTACCGGGTAGCCTCTCACTCCTCTCCGAGTAGAGCTAGGTCAAGAACTTAGGGTTTCTAGGGTTCCCAAATGGGCGTGGAGCAAGATCTGAGAGCCTCTATCGAATGCCTGTGAACCGTGCCTCGCGCAGGAGGCGGCTGGGCACCTTATATACACGATGCCCAGCCGGATACGTCCAAATACGAACAAGTGTCGACATAGTGTGCACACCGTCCTTCTTCCGGGTTCCCGCTGACAGCTTTGGTTCCTAACCTTGGCTTCATCCGGAAAGTCGTTGGGCAAAACTAGGGGACAGACTGGTATCACTGTACCTAGGCACAGAGTAGGCCCCCCTTATCCTGCCACAGCCTGCTTCCATGCTGTCACTGTCAGGCAGGCCGGCCCCAGATGAACAGTAGTTCGAATGCTGCCAAGTACGGACCCAGGATACGCGGGATCCTGTGTCAGAACGGCTCCTTTGACTTTCTGGCCCGAGTAGGTTCCCGCCAATTGTTCCCGCCAATTGTACTCGGGCCAACTTTCTACTCGAACAGATAGAACTTGCTTGATTTCTCCTTCTGGTCATCTTGAGGTGAGACCGAGTAGCAGTCGACCGGGTAGCGAGTACCAGGTAGTCGGCTACTCGACCAAACCTCTCTTCTGTAAGCTGCCTTTACCACTTGTCTTTACCCTACTCGGGGGTAACCCCCCGACAGGTTCCATGACGATGAGTACGCATCCTCCGTTTCTGCGCAAAACGTTTCGAACAAGCCATCAATATCATCAATCGGAATACTAAGGAGATTCTAGAAAGAATGTAACGATGTTAAGCGGAGAGGACTACTTACTTGGGAAAGTATGGCATGAGAATGGCGTTCTTATCCTTGTTATCTATCAAAAACCCCGTTATGTAAGTCGTGATAAGAACCCGGTCCGCATGTGACCGCAAGTAGTCCTCATTCATGTAGTAGGGGTCCATAATCGCGATGTGCGGGGTATTCTCCATGACCATATCATGCGCCATGCTGAGCGATACCAGGCGGACAATGCTTCGGTCGAGCTTTCCCAAGTGGAAGACCCTGAATATGTCTTCGTATCTGATGAAGAACACCTCTGCGGGATTTGAATCCACAAAGCCCACGGATCGGGGCACCTTGACCACGTATAGCGGGTAGGAGGGATGTTTCTCACGTATAAGTTCATTCTCTTTGAACAAAATCCCATCGTGGATGGTCCTCATGTCACCACCCATGACAGCGACAACCTCTGGCGGCAGCATCGGCTGACCTATCCCATGCACCTTCCTCCACGGGACGGCGGGCGGCAAACGGTCCAGGACTCGGGAGGCCGCTGGCTGGCTACTAGAGGAGGCACCACCTTTCTTCTTGTTGCCCGGCCTCTTCTGATTCTTCTTCGGCCTCAAGCAGATGGGAGTGCCGCTTTGTTTTACCGCCTCCTTGGCTGTAGCATGGAGTGTATTCGGGGTAACCAGCATAGGTTGTGGAGCCGTAAAGGCCGTCTGCTCCTTGGGAGTTTCTTGGGAATAGGTTAGCTTCTTCTGGATATCCGGTTTTCTGGTGGGTAACTCAGAAGAACCGCCCTCTCCGCCATCTACCTTCTTCTGGATATCAAGAGTTCTGGCGGGTAACTCCGGAGGAACCGGCTTCTCACCATCCAACTGATTTATGAAATCGTCAATGGGAGCAAGTTCAATATCCATGTAGTCATCATGGGTCTCATGCTCGGGATGTTGCTCGTCATTGGACGTCTCGTGCTCGGGAGGAGGAGGATCCACCGGAGGTGGAGAGAGGACATTGCCATGTTGGACCTTGTCTTGTTGGCTTGCCGCGGGCGCAACCGGTGTAGTGGTGACGGTCATGGCTTGGCTTGGCGCCGACCCTGACGTCGTGTTCAGCCGAATAAGGGCTTTCGGCCATAGCAAGATTTGATTGTCCAGTTGGCCGAGATTCAGCTCGCTGTCGACATCGGCGGGTTGATTAGGAGGATACAAGTTCTCAAATCCAGGTAGCACCAGATCGACGCGAACCCGAAGCTCGTTGGCCGGTATATCTTTGCAGTGGTACTTGCGGGATAGTGGCTGCAAGATGCTCCCCTTTGCAACATCCTTCAACTCGCTGCCCACTTTAAACAGGAAGATGCATCCCATCGCGTCAGCCTGCGATAACATGCATGGATAGGTCAGAGAGTAGGGTTATATTGAACTGGCTACAGCTTGATATGATCAATAATTTACCGTGAGGGCATTGAGCTCGGCTAACGTCGACGGACCACAGGTGATGGTGGGCTCGTTGAGCAACGGGGTGGTGGCCGCGCCGGACACGGCCGACGGTCCATCGGGGGCAGGCGCGTCGGGCATGGCGGGGGCGACAGGCACGGCCGACGTCGACGGACCACCGGCGGCGGCCGCGGCGGGCACGACCAACATCGACGGTATGTCGAACGTCGGTAACGGCCCCTGTGAGCCCCCGGAGATGTAGCCACATATTTTTTTCAAATACGGCGGGGATGAGCGCATTCATCTTTTCCCCTACCGTTTTCTCAATCTTCTTCTCCATGTTTGTTTCCAAGTCATGGACCTTCTTCTTCAGCGCCTCCATCTCCTCGCTCTTCTTCGCCGCCCGCGACTCCTCAGTGCTGGGCTCAGCCAAGCCATAGTTGGCGTGCTTCTTATTAAGTCCGCCGCCGGTGATACGGCCTAAGTGCGGCCTTTTCAGAGGGTCCTGGCTCTTTGCCTTGTTGTACCCCCTGATGAAAGGCTTATCCCACGCGACTTTGGCCGTCGACGTCTGCGACGAGGAAGATTCAAGTTGTTGTTATTCTAGCTGCAGAAGAAACATATGAACGGTTTAGAAATGGTTTCGTACTAGAATTAAATCATGGACTTGATAATGATGAGTTGCAAGAAATGGTAAATTTCTTACCACTAGCTTCTCAACATTCTTCACGCTATCGTCCGTGACCAAAATAACACCCTCCACCATCTTCGGGTCCGAGACAAGTTCCCCGGTCGGAGTTACTTTTCTGTACCTCGACCTCATGAATTTCTGGAATTGCGGGTCATGGGCATACTTGGCGTAAGGGTTCTCAATCCCTTTTTCAATGTAGGCCTGGTCCTCTTTCGCCCAAACTGGCTCCTTCCCGTCGTAGCCACGATAGCCGAGATTGTGGTGACCGATGTTCTTCGACGCTAGCTCCTTCCCCCATTCCGTTTGATTCTTAGTGAAATCAAGCGACTCGTTATCTAGGAAAGTCTTGAAGTCATCGGGCGTAATACGCGGGAAGTGGCGATGGATCTCTTCGAATGGTGTCGATTCCCTAATCATCGCTCTCACCATAGTCTTGTAATTACTCAGGGCTTTGGTGAATCTAGTGAGGGCGAGTTTGTTCACCAGGTTGCCGTTCAGATTCTCGTTGTTGTAGGGGGGAGGGAACTCGTACCGCGCGTGCAGCCTCGAGATGAGTTGGGCGCGCAGAGTTGGCTTCTTCTTGAGAGTCGGCTCGTTGACATTGACGACGTCTCGAAGTATTGTGCCAAGTTGGAGGAAGTACCCCTTCACAAGGTCCAATGGCATCACAGGCGTGCCACTGGAAGGGTTCACCTCCGTGAATTTCTCTCGAACGCTGCCGACCTTGTTCGGAGCTCGCTTCCGACGCTTGTTTCCCGTCGTGCTGCTCCCTGAGGGACCCCCGGCGCCACTATGAGTGGTTTCCTCCTCGCCACCGGTGAGCCCTTCATCATTGTGGGGCTCGACATCGGGGGCCGGCTGGTCAGTTTGTATCCGATCGTCACCGCCATCATTGGCTCTCTCTTCCTCTTGCGACTCTCGGGCCATAAGGATGTAGTGGTCCAATAAAGCCGGATCCGTAGTAGAAGAAGACATGCCTAGCTAGCAGTAGACAAAACGTATACTGGGTTCGTCACCGGAAAAATTCGGCATGACCTCGGCTATAAATGGTCATGCCGGAGTGCCAAAAATTCGCCGGAACGGAAATGAATCAATGTTCCGGCAAAGCATTGGCACTCAATGTACCTGCAACATAAATTGAATGCACACATGGCCACAAAAACAGTTTCTTGCATTGCTGTCATCACATGGCACAAAAACTCCCAGGAAATTCATATATCATTCCCAAAAAACCTTCCATATTGGCTGCATCAATTAGCCAATACAGCAACCTACTGAAACAGAAAAAAAAACTTCCATATTGGCTGAACCAGCCTACTCTGTTCCATATGCATCAGGTAACATCCCAGGTATATATAAAGCATCAGGTAACATCCGAGGTATAAATTAAGCATCAGGTAACATCCCAGGTATAAAGCATGCATCAGGTAACATCCCAGGTCATTTTCTAGAGAGTAATCAAAAGGGAATATTGCTACGCACAACGACTTTTAAATTCAGCAACTAGCAGATCAAAATACTTAAGTATTCCTAGGAATTTAAATTTAGCAACTACTGGTATTTTTTGAAGAAACAGAAGCAGTGTACAAGCAATTTTAATTTTCTCGGTCATTCTTGCACAAGTTAATGTGAGTCTAGCTGCAAGTACTGCTATATTGCTATTACATGTTTCAAGTTTGAAAGTTGCTTGCAAATTCGAGTGTACGGCATCGACTGAAACAGAAACCTACTGAAACAGAAAATAAGGCAAGCAAGCAAGCATGATTAGTACCCAGCAAGCAAGCATGATTAGTACATATCTGTGTCATCATGCAATTTGTGTCATGCAAACTTTGTTAACTAAAATTTCAGCAAGAATTTAGAACTTGCTTCCTGGAGTAACTTAAACTGAACATGTTGGAATAGATAAATTATTGCTTGTGCTAGTAGTTTCACTAGAGTACTTCTAGCAAGGACTAAATTTGAAACACTAGAAACAGCAGCATTTATCAAAGCAACAACAGCATTTTTTCAAACACTAGAAACAAGTAAGCTATTTCTGTAAATAATGCTGGGCAGCAAAAACAACTAAGTGGTAGGTAATATCTCAAGATAAAAGTGTAAGCTATAAGCTGAAAAACCCAAGCCAATCAACAACTTGTTATTGAGATAAACCCCTGTTTTGTGCACTCTACAAGCTGAAAAACCGTAGGTAATAATTTCTGAAATGAACATGACACAATGATATAACCCCTGTTTTGTGCACTCTACAATCTGCATGAGTGTATGTGTATTTATATACCCAGCCCAAACCTGAGAAAAACACGAACCGAGATCGCTGAATACCAAAGCAACATATATAACTTAGATAGATAGTTACCCGTCCCCAAAAAATATGTTCTATCTTTCTCTCCCAACACATATGCAAGCAAGTTATGAATTTTATTCAGTCTACCACTTAATAGTTTGATAAATTAGCACTTGGATGTGCATCTGATCTTTCTGCATTTGCCCATGCAGGCTACTCACACTTTTATTGTTTCGGGTTCATCAATGACAGTAGTCGATCATATTGACTTGGACGAAGATGAGTTTTATGTGAAAGTAGATTTTATTGATTTGGCCATGGACATCGTTCGGTGGAATTTGATTATACATGCGTTTGTATGGGGCACGGTAGTAGCAACTGCAGGGGAAAGCACGGTAGCAACAACTGCAGGGCCATGGACATCGATCGATGTCTAGATGCAGGGGTAGTTTGCAGGGGAAAGCAACACTGCACACGGGCGTTGGAAGAGGGGGGGCTGACCTGGGTTCGTCGTGGGCGTGGGCGACGGCGGCGTGGGTGACGACGGCCGGCGTGGACGACGACGATGAGAGGGACGGTGCGCGGCGTGCTCCCGCTCCTCCTCCCCTGCTGCTCCCGCTCCTCCTCCCCTGCTGCTCCTGCTCCTCCTCCTGCTGCTGCTCCCGCTCCTCCTCCTGCTGCTCGACACCGATGACGGCGACATGCGATTTGGAGACGACGGTGGCGTGCGGTTTGGGGATCGAGAGGAAAACTGCCGATCTGTTCTGCACGCAAGAGAGAGAAAGGAAGTGTGCGGGCTGGGGGTTAGCAGAGCGAGGACTTACCCCAGGCGCATAACGAGTGATATACTCCTGCGCTATCCTTTACCCCAGGCAAACAAAACTAAAATGCGCCTGCGCTAAACTTCGTAGCGCTTTGTTATGCGCGGGCCCACAGAGCCATACCCCAGGCGCATAACCTAGAAAATGCGCCTGTGCTAAAATTCGTAGAGTTTTGGTTTGCGCGGGCCCACATAGCCTTAGCCCAGGCGCATGTTTTGTTAAATGCGCCTGTGATAAAGTTTACCCCATGCGCATATTCTCACAGATGCGCCTGTGCTAAGATTTTCTAAATTACACAGTCCACCCCGGCCCGGGACACATCGAGCAATACGAATGCTATTATAAGGGGATCCCACATTGTTTTTCACTTAAAAATTACATACATATGAAAGTTAACATGTGCAAAAAATATTTAGTGTCGCATCGAGCGTAAATAGATTGATTTAGCGAGATACCGCAAGTGTTTCTCTCTGAAAACACATTGTACATAGTAGCTATTAGCATGTTATATCGCACATATCGCAAGTATTTCCCTCTCTAAACCTTTCGTCACAATCTTACTCTTGCCTTTCTTGGTCGATGTTGAATACGTGACTGCCATACCGTGACTTCTTCTTGTGAATGGAAGACCTGCCCTAGGTAGTGTGGTCTTGCTTCTTCTTGTGGTGTATGGTGCATCGTCTTCACCGGGTTCTTCCATCATCGGGTCTCCGACTAAGTCGTCGAAGTTCTTCTCATCGGCGACTCCATCCATTCCGACGAGGGCCCTTTTTCCTCTCCTTACGACAACACGACTAGGCTTTGCCGGGTCGGTTATGAAGAAGCATTGCTCCACGTGCTTAGCCAATACCCAGGGCTCATTTTGCGCGGTGGGGTTCTTGGACTTGGGTTTGTTGGCTTCAGACATCGACATAGTGGTGAAATATTCGTCTTCTTTTGTGACGTTTGTAGCCCATCTGACATGGAACATCGGCAGCTTTACCCCAACGTAGTCAAGCTCCCAGATTTCCTCGATCTTTCCGTAGTATCTTCTAATCTCTTCGCCCGTGTAAGATTCTATCGTTATAGACGAGTTTTGATAGTCGCTACTTTTGTCTCTTTCCTCCGTGTAGAATGTGTACCCATTGATGTCGTATGCTTGCTAAGTCATCAGATTGGGCGCGGGGCCATATGACAAGGCCAATACAATTTTATCTTTCTGACATGTCATTGGCGGGGGATCGGCATCAATCTGCTTCTTGAACCATGTCGTGAAAGAGGAGTTGTGTGCTCTAAACATCTCATCTTCTGTCATCGGCCTGCGAGCACTGTTTTTTATCGCGGTTTTGTGCTCTTCTATCCAAGGGTCGACATCGTCGATGTGTTGTAACACTACTAGGTGGGCCCTATCAAAGTCGGCTCTCCGACCACAGGAGTCGGCGTCCATTACCCTTTTGCCAGTGTTGTGGCCTACCCCCATGAACCTGTCAAGGTGCTTGTTTGCGGGCAAACCAACAGCTGGCTTCTCATCGCCTAGAAAATTCTTGCAGAAAGAGATGCATTCTTCGGTGAGAAATCCCTGGACGATGCTTCCATCCGGGTGTGCCCTGTTACGAACGAATGATTTGATGATCCTGTTCATTCTTTCTAACGCCATCATGTTGTGCAAGAATGCCAGCCCAAGATTGGTGATATCGTCCATGATATGGACCAAGAGGTGTACCATAATATCAAAGAAGGCAGGTGGGAAGTACATCTCAAGCTCGCATAGGATGGTGACGATCTCTTCCTGCAGCCTTCCGAGTTTCTTCACGCTTATCGACTTCCGAGTGATGACGTCGAAAAAGTTACAGAGGCCAGTGAGCGTTTGACGGACGTGCGGTTCCATTATCCCTCTGATTGCAACCGGAAGTATCTGCGTCATCATCACGTGACAGTCATGAGACTTCATCCCGCTGAAGATTTTTTTTCCGCGTCTAGGTATCTGATTATCAGCCCCGCGTAACCTAAGGGAAATTTCACTCCGAGGAGGCATGTGAATATTTGCGCGAGCTCGTCGGGGCTTAGAATGAAGCAAGAAGGTTTCAGGCGGTGAGTTTGGTGTTTCTTAGCCCTTTTCCGCTTGCGGTCGTCCATCTCCTCCACCTAATCCTCGTCCTCCTCCGCCTGTTCACGCGTAGAAGGCGGTAAGTGAAGCTCGCTCCTGATATTCAGGACCATCAGGTCGTATCTTGATTTTGGCCCGTCTTTGGTCCTATCTGGCATGTTGAACAGGGTGCCAAGCAAGCTCTCACACACATTCTTCGTGATATGCATGACATCAAGGCAGTGAGGCACTCCGACGATTGGCCAGTACTGCAAGTCCCAAAACACGGACCTCCTTTTCCATACCCCCAAGAGCGGTCCTTCTGGCGGAGGACACTTTTTCTCTCCTCGCTTCCGCTTATGTACCTTTCCCGACGGAGGACACGTTTTCCAATTCATCAATAGAGTATCGATCTCTTCTCCTCTTCTCTTGCGTGGAGGTAGATCGAGCTCATCTTTACCGTTGAACAGGTCTCCGCGCTTTCTCCATGGGTCGTTCTGTGGTAGCCACATTCGATGCCTCATGTATACGGTTTTAGAAGATCCGGGATCCTTGTGTAGCTGTAGAAACGGGGTAAATTCCATGCACCTGACACAAGCCTTGTGTCCATGGCACACCTGACACGCAATATATCCGTATCCGAGATAGTCCTGCACCGTCGTGATCAGTGCGGCTCTCATACGAAAAGTTTCTTCTTTGAAGGCGTCCCATGTTTCCACCCCTTCCTCCCACAACGTGTCTAGCTCCTCCTTCAATAGCTCGAGCTACAGGTTGATATCGCTCCCTGGCTGGGTCGGCCCTTGAATCAGCATACTCATGTGTATGTACTTCCTCTTCAGACACAGCCACGGGGGGAGGTTGTACATCCATACAAACACGGGCCAGGTGCTATGTTTGCTGCTCTAGTTGCCAAACGGATTGAGACCATCGGTGCTTGCACCAAGCCTGATGTTCCTTGGGTCATTCCCGAATTCTTCATCGAATGCGTCTAATGCTTTCCACTGACGTGCATCCGAAGGGTGTGTTAGCACTGGTTTTTCAACACGTTCTGGATCGCTCAGCACCGCCTTCTTTCTGTCCTCGTGCCAGCACATGAGCTTTGCTTCCTTGGGGTCCATGAAGTACCGCTGCAGACGGGGAATGAGTGGAAAGTACCACACAACTTTCCTAGGAGCTTTCTTCGTCCCCCTCTTGTAACGATCAGCACCACACACCGGACATTTGATCTGGTCCGCGTGCTCGTTACGATAAATTATGCAGTCACGGACGCAAGCGTGGTATTTTGTGTGCGATAAATCAAGGGGGCACACAATTTTCTTGGCCTCCTGTAGACCGCTAGCACATGTGTTCCCTTCAGGTAAGTGCGTCTTCAGGTATTGCAGAAGATCGTCCATGCTAGTGTCGGTCCATCCGTGTTTTGCCTTCATCTCTAGAAGATCCAGAGCTACTCTCAAGCGTGACTCCTCCGCCCCGCTACTTGTGTCATACAACGGAGTTGCAGAGTCTATCTCTAGTTGCGTGATCTTAGATTTACGTCTGGCGTCGGTCGACGTGTTCTTGAGAAGAAGATCTTGAACATGAGGGTCCCGCACGACTGAAGTTAGCAGAGTGTTCATGTCCTCGTCTTCATGTTGTTGATCACCATGACTCCCTTCTTCTTCATTATAGTCGTCTTCGTCGACATCCTCTTCGTCCTCTCCATTGCAATGTTCAGACTCCTCCTGATCATCTTCACATGTCGCCGCCCAATTGGTCTCGACGTGATCATCGTCTTCATCATCTTCCATCCACTTAGTGTGGCCCTCCATGAAACTATACCTGAGCAGGTGCTTCTCCATATTACCAGAATCTGGTTTGAACAAAGACCCCAGCTTGCATTTCTGACACGGACACTCTATCTCGGTGCGGTTGTTTCGATGCATCTCGTCCGTCGCGCGTCGCACGTACCTATCCACCACGCTTGTCCTCATCGCAATGACCATTGCTACAAAAAGCAAGAGAGAGAGGTTTCATTAACTAGATCCGGTTTTCACGGAAAATTTCGGCATGACCTTCCTACAAAAGGTGTAACGCGGAGCGCCGGAAATTTGCCGAAAAGGAAATGAATCAACATTTCGGCAAAACATTGGCAACTCATCCTCATGGCAACACAATAAAATGAAAAAGAGAATCAATTCTCATCCACCGACCAATCCCACGCACCTATTAAGATGACACACAATGCAAAATATATAGACGCGATGACGACGTCGAAGATCACCGGAGAGACGACCGATAAGAGAGTGATAGATCTAGAAGTAGCTAGTGGTGCTTTTGTGGTGAGATCTAGTGTCCGGTTAGTAGATCTAGTGGAGAGATTTGGAAGAGGGAAAGTGGGATAGCATACTAGCTAAAATATAACAAACATGATTTTTTAAATTAGCTAAAAATGGTGGAGGGGTGTGGGGGATTGAGCTAGTAGCACTAATGGGTCGAGTTTGGACTAGTGAGTGAGTGAGTGGGGTGGATAGGGGTGGTGGTGGGTGGCTGGCCGCACTTATTAAGGACAAAGGTTACCCCAGGCGAATATGGCATGAGATGAGCCTGCGCTAAGGGGTGCTACCCCAGGCATTTCTTTATCCCAGGCGAACAGAAATGTGGTGCACCTGCGCTAAGGGGAGCTACCCCAGTCCACTTTTTACCCCAGGCGCTTCTGGATTTGGTTCGCCTGGGGTATCTGTTATACCGCAGGCGAACAGGTATGTTATTCGCCTGGGGTAAAGGAAGAGTGCCAGGGGCGGCGGTGGTGGCCCTGCCACACTTTACCCCAGGCGCTTCTGGATTTGGTTCGCGTGGGGTAACAGACTTACCCTAGGCGCACTGTTCACCGGTTCGCCTGCGCTAAGTAGCCCAGGCGCGTCGATTTGCGTGTTCACCTGTGGTAGGATATGCTGCTATAAGAAAATCTCTAGTAGTGCGGTAGAGCCCTTAGCCTCGGGGGAGAACTACTCCCTCCTCATCATAGGAGACATCAACGATGATGGAGATAGCGGTGGAGTCGATGGAGATGGCTTCCGGGGGCACTTTCCCGTCCCGGTAGGGTGCCAGAACAGAGATCTGTCCCCCGAAACTTGGGTTGACGATGACGGCGGCTGCGGAAGGTTTCATGGAATTTCGCGATTCTCCTAGGGTTTTCCCTCAGGGGAGTATATATAGGCGAAAGGACGATGGCGGTGGGCGGCCGAGGGGCCCACACCACCTCCCGGCGCGGCCAGGGGCCCACCCGCGCCTAGGCATGGTGTGGGGGCTCCGGGTCCCCCTCCGGGTCTCCTTTGGACTTCTGGAAGCCTCCGGGGAAATAGGAAATTCGAGATTCGTGGGGTCCAATTACGAGAATATTTCCAGAACAACTTTTATGAAATAAAAAACTACTGAAAACAGGGAACTGGCACTTGGCATCTTGTTAATAGGCTAGTCCCGGAAAACGTGTAAAAATGCTATAAAGAAGGGAGAAAACATGTAGCAATTGGCATAATATCATCATGGAACATCAGAAATTATAGATACGTTGGAGACGTATCAGCCGCCGTCATCGCCAACCCTAGTTCGGGAGGGTTCTAAAGCTCTATCGGCACCCTGTCGGGAGGGAAAACATCACCGTAGGGCACTTCATCCCCATGCTTGCCTCCGGAGTGATGCATGAGTAGTTCATTCTTGGACTACGGGTCCATATCAGTAGCTAGATGGTTGTCCTCTCCTCCTTTTGTGCCATCATGTTTAGATCTTGTGAGCTGCCTAACATGATCAAGATCATCTTATTGTAATGCTACATGTTGTGTTTGCTGGGATCCGATGAATATTGAATGGTATGTCAATTTGATTATAGATCTATCATGTTTATGTTAGTTATGTTGTTGCATGATCTCCATTACTATTAGATGCTCTGGCCAAGTTGATTCTTGTAACTCCAAGAGGGAGTATTCATGCTGGATAGTGGGTTCATGCCTAAATTATCTGGGAGAGTGACAATAACTTCTAAGATTGTGGATGTGATGTTGCCACTAGGGATAAAACAATAATGCTTTGTCTAAGGATAATTCTATTGTTTACATTACGCACTTTACTTAATGCAATAATGTGTTGCTTGCAACTTAATACCCAAAGTATGCTTGGATTACGTTAATAAGGGTGGATTATTAGTCATAGATGCAGTTGGATTGCGGTCTATGTATCATGTTGTAATGCCCAAATAAATCTCATAGTAATCATCATGTCTTTGATATGCACTAAAGTGCAGCCTCTCTATCTCTGTCAATTGCCCAGCTGCAATTTGTTTACCCAACATGATATTTATCTGTTTTGGAGAGACACCACTAGTGAATTGTGGGCCCCGGTCCATTCTTTTACACTGATAATACAACCACTGCAAGCATTGTTCTTTTTACTGCAAACACAATTTTTCTTTCATTCGCTGAAATCATACATCATTTTCCACACTATTCGTCTAATCCTTTGTGTAAGAAAAACCGGTAAGATTGGCAACCTTGCTGTTTCATTGGGGCAAAGTATCTTGGTTGTGTTGTGTGCAGATTCCACGTTGCTGCTGAGCCTGGTAGTGCGCCCTGCGAACATCATTTGTCATCAACCTTCAGAAGTGATTTCTTTCTCCTACTGGTCCGATTAAACCTTGGTTTATTTCCGAGGGAAAATTTTCTATTGCACTCTTCATACCTTTTTCTTGGGGTCTCCCAACGAACGTGTGTTTACACGCCATCAAGCCTGTTTTCTCGCCCCGTTGCAGGGTAGGAAGAAGATTTCTACAAGGGGAGTCTCTCACCTCCAATCTTTTTTACTTTGTTATTTGTTGCTTATTTTATTTTATTTTGTCTTGTGTGCTTCTTTATATCAAAAACGCAAAAAAATAGTTCTTATTCTAGTTGTTATTTTTATCCTGTTTTTAATCTTGCTAAAATGAGTATTCCTGAAGTTGACGTTCGTTCTTGTAGGCAACAAGGGGTAGAAAGTTTGAAAGATGCTTGGTGTAGAATAAGTGATGCTCATCATAGATGTACTAAGAAATATTCTACCATGATCCTTCTTAGAAATATTTATGTTGGTATTACTAGCTGGTATAGATATGTTCTAGATACTCTTACATGTGGTAATTTTCTAGAAACTCCTGCTTTGGAAGGCTGTAATTTAATTGAAAGTTTGGTAGGAACACCACCTACTAAAGACTTTAATACTAAGATCACTTTTGAAGATGTTATAAAAAATCTGAATTCTCTAGAGAAAAATGCCAAATTTCCTCGATAATGCTAGCAAAGTTAATGAATCAATAATAAGTATTAATAAAAGAATCACCGTTTTAGAGGCTAGCAATACCCATGGTAATCAAAATCTCAGGATTGGTAAACTAGAGGAGGCTATGGAAATTTAAGTTCAAGTTTTTCTTCTCTTAAATTTAAGAGGGAGAAAGCTTTTGCTGAAGAAGTGCAGAAGTTCATGCATGCTCCCAAGGTGTCTAAACTAAAACCCCATAATGAGATTAGAATTGATAAAACGTGTGGTAAAATTAAGGGTGATTTACATGTTGAATCATATTCAGGGTTACCTAAAGTACCAATTGTTACAAGCTGTGTTTTAGAGAAAATTGTTGATTTGGATGCTTTTTCACTTAAAAATACTTGATTCTTGTTTTCTGGGCCTAGCTAAAAGGCGTTAAAGAAAAGCACTTCTTCGGAGATAACCCATGTTTTATTTTTGCAATTTTTCTTCTCTTTTATTTTAGTCAAGGTGTTGTTTACTTCTGTAGCAACTCCTTTGTATCTTTACTTTTTAGAATTTTTGTGCCAAGAAAGCCTCTATTGCAAAGTTGATGCTAGATTTGGATTTCTGCATAGGAACAAATTTTTGATGTCCACCTTTTAATTTGCCATAATTTCCAGAAAAATGAAACATCCTGAAAATATTTGTGCGTGATCCTCAGATATGTGCGCAACTTTTCTTAGTTCAGTGTTTTCTGATATGAGCAACGTAAGTAGAATTCGTCTTTATAGACTGTTCTGGTTTTGACAGATTCTGCCTTTTACTTTGCATTCTCTCTTTTACTATGTTGAGTGGATTTCTTTGCTCCACAAAAACATTAGTGGATGTAGCTAATGTTTAGAAAGTATTGGTAATGCTTGTCCATGGAGAACTGGTGAGTTTTTTTATTATGCACTAACCCTCTAATGATAATTACTTCGAGTTTGGTGTGAAGGAAGTTTTCAAGGGTCGAGAGAAGTGGTTGATATAATATGATCAAGAAGAGTGAAAAGCCTAATCTTGGGGATGCTCCCGTGGATCATCCAAGCAAATTTCAAGAAGACTTGAGCGTCTAAGCTTGGGGATGCTCAAGGCATCCCCTTCTTAATCAACAACTTATGAGGTCACTTCTAGTGAAGCTATATTTTTATTCGGTCACATGATATGCATTTTACTTGGAGCGTCTGTTTGTTTTTGTTTTCTTTTATTTTCTGTAATAAACTTGGTTGGGACCCATCATTCTTGTGTGGGAGAGAGACACGCTCCGCTTTTTCATATGAATACTCGTATTCTTTGTTTTTCATATAGCTGGAGCAAATTATTTTAGCTATTGTTTTTCATGCATCTATTATTCAGAGTTGTTAGTTCTTTTAGAGTAGTACTCTCTTGTTTCATTGATAAATTATTTAGAGAGTTTTTGTTGAAATAAAGTGATTAGTGTTGGAAAGCAATAAAATATTTCATGCTTATAACGGTGCAAGTGAAGCTTGTTTAGACTATGGCTAGACTTTATCATGTCATGTTAGATATTATTTTAATTCTATGCTTACTAGTTATTGATGTAGCATGACTTTTCTCAAATATCTGAGAGTTCTTAATGTGACATTCAAAGAATCATAAGTTGTTTTTATCATATCGAAGCATATTATTATGGTATTCTCCTTCGAATGCTTTATTTGGTTGACTTGGCGCATGCTTACACCATGTTATGACTACAAACCAGTCACCTCTAGTCTCCATGATCATTTAGTTTTTGACTTGTAATACCATTTATGCTTTGATTAATAATGTGTTTGTCCCTATGCATGATTATGGCCATTATTGCTCTCTTAATTTGTCGCTCCCAGTCTTTTGCTAGCCTTCACCTATACTGAGTATGAGCTCTACTCGTGCATCCAACTCTGAAAAACCAAACTTTACCAAATGTGTCTACCATACCTACCTATATGTGGTATTAAACCGCCACTCGAAGTAAATTTCTCATGTGCTACCACTAAAACCTTCAAAATTATACTTGTTTTGTGCTCTGTTTTACCTCAGGAGGACGTAAGTAGACGATCTTTAATTCACTTATTAATTGGACTTTACAGACCTAGACTAGTGGAACATCCACTTATCCAATTTGCTAGAAGAGCTGGCAATGGGGTGCCCAGACCCTAATTTGGTTACTTCACAATTCTCTTCACTTTTTTCCCTTAATTTATCAGTTAAAGCATAATTGTGTAAAGAAAAGAGAAGAGGGATGATCTACTGACCCAAGTAGAAAGAACGGCCTTCAATGGGAGCCGCTCTTGTAAAGTCTAATTAACTTGTGACGTAATGTATTGTTTATTTACCATTCGTTGACATAGACATACACCTCTCTCAAAGTTGTTTTCAATATCTCTGTCTTAATCAAATAAAAAGCTCTAGCACATGAGTTAATCCCTTCTTTCCTCTGCGGAGGGCCTTTCTTTTACTTTTATGTCGAGCCTTCATCTTCTAACTTTATGCACAATTAAGAGAGCATAGTTGTCATTCTGAGTATAATGTGCATCAGTGTAAATATTATTACTGATTGATTCATGACATGTTATTACTTGTTCTCAAATTATTTGTATCTAGTCACCACTTGAACTTTGAAGGTGTCCTGGCTATTATTCTTTGCTCTCTCTTTAAGGACAAGCGAAATACCACTTTGCTATCTTGTCTTTATGCTCGAAACAAACGTATAACTTTCAACTGAATTATTATTTATGATCTTGTGTTTGTGTTACTTTTCATGTTGCAACATGGTTGCTAAGTTTCATTGTTAGAATTATATCTATCATGCCTATGTTTAGAGTACTACGATCTCAACTTACAATGCTTTACAATATTAATGATCAAGATTGTGTTGGTAGCATGTCACCTCAGAAATTATTTTGTTTTTATTGTTTTACCTACTCGAGGACGAGTAGAACTAAGCTTGGGGATGCTTTATACGTCTCCAAGGTATCTATAATTTTTGATGTTCCATGATTAATATTATGATATTTGCTACATGTTTTCTATACACTTTACATCATTTTTATGGATTTCCTGGGACTACCTATTCACAAGTTGCCACCGCGCCAGTTCCCGTTTTCTGCTGTTTTTAGTTTATGAAAAGTTGTTCTGGAAATATTCTCGGAATTGGACGAAACAAAATCCCAGGGTCCTATTTTTCTGTCACGTACCCGGAGTCCGGAGGAGACCAGAAGGGGGCATGGGAGCCACCGCACCTAACCCTGTGCATTCCCGGTTTAATATGGTTTATGCAGTTTCCTTAAACCAGACTGTTTTCCACGGTCTGAAACGGGTTAAGCTGATCTAAACCGTTTAGATACCGCGTGAGATGATGGCCTGGTCTGGGCTGGTTGCACGGTGTAACTGGTTTGCCACCGGTGTGCCCTGCTAGCTTTTGTTGGAGGAGGTCAGCCCGGTGTCGTACGCCGCTGAGGTTGGTGTGGTACAGCCCGAACGACCGCTCTGGCGTCAGCCCGGGCTTCTGGTTCTCGCCGTAGAGTGCCAACAGGTGCGTGCATGCCCGGCATCATGGCGTGCCTGGCAACATGGGTAGGGCTGAGGAAGCCCAGGATTTGCTACAGCTAGGCCATGACCTTGGGATGGAAGGCTCTGTTAGATGGCGTGCCAGGCTGCGTGAGCACGACCATGGTGTTGACGGTGGAACTTGCTGCCGGATGCGCGAAGGTTCTGCCTGGCCGGGAGCAGCACAACAGCGAGGGAATCGTCCCTATACACGAGGACCACGTTGCCGACCGCGACCACGGATATGGACGAGGCCGGGATGAACGTGCACGTTGCCGGCGAGCGAATGGCACCGTGTTGGCCACGATGACCACCACAGCGATGCTGGTGCCAGCGAGCGCGAATGAACCCCGTGTCGACGCGGAGTGCTCCATAGGGCATAGGCTGCTGCGGCGTGACTGCGGATGAGCGAGAAGACTTACCGTTGCGCCAGCGCCGCCGACACGGGAAAGGTGGACGAAAGATCGCCCATACATGATACGGTTCGGTCGGTTCGTTGGTCCAAACCAGTCTCAACCCAGCTAACGTTTTTTGGTACGGTTTCAATCCAGAAACCGGACAAACCCGACATAAACTGTTGAACTGGTTTGGTGCGGGCTGGGCTCATGGTTTGGCCGGTTTGAGACCAAACTGTGCCCAGATTTAACCGCACCATAGGGTGCTTCACCCCCCCCCCTTGGCCGCACCACCAGGTGGTGTGGGCTCCCTGTCCACCCACCGACATCGCCCTTTCTCCTATATAGGCTCCTTCTCTGGAAAACCCTAAATACTCGAGCCTCCATCCACAAAAAGTTCTGTAGCCGCCGTCATCGTCAACCCTAGCTCGGGAGGGTTCTGAAGCTCTCCCCGGCACCCTTCCAGGAGGGAAATCATCACCGGGGGGCTCTTCATCACCATGCCTACCTCCGGTGTGATGCTTGAGTAGTTTATCCTTGGACTACGGGTCCATATTCGTAGCTAGATGGTTGTCTTCTCCTCCTTTTGTGCCATCATGTTTAGATATTGTGAGCTGCCTAACATGATCAAGATCATCTTATTGTAATGCTACATGTTGTGTTTGCTGGGATCCGATGAATATTGAATGCTATGTCAAGTTGATTATATATCTATCATTTTTATGTTATTTATCTTCTTGCATGCTCTCCGTTACTAGTAGATGCTCTGGCCGGGTTGATGCTAGCAACTCCAAGAGGGAGTATTTATGCTCGATAGTGGGTTCATGCCTCTAGTTATCTGGGAGAGTGACAATAACTTCTAAGATTGTGGATGTGTTGTTGCCACTAGGGATAAAACAACAATGCTTTGTCTAAGTATAATTCTATTGTTTACATTGCGCACTTTACTTAATGTAATAATTTATTGCTTGCAACTTAATACCCAAAGTCTGCTTTGATTACGTTAATGAGGGTGGATTATTAGTCATAGATGTAATTGGATTACGGTCTATGTATCATGTTGTAATGACCAAATAAATCTCATAGTAATCATCATGTCTTTGCTGTGCACTACAGTGCAGCCTCTGTATCTCTATCAATTGCCCAACTGTAATTTGTTTACCAAACATGTTATTTATCTGTTTTGGAGAGACTACTAGTGAACTGTTGACCCCGGCCCATTCTTTTACACTGATAATACAACCACTGGAAGCATTGTTTTTTTTACTGCAAACACTGTTTTCCTTTCATTCACTGCAATCATACATCATTTTCCACACTGTACGTCTAATCCTTTGTGTGAACAAAACCGGTGAGATTGACAACCTCACTGTTTCATTGGGGCAAAGTATCTTGGTTGTGTTATGTGCAGATTACACGTTGATACTGAGCCTGGTAGTGCGTCCTGCCAACATCAGTTGTCATCAACTTTCAGAAGTGATTTCTTTCTCCTACTGGTCCAATTAAACCATGGTTTCTTTCTGAGGAAAATTCGCTGTTGTACTCTTCATGCCTTCCTCTTGGGGTCACCCAACGAACGTGTATTTACACGCCATCAAGTCTTTTTTCTAGCACCATTGCCGGGGAGGAAGAGGATTTCTACAAGGGGAGTCTCTCACCTCCAATCTTTTTTACTTTGTTATTTGTTGCTTAGTTCATTTTATTTTGTCTTGTTTGCTTCTTTATATCAAAAACGGAAAAAAAATAGTTCTTATTCTAGTTGTTATTTTTATCCCATTTTTAATCTTGCTAAAATGAGTATTCCTGAATTTGAGGTTCGTTCTTGTAGGCAACAAGGGGGAGAAAGTTTGAAAAATGCTTGGTATAGAATAAGTGATGCTCACCATATATGTACAAAAAAACATTCTGCCATGATCCTTCTTAGAAATATTTATGGTGGTATTACTAGCTGGTATAGATATGTTCTAGATACTCTTACACGTGGTAATTTTCTGGGGACTCCTGCTTTGGAAGGCTGTAATTTAATTGAAAGTTTGGTAGGACCACCACCTACTAAAGATGTTAAGACTGAGATCACTTTAGAAGATGTTATAAAAAAGCTGAATTCTCTGGAGAATTTTTTTTTCCATATTTCCTTGATAATGCTAGCAAAGTTAATGAATCAATAATAAGTATCAATAAAAGAATCGCTATTTTAGAGGCTAGCAAAACCCATTGTAATAAAAAAAACTCAAGATGTGTAAACTAGAGGAGGTTATGGAACTTTAAGTTCAACTTTTTCTTCTCTTAAATTTAAGAGGGAGAAAGCTTTTGCTGGAAAAGAGCAGACGTTCATGTATGTTCCCAAGGTGTCTAAACTAAAACCCCATAATGAGATTAAACTTGATAAAACTTTTAGTGAAATTAAGAGTGATTTACATGTCGAATCATCTTCAGGGGCACCTAAAGTACCAATTGTTAAAAGTTGTGTTTTATACGAAATTATTGATTTGAATGCTTCTTTCACTTAATAATACTTGATTCTTATTTTCTGGGCCTAGCTGAAAGGTGTTAAATAAAAGCACTTCTTCGGAGATAACCCATGTTTTATTTTTGCATTTTTTCTTCTATTTTCTTTGAGTCAAGGTGTTGTTTACTTCTGTAGCAACTCCTTTATATCTTTACTTTTTCGAATTATTGTGCGAAGTAAAGTATCTATTGCAAAGTTGATGCTAGATTTGGATTTCTGCATAGGAACGGATTTTTCCTGTCCACCGTTTAATTTGCCATAATTTCCAGAAAAAATGAAACATCCTAAAATATTTTGTGCGTGATCCTTAGATATGTACGCAACATTCCTTAGTTCGGAGTTTTCTAATATGAGGAACGTAAGTGCCTCAAAAAAATTTGTCTTTACAAATTGTTCTGGTTTTGACAGATTGTGCCTTTTACTTTGCATTCTCTCTTTTACTATGTTGAGTGGATTTCTTTGCTCCACAAAAACATCAGATGTTGTAGCTAATGTTTAGAAAGTATTGCTAATGATTGTCCATGGAGAACGTGTTAGTTTTTGATTATGCACTAACCCTCTAATGAGAATTACTTCGAGTTTGGTGTGAAGGAAGTTTTCAAGGGTCAAGAGAAGAGGTTGATATAATGTGATCAAGAAGAGTGAAAATCCTAAGCTTGGGGATGCACATCCAAGTAAATTTCATGAAGACTTGAGCATCTAAGCTTGGGGATGCCCAAGGCATCCCCTTATTCATCAACAACTTATCAGGTCACTTCCAGTGAAGCTCTATTTTTATTCGGTCACATCATATACATTTTACTTGGAGCGTCTGTTTGTTTTTTCTTTCTTTTATTTTCTATAATAAATTTTGTTGGGACCTATCATTCTTGTGTGGGAGAGAGACATTATCCTCTTTTTCATATGAATACTCGTATTCTTCGTTTATCATACTCGTATTCTTCGTTTTTTATCTAGCTGCTACAAATTCCTTTTAGCTTCTGTATTTCATGCATCTCTTATTCAGATCTGTTAGATCTTGTAGAGTAGTACTCTCTTGTTTCATTGATAAATTATTTGGAGATTTTTCTTGAAATAAAGTGATTGGTGTTGGAAGGAAATAAAATATTGCATGCTTATAACGGTGCAAGTGAAGCTTGTTTAGACTATGGCTAGACTTTATCATGTCATGTTAGATATTATTTTAATTCTATGCTTAGTAGTTATATAATGACTTGTCTCAAGTATCTAAGATTGTTTAATGTGACATTGAAAGATTCATGAGTTGTTTTTATCACATCGAAGCATATTATTGTGGTATTCTCCTTCGAATGATTTATTTGTTTGACTTGGCGCATGCTTACACCATGTTATGACTGCAAACCAGTCACCTCTAGTCTCGATGATTATTTAGTTTTTGATTTGTAATACCATTTATGCTTTGATTAATAATGTTTTTTTCGCTATGCATGATTATAGCCATTATTGCTCTTCTTAATTTGTCGCTCCCAGTCTTCTGCTAGCCTTCACCTATGCTGACTATGAGCTCTACCCGTGCATCCAACTCCCAAAAACCAAAGTTTACCAAATGTGTCCACCATACCTACCTATATGTGGTACTTAACCGCCACTCCAAAGTAAATTTCTCATGTGCTACCATTAAAACCTTAAATAATTATACTTGTTTTGTGCTCTGTTTTACCTCATGAGGACGTAAGTAGAAGATATTTATTTCACTTGTTAATTGGACTTTACACACCTGGACTAGTGGCACATCCGCTTATCCAATTAGCTAGAAGAGCTGGCAACGGGGTACCCATCCCCTAATCTGGTTATTTCAAAATTCTCTTCACTTTTTCCCGCTGATTTATCAGTTAAAGCATAATTGTGTAAACACACGTATAACTTTCAGGTGCATAATTATTTATGATCTTTTGTTTGTGTTAGTTTTCATGTTGCAGCATGGTTGCTAAGTTTCTGTTCTAGAATTATATCTATCATGCCTATGTTTAGAGTACTACGATCTGAACTTACAACGCTTTACAATATTGATGATCAAGATGTGTTGGTAGCATATCACCTTAGATTTTTTTTTTATCATTTTACCTACTCGAGGACAGTAGAACTAAGCTTGGGGATGCTTGATACGTCTCCAACGTATCTATAATTTATGATGTTCCATGATTAATATTATGACACTTGCTCCATGTTTTCTATACACTTTACATCATATTTATGGATTTCCTGGGACTAACCTATTCACAAGATGCCACGGCGCCAGTTCCTGTTTTCTGTTGTTTTTGGTTTATGAAAATTTGTTCTGGAAATATTCTCGTAAGTGGACGAAACAAAATATCATGGTCCTATTTTTGTCACGTACCCGGAGTCCGGAGGAGACCCGGGGGAGGGCAGGGGAGCCACTACACCATAGGGTGCCGTGCCCCCCTTGGCCGCGCCACCAGGTGGTGTGGGCCCCCGGCCCCCCACCGAAATCGCCCTTTCACCTATATAAGCTCCTTCTCGGGAAAACCCTAAATACTTGAGCCTCCATCCATGAAAAGTTCCGTAGCCGCTGTTATCGTCAACCCTAGTTTGGGAGGGTTCTTAAGCTCTCCCCAGCACCCTGCCGGGAGGGAAATCATCACCGGAGGGCTCTTCATCACCATGCCTGCCTCCGGAGTGATGCGTGAGTAGTTCATCCTTGGACTACAGGTCCATAGTAGTAGCTAGATGGTTGTCTTCTCCTCCTTTTGTGCCATCATGTTTAGATCTTGTTAGCTGCCTAACATGATCAAGATCATCTTATGTAATGCTACATGTTGTATTTGCTGGGATCCGATGAATATTGAATGCTATGTCAAATTTGTTATAGATCTATCATGTTTATGTTATTTATGTTCTTGTATGCTCTCTGTTACTAGTAGATGATCTCGCCAAGTTGATGCTTGTAACTCCAAGAGGGAGTAGATGTGCTCGATAGTGGGTTCATGCCTCGAGTTATCTGGGAGAGTGACAATAAATTCTAAGATTGTGGATGTGTCATTGCCACTAGGGATAAAACAACAATGCTTTGTCTAAGGGTGATTCTTTTTTTTACATTACGCACTTTTCTTAATGCAATAATCTGTTTCTTGCAACTTAATACCCAAAATCTGCTTGGATTTGGGTGGATTATTAATCATAGATGCAGTTGGATTATGGTCTATGTATCATGTTGTAATGCCCAAACCAATCTCATAGTAATCATCATGTCTTGCATGTGCAATATGGTGCAGCCTCTATCTCTGTTATTTGTCGAGCTATAGTTTGTTTACCCAACATGTTATTTATCTTTTTTGGAGAGACGCCACTAATGAACTGTGGACCCCGGTCCATTCTTTTACACTGATAATACAGCCACTGCAAGCACTGTTTTTTTTTACTGCAAACACTGTTTTCCTTTCATTCACTGCAATCATACATCATTTTCCACACTGTAAGTCTAATCCTTTGTGTTAGAAAAACTAGTGAGATTGACAACCTCACTATTTCATTGGGGCAAAATATCTTTGTTGTGTTGTGTGCAGATTCCATGTAGCTGTTGAGCCTGGTAGTGTTCCCTACCAACATCAGTTGTCATCAACCTTCAGAAGTGATTTCTTTCTCCTACTAGTCCGAATAAACCTTGATTTCTTTCTGAAGGAAAACTCGCTGCTGTACTTTTCATACCTTCCTCTTGGGGTCTCCCAACGAACGTGTGTTTACACGCCATGAGGGACTAATATTATCAATGACTTTTATGTCACTACAGGAAGCAACCCAGGCGCTGACGGCCCGACCCCATGGGCATAAGCACGATCCCCGTCGGCATATGCTAGTCGAACGGCATCTTGGCCTGTCGGTGTAGCAAAACCCCGTCGACGTATGGATAGGAAGCATTTATTTTCTCAATTTTCTTTTCAATTTGTTTCTAATTTTTTTCCTTTTATTTGTTTGAACTATATGAATAGTTAATCGCATTAGAAATTTATCTTTATATCCAGTCTTTCTTAATTTCAATTTAAATAGCTCGCTTCTACTAACACTTCCCGATCGGTCACCCGTCCTCATACTACTTCAGCACCCGCATGCTTAACTTCTTAGTTCCTTCCCTATGAATTCCCTAAAATCAACAGATTCTTTGTTCACAATAGTATCCAATCAATCCTATTAACCCTTGGAGCATTATGTCACGCGCCTTTATTTTTTGAATTCAAATAATTATTTAAGTGAAATTAATAATTAATAATAATCTTGAAGTCAAATAATAATTAACATTTTTGCCTTTTTTCCATTTAATATGGAATAATTTATACCTATAAATTCATAAATCGAAGTTTGATAAATAATATGTCTAAATCGATTAGATAAATGAGAGAAATTAAAATATGACATCCATATAATATTTTCCATAATATATAGGACTTTACTAAGTGGGGTGTTTAGTGTATGGTATATGGTCACTCAACCAAATTAGGTGTCGAAACTAGGGTTTATGGAGCAAACATGCCTAATTTCGACACCAAATGATCAAACCATCTTGGAACGGGCCAAGATATGTGTAACATACCAGTGTTTGGGAAGTTATAAGGATCTAAATTTAATATGTGCATTTGCAAAGCATGCATCTAAAAGTACAGGAAATTTTGGCGCGGAAGCTTAAACGAGTCAAAGTGACCAAATTTTCACTTGACATGATGAAATAGGTCTAGTTCATCTAGTCAAGAGTACATTTGGAATGATCTTTATAACAAGTATCTTAAGAAACCAAATCATCTGGTTACACAAACCAGAATTGGTTATGACCAACACTAACTCTCAACAAGCCTAACCTTAAGTCTATAAGTGACTTGGAATAACTCACTAGGTATCTACAACTCAAACAGGGGTGAGTATCCAAATCTCATAACTGATGATCACACTTCCACAAGTTAGTAGTGCTTGATGGAATAATCTCATCAACAAATATCTTAGACTCTCTAAAACATGAACTACTTGAGTTATCAATCAATCTACATAACATCTTTATAAATCATCTCATCATTACCAGGAGAACCATCACAAGTAAATAACAAAGTTTCAACAGAACACAAGTGATACAAACAAGTGTTAACTCAAAACCCACAAGTGGGAAATGACATAATAATTGTATTAACATATTTATCGAATATGTACATATATCATCAACCATAAAACAAGTATCTTAAAGAAGAAATAAATTCTTAAACTACTGTTAAACCTAGATCACCACATATGATATTTCCAAATCTCTATGTCTACAATATGCCTGACAAAGATTACAAGGGGAGAATATAAAGTAAAATCATGACACCAGAGAAAACAAATAACAACTATGACATAAGTCATTAAAACCCAATAAGCTTCACATGCTCATTGTCTCATTCATCTTATACAAGTGAGTATCTAAAATCTCAACACATCAATGAACCATTTGATCAACTTACTATTAAGTCATCATTCCATAAGCATACCACACTTCTATTCAAATCAATATTCAACAACTAAAGTATCTCTGATATAATTAATGAATATCAACAAGTTATAACTTCTATTAGAGAAATTGAATTGATAGCTAAGTAAAACCAATCATGTATGAAACAAGTATCTATTATTTTTAACATAAAATAAGAAGTATATGGAAGGATAATAAAAGCATGAACTAACTCTTAATCTAGATCTTGTTATGTTGCCTAGACTATTTTATCTTGTTTCCAATCTTCTCAAAGTCATTCTGCAAGAGAAGCACCCACAAGAAAAGAGGAACTACCACCAGAAGATCTTCAGGAAGATTCTCTAGAATGTTCTAGAAGTGATATTCCAATATATCATAAGAATACTTGGAAACTCTTATATACTGATCTGATCTTAATTAACTCTGATAGAATAGTGTGATATTCCAATGTTAGTGTTATATAGAAGTAGTTTGGTAACAAGACTAGCCACCTTGTTAACAAATCACTTTTGTATACTCAAACAGTTGAGTGTCATACACAAACAAACATAAGATCATATAACCTAGTACATCTCAGCCAAATGTATGTCATTAGTAATTTGGAGTCAAGTTTGGCCACTTCTTAACAAATTCTTCTTGTATGCATATGGCAACTGGATGTCATAAAATAAACTCACATTCTTTTACAATCATCTAAGTAAAATCCTTGCTTGGAGTAATTGGATGTTTTCACCACAATGGTGAGACAGTTGAGGTTGGAAACCAAGAGAGGAACCTACCTGCAATGGACAAAGGTGATAACAGAATACTAGTGGCAACTAGAGAATAGGACGTCAAACAACAGAAGAACACAATAAGAAATACTGCCTCAGTAAGGGAGTCTAAGATATTATCCAGTGAATCATTAGGAAATACTAGTGAATCAATAACCTCTGTCAAGCTCATCAGAGATGAGGAACTCATAACAATATCTTTAATGGAAACAATTATCAAGTATGAAATTATAACCAACCATTTCATCCACATGTCTTGAAATGTGGAGGTTAATGGTAACAAGCTTAACACCTTGTTTTCCATATCCTTTTCATACATAAGACTAACAGATGATAACAAAAATTCATCTACACATAACCAAGTAAATGATTACCTGTTCTAAAACAAACATGGGATAATATCCATATTGGAACCTATGTGGAAAACAAGGAAATAAGGTCCCAAAGCCACACATGTTCTCCACTTGATCAAATACTAAAAACAGCAAACATGGCTTACACACACTTAATTAAAATGCCAACCAAACTTCATAAGAGTTTCAATTAGGAAAATAACAAAGCCACATAACAGAAAACAAGTTCCTTCACCCATTAAAATCATTTGGTTTGACATAGAATAAAATTCCACATTAAGTGGTTATCATTTCAATGCATACAAACATTACCATGTAATGTTATTAAATTATTTTCTATTAGAAATTTTATCTAAATTTTTCCAATTAAGTTATACCACCTTGTTAAACCACATGTTTGTTGTGTACTCATGATAATCTTGTCTATGATAATTTTAAAGCCATTTAATAAATGAAATGGAGAGAAAATAATAAAACCACTTAAGTTGGAACACCTAAGTGAAAAATTCAAACCTTCATCAATTTAACCAAAATAAAACATGGTGAGATTGCATTTTGATGAGGATTCTAAATATGAATTTTAATAATTTCTCTGATCACAAAAAGGCCCTGGAAACAGTGTTTCTTTTAGACATAAGGACTTATTTGCGAATAATTGAAACTCCAGGGGGTTATCGAAAAGTGACATTTCTTTTATTCTTCAACCTCTGGCTAGAAGGCAGAGGAAGGAAGCCATTGTGTCGCTCTTTGTGGCCACATCCTGCTTCCCTCCCGACTTCGATAAGTACCAGGCGACGTCCCCATCGAAGATGCCTCATACCTCCTTGCGTTTGCTCTCTTCCTCTCTGCTTCTCCAGGCCACAAAACGAAACCCTAGTTCTCACAGCGGCCGTTCACCGCCATCGACTCCGACCACCACTGGAGCAATTGAGGCCAACAAGAGATGCGCGTAGTCCTCCTCGACATCCTCGAGCACGCACATGGACTGGGATGGCCGGAAGCCTGTGAATTTCGTCGTTCCCTTTTGCTCTCTGTTCCGGTCTCCACGGAAGCGTGCCGGCGATTCTGACCTCGTCGTGTCTCACCGACCTCGTCATCGCGCTCCGAGTGAGCCTCGTCACCTCTGGGTGCCTTCCATTTCGAATTTGGTCGACGAATTAGTCCGGTCGGCGTGAGCCGTCACCGCCGCTGCGCTGTTGCTTGTCGCCGGCAACTCCGGCGACCATATGGTTCCTGGAGCCGCTCATTCGACTCCCCTCAAGCTCTGCTAGCTAATAGACGCGATCGATTGGATCAATTCAGACCAAATCATCGTAATCGAGTTCAACGGAGAGGGATTGGTCCTGTGCTGACGTAATCATGACGTCATAGTGACGTCGTGAATATTTTTATTTTTATTTTTATTTTATTTTTGATTTAGAATTAAAACTGACAGGTGTGACCCATCTATCAATTTAAAATGGCAGAAAATGAAATAAACCTAATAAATCAATAACTTTTGAAATACTTATCAAAAAAATACAAAAAAAATATATAAATGTTTAGAAAAATAAAATATAAATGTTTATCAAATTTTCAAAAATGTTTTATAAAATTTAAAATTAAACATTTTTTGAAGTAAATTAAATTATTTAAAAATTGAGAAAAATAATAAATAATTCAAAAATTCAGAAAAAATCAAGTTATATACCAAAATGCTCCAAATGAAAAGTACAACTCATCTATGATGTTTTCAAAGTCATTTGACCAAGTTTTCATGTGTGCAATATTTTACCTAGTCATTTAATTCATTTAAAATTAATAAATTAATAACTTATTCAAATATTTTCAGAAAACATAAAATGTTATATCAAATTAAAGAGATAAGCATTTCCTATTCAAATATGTCGAACATAAAACATTTTGTTTAACTTATAAACTCATTTCTAAACATGTAATGGAATTCTATTATATTGTATTATGACAAGAAATAACTGCCACAACATTATTTTCTTTATTAATAAAACCCTCATGTTTTCACACCTATTAAAACCTATCATCACAAGTCATTAGCAAGTATTGTGATGATAGAGTTAGTTGTATTAGTTCCTCATTTTCAATTAAACTCTTTGTCATATGCTCTACACTCTTTGAATATAAAATAAAATGTGATTGTTATCTTTTCAATAGTTGTTTTCCATGTGTCATTGTCTTATTACCTAACCAAGTAATAACCACTTATACCTAAACATGATAAGAATTGTTTGCCAAGTAAAAGTGAAACATATGTAAATCTAAAAGAACTAAGAACCACATTACCGCAAGTAATGAAACAACTCACCTAAAACTTGTGTGATTGAGATATCGTATCAAACGTGGCTTACACTTGTAAGCTGGGGTATTTTCCAGGGTATTTCGCGATGCATCTCATTACTACGCATGTATCATCTTGCCAATGTTTTATGTAGTCCTTACTGGGACTTCTTTGCTATCTTTCAGATGTCGGGATTTTCTACGCGACCCTCGAACTCCGAAGACCTAGATTATTATTGTTATTTCAATCTCAGGCAAGTTCCACCCTTGATCATATCCTTTGCAGTACTTCATAACAAACTAATTGCAAAAAATCTATCGTATTACCACCTAGTCTTAAAAGAAAGCATGATCCTATTTTTATAATAATATGACTAATTGAATGACTACCCGAGTGGTAGTGTTCTGTTTGGTGGGCGGATGGGACCATGGTAAGATGAATAGGTCAAAGGAAGGTTCCATCTGCATGGGAAAGTATTACCTAGGAATTAATCACAAATGCCGTCAGAACTCAGTGTACCGTAAATACCGCGTTGACCATGGGTTTTCTATGGGGGGAGTAAGTCAGCTGTGATCTTCTCTCGTTCGCATGTCAACGGGCTGCCAGAGACGTACGCTGTAGGTCTTGCGAGACTACATGCACATGGGTGGGATCCCTTAATTCCCACGGACTCTGGGGTCTATGATGGTCTGCCAGGGGCGCCTAGATATCCATCGTGAGGGGTGGAATATGGGGTTCAACCTGCTGGTGGAAATGGGTGGGCATGCATTGTGCGGAGAAGCCTGGTTTGGCTTGGACCAACAACCGGGCCCCACAACTGAGTGGGCGTGGACAGGATCTCGAGCCTGGTTGTGCAACATGGTCTTGGTCGCCCATGGGTAAAGTAACGCACCTCTGCAGAATGTAAAAGGATGTGGCATGTTACCCCCTGTTCCGGGAAGGAACTGCGAACGCTACAGGAAAATCAACTCCATGAAGTTCTAGTCCTGTGATGGTCTGGCGGGCATATTTTTCAAAATTAAAAGCAACATCTTGAAGAAAGTTTTACAAAACCTTGCATTAGCTTATGACTCTTTCGAATTTAAAGCTGTAGTTAGTGCATCAAACTACCCACTATATATCATGAACTTGTTGAGTAACGCTCGTTACACATTCATTCCCATTTGATCCCCTACTTAGAGTTGAAGCCCTATGGAAGTCGTCATCGTGAAGCCATCCCTACCTCATGAAGCTAGGTGGAGTGATTTCTTACTTAGCCAGTAAAGCATCATCATCAACAACGTTGGTGGGGGAGATTCTATCTAGGTGCAGGTGGAGAACATTCTCGGACTTAGCTGTTTCAAGCCATAGATTAGGGCTGACATCAGCCGTACTGGATTTGGTTCTGAGCTAGAGCTATTCTCCAGTTTGGAACTTCGAATTTCTTCTTCTGATGTTTTATTTGCAGGAGATCTTCTTGATTCATCAAAGACATTCTGAAGATTTTGTAATGAAGTTTGTATCCTATAGTTTTGCCTGGTCCCGCTGTGTTTCTGTTGTACCACTCTGAGGGATGTAATATTCACAGGTAAGTCCTTCTGTGAGTATTATGTCATCGACTTGAGCACTACACATGCAGTGGTGTGCTGGGTCACCATAATATGGAAAAGTGGAGAACAATGGTATGGCAAACAAACATAGACCTAGGTTTGGGGAGTTGTGTGTGTAGTATAGGGTCACCCCCAAATATATTAGGTGTCAAAACTAGGGTTCCTCGAGAAAACATGCCAAACTTGGGCACCAAATGATCAAACCATGTTTGAGTGGGCCAAGATTTGTCACAGTGGAGCATAATGGCATTGAAAACCCAAAACACACTTGTACACACTTGGTATGGCGCAACCTTGTTTTTGGTTGGATTCCGACGCTCCGGAGCCCCTCTCCGGCGAAACCCTAGTACGCTGGAGAAAAGCCCAGCTTATATATCTACACCCGGCACCGACGTCAAAAGGGGTTCCAAAGTGCATTTTTTTGCTTGGTTGTGTTAGGGTAACCCCTAGGAACACCAAAAACAAAGGTATACCCCAACTCTTTGCAATATTCCCTCCGGTTCGACCAAAGTGGGAGTTTCCACCTATAAATCCACAAACTCACTAGAGAGAAACTAACAACGATGAAACCGCTAACATCCCGGAGTGGAATCTTAGACATATGCAATCCAAAACACAATTTTACACACTTGGTATGGCACCACCTAGATTTTGGTTGGATTCCGACGCTCCGGAGCCCCTCTCTGGCGAAACCCTAGCTCCGTTGGAGAAAAGCCCAGCTTACATGTATACACCCGATACCGGCGCCAAAAAGAGGTAGCAAAGTGCAACTTTTTGCTTGGTTGTGTTAGGGTATCCCCTAGGAACACCCAAAACAAACATATACTACAACTCTTCACAAGATTTCCTCTGGTTCGAGTGAAGTGAGAATATCCACCTATAAATTCACAAACTCACTAGAGAGAAACTGGCTATGATGAAACCTCTAACATCCCAGAGTGGAATCTTAGACATCTTTGTTAGAATTTGGATCCATTACCTTCTGATAAATTTCATTGAGAAATGCACATAGCTTCACAATGGGTAATCGAACATTTTTCGGTAGAATCCCCGCAATGCAACAAAAAGCAGTTGAATCATAAGCACGTGGTAGTCATGAGACTTTAGGTTCTGAAAGTTTTCTCTACCATATTTATTATTCCCTTTATATTCGACGAGAAGCCTGAAGGGACCTTCATACTGCTCAGGACTTCAAAAAATATTTTCTTTTCTTCTTTGATAAGAGTGTAGGCTGCAGGATTAGATGTCCTTTCACTGTCTTCAGTGGATGCAGGTCGTCTGGTTCTTTCATAGTTTCTGGTTCTGCCATGTTTTCGGTGTATCTTTTGTATTCTCATACACGCCCATGAAACCTAGAAGGTTCACGCAAAGATTCTTCGTCGCGTGCATCATGTCGATTGCAAAGTAAACCTCTAGGACTTTCCAATAGGGTAGGTCCCAAAATATTGATTTTTTCTTCCACATGGTCGCGTGTCCGTTAGCGTCATTTGGAGTAGATTTAATACTAGGACCCTTTCCAAGGGTTACTATTTGATCCAAATCCTTGACAATAGCAAATACATCATCACCCGTACAGCGGACAGGCTTCTTTCGGTGATATGCCTCACCTTTGAAATGCTTGCCTCTCCTTATTGCGTGATGCCTGGGCGGAACAAATCGATGATGCTCCGGGTACACATTCTTCCTACATTTCTTCAAATATGTACTTTCAGTCTCACTAAAATAATGCGCGAATGCATTGTATCCGTTGCTTGTCTGCCTGGAAAGGTTACTAAGGGCAGGTCACTCATTGATGGTTACGAAAAACAATGCTCGTAAGTAAAATGGCTCATGTTTGTGCTCATCCCACACACACACACCTTTTTTGCCCCACAACTGCAAAATTTCTTCAACTAATGGCTTTAGCTACACATCAATATCGTTGCCCGGTTGCTTCGGGCCTCGGATCAGCACTAGAATCATAATGAACTTCCGCTTCATGCACAACCAAGGAGGGAGGTTATAGATACATAAAGTTACAGGCCAGGTGCTATGACTGCAGGTGTGCTCACCAAAAGGATTGATGCCATCTGTACTTAGACCAAATCTTAACTTGCGTCATCTCCAACGTCCTTGAACTCCCTATCGATTTTTCTCCACTGCGACCCATCAGCGGGTATCTCAACATCTCGTCTTTCTTGGGGTCTTCTTTGTTCCACGCCACAACTTGGCATGCTCTTTGTTTAGAAACAAACGTTTCAACCGTGGTATTATATGACCATACCACATCACCTTGGCAGGAACCCTCTTCCTGGGGGGTTGTCCCTCAACATCACCAGGGTCATCTCGTCTGATCTTATACCTCAATGCACCGCATATGGGACATTCATTCTTATTCTCGTACTTATCACCGCGGTAGAGGATGTAGTCATTAATGCATGCATGTATCTTCTGCGCATGTAATCCTAGAGGGGAGAGAACCTTCTTTGCTTCGTACGCACTCTCAGGCAATTTGTTATCCTTTGGAAGCTTCTTCTTCATTATTTTCGGTAACTTCTCAAATCCCTTGTAAGATAAACCAGTCTCTACCTTCCATTGCAGAAATTCCGGTGTGGTGCCGAGCTTTGTGTTGCCATCTTCGCAAGTTGGGTACAACTTTTTTTTTTGTGATCCTCTAACGTGCGCTCGAACTTCAATTTCTCATTTGCACTTTCTGCTTCTCTGTGTGCATCAATGATGGCCCAACGAAGATCATCATCTAACATGGGCTCATCTGGTGCCTCTTCATCTTCAGCTTCCCCTCTTGCATTACCACCGTATTCAGGGAACATAGGATAGTTTTCATCGTTCTCGTCTTCTTTGTTGTCTTCCATCATAACCCACCTTTCTCCATGCTTGGTCCACCAATTATAGCCAGACATGAAACTGGACTGAATCATGTGGGTGTGAAGGTTTTTTTTAGGAAGAGTAATCCTTGCCATTCCGACAGACACGGCATGGACAACACATAAACCATTCTGCGTGTTTGCCTCAGCCACACTAAGAAAAGAATGCACGCCTTGAATGTAATCTTTAAAGCGTCGGTAAGCGTATATCGATGGATGGCTCATCTGCATTATATAGATATATCAAATGCAATCATGATGCTAAAATTAGTCTAGGTCTAAATGAGCTTAATTATCAATAAAAGATGAAAGGTTTGAGGTGCTAACCTCTTGGAACATTTCAATAGAAGGGACGCCGCCAAATCTTGACAAAACGTGGAGAAAATGGGGATAAACTCGAGCTCGATGGTGAAGAACAGAGGAGAAAGAAGTTGGCTAGCTCGGGCATTTCAATGAGCACCTTATGTGCATATGAAGGAACAACAAACTAGCACACACCTTTCACCTTCTAAAATGAAAAAACTGAGGAGAGGGGGAAGAGATCAGGGGCGATGATATATAGGAACAGACGAACTCCAGTCCCGGTTCTTGATACCACCGGGACTAGAGGTTCTGGCACATGGTCCTACCGAGTGATACCCCTCTAGTCTCGGTCCATATTACGAACCGGGACTAATCCGGTGCTGCCTCCTAGCCGTTGAACAGGGACTAGTCCTTGCCTCTAGTCCCGGTCCAAAACACACCCAGGACTAGAGCCCAACGGGGATCTGGACGAAAGGCCTTGTTTCTACTAGTGAAAATCCAAAACACACTTGTACACACTTGGTATGGCACCACCTAGCTTTTCGTTGGATTCGATGCTCTGCAGTCCATCTCCGGCGAAACCCTAGCCCCGCTGGAGAAAAGCCCAGCCTATATGTCTACACCCGGTACCGGCGTCAAAAGGGGGTAGCAAAGTGCAACTTTTTGCTTGGTTGTGTTAGGGTAGCCCCTAGGAACACCCAAAACAAACTTATAAATCAACTCTTCACAAGATTCCCTCCATTTCGACCAAAGTGGGACTTTCCACCTATAAGTCCACAAACTCACTATAGAGAAACCGATGACGGTGAAACGGGCTAACATTCCGGAGTGGAATCTTGGACATCTACAACCCAAAACCCACTTGTAGACACTTGGTATGGCATCACCTAGCTTTTGGTTGTATTCCGACACTCCAAAGCCCCTCTCCGGTGAAACCCTAGCCCCGATGGAGAAAACCCCAGCTTATAGGTCTACACCCGACAGCGACATCAAAATGGGGTAGAAAAGTGCAACTTTGTTCTTGGTTGTGTTAGGGTAGCCCTTAGGAACACCCAAAACAAACTTATACCCCAACTCTTCACAAGATTCCCTCCGGTTCGACCGAAGTGGGATTTTCCACCTATAAATCCACAAACTCACTAGAGATAAACCGATGACGGTGAAAATCTAACATCCGAGAGTAGAATCTTGGACATCCACAACCCCAAATACACTTGGCATGGCACCACCTAGATTTTGGTTGGATCTCGATGCTCCGGAGCACCTCTCCAAGCAAACCAACATGTGGTTGGATGGCTAGGAGGGTGGTTGTACCCCCAGCCCACCAGAGTTCAAATCCCAGGATTGACACCTATGTGTTGCATTTAGGCGGAATATTCTTTCAGTGGGAGGCGACGTTCCCGTCGACAGCGAGGCGCATGCGGTGACTTTGTCAATATCAAGACCCGTCGGCTCAGTCTCTCGGAGGTGCTCATAGGAGTGGGGTGTGCGTGTGTGCATTCATAGGGGTGAGTGTATGTGCATGTATTTGAGCGCTTGCGTTCGTACTGTGTTTCTAAAAAAAATCACATCTCCGACGAAACCCTAGCCCAGTTGGAGAAAAGACCAGCTTATATGTCTACACCCGGTACCGACGTAAAAAAGGGGTAGCAAAGTGCAAATTTTTGCTTGGTTGTGTTAGGGTATTCCCTAGGAACAATCAAAACAAATTTATACCCCAACTCTTCACACGATTCCCTCTGGTTCGACCGTAGTGGGAGTTTCCACCTATAAGTTCACACACTCACGAGAAAGAAACCAGTGACGATGAAACCGGTAACATCCTGGAGTGGAATCTTAGACATCTACAACGCAAAACACACTTGTACACACTTGCTATGGCACCACCTAACTTTCGGTTGGATTCCGACGCCCCGAAGCCCATCTCCCACGAAACAGTTAACCATTTATTCTTAGTTCGATTCTTTCTCATGGAATTTTTTGAAGCATGTAGCTTGAACACTATGCATGAAGATGTAGATATGTCTCTCCTTTTCAAAACGAGTTAAAGAACATCGAAATTCAAGTTCAAACGCAAAATTTATGCTCAAAGAGGTGAGTACGTAAGAAAAAAAAACAGAGCTAGGTTAGGCCGACGGCATTGCCGTCGGCGTAGCTCAATGTTTTTCACATTTTGGTTTAGCCTTGTCGGGGTCTACGCCGGCGGTCTCGATATTTGATCGTCGGTGTATTATTACTTCTCTCCCGTAGTGTGTCCACTATTTCACCTCTAAGAAATTTTCACAACACAATAAAAAAATATCTCCAAATCTTTTGACCTACATTATTTGATACGAAAATGTCGTTTATCACAAGTTTTCCCAAAATGAAGCCTGAAAAAAGACACCTGTTAACTTCTTATAATGAATCTCATGGATAGTTTTATGAAGCAAAACAATTCCTTCGATAATGTACATGTCTTTTATAATAGTAGTTTGTGTGTTGGCAATGACCTTATGCATGACTTTCCCTAGTATATGTGCAGAAATTCAAACTGGTTCCCGAGCTCACATACACCGGAGCATGTGAAATTTGTCGATATCTTATAACCGACATTGAGTAAACAAATGAGCATGTAGTTCTGAATAATCGCTGCATCATGAACTTTGGTAATCAAGATGATAATACCATGACCCGGTCTCTTAATGTCCAGCTTACCTCCATAAAATGCATCAAATAGCTCTTTAAAGTCAAGTTTAACCCCATCCAAAAAAGTTTGATAAAATTCTGCGGGAAAACCATCAGGCCTGCAACTTTACTACTCCCTTGTACAAAAATGGATGTATCTATACATAATTTAGTGTTAGATACATCAACGTTTATCATCTTTGTGACAATTAATTTGAGACGGAGTATTATTATGTTTCCGAGCAAACACTACCTCTTGAATTTCTTCCAACTCAAAGTGACTAGCAAGAATCTCTTCAAAATTGTGCGTTCAATTGATAAGACTCAATTATATTCAGCCTCAGGTTTGTTCACTCGGTCATTTCAAACATTTATTTGTAAAATATGTGGTCTCATGTGAAATATGAGTGCCATCACCCAGAATCTCTTCTCAATTGTCTTGAGGCATTAATATATGGTTTTTCCCTTCTCCATTGTCTTGAAGCATTAATATATGGTTCTTTTCCTCCTGCCATTGGATTTTTTTTGAACAGGGAACGACCCCGAAGGGCCTAGATGTTGCGTGTTTCAATCAGCGGCAGATTACACATTACAAGTTGAACCTCAAAAGGTAAGAAAATTATAGGGAGGCCCTCGAGAACTTGCAAACAAACCCTGATCGAAGAACCAAGAACGCAATCGAGTCCTTCGTCTTTGTCGTCGTTGAAGAAGAAGGACGCGCAACGACTCCCCGCGCCAGCAGCGGGGACGAAACCACTTGCTGCAAGGTGGGAAAGACACGCCATTGAACAACCTTGAAGAAGCCTCCACTGGATGTTGAATAGAGCCCGACGCAACAACGGCGCCACGACTTGGAGCTGCTGACAGCCAGCATCGTCGGTCGGCGGCTGCATTTGTGCCACCGAGAATCCGCTCCATGGAAAAGCAGCATCAGAAACTTCCCGACCTCCTTCACCATCAGCAAGAACCACCATCAAACTCCACCATCCCCCACCACCACGGCCGGTCGACAGAGAGAACGAAGCAGCAACACAGCAGAAACGAAGGGGGCATATGAGTTGCTTATTGAATCGAGCTGCTCCTGCGCCGCCCTCAGCTATCTTCCTCCATGAAAGCATGATGAAGACGCGCCACCGCAATCTGCCTATGCCACACCCAAGCACAGAAGCAGGATTACTCGAGAGGGCGGGGAAGACGGCCTTATTCGCCGAGATGACTCTCCGGAGCACCACCACCAGCAACAGCTCCCGCCACCTGAGCTGCGCAACGACGAAGATGACGGCGGGTACACACCAGATCTGGCTGATGAGGTCCGGTGTACTACTCCAAAACACAACCTGCGACAAAGCAAAGAAACAGAAACGAGAAACGCTATCTACATGCCGGGCTACGCATCCAATCCAACGCCGGACGGCGACACCGCCGGGATGGAAAGAGAGGCGAGCCGGAGAAAAGCGGGGGAGGCGAAAGTCGACTCTCAAAACGGCAAGAACTGCAGAGTTATCTGAGTTGACTCTGTTCCCTGCCATTGGATTTGCGGTGAAAGTATTATGTATTGCTATCACCCTCTTTCAAAAAAAAAAAATCTTTAGCATTTTGCCTCTATTTCAGGTCTTATCTCTCGGCAATTTCTTCGGATTTCTCCGTATATCCACAAAAAATATATCGAAAATAAATCTAAGTATAGATGTACACCTCTTAGAGAAACCCATCTATAATCTATAAAAATTGGTAGTGTGATGGGCAGACAGTGTAGAAACAAACATGTAGCACTCGCTTCCTCCTTCCCCTCTCGATCGTCGTCTCGTTTATACTATATTCCACCGCTTGGGCGGGGGCCCCATTGCCCATCCTCCATCCACCCGTGGCCGTTGTCATGAACGGGAGACGCTTTGTTCGGTGGCTGGTCGCTCTTCCTTAACTGCTCCCCCCTCCCTATCTCTCTCGTGCTCCCCCTCCACACCCCCCGCAGCTTCCCTGCTGCTCCGCTCGTGACTTTGTGACAGGCGCGAGACGTCGGCCAACAAGCTCCTACACCTGTCGCTGCAGGAGCTCCCTCCATTTATAATCCACACGCCGGCCGCAGATGTGAGTTCTTGCCGCCCGTGCTCTTCTTCTTCTCTTCTTGGTTCGCCGGCCATTGCGCTGCTGACGATGACGGGTGCGTGATGCTGCTGATGCGTAGGACCCAGCAGCGGCAGCCGGGGAACGAGCTGGCGGAGCTGCTGTGGGACAGCGGCCCGGCCCTCCGGCGGACGCAGTTTCCGCCGACGCCGTTCCCGCCCTTCGCCTGCAGTGCCGCCGGCGCCAGCGGCAGCGGCAGGGAGCAGGAGGTCGCCAAGCACAACCCGGCGATGCGCGACCTCCTCGCCGCGCCGGACGACGACGCCGTGCCGTGGCTGCATTACCCCGACATCGGCGTGGACGAAGACGACGGTGACCGGGACACGGCCCCGCTACCACCGGATTACTGCTCCGCCCTGCTCTCCGGCTACCCGGGCCTCCCCACCGCGGTGACAAGCAGAGACGACGCCGGTGGGTCCAGGTCCCACGCCGCAGTCGTCGTGCCGCCGCCGGTGCCGCCCAAGCAGCAGCAGCAGCAGGCTCGGCCGAGCGGAGAGGGCATCATGAACTTCACCTTCTTCTCCAGGCCCCTGCAGCGCCCTGCGCCGACGCCGTCCGACGCGCCGAGCATCCCCGTCAGCGTGGGCGTCGAGTCGACGGTGGTGCAGACGAACCGGCTGAGGAGCACGCCGCTGTTCTCGGAGCAGAGGATGGCGTGGCTGCAGGCGCCGTCGAAGGAGTCTCGTGCCACCGTGGCGGCCGCCTCACCGCCTCCTCCTCCAGCGCCGCCGGTCCCTCTCTGGCAGCGAGAATTCGCGGCCGCGGCTGCGGCGTTACCCCAGAGACGGCATCATCCGGAAGCGAGGGCTCCCGAGAGGCCACCGCCGCCGCCCGCGACGGCGACGACCTCGTCGGTCTGCTCCGACAACGGCGACCGCAGCCAGCTGAAGAGGAGCAGCGGCAGCCAGCAGGCCCCCGAGTGGTCCCTGAGCCAGGAGGACGAGGTAAGCAATCATTTGGTCGTCACCAGCACGCATGCCGAGCCTCGAACGCGCGCATGCAAACCCACTCTCCACTCTCCCTGGCTGCAGGATCTTGACGTTGACGACGAGGCCGGTGGCGCGAGAAGGTCGGCGGCGAGGAGCACCAAGCGCGGCCGCACCGCCGAGGTGCACAACATGTCAGAGCGGGTACTTGCACCTCTTCTTGCCCCCCAACTCCAATGCGTAGTATACGTGTCGGCATTTCTGGTTTGCTAAACTGGCACGAGATTGTGTGCGATTGCAGAGGCGAAGGGATCGGATCAACGAGAAGATGCGCGCCCTGCAAGAACTCATCCCCAACTGCAACAAGGTAGCTAGATCAATCAGTCAATCGCGCAACAAAGAGTCCATTTTTTAGTCGTCACTGAACTGAACTGGACGAGCAAGAGTGTGCATTGTACTAGTAACGAACATCTGTTTTTTTGTGTGTGTGTACAATATAAAGATTGACAAGGCGTCGATGCTGGAGGAAGCGATCGAGTACCTCAAGACCCTGCAGCTGCAGGTGCAGATGATGTCGACGATGGGGTGCGTGCCGCCGATGCTGGCGATGCAGCACATGCAGATGCCGCCCATGGCAGCGCACTTCCACCACCACCATCTCGGCGCCATGGGGTTCGGCATGGGCGCGTTCGACCCGCGCCTCGTCGCCGCCCAGTACCCTTACCCGATGATTCCGGGCATGCCCATGTTCGGCCACGGCCACGCGATGCCGCAGCCGTTTCCCCAGCAGGCGGCGGCGGCGGGGACCATGGCCGCTCACGTGTCCACCGGTCTCGCCGTCGACGACGACGGCGCCGCGCATGCCGAGCAGCAGACGACGGGCGACCATCCGCAGGTCCCACGACCAATGTAGCTAGCACGTCCAGGTGAAACCTAAACTTGGGTCCGACTTGTACTACCGTGTAGCAGCGGCATGCAGCAAAGGCAAAATTTACCCAGCCGGTTCCTGCTGCGGCGAGACGCACTGTAGTAAAAACTTTGCGAGACTGTAAAATGTTTGTTCGCTGTTGCTGCTTCTTCCCCTACGTGTCAGAGGATAGGCCACCGTACAGTAGTACAGTAGCAGAGCTGCTGTTGCTGGGGAGGGTCATCATTCAGCATCATCATCCGTGGATCAGGACCGCTGCAGTACTCAATCCTGACATGTCCTACCCCTTTTAAAGGCCCGCTGCGGCGGCAGAATTCAATCGCTTCAGACAGGCGTCAATCGGAAGTCTGCTGGCGCATTGTTCATGCACATGCAGCATCGACCGCTAGCCTCGGGTAAATCATGTCGTGTCAGCGGCGGGTGGTCGTGTCAGGACCAAGATGCTTCCGTCGCATCCGCCGCAAACATGTTGCCACGCTGCGGAGCAAAGCAAGGCCCCGCCAAGATTTTGGATATCACTCGAACCCTCAACCATGTGCGCGCCAGCCGTGGGAGATCACGCCTGAACAAAGAAAATGTGTGATCTCTTCGGGAACCACAGATAGAGGCCCAGCTACATAGAGCCCTTTATTTTTTCTAAAAAAAATTAAAATGAAATTTAAAGTTTTATTTTTTTTGAAAAAATAATCCTGAATAGCAGATGATGCTGTATTCTATCAACAGATAAAGTCTCCAGTCAAAATAATTCATAGTCTATGCTACACAAAAATAACAAAATCTGACACATTTAGAAGAGTTGAAATTTGCACTGTTCACTACTTTTAAATGTGACTGTCTTATTTGTGCGCGCCCTAAAATATTTCTAGGTTAGATTTTACACGGCGGTAGTATACAACGTTTGCCTACGTCCAGGTTTTTTTTTCCAGATTTTCTAAAAAGTTCGAAACTTTGCTTTCAAAAAATTTCAAATAAAGAGCTCCATTTTTCTGCTCTAGTGATTTCTTATTCTTCGTCCTTGTTTTTGGAGAAGTGAAAATGTTTAATTATGAGTTTCTAACGGTGTCTTTGATTTTTTTTTAGTCTATCTAACGGTCTTCTAGATTTTTTTTTTTAAGGATATGTCATGGAATGACGCATCAGTTTCATAGAAGGAGAAGGCCGAGAAAGCCTGGTACAACGCGTTTTGGCACAGGCGTCCGGAAACGCAAAAGAAACCCACTAATTACATCGGGATTACTCGACAAACCTCCACTTATCTACTAGCCGAAAGCTACCTCTAAAGAGACCCGCCGAGATCCACATGCCTGCTTCCGACTTAATCATCTGCAGCACCCTGAGTACTGACGGCCTGAATACTGACGGCTGATGACCATCAAATAGCACATTGTTCCGGTGCCTCCACAGACTCCAGCAAACTAGGGTGATGGCCGTCCACAGGTCTCTCTGATCAGCTCCTCTCCAAATTCGCTCCGGTAGCCACTTGCTAAGAGTGTCGTGCTGGCTAGGGATCCAGTCGTCGAGGCCCCATTCGTGGAACAGCGACGCCCATACCTGTCTGGCTACAACACATGTCAACAACAAGTGATCAATGTCCTCGTCCTGATGGTCACAAAGGGGGCATGCCCCCGGATGGGGGAGTCCTCTACGGCTTAGCCTATCTGCTGTCCAGCATCTGCCTCTGAGAGCCAACCACAGAAAGAACTTGCACTTGTTGGGGGCGCGGGATCGCCAGACCGGCTCCGTGCCGGCTAGCTCCCCAGATCCGGCAAACATAGCTCTGTAAGCCGACCTGGCGGAGAAACTGTTGTTTCCCTCCCAAATCCACAAAATCTCATCCTCCACGCCCTCTCGGAGCACCACCTCTGCCAGTAGGTCAGCCAAATGCAACAGCTCCCTCAATTCAGTCTCACCCAGATCAGGGGGGGTGTCCTGAAGCCAACCGCCGGCCAGACCTTCCTTTACACATCGAGAAGCCCTGGCTCTCTTGGGGATTTTTTTCCAAAGGTTGGGCGTGACATGCCTCAACCTACCCTCCGGAAGCCACCTATCCTCCCAAATATGGTGGATGCCCCATCACAACCTTCGATACTGTGCCCGCCTCGAAGAGATGGATAACTGCCTTTGGGAGCTGGATGTTAAACTCCCTCCACTGCTTCGCAAGATCGGTTCTCTGAAGCCAAAGCCACCTCACCCTCAGCGCATGGTTCATCATGCGGAGGTTGGGAACTCCAAGGCCACCTAGATGCTTAGGCATGCAGACCCTCTCCCACACCACAAGGCAGTGTCCACCATGCACCTCCTTTCGACCTTTCCATAGGAAGCTCCTTATGATTTTGTCAATGTCCACCAAGGTTTTGGCTGGGAGGTCCAGTGACATCATTGCGAAGATATAGACCGTTGAGAGAGTTGTTTTGACCAACTCTAGTCTCCCACCTCTATTAAGGAGGTTTGCTCTCCACCCCGGCAGATGATTTGCCACACTATCCACAATGTACTGGAGCTGAGATGCTGACAGTTTTTTGAGCGAGAGCGGCAGTCCTAGATACCTCATAGGAAAGGGTAGGATGGGGCACTGCAATTCGTGTGTTACCGCCTCGGCCTCCCCATCTCCACACCTGATGAGATGCGCTGAACACTTCTCCAGATTTGCCCGAAGTCCAGATGCTTCACCGAAGATTCGCAGAATTTCGGAGAAAACTTTAAGGTCCTGCACCTTTGGCCCGAGGAACGTCACCACGTCGTCAGCATAGATGGATGTCCGGTGCCTTAGACCTGTAGGCGCTAGCTGGGAGAGGCATCCAAGAGAAACTGCCCTCTCGATCATGAGGTGCAAAGCCTCCATGACTAAGATGAAAAGCATCGGGGAGAGGGGGCCCCCTTGCCTTAGATAAACGGTCTCCTAGATGGAACGGAAGCAATGTTTTATTTGTCACGAATAGAGCCCAGCCCAGCAAGGGTAGGAATGATTGTTTCTAGGTGAACAAAACGTCAGGAACACTTTTTTTTTAGATAAACGGTCTCCTAGATGGAACGGAAGCAATGTTTTATTTGTCACGAATAGAGCCCAGCCCAGCAAGGGTAGGTATGATTGTTTCTAGGTGAACAAAACGTCAGGAACACCTTTTTTCTTTTCGAAAAGCTAATGAAAAACATTTGCTCTTTAGCCTTAATCCATCGTTGTGCAGGTTTTATCTTTTTTCACAAGGAAAGGTCCCGAAGGACCTATTTTAATGTGAAGCAGGCCAGAGAAAACGAATCTCATTATGATAAACGGATCCATTTTGCAAGTTCTGTACTACATTCATTCTAGTGGTGGGCTAAAAATTATAGAGAGATCCAAAAAAAACAAAATTATCACAAGGACCTACAAGTTTATAGAAAGGACCCTAAAACCTAAGGCAGAAACTCAATTGAGTCCTCCACCAAGACATGGAACTCTACTCGCTTTCTTGGCCGACATCCTTGTCAATAGGGACGCGCCACTTGGGACAAAGGCGCCGGGAAACGCCATGATGAAGCATCTGGATGACCCCCCCAATCAACCCTAGACTACGAGAGAGGGAAGATGCTAGTGCGCCTCGGGGATTCTTGAAGAAACGTAGCGGGAATTGAGGGAGTGAGAGGGGGATAAGGGCCTCCCCGTATGGGTTTGATATTAGCACATTGATATTTGGGAGGAGGGAGAAGAATGCAGAAGAAGGGATGCGCTAGTCACCATCTCCATATGGGTTTGTCGAGGCCTCATGGCTTCGTGGAATGTATGATGTGGATATAAAACCTATGTTGGTGGTAGTTTGAGTTAAGACACAATGCTTCTTTTCATGTAGACACAAATATGTTGATAACCTTCTTTTACTCGTCTCATGTGGCTGGTTTTGTATTCGACAATATTTTTTTGGTAAAGACTATTTATCAACTCATTATGAAGTACTTCATAGTGTGCTTTTGGTTTTGCTCATATTTGGGGGGGGGGGGCGGGTAAAACAAGATTGTTGGCAATTGGGGTTTATGCTTTTCTATGTAATTTATGGAGAACTAGAAATGTTGTTTCAGTAAAGTATTTCCTAGATATACAAGTGCTAAAATTGGTGAAATAACTTAGTGAACGGATAGTATGGACACCTAGAACAGGGGGAGGGGGTGAATAGGTGCTAGACCAATTTTATTTTTCCTTCAAATTAAGGATTGACACAAAGGAAATTCTCTAGATTATGCAACTAAGGTGAATTTACCTATACGACAAGAACAACAACAAACACAATACAAACACAAAGTAAAGGAGAGGGAACGAGGTAACCGATAACGGAAGCACGCAGAGACACAATGTAATCATGAGTTCCTCCTTGTTAAGGGAGTACGTCTCGTTGGAGGGGCGTGAGTTTAACCATGAAGGCCTTCTCAACGCCACAAAGGTCTCACCCTATTCTCCGACGAACCCCGCTACAAAGGCCTAGTCCACCTTCAACTATTGATCACCTTTTAGACTGGAATCGAGTCCTTCGCAACAAGCTTGGGGAACACACCCACGACCAAATTGGGGGCTCACAAGAATCTTAAAGAATCACCAAGAGTAGCATTGAGGTCTAGGTTTTCCACACAAGGAAACCCTAGACAAGTTCCCCTCAAGCAAATGAGGGGGGAATGGAAAACCGGTTGGTGAAGATGTAGATCGGGGACTTCTTCAATCCTTCAAAGATCAACAAGTTCGGGTGGAGGGATTGGGAGATCTAGCAAGGTGGGTAAGCTCAATCAATGGAGCATTCAAGTCTAGGCGAGCTAGCTAGAGGAACAAGAAGGGGAGGGGGTATTTATGCCCCACACCAAAAATCTAGCCGTTTGAGGGCTTTCTGCGAAAGTCACACCGGAGACTCTTGTCTGAAAAGTTTCCGCACTTTCTTCAGATGGGCCGGAGACTCCGCACAAGGCCGGAGACTCCGGACATTCTCCGGACACTCTCCGGACCGGTGGAAGTGGGCGACACCGTCTTCACTTGGTGATGGAAAAGCGGCAGTCCGGAGACTCCGGTCTGCTGGGCCGGAGACTCCACAGAGTTTCCGTCGATTCCTTGTATCCTTAGCGCAGATGGTGTCTGAGGTGAGTTGAGTGCAGTGACACAGCCGGGAGTCCAGAGACTCCGGCCTTGCACCCCGGAGACTCCGAGCACTATCTGCACACTCTCCGGAGGGGGTCCGGTGGGAGACACCACTTGCCCGATTCTTCTTCTTCGCAGGAAATTTCTCACACCGGAGACTCCGGTTTGGTAGACCGGAGACTCCGGCCTGGAATTAATTTGAGCAACTTCTAAACATGTAGTTCTCTTTGAACTTTTTGGAGATCACAACACCATTGGTAATTTAATGAAATGACCCTTAATCATCAACACACATTAATAAATATACTTGTGTTATTAACAAACACTCAAAACAAGATTTAGGCGAATTTGCGCTTTCAATCTCCCCCTTTTTGGTGTTTGATGACAACACAAATATTTGCAATAATAACCAAGGTAATGCATTGGTTTGTAAAAAATAGACATGCTCCTCAACAACAAAGTCATGAGCTCCCCCTATGTTTTACAAACAAACACCAAATACAACAATAGTGAAACAATACAATTGCATGCATAGGTAAGATAAGTAAAGCGAAATATCATCACAACCATAAGATAGCTTCACCACATAGTCTCACCACACACAAATTAAGTTCACTAGGAAGGGAAACTCGAAAGCAACTAAGAAAAAGGGAACACAAGCCATAAAAGCAAATCAAGTCCAAAGACTTGTGTTCCAAAGCAAAGGAAAGCAACCCTTGGAAATACCCGATAAGTCTAGATAGACACTTCTCCCCCTTTGGCATCGAGAAACGAAAAAGGAAAAAGAACAACTACACGAAACCCAAGGATCACTAATCCCCATCGTACTCCTTGTCACCATCATCTCTTGGTTCCTCCTCTTCATCCTTATCATCTTCTTCATCCTCTTCACCAGCAGTCCGAGTCTCCTCTTCTCCTTCATTGTGCTCTTCTTACTCGGTCATGGGAGCCTTTCCACGGTTGTTGGATGAAGATGGAGCATATGTGACCTCTTCAAAGTCACCCCATGGAAACGAGGAGGTGTTCCACTCATGACAGGACATGGTCACAGACTCAGGAGGAGGCTCAAGTGGAGGGGTAGTCACAATACCTGCATTATTCTGAAGACGAGTGAGCATCTTCTTCATCTCCCTTGTTTCCTTATAGGCCTCGTGATTCTCCTTGTGTAAAGAAATAGTCATGCACAGAATGTTGCGATGGAACCACGTGAGCTTCTTCATCTCATCCTGAACCTCTTCCTTGCCCTAACGGCGAGTAGGAGGGTCGGCATTCTTCCTCTTAGCCCTTGGAGCCTCAACCTCATCATCACCCATAGGAGTGTCCTCATCTGCAACAAAGTGAGAAGAGAGAATATAAAGAGTACCAGGAGGATGCTCTGTCTTAGTCACAAGACCCGGGCACTGATCAAGAATAAGCTTCATCACATAAGGATCATACACCGCAACTTTCTTTGGCTCGATCATGGCATGATAGATCTCCTCCTTTATGAAGTTCATGACATCAACCTCAAATCCCACACAGCCCGATCCAGCATGGTGGCACTTGAAAGCATGGTGAAGCAAGTTCACAAGCCCACCACAAATAGCATCCACATTCCCGGCCTTTGGGGACAATGTTGCAACAAAAAATACGGAGGCGGATGTTGTAGACACGCTTCAAGTCCTTGGCGGTGCCCACACTTGTGAGCTTGTCATACATAGGAGCCAACCTTTCTTGTCATAAGCAACACCGGTAACATGCATCCTTTTTCCCAAGTTGTCACCATGGAGAGGATACCCAAGAAGCTCAGAGAGCCTGAACATAGATGACTCGCACTGGATTGGGCCAGTCATCCATGTCAATGAAATGTTATCATCATCTCCAAGTGATTGTGGCGAAGAACTGCTGAACAACCTTGATGTTATAGTCCTGTCGAGTGGCCACGAGCTTCTCGAGGCCAAGCTTCCTAGTCACTCAGACACCCTCCTAAAAGTACTCCTTGCTTCCCAGAGCATCTAAGTCAAGAACCTTCTACAGATAAACTGGGTGAGTGAGAGTATCATAAATCTCAGTCTGAATAAGCTTCTACTCTCTCCTCCAATAGTGAGGGTGATCAGAAGTGTGAATCATGGAGAAGAAGGGCTGCACTCTCATTTCCCTATAGTTACTATTGCTCGTGCCCTTAAAGGTATTAATCCGATCATAACGGGCCTTCTTCGCCATTTTTTTCCTTTGGTGCTCTAAGATGGCTTCCTCTCTGTTACGGTCATCTTCGATAGTCTGACGCTGAGTGACTCTCCCAGTCTCTAGATCAGTGAGGAGGTAGTTGCGAGAAATAGCACGGGGCTTCCTTGGTTTGACATGAGGGTTTTATGAGGATGCTTTGGTCCTTTTCCCTGAAAAACAGCCAAACAACAACAACAAAAATAGCAAGAGATGCGAATGCATGTCCAGGAGCCAATTGGAGAAACCAGCATAAATTCTGGAGACAAATTTCTGTTTCTGCACCGGAGTCTCCGGCCTCAGGGTGCGGATTTTCCGGTCCCGGGGACTGGAGTCTCCGGCTCTGTGGCAGTTTCTCCAGATGCAGATCCAAAAGTTTCTACTCCACTATCTACTGATGGTTTCCAGATGAATGTACTGTCTAACGAAGTTTCTACCATGTGTGTACAGGGCTAAATCTCCAAATAAAATGCATCTAGGTCAAACCCTAGATGGAAAAGTGAGAGAGGAGGGAGAGGAGGTACCTTTTTTTGACATGGTGCAGGTCCTAGAGGGGAAGGATCTTCCCCCTCGAGGAGGAGTAGAGGGAGCTCGGCGGAGGCGGATTCCGTTGACTGGAACGTCCGGTGTAGGGCCCTGGGCGATGGTGGCGGCACAGCAGAAGGTTTGGGGGTCGGTGTGGAAAGAGGGACTAAGGAAACCCTCCACCCCGATCCCCTTTTGTTACCGCAAAAACCGCCAGGCCGGGGTCTACGATCTAAGCACCAGAGTCTCTGATGTACACCGGAATCTCCGTACTTAGGCCGGAGACTTTGGCCAGATCGGAGTCTACGGTGTTACACACCGGAGTCTCCGGTCCCAAAGCTCCAGAAACACCCAGATTTTTGTGGAGACATGCATGTGGCTATAAAAATTGGTTTTTATGAAAGTTTTGGCTTGGGATAAGAAAAACCAAATAGCGATGGTAATTTACACTCAAAATTTTCAAGATCGAAACAACTAAAACCCAAAATTATAGTGTTTCCCATGAGAACCAGCTAAACTAAAAAAGAGAGAAAGAAGTCAAATAAAATCGAAATAACAACCAAAGAAGAATGAACTCTTCAAAAGAAGAGGTTGGTGGCCTAAGCCACCATGTAAGAGATTATGGTATGACACCGCGAATATATATCTTGGGTGCATTGCCAATTCTCGACATTGAAACTCACAATTCAACATTAGAAATAGAGAGATAACAATGAATTTTTGCTCTGGGCATAATGGGGGGAGGGAGAACCCAATGTGTTAGGATAACACTCCCCCTATGTCCATGCCTACACCTAAACCCAAACACATAGTCAACTATAGGGGTGTGTGCAAGATCCTGAGGTCAAACTTCTTGAATCTATGATATTTAGCTCATTCCTCAAACCATGAATCTTGAATCATCGAGAGGCTTCGTGAAGATGTCCGCGAGATTATCTTGGTTGGGACATATGCTAGCTCAATATCACCTCTTGCCATATGATCCCGGATGAAATGATGATGAATCTCAATATGATTCGTCCTTGTGTGTTGCACGGGGTTGTAGGCGATCTTTATGGCAGTCTCATTGTACACAAGAGTGGCACCTTATCCAAATGAACATCATACTCTTTGAGTGTTTGCCTCATTCATAGAAATTGGGTGCAAGCACTAACGGCTGCCACATACTCGGCTTTGGCAGTGGAGAGAGATATACAATTTTGCTTCTTACAAGACCAACTCACCAAAGACCTACCAAGGAATTGGCAAGCCCCGGAAGTCGATTTCCTATCATCTTGATCACCGGCCCAATCCGAGTTCGTGTACCTTTGGAGAGAAAATTGTGCCCCCTTTGGGTACCACAAACCAAATTTTGAGGTATGAACCAAATACCAAAAGATCCTACGGACCGCCACCAAGTGACTTTCCTTAGGAGTCGCTTGATACCTTGCACGCACACCTACATTCAACACAATATCGGGATTAGATGCACAAAGGTAAAGCAAAGAACCAATCATAGAACGATACAACTTTTGGTCCACATATTTACCATCAGGATTGCGCTTGAGATGTCATTTGACTTGCATTGGAGAGACCTTCTCTTTAGGACCTTGGAACTTAAACGTATTGAGCATGTCTTGGGTATACTTGGCTTGAGATATGAAAGTCCCATGAGCCAATTGCTTGATTTCAAGACCAAGAAAGAATCTCAACTCTCCCATCATAGACATCTCGAACCTGTCAGACATAAGCTTGAGAACTCATTATTAAAAGCTTGGTTAGTTTAGCCAAAGATAATATCATCCACGTAGAGTTGGCATATAAAAAGGTCTCCCTTTACCCTCTTTGTGAAAAGGGTGGGGTCGATCTTACCAACTTCAAATCCACGATCTACCAATAACTCTCTAAGTTACTCATACCACGCATGTGGTGCTTGTTTAAGTCCATAGAACGCCTTATCAAGTTTGTAGACATGGTTAGGTAAGTTGAGGTTCTCGAACTCCGGAGGTTGCTTAACATATAACTCCTCTTTCAATTTACCATTTAGAAAAGCACTTTTGACATCCATTTGTTGCAATTTGAAATTATGTGAAGATGCATATGCAAGAAGGATACATATGGACTCAAAGCGAGCCACGGGAGCATAGGTTTCATCAAAGTCAATACCTTCCACTTGAGTGTAGCCAGACATCATCAACTTAACTAGCACCGGTCGAAGCATCTCAAGATCATCGTAGACAGGGATGGGAAAGAAGAAAGTGTTAGTTGGTATGAAACTTCGGCTTGTTTGTTCTTATACCGTCAGTTTTATCTATATATGTGTGCCAATCGGAGTAAGTGATATGTATTACTATAATCTGAATAAGTTGGACCGGTACGATTAACTAAAAATTTGGTTGTTTGGCAAATAGTGTTTGAATAACTAGGATTAACTTAAAATTTAATCGTTTTAGTTTGGTAGTTGTAATAGTCTGAATAGTGGCTTACATTACATGGCATACTTTTATTACAGACTGTTAAATGAATATAAAACCTGATAGAATACCCAACATGTATGTGTTGTCTTGCCTGTCAATGCATTTCAACCAATAAATTAATGGGATCTTTTTTTCATACATGTAAAGAAGCACCCCTCACCGAGTATGACATTCTTAGAGCTAGGACTGTGATGAGTAACAATCGAATGTTACAGTCCCTTGGCATCAACGCAATAACGTCGCTGCTTAGTAAAAGAAATGTTGTCAAAGAAGTTAGAGGAGTTACCAGTGATGATGCAACCTCTTCCGTATCACAAGGAGAAGATCCAGATTATATTCCAAAGGGGAAAGAAGTTACTGATGGAGAGGAAGTTCACGACACTCTAGTCAAGACCGTAAAGGTGCAAATCTCTTGCTTGGAGGGGTGGGAGTATTTTTTTATGCTTATACTATTGTTTGTTCTACATTATGTGCTCACATGATTTCTTATTTGGTTATCTAATGTGGTTTTTCCTTGCTTCTTGCACAAGCACCTGCAGTCTAGAACGAAGAAAGTTGTTGTTAGGAAGACAAGCAAGAGGAGGAACAACTTAGAAACACCTACTAACATGGGTCCAGCAAGAATTTTTTCCATGCCACCAGGTGGATCAAAGAGGATGATGGACCCCGAAGAAACTACCTCTACTAGAGTGACCAGGCACAAACAAAAAAAGCAAAATGCGACCATCCATCAGGAAATCCCGCTGCACACGGATCGACAGGGATCGGTGAAAATGGATGATGAGTTGTTGTCCATGGAAGAAGGAAGCACTGCCCGCATGGACCTTGTACCTAGTGTGGACAGGAATGCTGTTATCTGTCAGGAACAAGATCAGCAGCAGCTTACGCCAGATGAAGGTGATACATTCTTTCTTGCCGATGTTGCTTATGATGTGAAGAACAAGAGCCGTGTTCATCTTGCTGCATGCTTATGTATTCTTTCTCTGTTTATGATGCCAATTTCATTTTCAGAGCCAAGTGCCTTGGTCTACCATAAACCAAGAAGGGGAGCAGGGCTAGAAAGGTTGACCAAGTGGATGTATAGCAAGTTGAAGATACAAATTCCAGAGGGGATGAAGCGTCTGGAGCAGCCTTTTAAAGGCTGCAAAGGTTGCTTCTGAGTGTGGCCTCACTGCAAGGGAACATACGTCGATGCTTCCACATTTCAAGGAATACAAGAAGGACGAAACTCTCATGAAGAATCACATCGGCAAAGTTGTTGTAAGCTACTTGTTTTGATAACTCATATGTGATTTCTTACTTCTATTAGTTACACCTTTATATGATCACTAATCCTGTCATTGTGTCTTGGTAGGGAAATTTTGAGATGGACATCAATGACAGGGCCAAGAACAGACGTCATTGTATCAAGAAGAAGTTTCTTTGACCCTGTAGAATCTAGTCAAGTGAGCATCGAGTCTCATGCACCAGGTGTGTCGGATGGAGAATGGGGAGCGCTAGTGCAGTTATGGTCTACCCCCAGGCACAAGGTTTGTGTGAAATGTCCTTTTCTATCTGCTGCCGTTGCCATGTTATCTACAATGGTGATATTCATATGCTCATGTTCTGTTTTGAAATATCTGAGACAAGAGATGATTATAAGTTGTTGCTGGCATATGCTGCTCATATGGCATATAGTTGTCTTTTTGTTTGCTGACTATAATGTATGTGTTTCTATTCCTGTCACAGATTCACTGTAGTAACCTAGTGCTATATATGAATACTTGCTTGTACTTGTTTTGATATTCATATGCTAGTGCTAGACCATGCTGACAGTCTGTATTTTGTAGAAAACATGTGCGTCCAACAAGACAAATCGAGAAAAAGTCGTCCATCAACAAAAGACTGGTTCGAGGTCCTATGCGGCACACATTTTTGCCACCGTAAGAGCTTATAGTTTTATTGTCGTTCGGAGACCTTATGATCTGATTGTCTTTTCTGTAACAATTTTTATTTCTTGCTGGTTTTTTTCAGAGATAAGAGCACACGGAAGAAGAACTGACATCAATTGACATGTTCAAGTCAATCCACCACAACAAGAAGGATGGGTTTTCGGAGCCCGTTCGGATTGCCATAGTAAGACTCTTTTACTGCTAGCTCTGAAGTTGTGTGCTTGACTTTATCTCATATTGTTTAGTGCTAGGTCTTGGATACATATCTGAAAATGTTTAGTTACTCTTACTACTGGTTCTGTCATTTCTATACATATTTGCAATTCTACGCATATTTGCTTATGAAATTGTCAGTTTTGTGTAGATCACTACTTGTGCTAGTTTCAGTAAAAGAACTAGATCACATATATAAAGTTTCAGGTTTCCTACTTGCTCATTAGCTTACTCTCTCTTGCTGTAACAGGTTGCGATGGAAGGAATTAAGGAAGCTCCGGTACCAGAAGGTGAACAGCCAAAGTCTAATGTTGAGATCGTTGCTGACGTGATCAAGGAGGGAAAGAAGCATAGCACATTCCTGATGAATGCTGGGCTCGTGTCATTTGGGAACAAGTCCACCAAACCAAGTGATGTAGTAGCTTCGCACGTGCGAGAACTTCAGGACAAGCGTGAGAGGTCGGAAGTGGAAACTGAAGCCATGCGACAAGAAATGGAGGCAATAAAGAAAAGTCCGAAGAGGCTGAAGCTGCACACGCTGTACGCGACAAAGAGTATGAGTTGCTGCGCAAGAAGACCCAAGATCGAGAGGACAAGTTTGCTCACTTGATAGCACTCTTTGGCGCTAAAACTGCTGCGATCTAGTTTCACAGGATGTTGCATTTTGGTAGCTTGCTGTTGCTTGCTTTGATACTTGCTGGAAGCTTTCTCTTGTTGTTTGTGGCAATTTCGTAGCTTTGTGCTGCTATTTTGGTAGCTGTTGCTGTTTGTAGCAGAATTTTGGTAGTTGCTGGTAGATGTTTGGACTAGTTTGTAGTTGCTGGTACTTTGCTGACGTTGCTTGCAATTTATGATGTTGGTGTTGTTGCTTGCAATATATGAGATGTGCTATGAAAAATTTAAAATTGATTTTTGTGCTGATTTGATTTCGATTTTGAATCTGAATAAAAAATAAAATATGAATTTGAATTCAAATGTAAATATTATATTGAAAGAGGCCTTGGCCCAAACTCCATTGGACTTTAATAAGGCCAGGGCCCAATCTGAGTTGTACCCAGTTTCACACAATAGCAGAATATAAATCAAAAAGAAAAAATTGCAGAAAGGCCGAAACAGGTGGACAGTTAAAAGGTCGAGGCCCAAACATTGGCCTGTAAAAGGCCGACGCCCACAAAATATTGACCGCAAAAAAAGGAATATTCTCCTACAACGCCACGGGCGAGAAAATAAAAAGGCCACTAAGTTGGGCTTGACCTAAATTTGAAAGGAAAAAATGGCCTCACTTGTTGGGCTCAGCCCAAAATTGCCAGAAAAAATGGGCCCACTTGTTGGGCTCGGCCCAGGTAGACAACAGAATTGGACTAGGCTGATTCTCACCGACGACCATTTCATTTGGTAACAATTATGCCAAGTCAGACTTGCCACGTTGGATCCGATGTGTCCTGCCTGGATAGCCAGCGACCAAACAAATAGGTCATAGAATCTGCGACCTTTTGTGTTGGCCGTAGAAAGCCACGACCAATTCCCAAAAAAGGTCTCAAATTATAGTTGGTGACTCATCTTTCCACCAACTATTTAAGGTCACACAAAAGTCACATGTGAATAAACAAGACCTTTTCTACGACCAGTATTTGAGGGTTACCGCATAGAAAATTTCTTGTAGTGTTTCAACTACCATATACCAAGCAAGTCGAACAAAAATAGTAGTGCATCCTAAAAAGAGAATAGACTTTAAGTTTTGAAAAAAGGGAATAAACTTTCAAACTAAAATAAAACAATACTGAAGATAAGAACATAAACAAGGAAAAAATAAAAAATAAGGAAGGAACAAACCGGGAAAGAAAAAGAAATCATATTGGTTTTTAATTGGGCAAGCTGGGCCTTACTTCGCGGTGCTCTGCTGCGGGCCGGGCGATTGGAAGAAGTTTTCACCCAATTTGGGCTAGAACTCCACGCTGTGGAAAACTGGAAGCCCACGCTGTGGAAATCTGGAAGGCCAAATGATCCATCCAAATAATCAATCAGCTCGGGCAGTCGTTAAGCGTTCAGCCTACTCTAGCTATTCAAACTGGGCTGTAACGAACCTGTAATGTTAGGATATGAACGACGAATGGGTCGACCATGGGCTTTTCTTGGCGGACACAGTAAACTACTAATGGGTCGACCATGGGCTTTTCTTGGCGGACACAGTAAACTACTAATGGTTCCATGCGTTTGCTCAAAAAAAAAAAAATACTAATGGTTCCATGCTTTGCTCAAAAAAAAAAAGTTAATCCTACCATGCAATTCGGGGATGGCACCAAGTTCAAGTGTAAACGTTTCACCCTAAAGAAAAAGAGTAAACGTTACCCTATAGAGAGAGATCGAGAAAAAAAAAGAGATCTAGATCCATATGGCGGTTGCGCGCTTAAGAGCATCTCCACTCGTCCACCCCCCCCCCCCCCCCCCAAATAGCCGTCTGGACCGGCCGTTTGGACGGGACGACGTCTTTGGGGCGGTCTTTTCCACTCGTCGCCGTCAAGTATCTTCCTCGAACGTAAAAAAACACGATAGATTTAAGATCTTGGCAAATAAATTTGAATTGTTAGCCATAATTTAAATGTATATGCCATTACAAAACGAAAGAAAATCACACGATGTCGACGGTATTGAATCATGTGAGATTGGAGACGTTGGTTGACCCGAGAAAGACTTAGTGGATGAAAGGACACGGATGTCGTCTAGAGAGGAGACAGAGTGGATATGCGTTTAAAATAATTACGATCAAGTCTTAAATAGATGCGAAATAAAACTAACATTTAATTTATCATGACAAAACCTAAACAAGCTAAGTTAACCTATGTGCACCAACAATTTATGCTAAACAATACGAGCAACTACGTCATATTAATGTATGTAACTTTAAGCTTGATGGCTATCATAACGTAAATTGCATAAGTAAAGAGATCGGATATAGAAATAACTGAGACGCGTGAAGATGATGATTTATCCCAAATTCACTTCCTAATGAAATCTAATCTCCGTTGGAGAGGTATGGAGTCACAATGACTCCAAGCTCCTCAATGGTTCACCTTTTCTCCTCGTGCCTCCACGAATGCGGAGTGCCACGACCCACAATGAGCCCTTTAAGAGCGGTCACCGATCTCGTAGAAGGTTGTGGCAATCTCCACAACTCAATTGGAGGCTTTCAACAATATACCACGAGTCACAAAAACTCCGAGATAGCAACAAGATCCCGAAGGCTTCCAACCCAACTACCCCCGAGGACAATCTCTAAGGCACCTTAAGTACCCCAAGAGTAACAAGCTTCTCAATTTTAACTCAATCGAATCCTCGTAGAGAACACAAATCGATGCAACCTAGACAATGGCTAGAACACAAGAAGTGCTCAAACCCTTCACTCTCAAATCCCGCTAAAGCAACAAATGCTATGGGAGGAGAAAAGAGGAAGAACAAGAAAGAACTCAACAGACGAATCCAAAAGATCTAGATCAAAAGATTTCCCCTCGCTAAGAGGAGAAATGGATTGGTGGAATAATAGATCTAGATCTCCTCTGTCTTTTCCCTCTAATTGGAGGCAAGGATCATGGAGGCTAGAGAGAAAACAAGTTCCAAAAGGTCAACAATGGTGGGAAACCTTGCTTGCGAAGTGGGGAACCAATGGGAAAGAAGACCCCCTAAATAGGTCCCCACGAAATCTTCCTGTTGGGGAAAACTGGGCATCCGGGCCTAGGGCCCGGCCAGGATGGCCTCTTTGACCACCCGGCCTTGTAGCACGTCCTGGGGGCTGGGCTAATGAAAGGCTGGCCAGCTAACAGAGCCGCCCGGACTGATTCCCGACCTCGGGGCCGGCCAGGACGGCTTTCCTGTTTCCAGGAAAACACCAACACAAAAAACGTGATATCTTTCACCTCCGGACTCCATTTTTCATGAATTGCAACGATGAGCACTATAAGTTCATTAAGGTAAATGCCATAGTCCATCATGGGAGGATAAAACCAAATGATAAAAGGTTTGGCCTCTCTATAATGGGACAGTGGGTGAAACCTCCAATATCAAAAACACAATAAGATTTTCATGTGAAATCCCTTTTTGATGAATTTGAACTTGCAAACCCAACCATGGAGAAAACATAAATAAGAACAAAAAATTTATGCCAATATGCAAAGGTTTAAGCTCTCTTCAAATGATACAATCAATTTGCTAATATGAGAGCCCATCTTGATAGTACGTTTATCTACCCTATAATCTGGTCTCTAAACTATCACAAGAGACCAGTAAAATAGAAAACCTATCAAGACCATAAATTTGCCTTGAGCATACCTCTTGAGCTAGATAATGACGATCTTGATCACCTCAAGTTGGACGATCTTTCTTATTGTGCTCATCTCGGCGAAGACTCATGATTTGTCGCACCCGGACTTCTAGAGGATACACACAGCCCGCTAAATAGTAGATAATTGGCTTACGGGGCCTACCTGCACCCGCATCTCAATATGAGTAGGCCGACACGTAAACGTGTGACAACCATTCTCTACTATTCATCGTCAGTGAAACCATCCAATAGGAATCCGAATACTTCCATTGACGTACTTCATAACATACACACATGGTACGTCAACGGCATCTGAACAAGTGATATCACAACAAATCTCTAAGACACAAAGAAATAGAAATAAGTGGCAAAAGCTCTCACTAGAGCAGAGATAGAAAATACAGTCATACAGAGGACACATGTCCCAACAAGTCATCATTACATCACAGCGGAAGCACAGAAAGTGTCTGACTACAGAAAAGAACCAAATAGGCCTAAGAGGCCGGAAACGAAAAGAACGGAGCCCATCCACGAAGTCTCGGATCCTGCCCGGGTCCGCTATCTAGTCGTCAGCAGCCTCGTCATACTCCACGTAGCCACCATGGGGATCCTCGGAAACGTAGTCTGCAGAACCAGCAGCCCCAAAGGGGTTAGTACGGACGAGTACTGGCAAGCAGGACGCACAAGATACCAAAGTGTACCCGACAACACCAAGTACAGATGCTTTGGGTTCAACGGAAGATAGGGGCCGGATACAAAGGTGCGGCAGCGGGCTGCACTACCCAACAACAGATACACGCTACAACATCCGGCTAAAAGAAAGGGATAAGATAGCGCATCGGAGCCAACTACCACTAACCTCAAACAAACCCATCCTGGATCTCGCCCCTTATCCAAAGAAGCAATCCGAGGATAACCCACACAGTTGGATTAATGAAGGTTCAGGTTATTGTGACAATATGCCTATTACTAGTCAAGTTATTATTAATTAGGTGTAAGTTGTCGGAGTACTTGTTAGCCAGCACTTTCACCAAGTCGTCACATAACCGCGGACAACACGGCTTCTCGAGAAGATTCATCCCTGCAGGGTGTGCTCCAGTACCCGTACACACTCGAGCCACCAACTAAAACTCAGGTGGACTCAACACGACCCGAACCATCTCTGCAACATATCCTAGGAGCCACGGAGCTATAAGGTCCCGGCCAGTCCGACGTAACCTAAGCGCAAGGGTGAAAACCACACCCCCCGGCACCACAGGCCTCGCCCTATATGTATGCGTCATCGTCATCATCATAATCATCAACCATGGGCGCGACCCATTCATGCGTATGCGCAAATGGAACACCCTAACTAAGTGTGGCTCTTCGGACAAACTGCGGATCAGGTCAAAGTCGAGGGGGGTTCCATACGACCACCCGGATGCGGTGAGCACGCTCATCATGGATCAGAGGACAAGACCCTTTTCCTAATTAGGGTCGACACTAGCAGGCTTCAAAACCCTAACCCGGGCCTCCTGCCGGTGCCTTATCATCAAATTATTATTACCCCAAACATTAACATGAAATTGATTATAACAAGCCCATCTATCAAACTAAACAGGTGATAAGATAAATGACAACAAGACTCGAGCACAAACAAACCTAAGCATGATACTACGACACAGGCTAACAAACAACAAGGTTGTAGGTGTGGGGGTGAGGCTATATTCATGGCTGCAGGATGACATGTGATAGGATCGGAACACAAGCAACGAATCATAAGGCTAGAAGATTAGACAACGGAAAGTATCGGTATCAAGTGTGGAACGGACACAATGGTTCATGTGAGTGAATACTTGCCTGCAAACTCAGTAGCCTGGTACTGAGCTAACTCCTCTGAAGTGGTATCGTAAACCTCGTATGTCTCAACGTCGTCGTCTATTCGAGAAGAAGCAAACAAACAACGAAGAGAGACGGACGATCAATAACATGGCATAATGCACAACATGGGATGATGCATGACATTTTAATGCAAGTAAGAGATCATGGACATGATCATCAAGTTAAATGAGTGTCCCAAATAAGTTTGCATTATTTGGAAACCTCTCATATTTATCTTAGTGGCCTATTATTAATTTTAATAAGACCAATACATCAATAGTATTCCCACATGCATGAAATGATGCTTTTCTGTTATTAATTGAAGTTCTTTCCATTTTGGTATAGTTTCCATAATTTTTGGGTGAAGAAAATAATAAATATGAATTAATTCTTATTGCTTTCATTTCTGCCATTTTTGGTAAACAATTTAAACAGAGGTACTTTCAGTTACAAAAGCATGGGAAATACTTGAAAACATGTGGACAATGTTTCACTGAACATTTTGAGATATTAAACATAATTTTTGGATCATTATTGAATTTAGTTATGTCATTTTCTTTTCTCTTTTCTTTTCTGGCCAGAACAGAAAATGGTTGTTTTCGTGGTCCACTTTTATCCAACTGTGCCCAAATAAAATACCATTGTGTAGAGTTTGTTAAGAAAAATTTTTAGAGCTCAAGTTTGCTCAATTTGGGTGAACAGAACTCAAGTTATGAATTTTGCAAGATTTCAGTTTTTATTCCATTTTATGTATTTAAATATTTAGTGCACAAATTATTACAGAAACATGTTGACATTTTTACATATTTCGAAAGTACTCTCAGTTATGAATCTACAGAAATTTGAATCATTCCAATTGGAGCATTTTTCAATTAGTTATTGATTTTACAAGTAATGGTTTGAAACTGCAATTCTGTTTTTTTTTTCAGAACAAAAATGTCAGAAAAAAAGTGGAAAAAAAGGTGGGTTTTATTCCGCTGCGGGGAGGGATCGAACCAGGGACCTCCTGGGTGCGGATCGGGACGCTAGCCAGTGGGCTACGGTGCGGGTTGTGATGGATTGGAGGTGCATGTGGTTTTGAGGTGTATTAGTGCGGAAAATAATGAAACTGATCGGGGACGAACGGACGGCCGCCGGCCACGAGCTGCTGCTGCGGCGCATGCTGTGGGCGTGAGGCCTGTGCGCTGGGGAAGGAGAGAGGAGCGGAGGGCTCACCAGCGCGCGGAGGGAGGAGGCGCACGGACGAGGGAGCGGTCGACGACGCAGCGGCTGGCGACGGACGAACCTGACGACCGGACTTCAGTGCGCGGCGACGGAGAAAGCTCGATGGCGTGCTCGCCTGGGCCACCCTCGGACCACTTCGTCTTCAGCAAAGTTGAAGAAGGCACCGTCCCGGTTCCATTCCCGCCAAGACCACGGCCTATCGACGAGCACGGCGACCGCACCATCCTCTCCAACTTCCGGCCATGGTGGTGCTCTTTTCGGGTTCAGAAACAAAAGATTCAGAGAGCAAGGAGGAGATCTGAGGGGAGAAGAAAGGAGTGGCGGCGGAGGAGGGAGAGGGGCCTAGGGGCTAGGGTTTGGGGGCTGCCTCGGGGTAGGTATAGAGAGGGCAAAGGGGAGCATGTGGAAAGGAGGGGGCAGGTGCGGTGTGCTCTGGATGTCGACATCGATGTACGGTCGGAGGTGGAAGAAAGGGAGGTGGGCTGGGTCGTAGGTGGCTGGGCCAGCCCAGTGTGGCTGGCCTGGCTGCCTCCCCATTCCCTTTTTCTTTTTATTTCTTCCTTTTTTTGTAGAAAAGAAAAGAAAAGGAAAAAGAAGGGGTTTTTGGGACCCTAAAATTATGGTGATAATTTTTATAAGTTCCTTATTGAAAATGCCTAGTTTCACCAACTTTTGTTTTTCAAAATTTTAAATATTTTTTGCTGTTTGAAATTTAAATGAATTTGCTTGAACCTTGCAATAACTGAATTATTTGAAAATTACCCAAGTCACTTATTTGGAAAATCAAGTTTATGGAAAACAATTAAATTGTTTGATTTGAATATTTTATTTGAAAAGGTTGTAACAGACCAAGTGTGAAACATATTGATTTGAATTTGTTTGAAATTTGAAATTCCACACATGAATGCATTATGATGACATGATGCATTAAACAAAATTCAAGAAACAACCATGTAAAAGGGGAATTTTCTTAATTGGGATGTTACAAAATGCCCCCCCCCCCTTGAAGGAATCGCGCCCCGAGATTCCTACTGAGAAGAGAAAAGTTCCGGATACTTCTTGCGAAGATCCTCTTCGGTCTCCCATGTTGCCTCTTTATCGGAATGATGAGACCACTGCACTTTTAAGAACTTGGTGCTCTTGTTGCGAGTTTTGCGCTCGGTCTCATCGAGAATGCGAATAGGGTGCTCCTCATAAGAGAGGTCTTCTTGCAGTTCAATGGAATCATGATCAACTGCACGACCTGGATCTTTGAAGCACTTCTTGAGGTGTGACACGTGAAAGACATCGTGCACCTTGGATAGCTTTTCTGGAATTTCAAGACGATAGGCATTTTCTGCACGCCTTGAGAGAATGTTGAAGGGACCAATATATCTTGGTGCAAGCTTTCCTTTGACACCAAAACGATGAGTGCCTCTGAGGGGAGTAACACAGAGATATGCTTTGTCTCCAGCTGCATAGACCATGTCCCTATGTTTGCTGTCATAGTAGCTTTTCTGACGAGACTGAGCAAGCTTCAGATTGTCACGAATGATGCGGACTTTCTCTTCGGCCTCCTTAACAATGTCAGTACCAAAGAGTGAGCGTTCACCGGCTCCAGACCAATTGATTGGACTCCTGCATCTGCGACCATAGAGCCTCGAAAGGTGACATGCCTAGGCTTGCCTGGAAGCTGTTGTTGTAGGAGAATTCAGCATATGGAAGACATTCCTCCCATTTCATGCCAAAAGAGAGACCACATGCTCTGAGCATATCCTCGAGAATCTGATTGACTCTTTCAACTTTACCTTGAGACTGAGGATGATAGGTTGTGCTGAACAGAAGCTTGGTGCCCAAAGCTTCTTGAAAGCTTTTCCAGAAATGAGAAGTGAAGATGCTTCCACGGTCTGAGCTTATTTCTAGCGGAACACCATGAAGAGGAACAATCTTTGTTGTATAGAGCCCTGCCAATCGACTAGCTGAGATTGTCTATTTAACAGGGAAGAAATGAGCGACTTTAGTGAGTCGATCAATGACAACGAAGATTGCATCGTTGCCCCTCTTGGACTTTGGAAAACCAGTGACGAAGTCCATTTCAATCATGTCCCACTTCCATTCAGGAATTTTCAGAGGTTGGAGAAGACCCGCTGATTTCTGATGAACTGCTTTGACACGTTGACAAACATCGCACTCAGAGACATATTTAGCAATTTCACGCTTCATGCCAGACCACCAATACATTGTTTTGAGATCCTGGTACATCTTTGTATTTCCAGGGTGTATGGAAAGAGGAGTATCATGAGCCTCCTTGAGAATCACATCTTTCAGGCTTTGGATTTTGGGAACTGCAATGCGTCCTTGGAAAAACACTGTTCCCTTGTCATCAATTGAGAAGCACTCATACTTCACATTGCCTGCTTTGATGTTCTTTGCGATCTTCTTGATCTCAGCATCACGGAGTTGTTCAGAACGAATCTTGTCCTCAAGCGTTGGACTGGCTGTCAAGTTTGCAAGATAGCCTTGAGGAACAAGTCCAAGATTCAGTTTTTGGAATTCTTCGTGAAGAGGAGGTTGGCTTTCCATGATCATGAGATTGTTGCAATAGGACTTGCTGAAAGTGCATTCTCAATATCTCACTGTTTTGTGTGTTTGTTAACAACATGAAGAAGTTGCTAACCGTATGTGCTATTTTGTCAAAGGATTGGTCTTAAATCAGCACGTATACGGTGTCAAAGAAATGGTGAAGAATTCGAAGATCAAATGGAACTTTCCTGGCCATTAACAGAGTTTCAAAGGAAAGTCCGGAAAATTCCGGGGCTCCGGAATGCTTCCGGAATATTCCGGCCACTATGGGAAAAGGCCCTGTTGCAATCCGGAATATTCCGGAAGATTCCGGCAGCCGGAATTTTCCGGGGCCATTCCGGCCACAACGGAAAAATGTTCTGTTGGCATCCGGAATATTCCGGGGGTCATTCCGGCCACAACGAAAAAATGTTTGGTTGGCATCCGGATTGCGCCGGAATATTCCGGGGGTCCGGAAAATTCCAGACCATTCCGGGCTGGTCGGAATCTGGCCCAAAAACGGCTAGTTTTCTTGGAGGCTATAAATAGAGCATCACTTCTCTCTCCAAGGGTTAGCTCTCCCCAGCATTGAAGACACCATTAATGGAGCTCACCCACTAGAAAGATCTCCTTCCTCCTCCACCCAAACTCGTTGATTCTCTTAGGATTGAAGGAGGACCACCAGATCTACATCTTCACCAACCGGATCTTCATTTCCCCCTCTCTAGCTCGAGGGATCTTGCCTAGGGTTTCCTCTTGTGGAGAACCTAGGCATCTCTATACTTGTTGGTGATTCAAGAAGAGTTGGGAGCCCCCAATTAAGTTGTGGGTGTGTGCCCCAAGTTGTTTGTAAAGGATTTGATCCCCGCCTCAAAGGGGTTCTATAGTGGAAGGTGAACTAGGCCTTTGTGGCGAAGTTCATCGGAGAATAGGGTGAGGCCTTAGTGGCGTTGAGTAGGCCTTTGTGGCGAGCTCACACCCCTCCAACGAGACGTACTCCCCTAAAAAGGAGGAACTCGGAAATACATCGTGTCTCCGTGTGCTTCCATCGGTTACCTCGTTCCTCCCTCTCTTTACTTACTTGTACTTGTTGCATTAATTGCTTGCCTTGTCATATAGGTAAATTCACCACTAGTTGCACTATCTAGAGAATTTACCTTCTTGTCAAGCCTAAACTTTAAGAAAAATTAAAATTGGTCTTAGAACCTATTCACCCCCCTCTAGGTGCCCATACTTTGCTTTCAATTGGTATCAGAGCCTCGGCTCTTCTATCGGGCTTAACCGCCTAAGAGTTTAAGTATGGGAGATGAGATGGATGACGCTCCGTCCGATGGAAATGTGTCCATGAATGATCTCAATGCTTTGAGAGAATCATTGACCTCATCCATAGACACTAAATTTGAGGAGTTGCGTCAACTCATGAAAACACTCCTCAAAGCCAAAGGACCGGAGGTGGTCGACTCATCCCTTCCGGAAACGGAGGGTGCCAAGAAAGGGGTTGATGGTGAACCACTTAAAACTGCTTCCGCCGAACAATCCGCTAAGAAGGGTGCGAGTGGAAAGGAAGGATATCACGCCGTTGAAGGCCAATATTCTCCCGACCCCCCATCTCTTTTCCTCATATAATCCCTAGAGGAGATCCACCTAAAATTGATGCATATTCTTTTCGTGAATGGCAATACTACATGGAGACTCACTTGAACTCTTCTTGTATAGATCTTTGGAGAATCACTCGTGATGGATACAAGCCATATGATCCCAAGAATCTCACAAGAAGAGAGGTTGTAGATTGCCAACTCAATTACACCGCTTTATCCATCCTTCATCAAGCCGTGGGCCCCAATCACATGCCGCATCTTCAACACTTCTCCACCGCCAAAGAAACATGGGATGCACTTGTCATCATGTTTGTTGGGAATGAGAGCATGCAAAGAAATCGTTATGAAACCTTGACCAATGAGGCCGAAGGATTTTTCATGCGTGATGGAGAAGATCACGTTGACATGTATCGAAGACTCAAAACTCTTGCCACCGCCTTCTCTAATGCGGGTGCAACACATATTGATGATGCTTGGATCAAGAGGAAGTACATAATTGCCGTGATGCCTATGGAGGGCACGGATATGAAGAGCATTCAAGGGAGACATGATTTCTCCACCATTACCTCAACCCAAGTAATGCAAGAATTGTGCTCCTACAAAGTGCAAACCAAGAATGCTCTTGACAACCGTGCTAGGGCCATTGGAATGCATCAAGGAGCTTCCGTTGCTTTGAAGGCCAAGGTGTTGTCAAGAGAAGTTGAGAATGATGAAGATGGTGAAGAAGCATTGCCCCCATTGAAGGAACAAGAATATGATCCCGTTCTAAAAGATCTAATTGCTCTCACCGTGCAAAAGTTTTGGAACAATCCCCCTAAAGGCAAGAAATTTGTTGAGGAGAAGACCAAGTCTCGTTATGGTAATGATGGGGCTCAAAAAGTGAGATCTTGCTTCAATTGCCAAGACAAGTACCATTTCATTGCGGAGTGCCCCTACGAGAATAGAGAGAACCATAGTGGCAAGCTCATCCGCAAGGACAAGTCCAAGGTTGAATACAAGAAACCTCATTTCAAGAAGAAACCTTTCAACAAGAAAACCCCCACCAAGTTTGTGCTCTTGACTCAAGAGGAGTATGATTCCGGGAGTGATGAAGAAGAAGAAACAACAAGTGAAGTGGCCGCTCTAGCTATTGCTTCCACTCCATCTTCGTCATCCCTCTTTGAATCCCCCAATGAAAATCTTCCTCAACGCAATGCCAAGTGCTTCATGGCTAAGGCCACGGAGGTATCATCTTCTCCTAACTCTAAGACCCCTAGTGATCTAGAACATATTGCTAGTCTTAGAGAAGAAAAGGAAAGGGCCTCCTTGGACCGGTTTATGTCTAACATGCAAGGGGAGACCAAGAAGTACTTTGAGCATCTCATGAGGCAATTGGGAGAGGCCCAAGAGGCCCTTGAGAAGAAAGGTGAGGTTGAGAGAAGGGATGCGGATGAAATTGCATCCCTCTCAATGACTCTTGAAGAAGAGCATGATGGTAGAGTTTCTCTAGAGGATGAACTTGAAACTATTGAAACTACCCATAATGAACTTGTCTCTAAAATCATTAAGGAACGTGATCTCGCTATTGCTAAATATAAAAAGGCTAAAAAGGACAAAGTGGAGTTTGGGGTTGGTCATGGTAAACTAACCGAGGAGTTTGAAAAGCTAACCAATGCTCACAAAGCTTTGGAAAGCCAACACTCATCCATCAAAGAGTTGCATGAACAACTTCAAACTCAACCTACTCAATCTAACCATCCTAGCACCTCTACTTCTTCTTGTGATTATGCAAATATTATTGAGGAAAATGCTAGGTTGAAGGATGAGGTAGCAAGGCTCAAGGGCAAAAGCCCTCAAGTTGAGAAGGTGGTGTTAGCCACCCCACAAGTGGTTGCCCCAAGCTCAAACGCGGTCATCACTAGACCACAATTGAGTGCTCCAAGGCAACAAGTGGGTAAGCAAGGTCTTGGCTATGTAGCCAAGAGAAAGAACAAGAAGAGAAAGAACAAGAAGAAGAAGAACAAGAAGAAGAACCAACGTAGTGCTTCGGGTGGTATTGTCATGAGGGACAACACTACTCGTAGCACACCCGCTCAAGCAAACAATGTTGCCTCAAGTAGTAGTGTCATGAGGGACACCACTACTCGTAGCACCTCCGTGGGAACTAACAATCCACACCATTTCTTATATGTTGATTATTATGGTGTTGTGCAAGCTAAATATGTTGGTCCTATTGAGGGTTTCATTGACTACACTATTTGGGTTCCCAAGACCCTTGTTGCTAACATGAAGGGACCCAACTCGGGTCCTAACTCTAGTCAATGATCTCTTGCAGGACTATGCTTCCGGTGGGACTAAATGGATTCTTGATAGTGGATGCACTAATCATATGACCGGAAGCAAAGAACTTGTGACGGAGTTGCGACCAAATGACATCCAAGCAACCGTCACTTATGGGGACTCATCCAAGTCTAAGGTATCCGGATTCGGCAAGGTTGTGGTGGCTCCCGATATAACTATTGTGAACGTCATGCTTGTCGAATCCCTTGGTTACAATTTACTTTCCGTCCGCTCTCTTAGTAAGATGGGTTTCTCCGTCTTCTTTGATGGTGATATTGTGGTCCTTTTGAGGAGCAAGACTCTTGACGTCGCTCACGTGGGACATGTTGAAAATGAGTTGTATGTGGTGGACTTTTCGAAGTCAACCAACACTCAAGCAATGTGTCTTTTCGGGAAGGCGGACTTGGGATGGTTATGGCATCACCGCCTATCCCATGTCAACATGAGAACTTTGCAAAGTCTTCACAAAAGTGGCCTTATTGTTGGACTAAAAGAAAATGTTTCCTTTGCAAAGGATCGCGTTTGTAGGTCGTGTGTTGAAGGGAAGATGCATGACATTGTGCACAAGGCCAAGACTATTATTTCATCAAAGAGGATCTTGGAGCTTCTCCATGTTGATCTCTTTGGTGCCGTGCCCGAGGCAAGTCTTGGCGGCAAGAAGTATTGCTTGGTGATTGTCGATGATTATTCAAGATACACTTGGGTTTATTTCTTCAAGTGCAAAAGTGAGACCCAACAAACCATCATCGACTTCTCCAACAAAGTGCAACGTCAACACAATGTGCAAATCATGGCTATTAGGAGTGATAATGGCTCGGAGTTCAAGAACTATACATTGAATGAATTTCTTAGTGAAGAAGGCATTCGTCACCAATACTCCGCCACTTACACTCCTCAACAAAATGGTGTTGCCGAAAGGAAGAATCGCACTCTCTTGGATATGGCAAGGACCATGTTGGCAGAGTACTCTTCTCCCCAATATTTATGGGCCGAGGCCATATCCACCGCATGCCACTCCTCCAACCGCCTCTACATCCGCAAAGGCTTGAGCAAGACCCCATATGAGATCCTCACCGGCAACAAGCCCAACGTATCCTACTTCCGTGTATTCGGTTGTAAGTGCTTCTATTTGATCAAGGGTATTAGGTTGTCGAAATTTCAATCCAAAACTATTGAGGGTATTTTTGTTGGTTACGGTGCCGAATCCCACACTTATAGAGTCTATGACAAAGCCTCACGGATTGTCATAGAATCTTGTAGTGTGGTTTTCGAGGAAAATGACGGCTCCCAAGTGGCGCAATTTCATGTTTCAAATGTAGATGTTGAAATGCCTCAAGAAGCCATAGGAAGGATGGGTGTGGGATTCTTCCGCCCCATCGAGGGACACCTTATGGCGACTCGAGAAGGACTATGCTCTACCCAAGTGGAGCCCTCCTCTACATTAGAAGATCAAGCCAAGGAGCCAACTACTACACCTAACCAAGAACATATTCAAGACCCTCCTCTCGTTGATCAAGTGACTCCGCAAGTCGTACCCACTCCTCTCACTAATGCGAGTCAAGATCAAGGCCAAGATCAATCATCCTCTTCATCCTCTTCTCAAGTTGAAGCTAGTATTGAAGATATTTTTGATGACGATGTTGATGATCAAGGCCATGATGGTCAAGATGGGGACCCAAATGATCAAGATGATCAAGTGATCCCTCCTCGCAATAATGAGGAGATCGAAGCCCGTCGCATCAAAAGGATAAGAAGAGCTTTGAAGCAAATTGATGCCCAAGATGACAAGGTCTTGGAGGATGTTCAAACTAGAAGATCCACTAGAAGGCAATTGGCTCATTTTTGTGAGCATCAAGCTCATATCTCTATGGTGGAGCCTAAGAAAGTGTATGAAGCTCTTGAGGACTCCGATTGGGTTGAAGCTATGCATGATGAGCTCAATAACTTTGAGCGCAACAAAGTTTGGAGATTGGTTGAGAAACCCAAGGATTGCCACAATGTTATTGGCACCAAGTGGATTTTCAAGAACAAGCAAGATGAGAATGGCATTGTCATTAGGAACAAGGCAAGATTGGTTGCTCAAGGTTACACCCAAGTTGAAGGCATTGACTTTGATGAAACCTACGCGCCCGTGGCTCGCCTTGAGTCCATCCGTATCCTCCTTGCTTATGCATCCTCACATAATTTCAAATTGCAACAAATGGATGTGAAAAGTGCTTTCTTGAATGGTCCACTAAAAGAGGAGGTATATGTCAAGCAACCTCCGGGGTTCGAGAATCTCAACTTTCCTAACCACGTTTACAAACTTGACAAGGCTCTCTATGGTCTCAAACAAGCACCTCGTGCTTGGTACACCTTAGGGAGTTGTTAGATGATTGTGGTTTCGAAGTTGGGAAGATTGACCCCACTCTCTTCACCAAGAGAGTAAAGGGAGAGCTTTTCATATGCCAACTCTATGTGGACGATATCATCTTTGGCTCAACTAACCAAGCTTTCAATAATGAGTTCTCTAAGCTTATGACTGACAGGTTCGAGATGTCTATGATGGGTGAGCTTAAATTCTTCCTTGGCTTTGAGATCAAGCAATTGGCTCGTGAGACTTTCATTTCTCAAGCCAAGTATACCCAAGATATGATCAAGAGGTTTAACTTCCAAGATGCTAAGATCAAGACATCTCATATGCAAGTCAAGTGTCATCTCTCTCGTAATCCAAAAGGGAGTAAAGATATGGACCAAAAGCTTTATCGTTCTATGATTGGTTCTTTGCTCTATCTTTGTGCATCTAGGCCCGATATCGTTTTGAGTGTAGGTGTGTGTGCAAGGTATCAAGCGGCTCCTAAGGATTGCCATTTAATGGCGGTCCATAGGATCTTTCGTTATTTGGTTCATACCCCAAGATTTGGTTTGTGGTACCCAAAGGGGGCACAATTTTCTCTCAATGGATATATGGATTCCGATTGGGCGGGTGATCAAGATGATAGGAAGTCAACTTCCGGGGCTTGCCAATTTCTTGGTAGGTCCCTTGTAAGTTGGTCCTCGAAGAAGCAAAATTGCATATCTCTCTCCACCGCCGAGGCCGAGTATGTTGCCGCCGCAAGTGCATGCACTCAATTGTTATGGATGAGGCAAACTCTCAAGGAGTATGGAGTTCATTTGGATAAGGTGCCTATTTTGTGTGACAACGAAAGTGCCATCAAAATTGCATACAATCCGGTGCAACATACAAGGACCAAACACATTGAGATCCGCCACCACTTCATCCGTGATCACGTGGCAAGAGGAGACATCGCACTATCGTATGTGCCCACCAAGGACAATCTTGCGGACATTTTCACGAAGCCACTTGATGATGCAAGATTCTTATTCTTGAGGAATGAACTAAATGTGATTGATTCTAGGAGTTTGACTTGAGGATCTTGCACACACCCCTATAGATGGAACGTGTTCGAGTTTAGATGTAGGCATGGACATAGGGGGAGTGTTATCCTAACACATTTGGTTCTCCCTCCCCCCATTATGCCCATAGCAAAAAAATTCATTGTGATCTCTCTTTTTCTAATGTTGAATTGTGAGCTTCAATGTTGAGTATTGGCAATGCCCCCAAGATATATCTTCGCGGTTGCATACCATGAACTCTTACATGGTGGCTTAGGCCACCAACCTCTTCCCACGAGAAGAGTTGGTTCTTAGTTGAATATTTTATGGTTATGGTGTTTTCTTCTCCGAATACTACTTCTCGTTGCTATTTCGATCTTATTTGTTTTTTCCCGAGAAGTAAGACTAGGAAACCTAACCCTTGTGTTTTGCTCTATTTATCCTCTCTCATGTTCATCTATGCATATGCCGTACTCCACACATCACACATCATTCCTTGCCTTTCAAAAAAAAAAACTCGCCCCCCCGGAATTTTTGGAGCTGATTGCTGCTTCTGCCGGAATTTTCCGGCCATCCGGAATTTTCCGGACCATTCCGGACAGCCGGATTACCCCGGAATATTCCGGTCCTCCGGAATTTTCCGGGCCATTCCGGATGGGCAGTTTTCTTCTATAAATACCCCGCACGCACGGGAGGACGTTTTTTTCCTCCACTTCTTTCTCTCCTCCCGTGCCCTAGCCGCCTCCTTTCGTCGATTTCGTCCCCGTTGCCCCTAGGGAGGATTGTTGGATCCCTCCTTTGGACAAGGACATCCCCATGGACGGTATGTTGTTTGGCATCTCTTATTTTTCGTTTTGATTGGTTGTTTTTGGCTCTAGATGCAATCTCACCTAGGGTTTGATCTAGTTCCAAGTTCTATCAATGTGTTCATCTTGCCAATCACTACCTAGATGCCATGTTTTCTCTCGATCTAGTCTAACCACTCGATAAATCTAGACTTAGATCCAAATCATAGTTGGTAACCTTCCCACTTTTTCCAGCACGTAGATCTATTCTAGGCTCATCCTCTTTGGTATTCCTAGATGTTTGGTGTAGTTGTTGAGACAAAAATTTGAAGTTTTGGGCAGTTCCTCGAATCAAATCGAGGAGCCCGGAATTGCTCCGGAAAATTCCGGCCCAGCCGGAATATTCCGGACCATTCCTGCCCAGCCGGAATAATCCGGATCACTCCGGAATTTTCCGGATGCTGCCAGGAATTCGAGTTTTTGCACTACACCAAACCTTTTGGAGTTCCTTTTGACCCGTATGGCATATGCACTTATCTTTGCTACTCCTTTATCCTCTATTCGCAGGTCCTGGAGCTCGTACTGGTCTGAAAAGGAAGCAATCTGTTTCAAGGGGTGCTCGTCCGGTCAGAGGACGTGCTTCCTCCTTTCGTGGGACTCGTGACGATGATAACACTAAAAGAGTTCCTGAGTTTGATCTGAAAGGTTGCTCCATCCCTCAGTGGAAGTACATCAAGCGGAAGAACCCTTACCGCTTCCCTGATTCCACCTGTGAGGATCCTCGGTTCTGGACAAATCTGCAGCTCAAGTGTTGGGATGAGTTCTATTCTACCCAGCAGCCTCTTACTTGTGTGCAAGCCCAAGTGGACATGGACGTCTACAATAGGTACAAAAACTCTGAGCTCCGCCATGTGCATGCCTGTTTGGAGAAGCTTGGCCTGATTCCTCTGTTTGACAACACCGAGAGTGAGTTTTGCCCGGAGTTGGTTGCTCAGTTCTACTGCACTCTCCATGCTAAGGGTGATGCCACGCGCTCCATGACTTGGATGTGTGGGGAGGAGAAGATCACCAGTAATTTGACTGAGTTTGCTGAGGCCTTGGGCTACACCTGGATAGCCACCTATGCTGATCACGGTTACAAAATTCATGACGCCCCTGAGTATGATATCTTGAGTCTGGATTTCTGCTATCCTCCCAATGCTAAAGGCAAGACTAAGCCTTTCAACTCCAACATGTACCCCTACTACAACTTGCTCTCCAAGATCTTCCGTGCCTCCATTGTGATCAAGGCCGGTGACTTCTCCGCTATCAGGGCCTTCATGGTGAACCTCATGTTCCTCACTAGGCCTAAGAACCAAAGGAAGATTGATGTGATGGATTTCATCTACCGGGAGATTTGCCTAGGGGTCATGGAGAAAAGGAATCCCGCTTATGTCCCACTCGTTCAAAAGTTCATCAATTCCAAGGTAGGGGTTGAGATCATGGAAAACTATGAGGTGATCAAGTGCAAGAAGATGGCTCCTCGGTTGACCAATGGTGATGAGATTCCGGAGTTTGCTCGTGGGAAGTCCAAGTCCCCCTCGGCCACTCCTTCTGCTTCCTCCAGTGGCATTCCTGAGCGTCCCTCTAGTGGAATTGCAAAATTCTTCAAGTCTATGTTCAACATGTGCAAGGACACTAGGGCCATCCCATGAGGCGCGTGAGTTGGCCAAGGAGACTAGGCGTATTCAGAACACCGACCGCAGGGCTGCTGGTGATGATGTGCCTGCCGATCCTCCTTCTCTTGCTGCGGCCGATCTTGTCCCCATTGAGATGCCCGAGATCCATGATGATGACTTCTACTTCGGGGTCCCACCGGCGAATGTTGATGAGGAGGAGCATTCCAATGATGAAGATGACTTTGATTCTGCTGGGCTTGGAGGACGTGATAATGAGGAAGAAGGCAATGATGAGGAAGGCAATGGAGAAGATGAAGACATGGAGTGATCTCTTGGGGCGCTAGTGGACTCTTTGTCCCTTTTTGGCGTCTTGATGCCAAAGGGGGAGAAGGAGTCCCCCATATTAGGATTCCACGGGCTTTGCAAGGGTTGGGGCACAAGTATTTTGCCTTTGATTTCGATCTTATAGGCTTGTGCTCCGGTATCTTTATTTCGTTTGTTCGTTTTAAAACTTCGTTCTATGTGTGTGGAACCTCGTGACGTATTTGTGTCACCCTTCCCGTGGTTATGTTACTATTATCTTGCGTACTATTATTGTCTATCTTTTTCTATGCATGTTGTATGAACTTATTTAGTCGGCTTGGTGTTTAAAACATAGGGGGAGCAAAGCCTATGAAGTGTGTGTCTCACGACACACATCGAGGAAGAACTCTGTCTATTTTTTGGACACCATTTCTTTAGTTCATATTGTTTTATCCCCGTGAAATCTTTATGTTGTCATCAAACACCAAAAAGGGGGAGATTGAAAGTGCATTCTCGATATCTCACTGTTTTGTGTGTTTGTTAACAACATGAAGAAGTTGCTAACCGTATGTGCTATTTTGTCAAAGGATTGGTCTTAAATCAGCACGTATACGGTGTCAAAGAAATGGTGAAGAATTCGAAGATCAAATGGAACTTTCCTGGCCATTAACAGAGTTTCAAAGGAAAGTCCGGAAAATTCCGGGGCTCCGGAATGCTTCCGGAATATTCCGGCCACTATGGGAAAAGGCTCTGTTGCAATCCGGAATATTCCGGAAGATTCCGGCAGCCGGAATTTTCCGGGGCCATTCCGGCCACAACGGAAAAATGTTCTGTTGGCATCCAGAATATTCCGGGGGTCATTCCGGCCACAACGGAAAAATGTTCAGTTGGCATCCGGATTGCGCCGGAATATTCCGGGGGTCCGGAAAATTCAGGACCATTCCGGGCTGGTCAGAATCTGGCCCAAAAACGGCTAGTTTTCTTGGAGGCTATAAATAGAGCATCACTTCTCTCTCCAAGGGTTAGCTCTCCCCAGCATTGAAGACACCATTAATGGAGCTCACCCACTAGCAAGATCTCCTTCCTCCTCCATCCAAACTCGTTGATTCTTTGAGGATTGAAGGAGGACCACCGGATCTACATCTTCACCAACCGGATCTTCATTTCCCCCTCTCTAGCTCGAGGGATCTTGCCTAGGGTTTCCTCTTGTGGAGAACCTAGGCATCTTTATACTTGTTGGTGATTCAAGAAGAGTTGGGAGCCCCCAATTAAGTTGTGGGTGTGTGCCCCAAGTTGTTTGTAAAGGATTTGATCCCTGCCTCAAAGGGGTTCTATAGTGGAAGGTGAACTAGGCCTTTGTGGCGAAGTTCATCGGAGAATAGGGTGAGGCCTTAGTGGCGTTGAGTAGGCCTTTGTGGGGAGCTCACACCCCTCCAACGAGACGTACTCCCCTAAAAAGGAGGAACTCGGAAATACATCGTGTCTCCGTGTGCTTCCATCGGTTACCTCGTTCCTCCCTCTCTTTACTTACTTGTACTTGTTGCATTAATTGCTTGCCTTGTCATATAGGTAAATTCACCACTAGTTGCACTATCTAGAGAATTTACCTTCTTGTCAAGCCTAAACTTTAAGAAAAATTAAAATTGGTCGTAGCACCTATTCACCCCCCTCTAGGTGCCCATACTTTGCTTTCACTTGCGACTGAGAGCGTCGGCCATTACATTAGCCTTGCCTGGAGTGTCGGAAATGGTGAGATCGAAGTCTTTGATCTTCTCAATCCATCTCCTTTGTCTGAGTTTTAGATCTGGTTGACTGAAGATGTACTTTAGACTGTTGTGGTCAGAAAAGATCTCAGTGCGATTACCCAACAAGTATTGTCTCCATTTCTTGAGGGCAAAGACAACTGCTGCAAGCTCAAGGTCATGAATAGGATAGTTAAGCTCATGTGTGTTCAACTGGCGAGAAGCATAAGCCACAACTTGACGTTCTTGCATGAGAACTGCACCTAGACCTTGGAGAGAAACATCACAGAATATTTGGAAAGGTTTGGAAGGATCTGGGCCAACCAGAACTGGTGTAGAAGTGAGTTTAGTCTTCAGGAGATTGAAGCTTTCATCACATTGTGGAGACCAGACGAACTTCTTGTCCTTCTTTGTGAGGTCAGTGAGAGGTTTGGCAATCTTGGAGAAGTTTGGGACGAAGCAACGACAATAGCTAGCCAAACCAAGAAAACTTCTGACTTGCTTCACCGTTTTAGGCGGTTTCCATTCAACAATGGCCTTAAACTTTTCTGGGTCAATAGCTATGCCCTTGGCAGATATGACATGACCAAGGTAAGTGACTTCAGAAATCCAGAACTCACATTTGGAAAACTTGGCATAGAGGTGATGCTCGCGAAGCTTCATGAGAGTGAGACGAAGATGTTCTTCATGCTCTTTCTCGGATTTGGAGTAGACAAGAATATCATCAAGATATACCACAACGAACTTGTCGAGGTATTCATGGAAGACAGAATTCATGAGTCGAGAGAAGGTCGCCGGTGCATTGGTGAGACCAAAGGACATGACGGTGTATTCATAGCGACCGAAGCGAGTGACAAAGGCTGTCTTTGGAACATCCTCTTTTCTGATCTTTATTTGATGGTAACCCATTCTCAAGTCCAACTTGGAGAATATAGAGGCTCCAGCAAGTTGATCAAAGAGATCATCGATGCGAGGAATTGGATACTTATTTTTGATGGTTTTCTCGTTAAGAGGACGATAGTCAACAACGAGTCTCTTTGTTTGATCCTTCTTTGCCACAAAGAGAGTTGGGCATCCCCAAGCCGAGGAACTAGGTTGAATGTAACCTTTTTCCATGTACATATCGATTTGCTCCTTTAACAATTTCAGTTCAGGAGGAGCTATCTTGTATGGATACTTGGAGATTGGAGCAGTGCCTGGTTCAAGTTCGATGACGAACTCAACAGCTCTGTCAGGAGGCATTCTTGGCAATTCTTCTGGAAAGACATCGGGGAAGTCACAAACCACCGGAACAGTTTCAATAGATGGTAGGGGATTTGCATTGAGAGTGTAGAGTTGAACAACTGGATTTTCAGCATGGAAGTAGACTATCTGGCCAGAAGGGTGTGTGATTTTGACAGACTTAGTAGGACAATCAATGACTGCTTTGTTGGCTACCAGCCAATCCATCCCAAGAATGACATCAATATCTGAAGAGTGGAGAGCTATCAGAGATGCCTGGAATGGAAGCTTTCCAATTGTGATCTCGATGTTCTGGCTAACTTTATTGCTTTGCCAGCTAGATCCCGGTGATTTCACTAGGAGAGGGATAGACAACTGTTCGAAGTTGATTTTACTGGTGTTTGCAAAGCATTGAGAGATGAAAGAGTGTGAAGCACCAGAACCGAACAAGACTTTAGCACGAAACGAGTTCACAAGAAGTGTGCCCATTACAACCTCTGGAGATTCTTCTACTCCCTGGGCCTTGACATGGTTCACCTTGACGGTTCTCATGCCAAGCTCGTTGATGTTGTAGCAACCCAACGGAGGACCACGTATTCTTGTCGGGGTTGACCTGTGGCGAGGTGGAGGTGGAAAGAAGTGCCTTTGCGGACACTTATCGGAATAGTGGCCCGGCTGTCCACACTTGTAGCATGTAACAACAGAACGAGGAGTTGTTGGACCTGGCTGAGATGGAGCACCTCCTGAAGATACCACTGGGGTGGGAGGGCGGGCAAGAAATCCTGCCGGGCTTGGCAAGCAGATGGGCGGTGTTGGAGTGGTATATGGAACCCAAACTCTTCGTTTTTGTGGAGGCGTGATAACTTTTGACGAATTAGCCTGTTCACGAGAGTGCTTAGGAGATTCCTCAACCAACTTGCGCCCGTGCTCTTCATTTAGAGCGATGTTGATGAGGTCCTCAAAATTCTTGGCCTTGACGTTGGTGAGAGCATACTTGAGTTCCGGGTTGAGACCCCTGCGGAACATTGCCATCTTTTTCGCTTCCGTAGAGACTTCATCTCCGGCGTAGCGAGCCAGGCGATTGAACTCTCTTTGGTATTCGAGAACGTTCAAATTGCCTTGTGTGAAAGAATATAATTCCTCACGCATTCTCTCCATGAGCCCATCGGGAATGTGATGGTGCACGGAGGCTTGCTTGAAATCCTCCCATGTGATTGCCACACTAGGACCTCTCATTTCTTGGAAGTTCTCCCACCAAGACATGGATTGTCCATGGAGAAGGTAGGTCACGTAAGGAACACGGTCCTCGTCAGCCACATGAGCTGCCATAAGAGTACGGTTCATTTCACGGAGCCAGTCATCAGCATCCAATGGCTCGGAGGAGGTATCAAACGTGCCCGGATTGAGCTCAAGGAACTCCCGAATAGACACACGGGCGTTGCCATTATTCCCAAGGTCTTGGTTCTGCTGCATCTGCCTTATAACTTGTGTCATCTGAGACAGCACTTTCCCCATCTCGGGTGGCAGTGTGGGTTCTTCGTCACCACTCTCCATCCTGAAGAGGATACCAAGGTTAACACACTAACCGGATAACAAAATCCAATATAAGTGCTTACAAGGCTTACTTCAGACGGTAAGAAGGTAGCATGGAGCAAACATATACTACCCCCAACGTTCACCATAAATGGTTCGCGTACCACACGAATAGCCGTGTTGAAGAAGAAATCTCCGGAACAAAACGGATGGAGGTTAACAACGAATCAACAGATAAGTTGTTACAACGAAAGAGACGATTTGTGAAGGACGATATCGAAGCAACAACTGGGAAACAGGAGACCACAAACACCTGAGGTACTGAGGAAAAACCCATCCGGGCTTCTAGAGGATCAATATCTACTGCTTAAGGAATAGAGGATCTGCTTCCGGGGTTTATTTGCCACCGTTCTCAATCGTGAGTAGGCAACACGAAAATCGTGTCACAACCACCTCCACTCCTATGGTCTAGTAGATATAACCATCCTCGAGAAACCAGGATACATGAAATCCTAACTTGAAAGTTTAGGTGAGAAGAGAAAAACAACGTTGCACTTCCTTACCAGAAAAGGGAGGGTGGGTGGGGAAAAAAATAAAAGAACAGAATTCCTACTCTCACGTTTCATTTTTCCTATATAGCTACAAAATAGTTTCTAGACTCAACTGCGACCAGTAAAAGGGATCCTACAGGCAGACAGGCTCTCATACCATTTGTCGCACCCGGACTTCTAGAGGATACACACATCCCGCTAAATAGTAGATAATTGGCTTACGGGGCCTACCTGCACCCGCATCTCAATATGAGTAGGCCGACACATAAACGTGTGACAACCATTCTCTACTATTCATCGTCTGTAAAACCATCCAATAGGAATCCGAATACTTCCATTGGCGTACTTCATAACATACACACATGGTACGTCAACGGCATCTGAACAAGTGATATCACAACAAATCTCTAAGACACAAAGAAATAGAAATAAGTGGCAAAAGCTCTCACTAGAGCAGAGATAGAAAATACAGTCATACAGAGGACACATGTCCCAACAAGTCATCATTACATCACAGCGGAAGCACAGAAAGTGTCTGACTACAGACAAGAACCAAATAGGCCTAAGAGGCCGGAAACGAAAAGAACGGAGCCCATCCACGAAGTCTCGGATCCTGCCCGGGTCCGCTATCTAGTCGTCAGCAGCCTCGTCATACTCCACGTAGCCACCATGGGGATCCTCGGAAACGTAGTCTGCAGAACCAGCAGCCCTAAAGGGGTCAGTACGGATGAGTACTGGCAAGCAGGACGCACAAGATACCAAAGTGTACCCGACAACACCAAGTACAGATGCTTTGGGTTCAACGGAAGATAGGGGATACAAAGGTGCGGCAGCGGGCTGCACTACCCAACTACAGAGACACGCTACAACATCCGGCTAAAAGAAAGGGATAAGATAGCACATCGGAGCCAACTACCACTAACCTCAAACAAACCCATCATGGATCTCGCCCCTTATCCAAAGAAGCAATCCGAGGATAACCCACACAGTTGGATTAATGAAGGTTCAGGTTATTGTGACAATATGCCTATTACTAGTCAAGTTATTATTAATTAGGTGTAAGTTGTCGGAGTACTTGTTAGCCAGCACTTTCACCAAGTCGTCACATAACCGCGGACAACACGGCTTCTCGAGAAGATTCATCCCTGCAGGGTGTGCTCCAGTACCCGTACACACTCGAGCCACCAACTAAAACTCAGGTGGACTCAACACGACCCGAACCATCTCTGCAACCTGTCCTAGGAGCCACGGAGCTATAAGGTCCCGGCCAGTCCGACCTAACCTAAGCGCAAGGGTGAAAACCACAACCCCCGGCACCACAGGCCTCGCCCTATATGTATGCGTCATCATCATCATCATAATCATCAACCATGGGCGCGACCCATTCATGCGTATGCGCAACTAGAACACCCGAACTAAGTGTGGCTCTTCGGACAAACTGCGGATCAGGTCAAAGTCGAGGGGGGTTCCATACGACCACCCGGATGCGGTGAGCACGCTCATCATGGATCAGAGGACAAGACCCTTTTCCTAATTAGGGTCGACACTAGCAGGCTTCAAAACCCTAACCCGGGCCTCCTGCCGGTGCCTTATCATCAAATTATTATTACCCCAAACATTAACATGAAATTGATTATAACAAGCCCATCTATCAAACTAAATAGGTGATAAGATAAATGACAACAAGACTCGAGCACAAACAAAACTAAGCATGATACTACGACACAGGCTAACAAACAACAAGTTTGTAGGTGTGGGGTGAGGCTATATTCATGGCTGCAGGATGACATGTGATAGGATCGGAACACAAGCAACAAATCATAAGGCTAGCAGATTAGACAACGGAAAGTATCGGTATCAAGTGTGGAACGGACACAATGGTTCATGTGAGTGAATACTTGCCTGCAAACTCAGTAGCCTGGTACTGAGCTAACTCCTCTGAAGTGGTAGCGTAAACCTCGTATGTCTCAACGGCGTCGTCTATTCGAGAAGAAGCAAACAAACAACGAAGAGAGACAGACGATCAATAACATGGCATAATGCACAACATGGGATGATGCATGACATTTTAATGCAAGTAAGAGATCATGGACATGATCATCAAGTTAAATGAGTGTCCCAAATAAGTTTGCATTATTTGGAAACCTCTCATATTTATCTTAGTGGCCTATTATTAATTTTAATAAGACCAATACATCAATAGTATTCCCACATGCATGAAATGATGCTTTTCTGTTATTAATTGAAGTTCTTTCCATTTTGGTATAGTTTCCATAATTTTTGGGTGAAGAAAATAATAAATATGAATTAATTCTTATTGCTTTCATTTCTGCCATTTTTGGTAAACAATTTAAACAGAGGTACTTTCAGTTACAAAAGCATGGGAAATACTTGAAAACATGTGGGCAATGTTTCACTGAACATTTTGAGATATTAAACATAATTTTTGGATCATTATTGAATTTAGTTATGTCATTTTCTTTTCTCTTTTCTTTTCTGGCCAGAACATAAAATGGTTGTTTTCGTGGTCCACTTTTATCCAACTGTGCCCAAATAAAATACCATTGTGTAGAGTTTGTTAAGACAAATTTTTAGAGCTCAAGTTTGCTCAATTTGGGTGAACAGAACTCAAGTTATGAATTTTGCAAGATTTCAGTTTTTATTCCATTTTCTGTATTTAAATATTTAGTGCACAAATTATTACAGAAACATGTTGACATTTTTACATATTTCGAAAGTGCTCACAGTTATGAATCTACAGAAATTTGAATCATTCCAATTGGAGCATTTTTCAATTAGTTATTGATTTTACAAGTAATGGTTTGAAACTGCAATTCTGTTTTTTTTTTCAGAACAAAAATTTCAGAAAAAAGTGGGTTTTATTCCGCTGCGGGGAGGGATCGAACCAGGGACCTCCTGGGTGCGGATCGGGACGCTAGCCAGTGGGCTACGGTGCAGGTTGTGATGGATTGGAGGTGCATGTGGTTTTGAGGTGTATTAGTGCGGAAAATAATGAAACTGATCGGGGACGAACGGACGGCCGTCGGCCGCGAGCTGCTGTTGCAGCGCATGCTGTGGGCGTGAGGCTTGTGCGCTGGGGAAGGAGAGAGGAGCGGAGGGCTCACCAGCGCGCGGAGGGAGGAGGCGCACGGACGAGGGAGCAGTCGACGACGCAGCGGCTGGCGACGGACGAACCTGACGACCGGACTTCAGTGCGCGGCGACGGAAAAAGCTCGATGGCGCGCTCGCCTGGGCCACCCTCGGACCACTTCGTCTTCAGCAAAGTTGAAGAAGGCACCGTCCCGGTTCCATTCCCGCCGAGACCACGGCCTATCGACGAGCACGGCGATCGCACCATCCTCTCCAACTTCCGGCCATGGTGGTGCTCTTTTCGGGTTCAGAAACAAAAGATTCAGAGAGCGAGGAGGAGATCTGAGGGGAGAAGAAAGGAGTGGCGGCGCAGGAGGGAGAGGGGCCTAGGGGCTAGGGTTTGGGGGCTGCCTCGGGGTAGGTATAGAGAGGGAAAAGGGGAGCATGTGGAAAGGAGGGGGCACGTGCGGTGTGCTCTGGATGTCGACATCGCTGTACGGTCGGAGGTGGAAGAAAGGGAGGTGGGCTGGGTCGTAGGTGGCTGGGCCGGCCCAGTGTGTCTGGCCTGGCTGCCTCCCCATTCCCTTTTTCTTTTTATTTCTTCCTTTTTTTCGGTAGAAAAGAAAAGGAAAGGAAAAAGAAGGGGTTTTTGGGACCCTAAAATTATGGTGATAATTTTTGTAAGTTCCTTATTGAAAATGCCCAGTTGCACCAACTTTTGTTTTTCAAAATTTTAAATATTTGTTACTGTTTGAAATTTAAATGAATTTGCTTGAACCTTGCAATAATTGAATTATTTGAAAATTACCCAAGTCACTTATTTGGAAAATCAAGTTTATGGAAAACAATTAAATTGTTTGATTTGAATATTTTATTTGAAAAGGTTGTAACAGACCAAGTGTGAAACATATTGATTTGAATTTGTTTGAAATTTGAAATTCCACACATGAATGCATTATGATGACATGATGCATTAAACAAAATTCAAGAAACAACCATGTAAAAGGGGAATTTTCATACTTGGGATGTTACATGATTCCTCCCCCATACACCACTAAGGGAGAGGCCCTGTTAAATACATCTTCACTTGGCCATTATATCCAAATAGGTAGCGAGATTCAAGCATATTATAACATTGATATGCTCCTCTTGAACTTGCACTTCACAACTCTGATGACGGTCACCACTTGACGGCATTCACCATGGGCTATATGAAATCTTCCTTTTGATGCATGCCCATGGCAGAATACCTAACCCCACATGCAGACATCATACACATATATATCATGGTTTGTTGACAAATCTATATAGACCATTACATACCATACCATGAGGTCACTTGATCTCACTAGGTACATATTCTATCTTTGAGTGTTGATCCACTATTAGTACTTCGTGTTGATCAACCTTGTATCTTTTTTTCTCTCTTCATAATGGTGATGTCTTGAAGTAAACATGAACATACACACCATTTTATTATCTAAGACATGCTTTCAATATGCTCAACTCTCTCGTCATCACTTAATCATCTTGAATCCAACACATGGACATCAAGCATTTCTTATGGAAAAACTCTACAAGTATAACTCAATGAAAACATTGGTACATTGTGATTTTCATTAATTACCAAAACCACATACGGGGCACCATGCTCTTTCGGTGGAGCCGAGGAAGTCACCGCTAAAGAATTTGCCGCCCTGGGTCCTGACTAGTGTGTCATTGTTATCCCCATGCGTGCTGCCGCTCGTAGGCATAGCCGCTCAGTGAGCCTCCATGCATGATGAGGATGTCGTGGCATTGGCGTCACGGAAGCCGACATTGACGCAAGCCCCATCACGACGTAGATCTCCGCACGAAGAAGGTCACATGCCTCCCTTGCATGTGGATCAAGGTTCGATATGTTGGTGGTGAGGATCATGAAGTTCCCTGCCTCTTCTTAGTGGCGGCCTTGGACTTCTCGATCTCAATCTTCTTATCGGCCTTCTCGGCAAATTCTGCCCACTTGGCATCATTCGAGTCACGCCTCTCGATAGAGTTCTTGCAAACATTGGCCATGACCTTGAAAATGGAGGCGTGAACTCTCTCCGTTCGCCTCCACCGCAAAGGACACCTTTCCTTTTTTCCTATTGGACTTACCTCGTATGCATCTATATAAACAATGCTCTCGCTACCCTTTTTGAGTGTCTTCCGCATCTTTTTCCACTTCTCGCAATTTTCGAGGTTTTTTAAGCAATGTAGCATTCCAAAGTCTTTGTCCTTGTTGGTCGCTTTGAATAAGGTGAGGGCATCAACAAGCTAAGAGAAAAGAATTCATTTAGATGTTAGACAAAAATGTATCAAGAAGACAATGGCGATCCAAGATTGGACAAAATGATATACACAAACTTACTTGGTATCGCGAATTTTTTCCACTCTCCAGCCTTGCAAGGCCATGGAACTTGTTGACCATCTTTTGGATCTCTTGCCATCTAAGGGAAAACACATTTTGACTGCGGTCCACGTGGCAGTACGCATAGGCCTTGTGGTATTTACGCTCGTCAAACTCGGACTTGATCCGCTTCCAATAGGAGTCGCTAGTTTGGTTGGATCTGGTGGTCACGTGATGCATGTAAAATGCATAGATGAATTTTGCATATTTTTCACATGGTTTTCTATTACATATTGCATCATATAAGGGTATAATTAAATGTTTTATAGTATTTTGGGGTTAAATTACAAAGTCCCCCAACTTTTATGGAATTAACCCTACCCGTCAGAAACCCCGTTTTCTATATTTTTGACGTTTCAGGGCGCAAACTTCCGCGAAATCACCTGAAAATCTGCGGGGGTCATTTTCTTGGAAGGAGAAGACTTGCGGGCGAAGGATCCACGAGAATTGGGCAAGGAGGCCCAAAAGAGGACCCTCCACGCGGCCAGATTCCTTGGCCGCGTGAGAGGCCCCCTTTTGGCCCATGTGGCCCCAATTCCTTCCATCTTCGACTTACCGACTCCGTCTTGACCTAAAACCGACTATAAAAAGGGTCCCCCGTACCCTTACGGAGAGGAGCGCCGCCGAAACACCGAAACAGAGACCAGAAGTTCCAGATTGGAGGGGGAAAACTCCGGCGGGTCGCCACCGGTGTGATCTCCTACCCCTCCAACGTCATCTCCATCGACATCTCCATGAAGAGGGAGTAGTCCACCCCAGGGCTATGGGTTTGTGGAAGTAGCACTTGTATCTCTCTCTCTATGTGCTTCACTAATTAGATCCGTATGAGCCACCTCACATGATTACGGGCACCGTTGTAATTCCTATGTGGTGGATCTTTTCTATGAGTTATTGAATCTGAGATTGCAATTGTTTCTCTTGAGTTATTTGAGTAGATGTATCTTATGTACCCCGTTCTTATTTGCTAGCTTTGATCAATCTAGTTTTTGAGAGCGTGTGTGGGGTGATGGATGCATTAGTTGGAGTAACGGGGGGTGGCTAGTGCTGTGAAAGTGACAGAAGTTCAGCGATCCACTTAGGTTTTGTTAAACCTTTTTTAGTTACCTCACTAGGGATAAAAAGGAGTACCTTGTTACCGGGGATTTGAAGTGACACTAATCAATCTCCATGACTAGATCTAGCAAGTTCTTACTTCAACTTCATGTCACATTGCTTAAAGCTATACTCTGGTTTTTCCTTAATTATCGAGGTGTTATGATTTATTTCGCATCTTGGTGGAGTATAAGAGGGATTAATATGACCGTAGAGATCTCTATGCTAGGACGCGATGCCCATATGAAAGTACTCAATGTTAAACATGTTATTGTAATCTCACATGTAATTCTTTATGTCCACCGTCTACCACTTTATTTGAGAGAATGCAAGTGTGAAACCATGAACCCCGGTCCTATTTTAATTATAAGAAAACACTCTAGTTACTTTGCTGAAATTTAGTTTACTTGCACTTTACTTTACTTGCATATCCAATTCGAATTTACATTATCTCCATCACCACTTGCATCACAAAAATACAAAAACAATCAGTAGATTTAATTATTGCACATTTACTTTCAGTTTTGCATTGCAATTTAGAAGTCTCACACCTTGTGCTTGACAACCACTTGGTGAGGTTGAGGGCACAAAACACTCCATTTGTTTGCAGGATCCTGGAGGAAGCTTGGAAGACAACTGCTGAAATACTGGCTCCCCAAGAGTTCGATATAAACCCTCGAGTCACCCTCGTGGGGAAGAAGTCTTGCCACTAGCTACACACTCTGCACTTGGAGTCTCAACCTAGCCATCAAGCATTTTTCTGGCGCCGTTGCCGGGGAGCCATAGGTGAAGGAGTTGTCCAAGGGAGCTCACAAGAAGTCTTCATCACCAACAAGGTGTGCAAACACCTAAGCTTGAGGAGGTTGCACCTACGTGAGTACCGTCCTTTCTATCTCCACCATCTTTCAAGTATATTGTTTTGTTTCTTGTCTTATTTTTGTTTTTTATTTTGTTTTTGTTCTTGTTTTTGTTTTGTCTTGCATATTTTATTTTAGTTTGCATTTTAGTTTTGCATTTAGTTATCTAGTTTATTTTAGTATTTCGAATTTGCCTAGTTACTTTACTTTTCAGTTTTACATAAAAAATTAAAAACTACATAAAAACTGTTAAAATGGGTGATAGAACTAAATTAAGTGACTACACAAATCCACCCAATGACCAATTCATTGCTAGGCCAATTACTACACCTGAAATACAAGCTGAAAGCTATGAAGTAAGTCCTAATTTATTTAATTTAATTACTAGAGAGCAATTTGGTGGTAGTGCTATGGAGGATGCCTCCATGCATCTTCATGATTTCATGGAAATATGTGATATGCATAAATTTAAAAATGTGGAAAGTAGTGTTTTAAAACTGAAATTATTTCCTTTTTCGCTTAGAGGAAAGGCTAAAGAATGGTTACTTTCACTACCTACAGCTAGTATAAAGTCTTGGGATGATTTAAAAGAAGCTTTCATTAAGAAATATTATCTTCCCGTTAAAATTTTGCAAAATAGGAATAATATCCTCTCATTTAGGCAAAATGATAATGAACATGTAGCCATGGCATGGGATAGAATTAAATTAATTCTTAGAACATGCCCATCACATGGAGTAAATTAATGGACCATACTACACTCTTTTTATAATGGTCTAAACTACATGTCTAGAAATATACTTGATTCTGCTGCTGGAGGTGCCTTTATGAGTAAAACTGTAGGTGAGGCTAAGAGCATATTAGAAAGCATATTGCAAAATTATAGTCAATGGAATACTGAAAGAGCACCCAATCCCACTAAGAAAATAAACTCAATTGAAGAAACCAATGATTTGTCTTCTAAAATGGACACTATTCTTGCTTTTATTAATAAACAAAATATGGAGAATGTGCCTTTGCAGGAGCTAGTTGGTAGTAATTCTGAAAGTGTGGATGTTAACTTTGTTAGGAATTATGGTAGCAATGATTTTGGTAATTCTTACAATTCATATAGTAAACCTCCTTATGTGCCAAATAAACCTTTTGTTCCATATCCTAATGCTAATGAAAATAAGTGGAAGCCTTCTAGTGAAATTTCTGAATCTAATAAATTGCTTATGGAACAAGTTGCTAGTCACAATTCTATGATACATGAGTTAAATAAGTCTATTGCATCCATTATTAGTGATATTAAAGGATTGCAACTTCAATCTTCGAATTTAGATAAAGCATTGTCAAAATTAGCTGATAATCAAACAACTCTATTAAGCATGTCAGCAGGAAAGCCACAAGCACAACCTAGTGTAGGAATGAATTCTATTACTATTTCTGCTCCTATTATTGAAAATATTGATCATACTGCTGAGAATACAAGTGAGCATGTCCCTCCTAGCTTAGAAGAAACTTTGAATGAAATAGTGAAGTACCGTGAATATTTACTTCCATATATGTCTTATCTTGCTAGCAAAGATGAAATTAGTCCTCATGAATCAAGCATGCTAGCTAAATTAGAGAGTAAAGTAGAGGAAATTATGATGCTTACTGAAATTAAGGATCCATTGCTTGATTTAGAAAAAAGTAGTTTGCAAGAACTTATTGCTACTCTACAAAAATTTGCTAGTGATCCCACTATAAATGTTAATCAACCTGGCTTTGGATCTTATATTGCTAATCATGTCTTGCAAGAAAAAATTGCTAGGCACAAGAATGAGGCCATGATACCTCCTAAGCTTGGGGATGCATGGATTCCCAAGGTGCTAGTTTCAATTGGAAAAGAAATTCACCATGCTATGTTAGATCTAGGTTCTAGTGTATCGGTACTCTCTAAAGAATTATATGAATTGCTAGAACTAGAAAATTTAGAAAAGTGCTCAAGTGAATTTATCCTTACTGATAACTCTACTAAACATGCTATAGGACAAGTAAAAGATGTTATGATTGAATTGCACATGACTTTTGTACCCGTTGATTTCATTATTATGGATATGGGGGATAAATCCCCTAGTCCTATTATTTTGGGTAGACCTTTTCTTTGTACTACAGGTGCAATCATAGACTCCAAGGAAGGGAATATCAAGTTTCAGTTCCCTCACAAGAAAATCATGGAGCACTTCCCAAGGAAGAGGGGCACGCTGAAGAACAAGCTCCCTCATGAGCTTTACCCCTCTTTATTATCAAGTAAGTAAAGCCTAGCTATATGGCTATAAAGAAAGCGCTTTACGGGAGGCAACCCGGTTGTTTTTGTTTGGATTTTCCTAGTGTCCTCTTGCTGTCTCAAGAGATTAGTTTTTTGTTTTAATTCTGGAGTTTTCAATAAAGAGTCAAGTCAAACCCATTTGGACTTATAAGTTGCTATCCTAGTGCATGAAATTTCTGTTTCAACACGAGTCTGCTCACCGTATGATTTTACGTTTTTTATTGGTATGTCGGATTGAGCTAATTTTTTAGTATGTTCTGCAACTTTTCGTCCTATGTAAGCACAAAAATTGGCTTAATTTTTTGACGAGTCTAGCTTAGGGAAAAACGTTCGTTTTTCTGCTGCTGCTTTTCTGGACAGATTCTGCCTTCTTTTATTTTATGCACTCTTTGGGCTTGGGAATCGAATTTCCATGATTATTTCAAGCAAGATAGTGAACATACAACATAATGAACCTTATTGTATATCTACTGGAGCATTTGATTTGGAATTTTGCACAGCAAACATGTGATTTGTTTGTCCTTGCTAATCTCACCCCACAGAAAAAGAATGGGAGAAACATGTTTTGTGAAGTTTTTGTCACAGGGAATAGAGGAGCTGCGCCTCAATACATCCAAGAAAGGTGAAATCCATAAGCTTGGGGATGTGATGAACACCCCACTGGAGCTACACTCTTTTGGTTAGCACACGTCTACTTTCTGTTTTTCTAAGCAAAGCATTTATCGTAGAGACTTGAAGCGTCTAGTTTTTGTTTTTATTTTTGTTTTGATAAGACCACCACCATCATTTTATATGAGATTGAGCTACTGGAGTTTGGGGTTGTAATGTATTGGATTCTAGTATTATGACTTGTAATAGGGATGCCATGGTTGATTTGAAGAGCTACATATGTTTGCATGATTTATAGTCTTTTTATGTGTAGAAATTTGCAATAATGTTGTCTTGAGCTATCTCTTATTCATGTCCTTGATGTTAATTGCTGGTTTATTTAGTTTGTCATGAAATGAGTAGTTCTATGGACATATGCATGCATAGTAGCTGGTCAACTATCTCCCTCTTGCTAGCCCAAAAATTTTAAAAATTCAAACAAGTAAAAACTTGTTTCCAACACTCCTTAGCCAAGTATTTCCAGTGAGTGCACCATATCTTCCCATTAGCTTCATTGCTATTCCGAGTATGTTCACCATGTTATTGTGTTATTTATGTTCTAAATTAAGATATTCACTTTATTAATTGTCATGGGTTGAACTTGGGATAGGACTCTCACGAACTTTTGAAGGCACACTTTACTTTTTATGCATCTAATAAACATGACACAATAATGGGAGTCACAAGTTTTGCGTTTGACAAGTGTGTGGTTGGGATCTAGCTATAAACGTGTATCACCGGAAAGCTTTCAACATTGCACAAAAAATTTACATTTGGTTGATATCATGTACTTTTATTTTTGGACTCCTGCCATGCCGAAATGAAATAGAGGAATATTAAGTTTTGATGAGTAAGTATCTATATGACTAGAGAAATGCATTGGGCTGCTAACCCAAGCCATGCTTTATCATGGTGGAAATTTACTTACAGCTTGAGTGACTCTACAACACATCCTATAATAAAATAAGAAGCTATGCATAATAGTGAATGAAAATAAAAAGGATGATGAGTCTACTCCGTTTGTTCATCTTGTCATTGTAACATGGGCTTGCTTCCATGTCATGGGGCAAGAGGTACCTCTTTGCGGTTCTCTATGATGTCATTAATACTTATTATGATTGTACAAAACTTATTAGGAATCTTAAGCTGAGTAATCATGGAGTAGGTTTTCACACTCACGGGGCATGAGGCTTTCAACCACCTTGTCATTCTCATTACTTCAATACTCACAATTTTAAGATGCTAGTGATAAAGGGCCAATGAGAGTCCTAGATCAATGGATACCACATTTCAATTAGTAATTTTAGTTGAATAATTTAGAGGCTAAATAAGACTTGATCATGTTTTAGCTCTACTCAATTTTCTCCAAAGTGTCCACCATTTTTTCAATTCTCCATTATGCTATTCTTTGACCAATATAGGATTTTATTTTTCATTTTGTGTATGCATTTGGTCCATAGTGCTTTTATTACATTATACACTTTGTGAACTTTCATGAAGCATCTTTGCTTGCATATTTGATTTTTCTTACAACATGAATTGTATATTGCTACTCATTTCTAGTATTAATCATTTGATTATATGTAGCATGAATAATCCTCCTTGATATCCCATGATTGTTTCAATATGCAAAACCTATCTTAGTTTTATCACCTTCATACTCGAGGACGAGCATGGGTTAAGCTTGGGGATGTTGATGCATGTAAAATGCATAGATGAATTTTGCATATTTTCACATGGTTTTCTATTACATATTGCATCATATAAGGGTATAATTCAATGTTTTATAGTATTTTGGGGTTAAATTACAAAGTCCCCCAACTTTTATGGAATTAACCCTGCCTGTCAGAAACCCCATTTTCTATATTTTTGACGTTTCAGGCGGCAAACTTCCGCGAAATCACCTGAAAATCTGCGGGGGTCATTTTCTTGGAAGGAGAAGACTTGCGGGCGAAGGATCCACGAGAATTTGGCAAGGAGGCCCAAAAGAGGACCCTCCACGTGGCCAGATTCCTTGGCCGCGTGATAGGCCCCCTTTTGGCCCCTGTGGCCCCAATTCCTTCCATCTTCGACTTACCGACTCTGTCTTGACCTAAAACCGACTATAAAAAGGGTCCCCCGTACCCTTACGGAGAGGAGCGCCGCCGAAACACCAAAACACCGAAACAGAGACCAGAAGTTCCAGATTGGAGAGGGAGTAGTCCACCCCAGGGCTATGGGTTTGTGGAAGTAGCACTTGTATCTCTCTCTCTATGTGCTTCACTAATTAGAACCGTATGAGCTGCCTCACATGATTACGGGCACCGTTGTAATTCCTATGTGGTGGATCTTTTCTATGAGTTATTGAATCTGAGATTGCAATTGTTTCTCTTGAGTTATTTGAGTAGATGTATCTTATGTACCCCGTTCTTATTTGCTAGCTTTGATCAATCTAGTTCTTGAGAGCGTGTGTGGGGTGATGGGTGCATTAGTTGGAGTAACGGGGGGTGGCTAGTGCTGTGGAAGTGACAGAAGTTCAGCGATCCACTTAGGTTTTGTTAAACCTTTCTTAGTTACCTCACTAGGGATAAAAAGGAGTACCTTGTTACCGGGGATTTGAAGGGACACTAATCAATCTCCATGACTAGATCTAGCAAGTTCTTACTTCAACTTCATGTCACATTGCTTAAAGCTATACTCTGGTTTTTTCTTAATTATCGAGGTGTTATGATTTATTTTGCATCTTGGTGGAGTATAAGAGGGATTAATATGACCGTAGAGATCTCTATGCTAGGACGTGATGCCCATATGAAAGTACTCAATGTTAAACATGTTATTGTAATCTCACATGTAATTCTTTATGTCCACCGTCTACCACTTTATTTGAGAGAATGCAAGTGTGAAACCATGAACCCCGGTCCTATTTTAATTATAAGAAAACACTCTAGTTACTTTGCTGCAATTTACTTTACTTGCACTTTACTTTACTTGCATCTCCAATTCGAATTTACATTATCTCCATCACCACTTGCATCACAAAAATACAAAAAACAATCCATTGCATATTTATTTTCTCATTTGCATTTAGTAGTAGATTTAATTATTGCATATTTACTTTCAGTTTTGCATTGCAATTTAGAAGTCTCACACCTTGTGCTTGACAACCACTTGGTGAGGTTGAGGGCACAAAACTCTCTATTTGTTTGCAGGATCCTGGAGGAAGCTTGGAAGACAACTGTTGAAATACTGTCTCGCCAAGAGTTCGATATAAACCCTCGAGTCACCCTCGTGGGGAAGAAGGCTTGCCACTAGCTACACACTCTGCACTTGGAGTCTCAACCTAGCCATCATCACGTCATGGGTGACACTCCACGACTCGATCAAGCACTCGTCCTCCTTTTCGGTCCACGTGATGCCACAAATTCCACTCTTATTTTTCTTTCCATCTTTGGTACCAACGACCTCATGCCCTCATCTTCATCACCGCCTTCTTCCTCATCTTGTTTATCACTGACATCATCCTCATATTGGTCATCATCGATAATTTTGCTTGTGTGGACGTCTTGCGCCTACACAACCGACGGGCAAGCAATGAACACGCCGGGGCCAAGAAAGTAACATACCTGACTTCCATCAAAGGCGCCGGACAATGTCGACTCGCTGAAAAGGTGGCATGCACCGGCATCGAACAGGTTGTGGGCGCCCGTGTCGAGTGACAGCCTACGGACGGCCTAGTACTGGTCAAATAGGTCGAGGTTCATTCCGGCGTTGGCGAAAGGTGGCTGGGCAAAGACGGCGTTGTGATCGAAACCACCGTGGAAGCCATAGGATCCAGTGTAACCATAGGTGTAGCCACCGTAGCTGCCGGTCTCATTGAATATGGGGAAGAGCCCGGGGCTCGTAGACATCCTTGATTGGGAATGCGATGTGTCATCCATGGGGAACGGTGAGTCTGAAGGCGACGAGCTCCTCGAGCCGTCGGCTGGGCTGTTTTCGATGATACCGAGATTGCCAACCACGACGTCTAGGTTAGTCGATGTAACATGCGCCTCCCTCTTATCCCGCCTTTGGCGGAGCTGATTCGTGTCGATATCGTGCCGATATAAGTCCTCTACCCACGCGGCGTACGACAGGCCCTCCGAGCTCTTCTTCGATGGACGTGGTTTCAGCAGGCGGAGCTTCACACAGAGCGTGCCGGTCATCGCCGAATTTGCCTTCCCGGCATCCTTCGGTGGTCTTGGTTTCCCTTTTCGGGGGCATAGCGGCGGCAGTGAGGCGAAAATCGGCGGAAGTGCAAAGGGCAGGGCGGGGGGATGGGGGGCAACAGGGTAAGGCGAGGGATTTGGAGGGTTTGTTCTGTGTCGTTAAGAGGGAGGGGCCCAACGGGCGCACTGAGTCGTTCGGAGCTACCAGAGCAGCCCCCACGCCTAATTTTTGAGGTCTGCTTGGAGGCGCCGAACAATGTCTAGGCACGCCCTCCAAAATTCAGGTCCAAGATGGCATATCCAGGAATTGATCCCAACAGCCGGTCAGCTTACTTTTTTGCACATGCACCACCTCCTCGGTTCACCATGCAGGCGATGTTTCCCACGAGTCATCAATGCAACTTCCACATGCATCCGCCATTACGTGCCGGTATTTATGGCTCCACTCACCACCTCGACCAATTTTGTGACCTTTATATGCCACAACCGTGACGCCTATGAAAACCATCTCTCGCTCTCTCCCCCTCCAACCCTGGCCTCATCTCACTCCCTTCATCTTCCAATAATGGTGCAACGATGATACAAAAGGCTCAACTAAGATTCAGACTCTGACTGCGAGATGTACATGGGCTACAACCTCGTCATCAAGAAGGCAAGGTTGTTTATGCAACATGATCTCCTCCCGAAGGGGTTACGCCTAAGCGACGACGGTCACGCCGTGGAGCCACTCCCCAGAGACGATGAGCTCACCATCCGCATTCTGCAGTACCGAGAGAACATGCCACTGCTGGAGAGGTACCAAATCGACAACGTCACCAAGAACGTTGGCGTGTGGTTCGAGCTATTCAGGCGGGAGAGGGAGGAGACATTATCTACCTTGACAATGATTTCATTATCTACCCCTACGATGATGAATAGATATTGGGCACCGCAACATCTCGTCGCCGAATCCTGTCGCCCCCGATTCCCGCGTCAAGGAAAAGCTCATCCGCCTCCCACCGCATCGTTTCCACCCATTTTCGGCCATAGGAGGGCCGCACTTCTCCGTTCGTCCGCATCCGCCCCCGTCTCCCTGGTTCTCATGGGGAACTCATCCTCCTGGGAAAACTCCGGTCCTATATGAGCAACGAAACATGCTCTTCTTCCTGTGGCTCTTGAAGGTAGCTATTGGAGGATGGTGACCGGTGGGAGTAGGTTACGCCGTCGGCTCGGAGTACCTACCGTCTTCAGATAGGAAGGTAGATTTTGGCTTCTGTCTGATTCCGGCTTGTGGAAGAGCGATTTGTGGAGAATTTGGCTCCTTTTTTAGATGGATTAGAGTTCATCGTCCTCATCTTCATTCGATTTGGATTATGCGGACATCGAGGAGCTCCTCTTCATCGACGACATTGAGGAATTGCTTATGGTGCATCTCGCCGACGAGTACGAGACCAGTGGGAAGAGGATGATAGTGGGCTTCAAGATCGTTCGTCTGTGCATTTCGCGGAACCGAGCTCTCGGATGTGCATTGCTGATGAAGGACTACATTGCCGAGGTACCGACATATCCGGCTAATCTCTTCTGTAGGCGATGCCGGATGTGTAGATGCTATGTGTCCGCATTGTCGAAGCTTGTTTAGTGGATTTGTTCTGCCGGATGCCTCGCAGCATCAATTTTTTTCCCATTCACCGTAAACGCGATTTCCCGGATGGAAGGATATAGTAGAGTTGCTCTATTAGCTATGGGTTAGGCTTCTCTAAATAGAACCTGACAAGCACAAGCCAACCCCACGACGGGTAAACAGAGATTTTTTTTCTAAACTACCGCCGCTAGGAGCAAGGCGCCTAGGAAGAGGACTTTCTACCCCCGATATCAACCGCCCAAGGTGTTGGTCCCCTCTCCCTCCAGCTGCTGCTCAGACGACACCAGGGAGGGGGACCCTGTTCCTCCGTTCTGTAGTTAGGGTTTGGTTTTGTAGGTCGTGACGCGTCGTTGGGGTGGTGGCAGCGGCGCTCCGAAGGATAAATCTATCTCAACTCCACTCCCACACTGGCGGCGTCCTTCATGGCGACGTCTCAGAGTTTATGACATAGTGTGTGTGCTGATCCTTTAGAACAATGCCGTTAGGGTTCATGGATGGTGTCGGCGAGGCGGCGTCGACGATTCCATCATGTGTGTCTCTCCTTCTGCTATGTCCCCGTTGCTGCGGCGTTATCTCTAACGTCATGGTGGAGCAGGGAGGATTTGTCGACCGGGGGTACGCGCAGACTGCTGCCTGCGCAATTGACAGCTGGAAGATGGTGCATCCTCTGCTAGGTTTATGGTTGGAGGCTGACAGTTCTGGTTTCCTCCTTCGACGTTGTAGTCGTGCGGGGATGTCAGTTCTGTAATTCGATGGTGTGTCCGGGGACCCGTTGCCCCGTTCTGATTCTTTCATCGGGGAACCACTTTGGAGATCCGTAAGGCTGCAGATCAGCGATGGAGCCACGTCGAGATTAGGTGAAGAGGTGATATGTCTTCTCTCTCTTGGTGGTCGCTTCGGTGGTACCGATGCAGATGGACATGCATATTTTTTTGCATAGGATTATCCTATCCTTTCAGTACTGTAATATCGGTGTTTACGTGGCTTGTAACCGGATCTTTATTTAATGAATAAGAAACGTATTACCTTAAAAAAATGAGTACTAGCCAGCCCATTCTTATACGGTCGGTTTTACATGGGCCTTCTCTCTTTTTGAGGAGAAGCTTCTCTTTTGTTTTTTCAGGCCCATATTGAGTTCTCGGTCAGGTAATCGTTGCATCTTCGCATTCTCCAAAAACAATATAGTCTTCTACTTCCGCAATTCCATCCTTCTTAAAAAAAGAACTTTAGACGGCCAAGTATAGGTAACTTGTGCAGAGGATGTTGGCCAGAAAACAACCATGGCAGACAGTCACAACAACCTCTCGATCGATCTCCCTGTTTGGTCTCAACGTATCCTGTCCCACAATGATCCGCACACATCAGAGTTAACTTTTATGTACTGTAGTACCATCTCATTCGCAAACGTAAAGCATCCAGGCTTTTCCCGTAGGATGACTGGGCGCACCTCCCGAGCTAGCTAGATTCGTGTGATTAGTGGCGAATGTGGTTGGTTATCGACGATAATAATTGGGAGATGCTGGAGCAACTTGACCTGTCCCTTTCCCCTCCTGCCGACACCTCACCCCTCTTATCTTTGTCCGCCCATTTGACAGCTGCTATTAAGCAAGCCAGGTCCATATGACATGATAGCTAGCCTCGAACTCTTTAACTGTATCCACCAATTCACCCTACGTGCATGTGTACTCATTGCTAGTTCCTGTATTTTTCTTCTGTTCAGTCTTCACTTGTTGCCGTGAGCCTGACTTGACACGCCACTTTTGAATCCACTAGGATCAATATAGGTTTGGATTCGATCGGAGACAGGTCCAATCGATTCTATTCAAGCTTTGGCGCCGTGCCAGTGATGCCGCCGTGGACCTTTCTCAAGCTAGCTCTAGGTGCTAACGCCAACGGTAATGCTGATGCTCTTGTCTCGTCAGCATTTCTTTTAGTTTTAGATTGATATAAGGTGTGAATCGGAATTAATCACGTAACATCAGCGCTGGTACCGTACCTTTCTTGTCTCACGCTAATTGGTTTTCTCTTTTATGACGACGATGGTGACTAATTGGCCATTAGCAAGGTGCTGTACTGTTGAAGATTCTCGTGGACGTACGGGAATGGGGTTTTCAGCAAAGCAAATGAGTAGATGAGCTGGAAAGAAACCTCGAGGAGTAGTGCAGTCAGCGGTGAACGTACACCAAGGAGAAGAAGGCTCCTCTGCTCTACGCTATGACATTTAGGGACGACCTGCTTGAAACACTATAGCGATGCTAAATCGTCGCTATAGCGTGCTATTTAAGAGTTTTGGTATATTTAACGCGTTAATGTACTTATAAGCTCTAGCACGCTATTAATTAAAACTTTGCTACGTACCTAAGTGCATAGACTCTGAATAAATAGAACACAACACCATGACGATTTTACAGACTCGGTGTGTGCATGTGTGAATGGATAACCCGCGTGCACCACAAGGCCATGGCCCCATCTGAAGCTAGTTGTGCATGTCGTTAATGTTTGAGAGCGGGGGTAGGGCCAGGAGAGCATGTAATCGTTCTTTTGTTTGCACGCTACTTGCCCTGCCCTCCATCCATTCAAGGGGATATACATGGACAGCACTATTAGCAGGACCATTTGCATTGTTGCGCAGCATTGCGTGCATGCATGCCTTTAAATCCTTCTTCATGGGCTTGCCAAAGACGACTTGTCTTCGGCCTGATGAGGATATTGCTTGCCGATAAGATTTTGCAAGGAACCATTGGAGATAAAACTGCATTTCGTATCATCTATGGTAGTGCAGATACCTAGGGTTATCAAGTGAAGAATCTGGTGAGAATATATATCAAGCAAATTACTGGTTGTTCACTCAATACTAAAGCACGTTTCATGTCTGCAATTGCAGCCCTCTAGTGCTCTATCTGTTGACGAAACTTCTGTTGCTCTTGCTTCAGTTCAGCAGTTCCAGCTTCTACCACTAACATCGAGCAAAAGTTTGTGCTTACCTGAATCTTGATTACGAACTGTTGATACAACTTTACGACAATATCCAAACACGTCTTTCTTTTTCCAAGATAGCAACTATTCATACATGGCATAAATCCTCGGGGGGGTACACGCACACCTTTCTTCAACCTGGAGGCTACCTACGCAGTAATGGAACTTGAGAACATATCAAGCTCCACCGAACAAAAAGCCTGCCTGCATGCATGCATGCAGTGGGTGCTTTACAGTTTACACACACATTCCTATCCTCTTTTTATTTAATATGCCTAGCTGGTTGAGCGGATAGGTTGAGATTGGGGGCATATGGAGCCACTTTTTTTAAAAATGAAAAATAAAACACTTTAAAAAGTCAAAAAAATATGAAACAAAAATTGTATGCATAGATCACACAAAAACATGTGCCCGGCATGAAACTTTCGTGAAAATTTTCTTTTAATTTTTTCCCAGGAAAAAGGGAGAAAATTTTGGTGCTATTTAGGCACAAAAGAGTCATAATTTTTGTCTTTTTTACACAGGCCAAGAAAAAAGCCGTTTCCCTGCGAAACTTTGCAGACACACATAGAACACGCATATGTACGCAAATAATTATTTTTCTGAATCTTTAAACATTTAGGTTTCATATGCCGATGCATGTGTTCTCTATGGTCTCTCGATTGATACACAACCGTAATTATGCATGTGCATTGATTTGGCTGGGCTTGCCTGCTGCAACAGCGATTCAAATCCGGCAAAGTAAGCTAGGATGTGACCTCACCTAGAATCTTCTAGAAACCCTTGCCGTAAATGACTGCCATACGTGCAGTGAAAGCTAGCTACTCTCACTAGCTTGGTAGCTAGTACAAGCAGTATGCTGAATTGAAGATATCACTGTTTAGTTCCACACAGTATCAGGCTGATGGGACTTGTCTTCTTTATTTCACATTTTATTTATTTCCTCGGACTGTTGTTCTTCTTTAAAAGTTTTATGGTGGTTGTCGCTAGTGGAAATAGGGGCATTAGTCCCGGTTGGTAAGCCCCATTTGTCCCGATTGTGCAACCGGAATGGGCCGGCCGGGACAAATGGTCATCCCCCATTGGTCCCGGTTGTACCAGGACCCATGATGGGTAGGGATGGCCCACGTGGCGAACATGGCCCGGGACGAAGGGATGGATAACTTTTCTAATAAAACAAATATTCCGCCCCTTTTTTCTGCCGTGGCAGGTTTTTCTTTTTTTCATTTTTTTGGGGCTCCTGCCCCGCAATCCCCAACCGGGCTCCCCTTCCCCGACCGCGTCCACTGGCCCACGTCTTTAATTAAGCCCACTGGCCATATTTTGGTCAAAGGGCCGACTTGCCCGCGTTTTTATTATAAGCCCACTGGCCACGTTTTGGTCAAAGGGGCCACCGGCCACGCGGGGTCAAAGGGGCCACTGGCCAGCGGCCTAGTGGCTGGCCCGCCCAGTCCCTTAAATTAAGACCACAGGGACGCGCGGTCAAAGGGCCCACTGCCGCCTCGTCTTCCCGCGCCTCCACTTCCCCACGCGCGCGTGGCCACGAACGGCACGCCTCGGCTCCCCCCCCTGCATTCATGGCCGCCTGCAACCGCCGCCACGTTCCGGCCGCCGGTTGGCATGCCAGCCTCCCCCGGATCCTTTTTAAAGGGCCCCCGCCGCCCGTACAACCCATTCACCCCGGCCGCGTCCCAGCCAAAGCAACGCTAGCCGCCATGTCGCGCTGGTTCAAGCGCCCCAGGAACGACCACGAGGCCGGGTCCTCGAGCGGCGCGCGCTCCGGCGTTCCACCGCCGCCAGCGGAGGCCTTCGGCTTCGGCCCGGGAGGCGTCCGCGCCGCGCCCAAGGGCAAACGCTTCCGCCGGTACGTCCGGAAGGAGGAGGCCGAGTGGCACTGGGAACGCGCCACGCCGGTGTCCTGGCCGGACGTCCACCTTCCGGACGGTTGGCACCTGAACCCGCAGCGCATCCCCGTGCCGCCGGCCCCGTCCAGCAGCGAGGCCTTGCGCGAGGAGATCGACCGCCAGCGCGCGCTCCTGCCGGCCCACCTCCTCAGGGACCGCGCGTACGCGCGCAGTTCCCCGAACTGGGCCGTCTGGCTCCAGCAGGAGCACGACCAGCGCCGCCGCTCCTTCATCCCCACAGCCCAGGAGGTAAGCACCGCCGACTACCCCGCACCACCGCCGGGCAGGGAGCCGGAGCTTTGGCTCCTGGAGGACATCGCCGACAACATCCCCGAGGACGACGACCCCGAGCTCCAGGCCGGCTTGGAGGAAGCCTACGAGGCCTCCCGCCGCTCCCTCGTCGAGGACGAGGTCAAGCGGTGGGAGCAGGTCCTGGCCGACGCTGCCGCCGACGGCGCAGCCATGCCGCCCCCTGTGGCGCCTGCCCCTTGGTGGCAGGTAATGAACGCCGACCTGGAGGCCTCCGAGGACCAACCGCCGCCACAGCCGCTGCCCCTCGGCTTGGAGTACGGGATGACCTGGGCCTGGACCGGCGGCGTATGGTCGCCGGAGGAGCTACCGCCACCGCCGCCGCGGCAGGAGGAGCTGCCCCCGCCACCGCCGCACGCGCCCCCGATGCCTCCGCAGCCACCGGCGGGCCCGCCCCAGCTGCCTGCCCACCTGTGGCAGGCACCACCCTACCACTGCATCTCCTCCGACGAGGAGGAGTAGGCCGGCGCCGGTGCGCCCACCCCCTAGGCTAAGCTACCCACCCCCCCAAGAAACGGCCGGCCGCCTGTGGCCGCGCCGCCGCCCCTATATGTAAGCACGGCCGGCCGCTGTGGCCGCGCCGCCCCCCTATGTAAGCACGGCCCCCGGGCCTTTTTAAATATATATTTGTGTCCCTAGTACAACGTGTCCCTAGTCCAACCCCGCCGGCGGAACCAGCGCCGGCGGGATCTTCCTACTCGTTCCCGCCGCCGGCAGGGCTTCGCCTAGCCATGTCCGCTGTCCTGGGTGGTCGCTCGGCCTGGAGAGAGGGGCGAGATATTTATACAGCTGAGCCTCTAGTCCCGGCCCGTGCCACCAACCGGGACTAGAGCCCCTTTGGTCCCGGTTGGTACTACGGGCCGGGACCAAAAAAACTTATTTCGAATTTTGGTGGCACCCTGCGCGCCCAAAATTTTTTAGCGCCAAAATTTGAAAATTGTTAAGTTTGCACATTAACAACTTCTATATACTTTCGAATTTGACAAAAATTTCAACATGAAAAATGCTAGAATTTGCATAACTAATTCAAATCCATTTTTCGTTCAACTAAATAATTATTTTAACTATTGAAACTATTATTTATTTTACCATTTGTATATAATTTGAATATAAATATCTTACAATTTTTGTTTTCTCTCGTGATCTTCCGAGTTAGTCTAGAGCATACAAGGCATCCCGGGTGATTTATATAAATTTCGACAAAAAGAGTTGTACCTTATTGACACGGTGAATTTGAGATCTTCGTCTACAACAGAAAAACCATAGTTTTCCTTCGAAGATTTACTCTGAGCATTCTTTCGCCATCTTTTCAAAACATAGTGTGGTGGAATTTCTTTGATATTTTTGATCTCAAGAACCTTCAGTACCTGGCAACACGGAAGACCTACATTTTCAAACTTCTTGCAGCTGCAAATGTATTCTGATGAGTCGAATCTAACAAAATGATCCCGACGCCTGTTTTTGACAGTTATCTCATACTCGGATATGGGTCCAATTTCGCCACAGTTATAGACCACGCAATCCAAGATCATTTCAAATTCTAATCTGAAAATCTCAAACAGTGCAGGAGTGTATGCATTAGCAGCTTGCCAAAGTAACCGCAGAGGTGCAACCCTTTGCGTCATTTGAACTCCAAGGTAGTACCGAAGATCTATTTCTATTTTAAGGATATCTGTCAGGATGGTATCCGTACTATCACTTCGAAGTGTGCCTGCAATATCTGCCTACAGTTATCTCATACTCGGGTGGGTGTGCCTCTGGTTGGAATAATAATGAAGTCAGGCTGGTCATAGTTGTCAGCTTTTTACCGGTCAATACAAAATACTGATCAAACAGAACTATATGATCATGTATTCCACGCTTATTATTACACATCACGAACAGACGGAGGAGAGAGAAACAGAAAAGTGGGTGGGTGTGCCGCTGGTTGGAATAATAATGAAGTCAGGCTGGTCATAGTTGTCAAGCACTCAATGCTTGCCAGCTTTTGACCGATCAATACAAATTATTGGTCAAACTTGCACCTACTCCATTCATAATCACAGAATATGTATAAATATCATTTTGGCTAACAAAATCTCGTTCATACTACGTTATAAGAACTATGATCATGTATTCCACGTTTATTATTACACATCACCAACAACATCCCTATCTAGTCTTCTGAATATTCTTCGTGTCCCTTGCTTATGATCGCTTCGGCCGTAACCATGGAGCATCTTCATTATTTAACGGTATGGTGGGGTCAGTTTTCACTGTGAAGAGTGGAATTTCAACAAACTTATTATAATCTTCTGACATGTCTGTCGTGTCCTCGATTCCCACGATGTTTCTTTTCCCTGAGAGAACTATGTGACGCTTCGGCTCATCGTATGATGAATTTGTTTCCTTATTTTTTCTTTTCTTCGGTCTGGAAGACATGTCCTTCACATAGAAGACCCGAGCCACATCATTGGCTAGGACGAATGGTTCGTCATTGTAACCAATATTGTTGAGATCCACTGTTGTCATTCCATAAAGCGGGTCTACCTTTACCCCTCCTCCATTCAGGTTGACCCATTTGCACTTCAAAAGGGACCTTAAAAGAAGGTCCATAGTCAAGTTCCCATATCTCCTCTATGTAACCATAGTATGTGTCATTTTTTCCATTGTCGTTTGTTGTATCAAAGCGGACACCACTGTTTTGGTTGGTGCTCTTCTTATCTTGGGAGCTCGTGTAAAATGTATTCCCATTTATCTCGTACCCTTGAAAACTCCCAATAGTCGAAGATGGTGACCCTGCCAACATGTACAGCTGATCTTCAACAGTGGTGTCATTTATAAGATGTGTTTGCAACCAACTTCCGAAAGTCTCCATGTGTTCGCGTTTAATCCATGAGTCATCCTTCCCCGGGTTTGCAGACCGTACAATATTCTTGTGTTCCTCGAGATACGTAGCCATGAACATAGAATTTTGTAGAACTGTGTAGTGTGCTTTGGTCAAAGAATGCCCGTCCCTAGGTATCATTGTTTTCTTTCCTAGCGTTCCTTTTCCCCTCAGTCTCTCCTCATGCCGCGATTCAGGAACACCAATTGTCTTAAGGTCAGGAATAAAGTCAACACAGAACCCAATGACCTCCTCTGTTCCATAGCCCTTCGAGATGCTTCCTTCTGGCCTAGCACGGTTATGAACATATTTCTTCAAGACTCCCATGAACCTCTCAAAGGGGAACATATTGTGTAGAAATACCGGACCAAGAATATGAATCTCTTCACATAGGTGAACCAAGAGATGAGTCATAATGTTGAAGAAGGATGGTGAGAACACCAACTCAAAACTAACAAGACACTGTACCACATCCCTCTGTAATCTTGTCAGAATTTCTGGATCGATTACCTTCTGAGATATTGCGTTCATGAATGCACATAGCTTCACAATGGGTACTCGAACATTTTCCGGTAGAAGCCCCCTCAATGCAATCGGAAGCAACTGCGTCATAATCACATGGCAGTCATGAGACTTCAGGTTTTGGATTTTTTTCTCTGCCATGTTTATTATCCCCTTTATATCCGACGAGAAGCCAACCGGAACCTTGATACGGTAAAGGACTTCAAAGAATATTTCATTCTCTGCTTTAGTAAGAGCGTAGCTGCTTAAGTAATGGCGCCCTGTATCTGTGTGCTTGTTGCTTGGGTCTTTCATACGTTGCTGGTCCTCCCGTGCTTCTAGCGTATCTTTGGACTTCCCATACACGCCCATGAAGCATAGCAGATTGACACAGAGATTCTTTGTCACATGCATCACGTCGATCGAAGACCGGACCTCTAAAATTTTCCAATAGGGTAGCTCCCAAAATATAGATTTCTTCTTCCACATGGGTGCGCGCTTATCAGGGCCGTAAGGAACTGGTTGGCTGCCACCAGTCTTACCAAAGATTACTTCTAGGTCCTTGATCATATCGAATATATCATTACCACTACGCAGCTCAGGCTTCTTCCGGTTATCTGCCTCACCTCTGAAATGCTTCCCTCCTTTCTTTCTTACGGGATGCTTGATCGGAAGAAATCTACGATGCCCCAGGTATACAACCTTTTTAAATTTATCCAAAAAAACACTGTCAGTATTATCTAAACAGTGTGTGCATGCATTGTATCCCTTGTTTGTATGTCCGGAAATGTTACTAAGAGCAGGTCAATCATTGATGGTTACGAAAAGCAACGCCCGTAGGTCAAATGGCTTTTGTTCGTTCTCATCCCACACACGTACACCTGGTTTTCCCCACAATTGTAAGAGTTCTTCCACTAATGGCCTTAGATACACATCAATGTCGTTGCCAGGTTGCCTCGCGCCTTGGATAAGAACTGGCATCATAATGAACTTGTGCTTCATGCACAACCAAGGAGGAAGGTTGTACATACATAGAGTTACAGGCCAAGTTCTATGACTGGAGCTCTGCTCCCCAAAAGGATTAAAGTCATCTGTACTTAGACCAAACCATAAGTTTCTTGCCTCTCCTGCAAAGTCTGGGAAGTCTCTCTCGATCTTTCTCCACTGCGATCCATCGGCGGGGTGCCTTAACTTTCCGTCTTTCTTACGGTCTTCTTTGTGCCATCGCAACAACCTAGCATGCTCTTTGTTTCTAAACAGACGTTTCAGTCGTGGTATTATAGGAGCATACCACATCACCTTAGCAGGAACCCTCTTACGCGGGGGCTCGCCGTCAACATCACCAGGGTCATCTGCTCTGATCTTATACTGCAGTGCAGTGCATATCGGACATTCATCCAAATTCTCGTACTTCTCACCGCGGAAGAGGATGCAGTCATTAATGCATGCATGTATCTTCTGCACATCTAATCCTAGAGGACAGAGAGCTTTTTTTGCTTCGTACGTACTCTCAGGCAATTATAGCTGGGCATGAAACCTCTCCGAAGTAGATGGCCGTGAATGATTCTTTCGGAAGAGTGCTCTCTGACGTTCCGACAATCAACACATGGGCAACACTTGAAGCCATTATCTTTGTTCGCCTGAGCTACAGCAAGAAATGCATTCAGGCCTGCCATATACTCGGAAGTGCGTCGGTCACCATACATCCATCGCCGCCGTGCATCCAGCTGCATCGTATAATTAAGTTTATCAAAATACATTACAATAACATATTAATACGACAAATACTACTTTTTTATGTATCAGTTACAGATGAAAAAGATAAGTTTGTTAACCTCGGTCGAAGATACCATTTTTAGTGAGCTTATATGTGGCTCGGAAATTTCGTCGAACACCTCGTGTGTATAGTAAAATAAAACACACTAACACCCACCTCTCTCACACCTCCAAGAAAAAAAAGATGGAAGGGTGGGGGGGCTGGGGCAGTATATATAGGGGGAAGGGGGACATTGGTCCCGGTTCGTGGCCTGGACCGGGACAAATTCTCATGCGCGTGCCACGTGGCATGTGGCTAGGCATTGTTCCCGTTCAGTGGCACGAGCCGGGACCAATATGTCCCCCACGAACCGGGACCAATGCCCCCAGGCGGTTTCTGTTGCACCGGTCACACAAACTTGTTCGCGGGGCCCTGCCAGGTTAAACCAACTTGTCTTCTCGAAGGAGTAATGCCGAGTTGTACCTCAATTTGGACCAAGGACTCCTTCTCAAATCTCTCCAACTGTGGTCACGAGAGAAACTTCCTTGAAGCCGAATAGAACACTCTCTCTACTGTGCTGCCGAGTAACTTGACTTGGCGAAATTTCGGCCTTCAGCCGCACCATCTTCCACCAAACGCCATTGTTATGCTCTCCACACATGCCACCGTGTGTGAAGCGTTCCTGGGCGTCTACCCGACGGTCCAGACATGGGAAAAATACTTCTTCCTCTGCAAGCAGATTGTTCCCGATCCTGGCAACACTGAAGCCCCTCGCGTGATGACCCAGACGGGTAGCGCGATGATGCTGCAGCGCAAGACCGGGCACCATCCGCGGGTGCTCGGATTGGAAACCGTGCGCAAGTGGCAGCGCGGTTTCCTCTATGTGAAGAACGTTCCCGCCTAGAAGGGAAATCCCATCGAAGACCGGATAGGGCTCCATAAGTTCGTGAACGCGCTGCCCACTGGGCAGAACTGGGGATATGATCCAAAGAAGACCGTGCCATACGTCGTCTAGGTCGAGAAGCACATGACCGAGTTGGTGGCGGAAGGGCTCCTTCAGGACGACCCAATCGCCTGCTGGCTCTCTCGCCGAGTACTCCCGGTCCAGGAGCGAGTACACAAGATGTGCTACATGGGAGGTGATGGAGGGATGATAAATCCGTTAGGCTAATGCCAAGGAGTAACCCGGCCCAAAGGGAACCGCGCAAGACCCGGCTCAAGGAAGAGGAGTTTCTAGAAGGCCCAAGAAGTAGCGTAGGCCTTGTAGCCCGGCTTTTGGAGTTACTATTAGGAAACTTAGGGTTTGTATGCGGTTACTGGGTAGGATTCCGAGTGTGCCTTGGAGAGGAAGCCAGGGAGCCGGGTAAGATATAAACCGGCTCCTAGGGTTAGGAAAAGAGAGCTTCACCAAATATTCGAGTATCCCTGTAATTCGAGAGTCGATATTGTAACCCAAGATCGGAGACTCGACGACTTGATTGCCAGAGCTACCAGATCGATTGATAGCATGTTTTCCCCTGGGCTAAACCCTCTCCCAAACACCAGAGTCGAATTTCCCCAAGATAAGTTACCCCCGGTAACGTCTGCCGTGATTATCCCACGACAGTTGGCGCCCACCGTGGGGCCTACGTCCAAGGGTGTTTACATCACGGGAGAAGCTCGGGAGAGCATGAAGAACCTCGCCATCGGCGAGATCTACACCAACCCCGAAGGAGAGAACATGGTGGACGACTTTGGCTGGGGACCAGAGTCGGATCTGCTGGAAGCCGGGTCTATCGTCACAATCGGCCGAGTCAACGTCTTCGTCGGCATGTGGCTAGGCATTGGTCCCGGTCAGTGGCATGCGGCTAGGCATTGGTCCCGGTCAGTGGCACGAGCCGGGACCAATATGTCCCCCACGAACCTGGACCAATGCCCCCAGGCGGTTTCTGTTGCACCGGTCACACAAACCGGGACCAATGCGTGGCATAGGTCCCGGATCTGGTTGCAACCGGGACAGGTGCCCCCTGGCTCCCTGGACGAGAGGGGTTGTTTCCACTAGTGTGTGAAAAATAAGAGCCATCCTCCAATGGAAGTAATCCAGCGGTAGAAAACTCGGGGGTAGGAAAAGGAAAGTACCAACAAAAATTTAGAAAAATACATTTAAGAAGCATAATTTCTAAAGAATTTTAAATTTAAGTGGTTTCATTTTTCGAACATATTTGGAAATTGGTCATCAAATATGCTTTACTTTCTGTGAAAATTTTAGAGGTGCTATACTCATATGGTCGCAGATTCCTGTGTTGTAGCCGCCCCATGATCACCGTTGTTGTTCATGGGGGTGTCCCTGGAGTCACTATTATTGGATAATTGCCGGTGTGAGTCGTTAGGAAGAAAGCAGTTGGGCCCATCCAGACCCCCACTAAGCCCAGTTCAGCATTAATACGGTCGAGCTACATGACCGAAAGAAAACACTGCATGGGAGACAACCCATGATAAGAAAGTTTTAATTTCAGTTTTTAGTTTTGATTTTTTTAAGTGTTTAAAGCACAAAGGAGGAGAAGATTTTTTTTATTGTTAGGAGTTTTACAATGGTACTATTATGACAATTATATATGAAGCTATGTTATAGACTAATATTACATATCCTTAAAGAAAAATTTCGATGACTCGTAAAATATTGAAGTACTCAAAGGATCCGGTACAGTTTAACGAGTGGTGGTACGGTGCCAGCCTCCATACTGAGCAGCTACCCGAGGGCTTCCAAGAGCAACATTTTCGCGCGACAAAACGAGTGGCGGTACATTGATTTTCCACCGTACCACCCACCGTACTCGAAGACCAGCTGCGACGAGTAGGATACAATGCTGATTAACGAGTGGTGGTATGTTGATTTATGTCCGTACCAGCCACCGTACTCAAGTACACTAGTGGAAACCGGGGATTTAGTCCCGGTTCGTAAGGGTCTCTAGTCCCGGTTAAACAACTGAGACTACGGACTCGGGACTAGATCCCCTCCTCTAGTCCCGGTTGGTCTAGACCCGAGATCTCTGCACGTAGGCACTGGCCACGCGCGTGGTGCATGACCTCTAGTCCCAGGTTGTAATACGACCCAAAATTAGAGACGTGACCACATGGCAGCCTCTGCCAATTGTTTCCCCACCTTTTGATAAATTATTTTATTAAAACAAATTCTTGCAAAATACATGATTAATTAACTACAAATCAAAAAAAATACATATAGCATATCAAATTATTCATAAAATAAATATCTACGTAATAAAAATATAATTTATTCTTTATGAGAACCGGTACTAGAGCTCATCGATTCTGTTACATTTAGATCACAACCGGGAGTAGATCATGTCTATTTGATTACAAGGAGATGACAACCGGGACTAGACCCCGTCTATTCGATTACAAGTGATCATCAAAATCACATCTATACCATGCAATTGTATTTTCCCCTTTGGGTTTACTACGTGGTCCATCAAAAACCTCGCAATTTACTCTGCAATTCCCAGGGAGCACTCCTTTGGTTGCAGCTTCCTCCGCAATGTACCCAAATATGAAATAAGGAGATCAATATGAATATCAATCATCATAACAACGACACTCAACACAATTAATTGATGGTAATAAAATAAAATTGTGAATACATTAATTTGTTCACTTACTTCTAGCCATGCCGATGGGTTCCGCTAACTAACCTCGTGGCGAATCCACTCGCAAACGAAGTATCCACACAAATTGGACCCCGTTGGCTGCCTCTCGGACTTGGATGAGAGAATAGAATTCAATCCAAATAATAATAATAATCAAGCATGATGTATTGAATGGTTTTACAATTAAAGAGATGTGTGGAGCTACCTCGTATTACTTACCTTGACATGATGAAAACTAAGCTTCTCTTCAAATTCACCAGGTGTCCTCTCGGTGATTTTTTTCAAATCTTGCACAGGAAAATAAAAGAAAAAAATGAGTTATTAGTTAATAAGTTGCTATCTCAGGATACCAATATAGTGCGATAATGATTGAAATTACCTTTGGAGCGTGTCTAAAATGCTTTGGTATATATCTTGGGGTTTTGCCAATGAGTCGTGGATTTCAACTCTTCTGGAGTCAACTTCAATGATTAGCAAAATTTAATGGAATCTACGCACATTAATAAACGTTAGTAACTCATCGGTTACACTTAACATCGACTAAACAAACATTAATTTGTACAAGACAATAAAAAATCTTAGCAAAAATATCTTCTTCTTGTAATGTTGGGTCGCTATGAACCTTAGCAAATTGTTCTCCGCTAGCAACTCTTCATTGATTCGTATTGGGCCAATGAACCCAATGACAAATATTCATTTTCGGGCACATTCATCACTCTTCATTCTGTATAATAGCATAGTGAGCATAATTAATTGTAGCAGCTGAGCTAGAGACTTTATTATAGAAATAAATGGATTGAATAATCACTTACAGGCAATAGGTACTGATGAGACTGAGGTCGAGAGCATCAATCTTGTATAACATATAGAGTTATTTGAGATAAATTTGTGCCTCGAACAGGGATGACTCTCACAGGGATGACTTACAGACAAAATGATCTTATGTAACTTTCACAGGGATGACTTTTCGCCCCTTCTTTGTTACTCTCAAGTACCACTCATGCAATATTCGCATTTTTGTTGGTAGAAGGTCGATCTGATTAGGTGGAAGTAGAGGCTTACCGTATTCCCATTTCCATACTGGTGCATCCAAATAGGTAGGGATATCTGCACCGCCATCCATAGCTTGAGAAATAGTAATACCAGTTTCTGCAGCAAATTCCTCCGCTAAGATAGTAATAACTTCATCAGTAGGTAACACCTTGAGCGGAGAGATCGACAATTTTGCCTGTTCTCCGAGCTGGGCAACGTCCCTTTTCCCGATGGCACTACTACTTCATGTCATGTGGGAGCTAGCTGATCTCCTCATAATCCGTGAAAATCATCTGGCAAATTCATCTGAATTTGGAATGGTTGCTCAATAAATCTCTTAGCCCAGCTTATGGTTTCCGGAGCAAATGTTTGCTTTTGCTCGGGCTTTCTCGGTGCAAGCCGTCTTTGCACATCGGCCTTCACGACCAAGGCGGTTTCCTCATCAGTCAAGTCGTAAGGTCTAATGGGAGGAGCCGGTGGTACTCTGGGGAGGGGCTCTATCGGGGTCCGCGTTGGTTACCCTTCGACGAAAAGGTGCAGTCCTTAGGGGGCGGAGGCAGCAGAGTTGGCTGACGCGGTAGCGAAGATCGAGATGGACTTGTATAGTGGTGGTCGTCCCTCTTTACATCATGTGGAGATGGAGGTGGTGAATCGCGAATCAGAGGAGGCGATGGTCGCCTTGGCGCCGAGCCTAGAAACACGATGTATTGTTTGTGCCATGGAATGATACCACCTCCGACCTCTCCCAGTTTCCTCTCATCTTCCGGTCTAGGGATGTCAAGCTCTAGTGGTTCGTATCTTGGAACAATCTGATCTATGCCGACACGACCATATCCATCTGGAATCGGCTTGCAATGCCACCGTGTTTTAGATTCACAAGTTAAATCAAATCATTCCACCGCCTTCAAACATAAGTTCCTTGCTCCCACATGTAGCTCACAAGTTGTCTTTTCCATGATATCATCTACAAGGTAGCGATCAATCGGCGCCTCATCAGCACCGGCCCCCGTGGAAGCCATGCTTCTCTCTATTAAGATGGGGTGCCACCTTCACTATTTTGTTGCGACTGATCAGTTGACCCTTGCCCGTGAACTTCGTCTATTTGCTTCTGATGGCTCATTAAAAGAGCAAGTACTTTTTAGTGGTCCCTTTCTATATTGTTCAACCTGTCTTCCTCCTCCTTCTCCTTCCTCTTCTTTGCCCTCTCGGCTTCAATAAGATTTAACGTCCTCAGGAAATCCAACCTTCCACGTCGTATCCACTCCAAGTCCTCGTGTTCATCCTGATTTTTCAGGATTCCCGAGGGTCACTTTCAGCTCATCGTTCTCTCTGTCGGGAATAAACTTTCCCTTTTGGACGGCTTCGATTGCTTGAACAAGTGCTTTCTTTGCTACAAAAATTGGTCTCTTTTCATCAAATTTTATCTCCCCCGTTTCTGTGTCATACTTCGCCCCATGGACAAGTGTCCAATTCCTTACCCTACGGGACCAGGCCTCTGTTACTGGAGTGACCCCATTCTCGTGCATGGCATCCTCCGTTTGTTCCCACTTAGGCCCGGTAGTTTTGTAGCCACCTGGACCCATATTATGATGATATATTTTTTTCTTTGCATCTTCCTTATTCGACTTTTCCTTAACTTTTTCTGAATCCTTGTACTTTAGAAATGCGTTCCTGTGAGGTCGCTGCCTCTCTAGTGTGCCGGTGAAATCTGGAGCTTTTTTTTATCTTTCACATAGTCACGGTATAATTTGTTCTTGTAGTTCATGAATTGTTCAGCCATACTCTTCAGAGTGAAATGCTTAACTTCCACCCTCATCTTTGTTGTCTCTTCAATAGATCCAAGACCGGTAGGGTAAAATGTCCAATTAGTTTGGCCCAAAGTTCATTTTTCGCTTCCTCCGAGACATAAGCAACTCTCTCCGGGTTTGCTGGCTTATACCATAAGGGTGTGCTTATCGGGATGTTGTCCCTAACAACAACTCCACATTGATGCACAAACTTTGTTGCGTTCTTCTTGGGAAGCAACGGTCTGCCCTATGGGTTGACGACCTCAATTGCGAGATGCACATCTTCTGCCAGCGCTTTGGCATGACCTCGTTTACTTTTACCAGATTGGATCGATGCGGAGGTCCATAATAAGAAACATTCGCTAGTACATATATATACAAATCAATTATTGCATCTAATCACCAGAGGCTTAATATACCTCGCCAGACTGCTGATGTCCACCAAATTGCGAGTCTTCATCGCACTCGATGCTCGTCTGCGCTTTGTCTCGACGTTCTTCCTCCATTCCCTGACCGGACTCGTTCAAAAACTGTGAGGCGTCTTCTTCGGGTGTTTGTACAAGGCGAACATGTCCTCTTCATTGACTCTGCTGCTGTTGAAGTGATCATCCATTACTTAACTATAATACCAAAGATATATACAACATTGTTAGCATTAGCGGAATATTACAACGTAGCGGAATAATTCAAAGTAGCGGAATAATTCAAATTAGAGGAATACATCAATATCATTAATAATAATCCAGTTACATATATGTCTGGTCTATTTTTATTTAACTATAACTAGCCAAATGCCCGTGCGTTGCAACGGGTAAAAATAAATAGATATTTGTTCACAATCTTAGAAATATCGTAATTTGTATCACTCAAACATCTTAGTTGTCACTTTGATTTTTTACTTTATATCATTTGAATATGATATGTTTCGCTTCTTATTTCCCATGTTCCGGTATAAATGAATCATCTCAAAAGAGATAAATTTCTAATATATTTTTTGTTTATTACATCATGGTTATGCAAAACCATATAAGTTTACAATGAAACCATTTTTTAAGTTCTTTTCCCTGGTGTTTGCATGAATTCTCCCATTAATTCCTTGCCCTGTGGTTTTCTTAGCGGGCGTGAATCCGGTAGCTTCTACTTCCTCTTTCTTGCACAACCTATTAAAATCAAAATATAATGTCTCAAAATAGCAAAATAATTAGAAAATGTTGTGGCAGAGTGACAATGGAGGTTATTAATGATTCTAATTTAGTTATCTTTCTTAGTACAAACATCGGAAAAGGTTGGGTTCCTATAGTCTCTTTCTCTATAATGATGTGAGATGCAGCAACCATCTCTGATAAATTTCTTAGTACTTGTAGCCTTGCAAATAAAACAACCAATTATCCAACTAAACTTCAAAGACACATGACATACATGCAGTTCATGAAATCATACTATCCCATGTACAGAGAATCACTGTTTAACAAACTGCAGTTTGACAGACTGATACTATTGCATTGCTTTTCTCCACATAACTATCCCACTCATGTAATAAAATGCTATTTACAACTATTTATTTCAAACAATACTAATTGATGGAAAACTCACATGAAAAAGATAATGGGATCATGGAGTACATGCAATCTGTGCATAAAGGAACAAATAAACAGTTAGGGTGGTCGAAGTCTGATGCTTATGAAATACCAAGTCGTTGCTGGTTGTGAATACAATTACCGAGGAAAAGATTGCCACATCCACTCTCCCAATCCTCCATCGGCTGTGCGCGTGAGCACGGCGGCAACTCCGCTCTCCACCCAACCTCTCCACACCGGCTTCATCCTACCACTAAAGCATGTTAGACTGAAAAAAAACTTGAACAGACAAAAAAGCAGTATGAATGGAGAGTAAACTAACCAGAAATAGGATCTTGATGGCCTTCATGCACAGGGTCCTCCTCTTATCATATCGCAGACCCTGCCTGGGGTTCCGGACACAGCGTGCACTCCAGCCTCGAGCTTCCTAATATCATCGCCAATGCTTTTGCGACCAACACAAGCATGCACATCCATGCTCAAGAATTGGCCGATAGACTGCATCAATCTCTGGTTTGTATGGCGTGCTCTCTAACCGGAAACATTATCAATGCCTGAAGCCTACAAAATCAATGTTACCCAATGTCAACTTCAGGTTTATGATTTCGGAGCAATACAAGTATATATCAAGACATACCCAAGAGTGCCGAAGCACTGTGAAATCATACAACAGAACCTTCCTGCAAGAATTTAAATTGAAGAACATAGTAAGAATCAGGCCCTTGCAGCCGATTCTAAAGATCTAAGGTACCATTAACATATTCTAAAGCGCAATGGAAAGCATGAATGAGAAAGAATGATGCTAATTTATATAGGAAATCTAAATGATAAATCAACTATACAAGGAGCAGATAAAAAGTTTATTTAAATGGGTGAATCCAAATGATAAATCAAACAAAAGTTGCCACTTAGTGTTTTCATTAGGTCTTCTAAGAAATTCTACACTACTTTGGGGGCCACATCAAGCCCTCAAAAACTGAAGACGATATGCAAAATTTATAAATTATGCTGAAACTGCTATCGCGTTATATGCTCAGGCAGTCAAGCTTCCACTGTACATCGGAAACAACATGTAAGTTCCACTTAGTACATCCAGATCATCAGCTTGGCTTCTTTTCTTTTCTGCAACACTACTCATTATAGCACCCAGTATTGTTGAGAGAAACGAAAACAAATTAATTGTTCAGTTGCATCGAAATGCAAGTTTTATGCCTAAGATTCTGACATGGTGTCAAACTATCAAGTGTGAAGAACAAGAACGCAAACAATAAGTAGTAATCAACAATGATGGGCGTGGACATACACTTGACTGCTTGCAGTACAGGATGACATCGTCGACGGCCTCTCTACACTGCCGTGGCACACTCGATGGGCCTCGACTGCATCGCACTGACATTCCGGTATATCGGCAAGAAGATCCATATACCACAGCTAGTTGGGCAGCACCTTACCAGATCATGGAGTACGACGCCTGCATATGGACGGTCGCGGTCGGAGCTTGCTGGTGAGGTGCATGGAATGGGGACCGCGACGGGAGGCAAGAGGAGGACGTAGGGAGGTCAGGCCTCGCTCGCCGTTGATAGGGAAGATGGGGAGGCGGCGACATGCGGTCGTCGGTGTTGGACGGCGGCAATCCGATGCGAGCGCGGGCGATGCAGGAGAGCCGGTTCGGCGGCCGGTGTGGTGCACGCCGGATAGCGCCAGAGGGGACGCTGGCGCCTTGTGTATGTCCTTGTCGCCGTCGATGTCGCAACGGTGGCAGGGGCGGGATGCGAGAGGTATGCAATGGTAGGCTCCGAAGATCGGCAAGCGCCGTGGAGAAAAACGGCGGCGGGGCTCGAGCTAGGCGGAGTGATGGCAAAAGTGGTGTTGTGAGATCCGATCGAGCGGACTGAGGCACGAATTTGGGGAGGCTGTGTGCTTGTGGGCGCTGCAATTAATTGGGTCCACCTATCGGCGATGGATCACGCGTGAGAGGACACATGGTTGGACGACGGGACGACGGGACGACAGACTACGGAACGTTTCGTTTTTTTAAGTAGTAGAGATACATCGAACTAACTTCGACCGGGTCTTAAGCCGTGGGGTGTTGAGTCGCGGGTGTTGCACGTCCATAGATACGGAACCCTAATAGGGTCACAGCTCAAATGGCAAGGTTCCCTCCGTATAATAGACTAGCTATTGTTATACTCCCTATACAGCAAGTAGACGTAGCGACGGACATGCTCGTCCTCCTCCCTGATACGCTGACGTGCCACCTCCTCGGGGACCGGCTCCCTCTGCACCGATCGTGGCACACGCGATCGCCACCAAAGAAGATCCGGGTCGACGGCATCACCCGGATTTCTCAACAAGCTGTGTGTCCCGGAAATAAGAACCTCCCAGTGCCACCCCGGCGGAGCCCAGTCCTTAACATCGCCAGTCGGGTCCAACAGGGACATCGTCGCCAACAAAAATAAACGAAAAACACAATATATGGTACATAGCATTATTAGTTTGATTTAGGGACTTAGCAACTGTTCCAAATTGGTAAAATTTTCTAAAATTTGCTAGATGAGAAAGTTTGAATTAAATCGGTAAAATTTCTAAAATTGCTAGATAATGAAATAAACTAATAACTAAGCTGAATACAACTAATAATCAAAGTAATACCTAAATAACAAAATACAACTACTACCTAAACTAAATACAACTAATAATGAAAGTAATACCTAAATAACGAAATACAACTAATACCTAAACTAAATACAACTAATAATCAAAGTAATACTTAAATAACAAAATACAACTAATAATTATAAACTAATAATAAATTATTTTTCTATAAATATTTTAAACCTAATAAAGTAATTTTCTATAAATACCCTAATAAACATAATAAACTCAAAAATACTCTAATAAACTTAATAAACTAATAATACCCTAATAAACCTAATAAACTAATAAGACTCGAAAAGTTGGGGACAGGAGAGAGTTTGTGTATTGTGTGCAGGTTCCACACTTGTTGACGCGCCAGACAACAAGCAACCTTCTCCAAGTCTTCGAAGTCCTACTGGTCGATGAACCCTGGTTTCACAAGGAGGGGGGGGAGGGATTTCCGCTAGACTACATCATACCTTCCTCTTGGGTTAACAAACGAGCGTGTGATCACGTCTGAGACCATCAGCCCAATAGACAGGACGGGCCTTGGGCCGTCGCCCTTCTTGCCATGCCCCAACGCTGGCTTTAGGCCGTTAACCCCTCGTCTGCTAATAGTCCCTTTTTCCCTTAACTAGCTCGCGTCACATGTGTTTCCACTTGCGGAAATGAAAGAACGAGAAAGAAATGGTCCATACATATTATACATGCACATATACATGTTGTACATGCATATACACATGGGCATCCAACATTAGCATCAAAAACACAATTTGGTCGAACTCATGTGATTTTCTAACGAAATGTTGGAACCAACTAAAACTTCTATTATAAGAATTAATTAAAACCATAAACAACATATTGCATTTATTTTGAGTAACGGGAATAGAAATAAAACCTCGCTGAAAAAAAAAATGTAGCTCATATGAAACCAAATTCAACTTTCAATGGAAATAAAAAAATCATTTGATCATATGGATAAAATTTAGTGCCCAAGAAACAAAACAAATTAGGGCATGTGAAATAAAAAAGCAAAAATTAGAGGACTAAACATTTAAAATATGCAGGACATATTTTAGCAGCAAAGGAACACATCACAATAATGAGGAGATCTTTTCTGTACTAGAAGAAAACAAAAAAAATACTTCAATCCCTATGGCACACAACAAGGCTATAAACCAAAACAACGTTTTAGCTTTAGCCGGAAAAAAAAATTAGTGGGCAAGGAAAAAAAAACATGACTACGCGAGGACAAAGAATTTTAGACCAAGTCCAACAAAAAATATGAACAATAATTTGTAGAGACGATACCATAATAACATAATGTTAGAAACAACAGAAACAAAATTTAGGCACGGGAGGAACAAAACTGACTACACACGGAACATAATTTTAAATTATGTGTAAAAAATGTAGTCATGAGACGATTAATCACGATTAGGGGAGCACCTTTTTTATTAACCGGGGAAAAAAAGTACGACAACATGTGGAACAAGAATTTCAGACCAAGTGAAAAACCATAATTTTTAGATCACATGGAACAAAATCTATTATATACTAAAAGCAATATAAAGGTGTTTTTCGAGGCACCTGGTTGATCCACATCACCCAAATCATATGAGTTGTTTGATCTTTAGTTTAAGGCTAAGATTTAATAAGCTACCCACATAACATGTACCATCTGCATACCATTGTGTTAAAAAAAACCAACACGCTAGATGCCCTAACGCTATTGATGTCGCCATGGCCGTGGCCTTGCATCATCCCCTGCAACAGCCGCTTGCCTTCTTCCTTGCCCCGCCATGGGAGTCAAGGTGACATAGGATACATCAACGCACTAGTGGAAACACGGGCACTAGTCCCGGTTGGTAAGGCCCATTCGTCCCGGTTGTGCAACCGGGATGGGCCAGCCGGGACAAATGCACCTCCCCCATTGGTCCCGGTTGCGCCAGGACCCGGGACGAATGGGACTGACCACGTGGCGAACCTGGCCAGGGGAGTTAGTCTCGGTTCGTGTTAGGAACCGAGACGAATGGCTCCTCTGAAAAAACAGCAGTTTGGCCACTTTCTCTGCCGCGGCAGGGTTTTTTTTCCGCATTTGTTTTTTTTTTGCAAATTTACGATACCTGCCTCGTAATCCCCAACCGGCCGCCCCTTCCCCAACCGTGTCCACTGGCCCACGTCTTTAATTAAGCACACTGGCCACATTTGGTCAAAGGGCCCACTGACCCACGTCTTTAATTAAGCCCACTGGCCACATTCGGTCAAAGGGCCCACTAGCCATGCGGGGTCAAAGGGGCCACTGGCCGGCGACCTACTAGTTGGCTCGCCCGCGTCCACGTCCCCACGTCTTTAAGTAAGACCATAACCGCAGCCGCGCGCGGTCAAAGGGCCCAGTGGCCAGCGACCCAGTGTTCGCCTCGGCTTCCCCCGCCTCCACTTCCCCACGCGTGGCCACGAACGGCCACGCCATGCCTCGGCTTCCTCCCCGCGCATTCATGTCCCCCTGCAACCGCCGCCACGTTCTCGCCGCCGGTTGGCATGCCAACCCCGTCCGGGTCCTTTTTAAAGGGCCCCCGCCGCCCCGTACACCCCGCACATCCCGCTCCCAGCACGAACCCTAGCCATGTCGCCCCGCCGCTGGTTCAAGCGCACCAAGAATGAGCACGAGGCCGGCTCCTCCAGCGGCGCCGGCCAGAGAGGCGCCGCCGTTCCCCCGCCGCCGCAGGAGGCGTTCGGCTACGGTCCGGGCGGCATCCGGATCGGGGGCGGCCCACGCGTGCCCGCACCGCCTCCGGCAGCGCGCAACCCGCCGCCTCGCGCCGCACCAGGCAAGAGGCTTCGTCGCTACGTGCGGAAGGAGGAGGCGACGTGGCACTGGGACCACGCCACGCCGGTATTCTGGCCGGACGTCCACCTCCCGGACGGCTGGCACCTCAACCCCCAGAGGATCCCGGTGCCGCCGCCCCCGACCAACGAAGGCGCCCGCGAGGAGATAGATCACCGGCGCGCGCTCCTGCCGGCCCACTTCCTCAGGGACCGCGCCTACGCGCGGAGCTCCCCGAACTGGAACATATGGTTCCAGCAGGAGCACGAGCAGCGCCACCGCTCCTACTTCCCCACGCCCCCGGAGGAGCCCAGCGTCGAGATGTACCCGGCGCCGCTGCCCGGCAGCGAGCCAGAGTTGTGGTTCGAGGAGGACATCCTCGACGACGAGGAGGACCCCGAGCTGCAGGCCGGATTGGAGGCCGCCTACGAGGCCTCCCGCCGCTCCCTCGTCGAAGACGAGATTAAGCGGTGGGAGCAGGTCCTGGCCAACGCGGCCGGCGACGCCGATGCGATGTCGCCCCCTCCGCCACCGCAGCCGTGGTGGCATACGATGAACGCCGCCATGGAGGCGTCGGAGAACCAGCCGGATCCACAGCCGCTGCCCCCCCCGGGCCTCAACTACGGCATGACCTGGGCCTGGACCGGCGGCGAGTGGTCGACTCAGGAGCTGCCGCCGCCGCCCCCGATGCCTCCTCAGCCCCAGATGCCTCCGCAGTCACCGGGGGCGCCCCCCAGCTGCCTGCCCACCTGTGGCAGCAGCCTCCCTACCACTGCATCTTCTCCGACGAGGAGGACTAGGTGATGCATGTAAAATGCATAGATGAATTTTGCATATTTGCACATGGTTTTCTATTACATATTGCATCATATAAGGGTATAATTCAATGTTTTATAGTATTTTAGGGTTAAATTACGAAGTCCCCCAACTTTTATGGAATTAACCCTGCCTGTCAGAAACCCCTTTTCTATATTTTTGACGTTTTAGGGGGCAAACTTCCACGAAATCACCTGAAAAATCTGCGGGGGTCATTTTCTTGGAAGGAGAAGACTTGCGGGCGAAGGATCCACGAGAATTGGGCAAGGAGCCCCAAAACAGGACCCTCCATGCGTCCAGATTCCTTGGCCGCGTGAGAGGCCCCCTTTTGGCCCTGTGGCCCCAATTCCTTCCATCTTCGACTTACCGACTCTGTCTTGACCTAAAACCGACTATAAAAAGGGTCCCCCGTACCCTTACGGATGAGAGCGCCGCCGAAACACCGAAACACCAAAACAGAGACCAGAAGTTCCAGATTGGAGGGGGAAAACTCCGGCGGGGCGCCGCCGGTGTGATCTCCTACCCCTCCAACGTCATCTCCATCGACATCTCCATGAAGAGGGTGTAGTCCACCCCAGGGCTATGGGTTTGTGGAAGTAGCACTTGTATCTCTCTCTCTATGTGCTTCACTAATTAGATCCGTATGAGCTGCCTCCCATGATTACGGGCACCGTTGTAATTCCTATGTGGTGGATCTTTTCTATGAGTTATTGAATCTGAGATTGCAATTTTTTCTCTTAAGTTATTTGAGTAGATGTATCTTATGTACCCCGTTCTTATTTGCTAGCTTTGATCAATCTAGTTCTTGAGAGTGTGTGTGGGGTGTCGGGTGCATTAGTTGGAGTAACGGGGGGTTCAGAAGTTCAGCGATCCACTTAGGTTTTGTTAAACCTTTCTTAGTTACCTCACTAGGGATAAAAAGGAGTACCTTGTTACCGGGGATTTGAAGTGACACTAATCAATCTCCATGACTAGATCTAGCAAGTTCTTACTTCAACTTCATGTCACATTGCTTAAAGCTATACTCTGGTTTTTCCTTAATTATCGAGGTGTTATGATTTATTTCGCATCTTGGTGGAGTATAAGAGGGATCAATATGACCATAGAGATCTCTATGCTAGGACGTGATGCCCATATGAAAGTACTCAATGTTAAACATGTTATTGTAATCTCACATGTAATTCTTTATGTCCACCGTCTACCACTTTATTTGAGAGAATGCAAGTGTGAAACCATGAACCCCGGTCCTATTTTAAATATAAGAAAACACTCTAGTTACTTTGCTGCAATTTACTTTACTTGCACTTTACTTTACTTGCATCTCCAATTCGAATTTACATTGTCTCCATCACCACTTGCATCACAAAAAATACAAAAACAATCCATTGCATATTTATTTTCTCATTTGCATTTAGTAGTAGATTTAATTATTGCACATTTACTTTCAGTTTTGCATTGCAATTTAGAAGTCTCACACCGTGTGCTTGACAACCACTTGGTGAGGTTGAGGGCACAAAATTCTCTACTTGTTTGCAGGATCCTGGAGGAAGCTTGGAAGACAACTGCTGAAATACTGGCTCCCCAAGAGTTCGATATAAACCCTCGAGTCACCCTCATGGGGAAGAAGGCTTGCCACTAGCTACACACTCTGCACTTGGAGTCTCAACCTAGCCATCAAGCGTTTTTCTGGCGCCGTTGCCGGGGAGCCATAGGTGAAGGAGTTGTCCAAGGTAGCTCACAAGAAGTCTTCATCACCAACAAGGTGTGCAAACACCTAAGCTTGGGGAGGTTGCACCTACGTGAGTACCGTCCTTTCTATCTCCACCTTCTTTCAAGTAGATTGTTTTGTTTCTTGTCTTTTTTTTGTTTTTGTTTTGTTTTTGTTCTTGTTTTTGTTTTGTCTTGCATATTTTATTTTAGTTTGCATTTTAGTTTTGCATTTAGTTATCTAGTTTATTTTAGTATTTCGAATTTGCCTAGTTTCTTTACTTTTCAGTTTTGCATAAAAAATTAAAAATTACATAAAAACTGTTAAAATGGGTGATAGAACTAAATTAAGTGACTACACAAATACACCCAATGACCAATTCATTGCTAGGCCAATTACTACACCTGAAATACAAGCATGGGAGAGATTTAGAAGTAGAGCATATGGAATAGGGCATGGCTTTAGAGATTGGATACTTATGCATATGTTTTATAAGGGACTTTCTGAAACTTCTAGAGCCTTTTTAGATAATGAATGTGGGGGATCTTTTACTAGTACTACTGCTGCAAATACCCATGTTTTGCTTGAAAGTTTGCTCTTAGAGATTAAAATTAAAGAGAGCTTAAAAAAGGCTGAAGTACCCGAGGATATTTTTGATGATCGCTATGAGATTTTTAATATGCATAATAGAAAAGGAAAAGTAGAGGAAATTATGATGCTTACTGAAATTAAGGATCCATTGCTTGATTTAGAAAAAAGTCAATGTTCAGGATATCGCTTACCGTTAACTTATCGGTCGACCCATGATAAGAGATATATCGGCTTATCGGTCGATAAATCGATTTTATCGGTCGACTATATATCGGCCATTTTTCTTGTAAATCCCAAATTTTTGCTCTAAAACATCTAAAATATGAGGTAAAAATATATCATATTGGCACTAAAAACTCTAAATATGATATATAGATATATTGTATTCAATAACACTAAAGATTCTATGATGTATGTCATTAATCACATTTTCTAGTGCTAGAAATTCGACATATCGGCCGATTTATCGGCATATCGACCGATAAATCGCTTGTAAGAACGATAAAATGACTTGAATGATAAGCTCTGCTGATATTCATTTATCTTATCAGTCACCACCCGATAAGCGATAAATCGGTCGATAAATCGGTATATCGGATGATATTTTGAACAGTGAAAAAAGTAGCTTGCAAGAACTTATTGCTACTCTACAAAAATTTGCTAATGATCCCACTATAAATGTTAATCAACCTAGCTTTGGATCTTATATTGCTAATCATATCTTGCAAGAAAAAATTTCTAGGTACAAGAATGAGGCCATGATACCTCCTAAGCTTAGGGATGCATGGATCCCCAAGGTGCTAGTTTCAATTGGAAAAGAAATTCACCATGCTATGTTAGATCTAGATTCTAATGTATCGGTACTCTCTAAAGAATTATATGAATTGCTAGAACTAGAAAATTTAGAAAAGTGCTCAAGTGAATTTGTCCTTGCTGATAACTCTACTAAACATGATGTAGGACAAGTAAAAGATGTTATGATTGAATTGCACATGACTTTCGTACCCGTTGATTTCATTATTATGGATATGGGGGATAAATCCCCTAGTCCTATTATTTTGGGTAGACCTTTTCTTCGTACTACAGGTGCGATCATAGACTCCAAGGAAGGGTATGTCAAGTTTCAGTTCCCTCACAAGAAAAGCACGGAGCACTTCCCAAGGAAGAGGGGCACTCTGAAGAATAAGCTCCCTCATGAGCTTTATCCCTCTTGATTATCAAGTAAGTAAAGCCTAACTATATGGTTATAAAGAAAGCGCTTTACGGGAGGCAACCCGGTTGTTTTTGTTTGGATTTTCCTAGTGTCCTCTTTCTGTATCAAGAGATTAGTTTTTTTGTTTTAATTCTGGAGTTTTCAATAAAGAGTCAAGTCAAACCATTTGGACTTATAAGTTGTTATCCTAGTGCATGAAATTTCTGTTTCAGCACGAGTCTGCTCACCATATGATTTTACGTTTTTTATTGGTATGTCGGATTGAGCTAATTTTTTAGTATATTCTGCAAAGTTTTGTCCTCTGTAATAACAAAAATTGGCTTAATTTTTTGACGAGTCTAGCTTAGGGAAAAACGTTCGTTTTTCTGCTGTTACTTTTCTGGACAGATTCTGCCTTCTTTTGTTTTATGCACTCTTTGGGTTTGGGAATCGAATTTCCATGATTCTTTCAAGCAAGAGAGTGAAAATACAACATAATGAACCTTATTGTCTATCTACTGGAGAATTTGATTTGGAATTTTCCACAGCAAGCATGTGATTTGTTTGTCCTTGCTAATCTCACCCCACAGAAAAAGAATGGGAGAAACATGTTTTGTGAAGTTTTTTCACAGGGAATAAAGGAGCTGCGCCTCAACACATCCAAGAATGGTGAAATCCATAATCTTGGGGATGTGATGAACACCTCACTGGATCTACACTCTTTTGGTTAGCACACGTCTACTTTCTGTTTTTCTAAGCAAAGCATTTATCGTAGAGACTTGAAGCGTCTAGTTTTTGTTTTTATTTTTGTTTTGATAAGACCACCACCATCATTTTATATGAGAGTGAGATACTGGAGTTTGGGGTTGGAATGTATTGGATTCTAGTATTATGACTTGGAATAGGGATGCCATGGTTGATTTGAAGAGCTACATATGTTTGCATGATTTATAGGCTTTTTATGTGTAGAAATTTGCAATAATGTTGTATTGAGCTATCTCTTATTCATGTCCTTGATGTTAATTGCTGGTTTATTTAGTTTGTCATGAAATGAGTAGTTCTATGGACATATGCATGCATAGTAGCTGGTCAACTATCTTCCTCTTGCTAGCCCAAAAATTTAAAAATTCCAACAATTAAAAACTTGTTTCCAACACTCCTTAGCCAAGTATTTCCAGTGAGTCCACCATATCTTCCCATTAGATTCATTGCTATTCCGAGTATGTTCACCATGTTATTTTGTTATTTATGTTCTAAATTAAGATATTCACTTTATTAATTTTCATGGGTTAAACTTGGGATAGGACTCTCACGAACTTTTGAAGGCACACTTTACTTTTTATGCATCTAATAAACATGACCCAATAATGGGAGCCAAAAGTTTTGCGTTTGACAAGTGTGTGGTTGGGAGCTAGCTATAAACGTGTATCACCGGAAAGCTTTCAACATTGCACAAAAAATTTACATTTGGTTGATATCATGTACTTTTGTTTTTGGACTCCTGCCATGCCGAAATGAAATAGAGGAATAGTAAGTTTTGATGAGTAAGTATCTATATGACTAGAGAAACGCATTGGGCCGCTAACCCAAGCCATGCTGTATCATGGTGGAAATTTACTTACAGCTTGAGTGACTCTGCAGCACATCCTATAATAAAATAAGAAGTTATGCATAATAGTGAATGAAAATAAAAAGGATGATGAGTCTACTCCGTTTGTTCATCTTGTCATTGTAACATGGGCTTGTTTCCATGTCATGGGGCAAGAAGTACCTCTTTGCGGTTCTCTATGATGTCATTAATACTTATTATGATTGTACAAAGCTTATTAGGAATCTTAAGTTGAGTAATCATGGAGTAGGTTTTCACACTCACGGGGCATGAGGCTTTCAACCACCTTGTCATTCTCATTACTTCAATACTCAAAATTTTAAGATGCTAGTGATAAAGGGGAAATGAGAGTCCTAGATCAATGGATACCACATTTCAATTAGTAATTTTAATTGAATAATTTAGAGGCTAAATAAGACTTGATCATGTTTTACCTCTACTCAATTTTCTCCAAAGTGTCCACCATATTTTCTATTCTCCATTATGCTATTCTTTGACTAGTATAGGATTTTATTTTTCATTTTGTGTATGCATTTGGTCCATAGTGCTTTTATTTCATTATACACTTTGTGAACTTTCATGAAGCATCTTTGCTTGCATATTTGATATTTCTTACAACATGAATTGTATATTGCTACTCATTGCTGGTATTAATAATTTGATTATATGTAGCATGAATCATCCTCCTTGATATCCCATGATTGTTTCAATATGCAAAACCCATCTTAGTTTTATCACCTTCATACTCGAGGACGAGCATGGGTTAAGCTTGGGGATGTTGATGCATGTAAAATGCATAGATAAATTTTGCATATTTTCACATGGTTTTCTATTACATATTGCATCATATAAGGGTATAATTCAATTTTTTATAGTATTTTGGGGTTAAATTACAAAGTCCCCCAACTTTTATGGAATTAACCTTGCCTGTCAGAAACCCCGTTTTCTATATTTTTGATGTTTCAGGGGGCAAACTTCGGCGAAATCACCTGAAAATCTGCGGGAGTCATTTTCTTGGAAGAAGAAGACTTGCGGGCGAAGGATCCATGAGAATCGGGCAAGGAGGCCCAAAAGAGGACCCTCCACGCGACCAGATTCCTTGGCCGTGTGAGAGGCCCCCTTTTGGCCCCTGTGGCCCCAATTCCTTCCATCTTCGACTTACCGACTCCGTCTTGATCTAAAACCGACTATAAAAAGGGTCCCCCGTACCCTTACGGAGGAGAGCGCCGCCGAAACACCGAAACATAGACCAGAAGTTCCATATTGGAGGGGGAAAACTCCGGCGGGGCGCCGCCGGTGTGATCTCCTACCCCTCCAACGTCATCTCCATCGACATCTCCATGAAGAGGGAGTAGTCCACCCCAGGGCTATGGGTTTGTGGAAGTAGCACTTGTATCTCTCTCTCTATGTGCTTCACTAATGTCGCACCCGGACTTCTAGGGGATACTCACAGTCCGTTAAACAGTAGAGAAATGGCTTACGGGGCATACCGGCACCCGCATCACAATATGAGTAGGCCAACACGTAAACGTGTGACAACCATTCTCTTACTATTCATCGTCTGCGCAAACCATCCCATAGAAATACAGATACTTCCATTGACGTACTTCATAACATACACACATGGTACGTTAACGGCATTTGAACAAGTGATATCACAACAGATCTCTAAGACACAAAAGATTGAAATACGTTGCAAATAGCTCTCACTAGAGCAGAGATAGCAAATACAATCATCCAGAGGACACATGTCCCAACAATTCATCATTACAACACAGCGGAAGCATCCAAAGTGTCTGAGTACAGACAAGATCCAAATAGGCCTAAGAGGCCGGAAACGCAAAGACGGAGCCCATCCACGAAGTCTCGGATCCTGCCCGGGTCCGCTATCTACTCGTCAGCAGCCTCGTCATACTCCACGTGGTAGCCACCATGGGGATCCTCGGAAACGTAGTCTGCGGAAACCACAGCCCCAAAGGGGTCAGTACATAAACGTACTGGCAAGCAAGACTCACAATTCACCAAAGTGTACCCGTCAACACCAAGCACAGATGCTTTGGGTTCAACGGAAGAAAGGGGGTGATACAAAAGATGCTGCAGCGGGCTGCTCTAACCAACTACAGAGTTGCTATAACTTCCGGCTATCAGAAAAGGGATAAGATAGCGTATCGTAACCAACTACCAACTAACTCCAGACAAACCCATCCTGGATCTCGCCCCTTATCCAAAGAAGCAATCCGAGGATAACTCACACATTTGGATTAATGATGGTTCAAGTTGTAGTGTCAATAAGACTATTACTAGTCAAGTTATCATTAGTTAGGTGTAAGTTGTTCTGAGTACTTGTTAGCCAGTACTTTCACCAAGTCAACCATAACCGCGGAAAACACGGCTTCTCGAGAAGATTTAACCCTGCAGGGATGCACCAATTTGGTCGTACACGTAAGAATACCCCGCCAGGATGGAAATGCACTTCCACCAAGCGAGGCACTCAACACAACTCAACTCTTCTTCGCATCAAGCCCAAAGAACCACATGTTGTGCGTGCGCGGCTAATCGAGCCCCATGAAGAAAAGGGGATCCTCATAGCACTCTAAGACCACGCCGCCCTAAATGCCGACTACAAAAGTTTCCACCCTGGCCTCGGGTTCGTACCTGCATATGAGTGCATCAAATGGAAAGCCCGAACTAAGTGTGGCGATTTGGACGAGATGCGAATCAAATCAAATTGAGGGGGCGCCCATACACGCTTCCCACATGCGGTTAGTGCGCTCATCATGGGTCAGTAGACAAGACGCTTTTCCTAATGAGGGTCGACACTAGCAGGCCTCAAAACCACGCCGGGCCTCCTGCCGGTGCCTTATCAGCAAATTATTATTACCTCGAAATTAACAGGTTGTTGTTTAACATCGAGCCCCAGAACATAATGATAGTAATAGAAAGTAACGGGTAACAGACTCGAGCAAAACAACCCTAAGCATGCTAGTAAGACACGGGCAACAAGCAAAAAGGTTATAGGTATGGAGGTGAGGCTATATCAGGGTTAAGGGTAACATGTGATAGGTTCGTAACAGAAGCAACAATTCATAGGGCTAGCAGAATAGACAACGGAAAGTATCGGTATCCAATGTTGAAAGGAACACAATGGTTCATGTGAGTGAATACTTGCCTGCAAACTCAGCAGCCTGGTACTGAGCTAGATCCTCAGAAGGGGTGTCGTAAGTATCGTCGGTCTCAACGTCGTCGTTTATCCGAGAAGAAGCAAACAAACAACACAGAGAGACAAACAATCAATAACATGGCATAGTGCACAATCATGGGATGATGCATGACCATTTAATTGATGCATCAGAAATAAACTAGTTGACATGGTAACATAACATAATTAAATGGACCCCTATGCAATCTGGGTTGCATAAGGAAAACCCATGAATTTAGGTTGAAATAATTGTTTTACAACTAATCAACAGGTGAAAGTGGATTAGTATGATGCATGGATGAGGAAAACAGAAAAACAACAACAATAGAAACAAATTTTGAAATAAGGTTTATCAAGTTTGGAATTTTATTTATTAAGTTATGAAATTTTGGTTTCTTAAAGGTGTTACACAAGCAGTTGTTGTTTTCACCAATTTAAATTGTTCAAAATAGATAACAAAATTCATATTTGGAAAGAACACAAAATTTTGGGTGGAATACATGTTTCACTTGTTGAAAAGGTATTAGAATGAATTACTTATGAATTAAACAAGTTTGAACAAGATTTAAATGAATTTAATTCAAGCATGAATTTATTTGAATTTTTATTTGTTCAAAACATTCAATTAAGTTCATATTTGAAAAGTTTATGCTTTTATGGTTTGAAAACATATTTTATATGTTCAAAAAGAATTTAATTTGACCAAGTTATGAATTTAGCAATTTTAAATGATTTAAACAAGGTTTAAATTATTTAACCAATTTTAATTACTCAAAACATGAAACAAAGTTTATATTTGCAAAGGTGGTGTAATTTAGCATGGAAAACATATTTTATTTGTTGAAAATGGATTTTAAATGAGCAAGTTATTAATTTGGCAATTTTAAATGCATTAAATAAGAAACAGTTGTTTTCAGCAATTTAAATTATTCAAAACAGCAAACAAAGTTGATATTTGGAAATTTCATGAAAAGTTGAATGGAAAACATATTTTATTTGTTGAATTTGGAATTTTTATGCCCAAGTTATGAATTTTGCAAAATTAAGTGAATTAAACAAGTTTTCAAATATTTCACCAATTTAAAATATTCAAAACAGTAAACAAATTTTATATTTGGGTAGAGAATTTAAAATGGAGTGGTTTACATGTTTAAACTTTTGCAATTGGAGTTTCCAAACAAAAGTTATTAAATTACCAAGTTTAAGCATTTTTATGGTTTATAGAAATAACTATGGACCTAGAAAAGCTACAGGGACTTGGAAAGAAATTAACAGGGACCTAGATAAAAGCTGGCAGGGACTTGGGTGTGATTAGAACTTTGTTTGGGTTGTGAAAAATAAAAATAAAAATGGGGGTTTAATCCCGTGGGGGGGGGGGTGGGATTCGAACCCCGCACCTCTGCTTGCGCGCAGTGGGCGGCTTACCACTGCGGTAGCTGAACGTTTCGTGACAGGGTAGGAGGTGCAGGGAGGTTATTGTTGCAGATCCGCGTTAACTGAACAAAATATTCAGAACATCATGGCAACAAAATAAAGGGCAATTCGCCTCAGCTAGGATTCGATCCAAGGACTCCAGGGGTGCGGACCGGGTTCCTAACCACTAGGCTGTCTGCGATTTGGTGATACCACACGGATCTGACGGAAGAAGTTGGTACTGCGCTGTCTTTAACTGAATTTCGAATCTGAGAGTTTTCAGACTCCAGCCAGACTACGACGGGAACGGCCGGGAACGCAACCACGACGACCATCAGGGTGCTCCGCTCGTATGCTGCTGGTCGGGTGGGGTGTGTGTCCGGGAGGGAGCTCCAGGGTGCAGGTGCGTGGTGTGCAGCGTGGGCGCGTGGAGGCGAGCACAACGGCCAAGCTTGGTATGTGCCCATGGCGTCCATGGCGGACAGCAGGAGGAGCAGATGACAGCGACCACACTGGCAAGCGAGACAACGGGGAAAAGGCGGGAATCGGTCCGACTGCTCACCGGGAGGAACTCGGAGTAGCTGATTGTGCTCGAAGGAGGCCGCGGCGCCGGAATTTCGCCGGAGAATCTCGCCTACCGGAGGGAAAGAAGAGGACGCCGGCGACGACCTGGGCGCTTACGGCTTGATTCCTTCGGTGTAGACGGAGAGGACGGTGAGGCGCAGCTACTGGTACCATCGGGGAAACTTGGCGACAAGCGAGGTGGTGGCACATCGATGAGGTAGTGGCGGTGGTGTTCTGGTTCGGTTACAGTGGACAGAAACGAGGGAGGAAGAGGATGGCGGCGGGGAGAGAGAGTGGAGGGGAGAGAGGTCTAGGGCTAGGGGGCTAGGGCATCGAGCTGGTTCTTAAGGAGGGGGAGGAGGTGGTGATGGCCGTTTGCTGCACCTCTCTGTCGACGTGGCTGCGTGGATCTCCTGCCGTACGAGGAAGAAGAAGGTAAGGGAGGTATGGGCCTAGGGGGAGAGGATGGTGGGCTGGGCCTGCCCCTCTCTCCCTTGAAACGTTTTATTTTTTGTTTTTTGTTGCTACTGTTTTTTTTTGCTGAAAAAGGAAAAAGGACAAAAGGGATGGTTTTAGGATTTAGGGAATTTTTGGAAAATTTGTATTGAACATTTATTGTAACAGCAACCTAAGCACAAACTTTGGTTTTCCAAAATAATTAAAATTTGTTGCTGTTTGCAATTTGTTTGAGATTTGAATGAAATGAATATTAATTGAATAATTGTAATTAAGCAATTAAAAGATTTTAAGTTCAAGTGTATTTGGAACAAAGGATTGATTTGTGTTGTAATTTTCATAAAGTTCAAAAGGGGTGTTGTTTCGAAAATTAATTGAATTTGAAAATGTTTTTGGTATTAGATGAATTTTTGATTAGAAATAAATCAACAGTTTTGAAATCACAACTTTAATGGAAACAATTGATTGTTTTGATTTGAAATATCATTTTGGAAAATTGTAACATCACAAGTATGAAACAAAAGGTTTAAAATTTGGTTTGCAATTCAAATAGAAAACAAGGAAAACAAATGAAAATAGAGGAAAACAAATGGAAAACAAGCAAAACAAAATGCAATGAACATGATGTCATGATGCAAAACATAAAATAACAGAGAGCAAACATTCTAATGGCTATTTTTCATACTTGGGATGTTACAAAACGCCCCCCCTTGAAGGAATCACGCCCCGAGATTCCTACTGAGAAAAGAAAAGGTCCGGATACTTCTTGCGAAGATCCTCTTGAGCTGTGACACGTGAAACACATCGTGCACCTTGGATAGTTTTTCTGGAAGTTCAAGATGATAGGCATTCCTGGAAAGACGTCAGGGAATTCGCAAACCACCGGAACATTTTCTAGTATTGGTAGAGGTTTTGCATCGAGGGTGTATAGCTGAATAGAATTTGATTCATTTGGAGAATAGACTATCTGGCCAGAAGGGTGGAACAGAGTTATTTGATTAGACGCCGGTAGAAGAATTGAAGTGGAAAGCAACAACAAGGTTTCAATGGACGAAAGGATGTTGAGAAGAACGGGATATCGAAGCAACATCCGGAAACACGAGATCAAAACACTCCTGAGGTACTACGGAAAACCCATCCGGGCTTCTAAAGGATCAATATCTAATGCTTAAGGAATAGAGGATCTGCTTCCGGGGCTTAAACGCCTCCGTTCTCAATCGTGAGTAGGCAACATGATAAATCATGTCACAACCACCTCCATTCCTATGGTCTAGTAGATATAACCATCCTAGAGAAACCAGGATACGTGAAATCCTAACTTGAAAGTTTAGGTGAGAATAGAAAACAACGTTGCACTTCCTTACCAGAAAAAGGGAGGGTGGGTGGGGAAAGAAATAAAAGAACAGAATTCCTACTCTCACATTTCATTTTTCCTATATAGCTACAAAATAGTTTTCTAGACTCAACTGCGACCAGTAAAAGGGATCCTACAGGCAGACAGGCTCTGATACCATTTGTCGCACCCGGAGTTCTAGGGGATACTCACAGTCCGTTAAACAGTAGAGAAATGGCTTACGGGGCATACCGGCACCCGCATCTCAATATGATTAGGCCAACACGTAAACGTGTGACAACCATTCTCTTACTATTCATCGTCTGCGCAAACCATCCCATAGAAATCCAGATACTTCCATTGACGTACTTCATAACATACACACATGGTACGTCAACGGCATTTGAACAAGTGATATCACAACAGATCTCTAAGACACAAAAGATTGAAATAAGTTGCAAATAGCTCTCACTAGAGCAGAGATAGCAAATACAATCATCCAGAGGACACATGTCCCAACAATTCATCATTACAACACAGCGGAAGCATGCAAAGTGTCTGAGTACAGACAAGATCCAAATAGGCCTAAGAGGCCGGAAACGAAAAGACGGAGCCCATCCACGAAGTCTCGGATCCTGCCCGGGTCCGCTATCTACTCGTCAGCAGCCTCGTCATACTCCACGTGGTAGCCACCATGGGGATCCTCGGAAACGTAGTCTGCGGAAACCACAGCCCCAAAGGGGTCAGTACATAAACGTACTGGCAAGCAAGACTCACAATTCACCAAAGTGTACCCGTCAACACCAAGCACAGATGCTTTGGGTTCAACGGAAGAAAGGGGGTGATACAAAAGATGCTGCAGCGGGCTGCTCTAACCAACTACAGAGTTGCTATAACTTCCGGCTATCAGAAAAGGGATAAGATAGCGTATCGTAACCAACTACCAACTAACTCCAGACAAACCCATCCTGGATCTCGCCCCTTATCCAAAGAAGCAATCCGAGGATAACTCACACAGTTGGATTAATGATGGTTCAAGTTGTAGGGTCAATAAGACTATTACTAGTCAAGTTATCATTAGTTAGGTGTAAGTTGTTCTGAGTACTTGTTAGCCCGTACATTCACCAAGTCAACCATAACCGCGGAAAACACGGCTTCTCGAGAAGATTTAACCCTGCAAGGATGCACCAATTTGGCCGTACACGTAAGAATACCCCGCCAGGATGGAAATGCACTTCCACCAAGCGAGGCACTCAACACAACTCAACTCTTCTTCGCATCAAGCCCAAAGAACCACATGCTGTGCGTGCGCGGCTAATCGAGCCCCACGAAGAAAAGGGGACCCTCATAGCACTCTAAGACCACGCCGCCCTAAATGCCGACTACAAAAGTTTCCACCCTGGCCTCGGGTTCGTACCTGCATATGAGTGCATCAAATGGAAAGCCCGAACTAAGTGTGGCGATTTGGACGAGATGCGAATCGAATCAAATTGAGGGGGGCGCCCATACACGCTTCCCACATGCGGTTAGTGCGCTCATCATGGGTCAGTAGACAAGAACCTTTTCCTAATTAGGGTCGACACTAGCAGGCCTCAAAACCACGCTGGGCCTCCTGCCGGTGCCTTATCAGCAAATTATTATTACCTCGAAATTAACAGGTTGTTGTTTAACATCGAGCCCCAGAACATAATGATAGTAATAGAAAGTAACGGGTAACAGACTCGAGCAAAACAACCCTAAGCATGCTAGTAAGACACGGCAACAAGCAAAAAGGTTATAGGTATGGAGGTGAGGCTATATCAGGGTTAAGGGTAACATGTGATAGGTTCGTAACAGAAGCAACGATTCATAGGGCTAGCAGAATAGACAACGGAAAGTATCGGTATCCAATGTTGAAAGGAACACAATGGTTCATGTGAGTGAATACTTGCCTGCAAACTCAGCAGCATGGTACTGAGCTAGATCCTCAGAAGGGGTGTCGTAAGTATCGTCGGTCTCAACGTCGTCGTTTATCCGAGAAGAAGCAAACAAACAACGCAGAGAGACAAACAATCAATAACATGGCATAGTGCACAATCATGGGATGATGCATGACCATTTAATTGATGCATCAGAAATAAACTAGTTGACATGGTAACATAACATAATTAAATGGACCCCTATGCAATCTGGGTTGCATAAGGAAAACCCATGAATTTAGGTTGAAATAATTGTTTTACAACTAATCAACAGGTGAAAGTGGATTAGTATGATACATGGATGAGGAAAACAGAAAAATAACAACAATAGAAACAAATTTTGAAATAAGGTTTATCAAGTTTGGAATTTTATTTATTAAGTTATGAAATTTTGGTTTCTTAAAGGTGTTACACAAGCAGTTGTTGTTTTCACCAATTTAAATTGTTCAAAATAGATAACAAAATTCATATTTGGAAAGAACACAAAATTTTGGGTGGAATACATGTTTCACTTGTTGAAAAGGTATTAGAATGAATTACTTATGAATTAAACAAGTTTGAACAAGATTTAAATGAATTTAATTCAAGCATGAATTTATTTGAATTTTTATTTGTTCAAAACATTCAATGAAGTTCATATTTGAAAAGTTTATGCTTTTATGGTTTGAAAACATATTTTATATGTTCAAAAAGAATTTAATTTGACCAAGTTATGAATTTAGCAATTTTAAATGATTTAAACAAGGTTTAAATTATTTAACCAATTTTAATTACTCAAAACATGAAACAAAGTTTATATTTGGAAAGGTGGTGTAATTTAGCATGGAAAACATATTTTATTTGTTGAAAATGGATTTAAAATGAGCAAGTTATTAATTTGGCAATTTTAAATGCATTAAATAAGAAACAGTTGTTTTCAGCAATTTAAATTATTCAAAACAGCAAAAAAGTTGATATTTGGAAATTTCATGAAAAGTTGAATGGAAAACATATTTTATTTGTTGAATTTGGAATTTTTATGCCCAAGTTATGAATTTTGCAAAATTAAGTGAATTAAACAAGTTTTCAAATATTTCACCAATTTAAAATATTCAAAACAGTAAACAAATTTTATATTTGGGTAGAGAATTTTAAATGGAGTGGTTTACATGTTTAAACTTTTGCAATTGGAGTTTCCAAACAAAAGTTATTAAATTACCAAGTTTAAGCATTTTTATGGTTTATAGAAATAACTATGGACCTAGAAAAGCTACAGGGACTTGGAAAGAAATTAACAGGGACCTAGATAAAAGCTGGCAGGGACTTGGGTGTGATTAGAACTTTGTTTGGGTTGTGAAAAATAAAAATAAAAATGGGGGTTTAATCCCGTGGGGGGGGGGGTGGGATTCGAACCCCGCACCTCTGCTTGCGCGCAGTGGGCGGCTTACAACTGCGGTAGCTGAACGTTTCATGACAGGGTAGGAGGTGCAGGGAGGTTATTGTTGCAGATCCGCGTTGACTGAACAAAATATTCAGAACATCATGGCAACAAAATAAAGGGCAATTCGCCTCAGCTAGGATTCGATCCAAGGACTCCAGGGGTGCGGACCGGGTTCCTAACCACTAGGCTGTCTGCGATTTGGTGATACCACACGGATCTGACGGAAGAAGTTGGTACTGCGCTGTCTTTAACTGAATTTCGAATCTGAGAGTTTTCAGACTCCAGCCAGACTACGACGGGAACGGCCGGGAACGCAACCACGACGACCATCAGGGTGCTCCGCTCGTATGCTGCTGGTCGGGTGGGGTGTGTGTCCGGGAGGGAGCTCCAGGGTGCAGGTGCGTGGTGTGCAGCGTGGGCGTGTGGAGGCGAGCACAACGGCCAAGCTTGGTCTGTGCCCATGGCGTCCATGGCGGACAGCAGGAGGAGCAGATGACAGCGACCACACTGGCAAGCGAGACAAAGGGGAAAAGGCGGGAATCGGTCCGACTGCTCACCGGGAGGAACTCGGAGTAGCTGATTGTGCTCGAAGGAGGCCGCGACGCCGGAATTTCACCGGAGAAGCTCGCCTACCGGAGGGAAAGAAGAGGACGCCGGCGACGACCTGGGCGCTTACGGCTTGATTCCTTCGGTGTAGACGGAGAGGACGGTGAGGCGCAGCTACTGGTACCATCGGGGAAACTTGGCGACAAGCGAGGTGGTGGCACATCGATGAGGTAGTGGCGGTGGTGTTCTGGTTCGGTTACAGTGGACAGAAACGAGGGAGGAAGAGGATGGCGGCGGGGAGAGAGAGTGGAGGGGAGAGAGGTCTAGGGCTAGGGGGCTAGGGCATCGAGCTGGTTCTTAAGGAGGGGGAGGAGGTGGTGATGGCCGTTTGCTGCACCTCTCTGTCGACGTGGCTGCGTGGATCTCCTGCCATACGAGGAAGAAGAAGGTAAGGGAGGTATGGGCCTAGGGGGAGAGGATGGTGGGCTGGGCCTGCCCCTCTCTCCCTTGAAACGTTTTATTTTTTGTTTTTTGTTGCTACTGTTTTTTTTTTTGCTGAAAAAGGAAAAAGGACAAAAGGGATGGTTTTAGGATTTAGGGAATTTTTGGAAAATTTGTATTGAACATTTATAGAAACGAGGGAGGAAGAGGATGGCGGCGGGGAGAGAGAGTGGAGGGGAGAGAGGTCTAGGGCTAGGGGGCTAGGGCATCGAGCTGGTTCTTAAGGAGGGGGAGGAGGTGGTGATGGCCGTTTGCTGCACCTCTCTGTCGACGTGGCTGCGTGGATCTCCTGCCGTACGAGGAAGAAGAAGGTAAGGGAGGTATGGGCCTAGGGGGAGAGGATGGTGGGCTGGGCCTGCCCCTCTCTCCCTTGAAACTTTTATTTTTTGTTTTTTGTTGCTACTGTTTTTTTTTTTGCTGAAAAAGGAAAAAGGACAAAAGGGATGGTTTTAGGATTTAGGGAATTTTTGGAAAATTTGTATTGAACATTTATTGTAACAGCAACCTAAGCACAAACTTTGGTTTTCCAAAATAATTCAAATTTGTTGCTGTTTGCAATTTGTTTGAGATTTGAATGAAATGAATATTAATTGAATAATTGTAATTAAGCAATTAAAAGATTTTAAGTTCAAGTGTATTTGGAACAAAGGATTGATTTGTGTTGTAATTTTCATAAAGTTCAAAAGGGGTGTTGTTTCGAAAATTAATTGAATTTGAAAATGTTTTTGGTATTAGATGAATTTTTGATTAGAAATAAATCAACAGTTTTGAAATCACAACTTTAAAGGAAACAATTGATTGTTTTGATTTGAAATATCATTTTGGAAAATTGTAACATCACAAGTATGAAACAAAAGGTTTAAATTTTGGTTTGCAACTCAAATAGAAAACAAGGAAAAACAGAGGAAAACAAATGGAAAACAAGCAAAACAAAATGCAATGAACATGATGTCATGATGCAAAACATAAAATAACAGAGAGCAAACATTCTAATGGCTATTTTTCATACTTGGGATGTTACAAAACGCCCCCCTTGAAGGAATCACGCCCCGAGATTCCTACTGAGAAAAGAAAAGGTCCGGATACTTCTTGCGAAGATCCTCTTGAGCTGTGACACGTGAAACACATCGTGCACCTTGGATAGTTTTTCTGGAAGTTCAAGATGATAGGCATTCCTGGAAAGACGTCAGGGAATTCGCAAACCACCGGAACATTTTCTAGTATTGGTAGAGGTTTTGCATCGAGGGTGTATAGCTGAATAGAATTTGATTCATTTGGAGAATAGACTATCTGGCCAGAAGGGTGGAACAGAGTTATTTGATTAGACGCCGGTAGAAGAATTGAAGTGGAAAGCAACAACAAGGTTTCAATGGACGAAAGGATGTTGAGAAGAACGGGATATCGAAGAAACATCCGGAAACACGAGATCAAAACACTCCTGAGGTACTACGGAAAACCCATCCGGGCTTCTAAAGGATCAATATCTACTGCTTAAGGAATAGAGGATCTGCTTCCGGGGCTTAAACGCCTCCGTTCTCAATCGTGAGTAGGCAACATGATAAATCATGTCACAACCACCTCCATTCCTATGGTCTAGTAGATATAACCATCCTAGAGAAACCAGGATACGTGAAATCCTAACTTGAAAGTTTAGGTGAGAATAGAAAACAACGTTGCACTTCCTTACCAGAAAAAGGGAGGGTGGGTGGGGAAAGAAATAAAAGAACAGAATTCCTACTCTCACATTTCATTTTTCCTATATAGCTACAAAATAGTTTTCTAGACTCAACTGCGACCAGTAAAAGGGATCCTACAGGCAGACAGGCTCTGATACCATTTGTCGCACCCGGACTTCTAGGGGATACTCACAGTCCGTTAAACAGTAGAGAAATGGCTTACGGGGCATACCGGCACCCGCATCTCAATATGATTAGGCCAACACGTAAACGTGTGACAACCATTCTCTTACTATTCATCGTCTGCGCAAACCATCCCATAGAAATCCAGATACTTCCATTGACGTACTTCATAACATACACACATGGTACGTCAACGGCATTTGAACAAGTGATATCACAACAGATCTCTAAGACACAAAAGATTGAAATAAGTTGCAAATAGCTCTCACTAGAGCAGAGATAGCAAATACAATCATCCAGAGGACACATGTCCCAACAATTCATCATTACAACACAGCGGAAGCATCCAAAGTGTCTGAGTACAGACAAGATCCAAATAGGCCTAAGAGTCCGGAAACGAAAAGACGGAGCCCATCCACGAAGTCTCGGATCCTGCCCGGGTCCGCTATCTACTCGTCAGCAACCTCGTCATACTCCACGTGGTAGCCACCATGGGGATCCTCGGAAACGTAGTCTGCGGAAACCACAGCCCCAAAGGGGTCAGTACATAAACGTACTGGCAAGCAAGACTCACAATTCACCAAAGTGTACCCGTCAACACCAAGCACAGATGCTTTGGGTTCAACGGAAGAAAGGGGGTGATACAAAAGATGCTGCAGCGGGCTGCTCTAACCAACTACAGAGTTGCTATAACTTCCGGCTATCAGAAAAGGGATAAGATAGCGTATCGTAACCAACTACCAACTAACTCCATACAAACCCATCCTGGATCTCGCCCCTTATCCAAAGAAGCAATCCGAGGATAACTCACACAGTTGGATTAATGATGGTTCAAGTTGTAGTGTCAATAAGACTATTACTAGTCAAGTTATCATTAGTTAGGTGTAAGTTGTTCTGAGTACTTGTTAGCCCGTACATTCACCAAGTCAACCATAACCGCGGAAAACACGGCTTCTCGAGAAGATTTAACCCTGCAGGGATGCACCAATTTGGCCGTACACGTAAGAATACCCCGCCAGGATGGAAATGCACTTCCACCAAGCGAGGCACTCAACACAACTCAACTCTTCTTCGCATCAAGCCCAAAGAACCACATGCTGTGCGTGCGCGGCTAATCGAGCCCCACGAAGAAAAGGGGACCCTCATAGCACTCTAAGACCACGCCGCCCTAAATGCCGACTACAAAAGTTTCCACCCTGGCCTCGGGTTCGTACCTGCATATGAGTGCATCAAATGGAAAGCCCGAACTAAGTGTGGCGATTTGGACGAGATGCGAATCGAATCAAATTGAGGGGGGCGCCCATACACGCTTCCCACATGCGGTTAGTGCGCTCATCATGGGTCAGTAGACAAGAACCTTTTCCTAATTAGGGTCGACACTAGCAGGCCTCAAAACCACGCTGGGCCTCCTGTCGGTGCCTTATCAGCAAATTATTATTACCTCGAAATTAACAGGTTGTTGTTTAACATCGAGCCCCAGAACATAATGATAGTAATAGAAAGTAACGGGTAACAGACTCGAGCAAAACAACCCTAAGCATGCTAGTAAGACACGACAACAAGCAAAAAGCTTATAGGTATGGAGGTGAGGCTATATCAGGGTTAAGGGTAACATGTGATAGGTTCGTAACAGAAGCAACGATTCATAGGGCTAGCAGAATAGACAACGGAAAGTATCGGTATCCAATGTTGAAAGGAACACAATGGTTCATGTGAGTGAATACTTGCCTGCAAACTCAGCAGCCTGGTACTGAGCTAGATCCTCAGAAGGGGTGTCGTAAGTATCGTCGGTCTCAACGTCGTCGTTTATCCGAGAAGAAGCAAACAAACAACGCAGAGAGACAAACAATCAATAACATGGCATAGTGCACAATCATGGGATGATGCATGACCATTTAATTGATGCATCAGAAATAAACTAGTTGACATGGTAACATAACATAATTAAATGGACCCCTATGCAATCTGGGTTGCATAAGGAAAACCCATGAATTTAGGTTGAAATAATTGTTTTACAACTAATCAACAGGTGAAAGTGGATTAGTATGATGCATGGATGAGGAAAACAGAAAAATAACAACAATAGAAACAAATTTTGAAATAAGGTTTATCAAGTTTGGAATTTTATTTATTAAGTTGTGAAATTTTGGTTTCTTAAAGGTGTTACACAAGCAGTTGTTGTTTTCACCAATTTAAATTGTTCAAAATAGATAACAAAATTCATATTTGGAAAGAACACAAAATTTTGGGTGGAATACATGTTTCACTTGTTGAAAAGGTATTAGAATGAATTACTTATGAATTAAACAAGTTTGAACAAGATTTAAATGAATTTAATTCAAGCATGAATTTATTTGAATTTTTATTTGTTCAAAACATTCAATGAAGTTCATATTTGAAAAGTTTATGCTTTTATGGTTTGAAAACATATTTTATATGGTCAAAAAGAATTTAATTTGACCAAGTTATGAATTTAGCAATTTTAAATGATTTAAACAAGGTTTAAATTATTTAACCAATTTTAATTACTCAAAACATGAAACAAAGTTTATATTTGGAAAGGTGGTGTAATTTAGCATGGAAAACATATTTTATTTGTTGAAAATGGATTTAAAATGAGCAAGTTATTAATTTGGCAATTTTAAATGCATTAAATAAGAAACAGTTGTTTTCAGCAATTTAAATTATTCAGAACAGCAAAAAAAAGTTGATATTTGGAAATTTCATGAAAAGTTGAATGGAAAACATATTTTATTTGTTGAATTTGGAATTTTTATGCCCAAGTTATGAATTTTGCAAAATTAAGTGAATTAAACAAGTTTTCAAATATTTCACCGATTTAAAATATTCAAAACAGTAAACAAATTTTATATTTGGGTAGAGAATTTAAAATGGAGTGGTTTACATGTTTAAACTTTTGCAATTGGAGTTTCCAAACAAAAGTTATTAAATTACCAAGTTTAAGCATTTTTATGGTTTATAGAAATAACTATGGACCTAGAAAAGCTACAGGGACTTGGAAAGAAATTAACAGGGACCTAGATAAAAGCTGGCAGGGACTTGGGTGTGATTAGAACTTTGTTTGGGTTGTGAAAAATAAAAATAAAAATGGGGGTTTAATCCCGTGGGGGTGGGATTCGAACCCCCCACCTCTGCTTGCGCGCAGTGGGCGGCTAACCAGTGCGGTAGCTGAACGTTTCGTGACAGGGTAGGAGGTGCAGGGAGGTTATTGTTGCAGATCCGCGTTAACTGAACAAAATATTCAGAACATCATGGCAACAAAATAAAGGGCAATTCGCCTCAGCTAGGATTCGATCCCAGGACTCCAGGGGTGCGGACCGGGTTCCTAACCACTAGGCTGTCTGCAATTTGGTGATACCACACGGATCTGACGGAAGAAGTTGGTACTGCGCTGTCTTTAACTGAATTTCGAATCTGAGAGTTTTCAGACTCCAGCCAGACTACGACGGGAATGGCCGGGAACGCAACCACGATGACCATCAGGGTGCTCCGCTCGTATGCTGCTGGTCGGGTGGGGTGTGTGTCCGGGAGGGAGCTCCAGGGTGCAAGTGCGTGGTGTGCAGCGTGGGCATGTGGAGGCGAGCACAACGGCCAAGCTTGGTCTTTGCCCATGGCGTCCATGGCGGACAGCAGGAGGAGCAGATGACAGCGACCACACCGGCAAGCGAGACAACGGGGAAAAGGCGGGAATCGGTCCGACTGCTCACCGGGAGGAACTTGGAGTAGCTGATTGTGCTCGAAGGAGACCGTGGCGCCGGAATTTCGCCGGAGAAGCTCGCCTACCGGAGGGAAAGAAGAGGACGCCGGCGACGACCTGGGCGCTTACGGCTTGATTCCTTCAGTGTAGACGGAGAGGACGGTGAGGTGCAGCTACTGGTACCATCGGGGAAACTTGGCGACAAGCGAGGTGGTGGCACATCGATGAGGTAGTGGCGGTGGTGTTCTGGTTCGGTTACAGTGGACAGAAATGAGGGAGGAAGAGGATGGCGGCGGGGAGAGAGAGTGGAGGGGAGAGAGGTCTAGGGCTAGGGGGGCTAGGGCATCGAGCTAGTTCTTAAGGAGGGGGAGGAGGTGGTGATGGCCGTTCGCTGCACCTCTCTGTCGACGTGGCTGCGTGGATCTCCTTTCGTACGAGGAAGAAGAAGGTAAGGGAGGTATGGGCCTAGGGAGAGAGGATGGTGGGCTGGGCCTGCCCCTCTCTCCCTTGAAACGTTTTATTTTTTGTTTTTTGTTGCTACTGTTTTTTTTGCTGAAAAAGGAAAAAGGACAAAAGGGATGGTTTTAGGATTTAAGGAATTTTTGGAAAATTTGTATTGAACATTTATTGTAACAGCAACCTAAGCACAAACTTTGGTTTTCCAAAATAATTCAAATTTGTTGCTGTTTGCAATTTGTTTGAGATTTGAATGAAATGAATATTAATTGAATAATTGTAATTAAGGAATTAAAAGATTTTAAGTTCAAGTGTATTTGGAACAAAGGATTGATTTGTGTTGTAATTTTCATAAAGTTCAAAAGGGGTGCTGTTTGGAAAATTAATTGAATTTGAAAATGTTTTTGGTATTAGATGAATTTTTGATTAGAAATAAATCAACAGTTTTGAAATCACAACTTTAATGGAAACAATTGATTGTTTTGATTTGAAATATCATTTTGGAAAATTGTAACATCACAAGTATGAAACAAAAGGTTTAAAATTTGGTTTGCAATTCAAATAGAAAACAAGGAAAACAAATGAAAACAGAGGAAAACAAATGGAAAACAAGCAAAACAAAATGCAATGAACATGATGTCATGATGCAAAACATAAAATAACAGAGAGCAAACATTCTAATGGCTATTTTTCATACTTGGGATGTTACAACTAATTAGATCCGTATGAGCTGCCTCACATGATTGCGGGCACCGTTGTAATTCCTATGTGGTGGATCTTTTCTATGAGTTATTGAATCTGAGATTGCAATTGTTTCTCTTGAGTTATTTGAGTAGATGTATCTTATGTACCCCGTTCTTATTTGCTAGTTTTGATCAATCTAGTTCTTGAGAGCGTGTGTGGGGTGACGGGTGCATTAGTTGGAGTAACGGGGGGTGGCTAGTGCTGTGAAAGTGACAGAAGTTCAGCGATCCACTTAGGTTTTGTTAAACCTTTCTTAGTTACCTCACTAGGGATAAAAAGGAGTACCTTGTTACCGGGGATTTGAAGTGACACTAATCAATCTCCATGACTAGATCTAGCAAGTTCTTACTTCAACTTCATGTCACATTGCTTAAAGCTATACTCTGGTTTTTCCTTAATTATCGAGGTGTTATGATTTATTTCGCATCTTGGTGGAGTATAAGAGGGATCAATATGACCATAGAGATCTCTATGCTAGGACGTGATGCCCATATGAAAGTACTCAATGTTAAAAATGTTATTGTAATCTCACATGTAATTCTTTATGTCCACCGTCTACCACTTTATTTGAGAGAATGCAAGTGTGAAACCATGAACCCCGGTCATATTTTAAATATAAGAAAACTCTCTAGTTATTTTGCTGCAATTTACTTTACTTGCACTTTACTTTACTTGCATCTCCAATTCGAATTTACATTATCTCCATCACCACTTGCATCACAAAAATACAAAAACAATCCATTGCATATTTATTTTCTCATTTGCATTTAGTAGTATATTTAATTATTGCACATTTACTTTCAGTTTTGCATTGTAATTTAGAAGTCTCACACCTTGTGCTTGACAACCACTTGGTGAGGTTGAGGGCACAAAATTCTCTACTTGTTTGCAGGATCCTGGAGGAAACTTGGAAGACAACTGCTGAAATACTGACTCTCCAAGAGTTCGATATAAACCCTCGAGTCACCCTCGTGGGGAAGAAGGCTTGCCACTAGCTACACACTCTGCACTTGGAGTCTCAACCTAGCCATCACTAGGCCGGCGATGGCGCGCCCCCGGCCACCTATAGTACCTAGGCTACCCCCAAGAAACGGCCGGTCGTCTGTGGCCGCGCCGCCGCCCCCGACGATGCATGTAAGGACGGCCAATAGGGCCGTCATCAAGAAACACGGCCGGCCGCCTGTAGAGGATGCAGTCATTAATGCATGCATGTATCTTCTGCACATCTAATCCTAGAGGGCAGAGAGCTTTCTTGGCTTCGTACGTACTCTCAGGCAATTCGTTATCCTTTGGAAGTTTTGGCTTCATTAGTTGAAGTAAACTCTCAAATGTCTTGTCAGTCACACCGTCCTGTGCCTTCCATTTCAGCAACTCTAGTGTGGTACCGAGCTATATGCTACCATCTTCGCAATTTGAGTACGACAACTTTTTGTGATCTTGTAACATGTTGTCCAGCTTCAACCTCTCCAATTTACTTTCACAATCTTCCCTTGCATCAGCAATAACTCGGCCAAGATCATCATCGGGCTCTTCTGATGCCTGTTCTTGATCACCTCCTTCTTCTGCATTCTCTTCCATTGCAGTAACGTCGTATTCAGGGAACAAAGGATCTTCTTCTTCTTCTTCATCGTCATCCATCACAACCCCTCTTTCTCCATGCTTGGTCCAGCGATTATAGCTGGGCATGAAACCTCTCCGAAGTAGGTGGCCGTGAAGAATTCTTTCGGAAGAGTGCTCTCTGACGTTCCGACAATCAACACATGGGCAACACATAAAGACATTATCTTTGTTCGCCTGAGCTACAGCAAGAAATGCATTCAGGTCTGCCATATACTCGGAAGTGCGTCGGTCACCGTACATCCATCGCTGCCGTGCATCCATCTGCATCGTATAATTAAGTTTATCAAAATACATTACAATAACATATTAATACAGAAATGACCACAATACATCGACAAATATTACTTTTTTATGTATCAGTTACAGATGAAAAAGATAAGTTTGTTAACCTCAGTCGAAGATACCATTTTCAGTGAGCTTATGTGTGGCTCGGGAATTTCGTCGAACACCTCGTGTGCATAGTAAAATAAAACACACTAACACCCACCTCTCTCACACCTCCAAGCAAAAAAGAAGATGGAAGGGGGGCTGGGGCAGTATATATAGGGGAAGGGGGGACATTGGTCCTGGTTCGTGGCATGAACCGGGACCAATGCCCATGCGCGTGCCACGTGGCCTGTGGCTAGGCATTGGTCCCGGTTCATGCCACGAACCGGGACCAATGCCCCCAAGCGATTTCTGTTGCCCCGGACCAATCCCAAGTATGAAAATATCCCTTAGAATGTTTGATTTCCTGTTTAATTAAAGTATTTCATCATGTCATCATGTTTATTCCCTTGTTTGCATTTTTTACTATTTGTTTTGCATCTGTTTTATTCTGTTTTCATAATTGAATTTCAAACAAATCCCAATGATGTGTTTCATACTTGTCATGTTACAACATCTTCAAATAAAAGTTCAATTCAAACAACCTTTTGTTTCCAATTATTCCATAAAGATCAACTAGTAAAATGATGGTTTTATTTCAATTAAATAATTCCCAAATTGCTTTCAAATTCAAATCAAAACATCAAACAGCACCTCATTTGAAAATTATAAAAATACCAAACAAATTCTAATCCCAATTGTTCTATTTAATCAATAGGGTTCACCCTATTAAAAACTTTGTTTTCAATATAATTTTATTTAATAACAAAATACCTCTAAATTTGATTTAATTAACAAACAGCAAATAAAATTTGAATTTTCAAAAACCTAAGTGGCCAACTGGTAGATGTTGAGCTAACAAGCCCACATGAATTTTCCTAAATTTTTCTAAACTCAAAACCCTATCTTTTTCTTCCATTTCTGTTTTGCTACAAAAAAAACAGAAAAGCAAAAAATAGAAAAAGAAAACGCGCGCGCGCAGCACCTAACTACCCAGCCCAACCCACCTTTCACTTCTATCCCTCGCGCGCGCAGCCCAGCCCGCTAACTCCCTCGTACCGCTTCGTTTAGACGCCCGCGTCGTCTTTCTCCATTACGGCGGCAGATCCGCCGCGCCACGTCGCCGTACGGCGCCCACCGACGGCCAGGAGGCGATCCAGGGGCCTATAAGACCCCTCGAGCAGCGCGCCGCCAACCCTAGCCCCTAGGTCCCTGTTCCCCCTCGAGCCCGCCGCCATTTCCACCGCTCTGCCACGTGCTCCTCACCATCTGTACCTCACCGGCGATTCTTCTCTGAATCCGCCATGATCGCCACCGCAGTAGCCCCCTATCCACCTCGCTGAGCACTGGAACCAAGCCACCTCGATCTCGTCTTCCGTTTGGACACCGGAGGGAGCCCGGAGAGCCACCACAGTCGCGCCGCCGTCCTCGTCCACGCCGCTGTCGTCGCCGCCGTCGCCATCGAGCCTCTGCACGACTCCAAACAGTGGTGAGCCACCGTGATCTACCCCTCCTCTCCTCTCTGTTGCATCCGCACGCATCCATCATCCCACTGCACCACCAGCAGCATCGAGCACGGCCACCGCTCCCCGCCGGCGAGCATCGATTTGTTCTCTGTCAGCGAAGTTCAGTTGCTTGCGCGCGTAAAATTTCAGTTAACGAGTTAGATCTGAATCATATCCTGTATGCGCATCTGTATCTGACAAGAAACAAAAAACAGCGCAGCGGTAGCAGGCAGTGCAGCGCAAGGGCAGGTCCAGGGTTCGAGCCCCTGGCCTCGCACGGGAAATTTCCCAATTTTTTTCCACCGCCACGCTGACAGGGAGGGCCCCCTGTCAGCCGCACACTAGCCACGCAAGCCCACAGTGCCCTGGGCCCACCTGGCAGTGCCTAGGGTAGGGTACTGTGCGGTGTAAAATGTTTTGAACCTTTCTGGTTTTAAATCAAGGTCCTTTTATTTAACAGATTGGTCCCTAGTCTTAAAAACATTATAACTTTAGTTTTATAATTCCAAATAATGAAAATAAAATATGTGTGCTGATCTAAATTAAATTGTCTACCTATTGGTACCATTTGTTTTCTGATTTGAAATTTCAAAATGCAATTCAAATTTGAATTCAAATAATTCAATTGCAATTTGATAAAATTCATAAGTAATTCATACTAATTCCAAATAATGCAAATAAAATATGTTTTCCATGCTATTTCAAATAACCTTTTCAAATATAAATTTTGTTTCATGTTTTGAATAATTTAAATTGCCTAAATAATTTGATCCTTGTTTAATTCATTTAAATTTTCCTAAAATCATAACTTGCTCAAAATAAATTATTTTTGAACATGCAAAATATGTTTTCAAACTAGAAAAGTATAAACTTTTCAAATGTGAATTTGAATTTATGTTTTGAATAAATAAAATTAGAATAATATTAAAACTTGTTTTAAATTCAATTAAAAACTTGTTTAATATTGTCTAAGTCATAATAAATTCATCCTAACTCCTATTTCAAAATTTGAAACATGTAATTCAACTTAAATTTTGTATTCTTTTCAAATATGAATTTTGTTATTTGTTTTGAACACTTTAAATTGATGAAAACAACAAATGCTTGTGTGACATGTTTAAGTAACCAAAAATTTCCAAACTTAATAAATAATTTCCAAACTTGTTAAAATCCTTTTCCACTTGCATCTATTGTTGTTATTTTTGTTGCTATCATCATGCATGCATCATGGTAATAAATTCTCACATGGTAATTAAATTGTAGATCATTTGTTTCCACCTTAATCCATGGACCTTTCCCATATGCAATCTCATTGCATATGGCTCCATTTAAATTGTGTTACCATGTCACTTAGTTTATTTTGATGCATCTATTAAATTGACATGCATCATCCCATGATTGTGCACTATGCCATGATATTAAATTGTCGATTTGCTTCTTCTCGAATAGACGACGACGTTGAGACAGACGATCTTTACAGCACCCCTTCTGAGGATCTAGCTCAGTACCCGGCTGCTGAGTTTGCAGGCAAGTTATCACTCACATGAACCACTGTGTTCCTTTCAACCTTGGTTACCGATACTTTCCGTTGTCTAAATTCTGCTAGCCTTAGTAGTAATTGTTTCTGTTACGAACCTATCACATGAATCCCTTAACCCTGATATTGCCTCACCACCCCTCCTACAACCCCATTGATTGAGCCAGTGTCTTACTAGCATGCTTAGGTTGTTTTGCTCGAGTTTGTTACCCGTTACTTTCAGTTACTATATTTTCATTATGTTCTGGGGGCTCGATGTTTAATCAATCAATCATGCTAATGTTATTGTTAAATAATAATTTGATGATAAGGCACCGACAGGAGGCCCTGTGTGGTTTTGAGGCCTGCTAGTGTCGACCCTAATAGGAAAAGGGTCTTGTCTACTGATCCATGATGAGCGCACTACCCGCATGTGGGAAGCGAGTATGGGCGCCCCCCTCAATTTGATTCGATTCGCATCTCGTCCAAATCGCCTCATTTAGTTCGTGTTTTCCATTTGCCGCATGCATGTTTTTGCGAGCCCAGCGGAGGGTGGAACTTTCGTAGTCGGCATATAGGGGGACACGTTCTTAGAGTGCTATGAGGGTCCATTTTCTTTTGGGCTCGATTAGCCGTGCGCCCAAGGTGCTTTGGGCTTGATGCGAAGAAGAGTTGAGTTGTGTTGAGTGCCCCGCTTGGTGGGAGGCATCCCATCTGGCGGGTTATTCATACGTGTATGGCCAAATTGGTGCAACCCTGCAGGGATAATCTTCTCGAGAAGCCGTGTTTTCCGCGGTTATGGTTAACTTGGTGAAAGTACTGGCTAACAAGTACTCAGGACAACGTAAACCTAATGATTCACAATCTCACACCCAATGATTAACAACTTGACTAGTAATAGGATTATTGACACAATAACTTGATTCACCTTTAATTCAACTGTGTGAGTTATCCTCGGATTGCTTCTTTGGATAAGGGGCGAGATCCAGGATGGGTTTGTTTGAAGTTATCTTTCAGTTGGTTACAATACTCGATCTTATCTTCTTTCTGTTAGCCGGAAGTTGTAGTGTTTCTGTAGTTGGTTAGCGCAGCCAGTTGCAGCATCTTTTATATCCCCTTTCTTCCGTTGAACTCAAGACATCTGTGCTTGGTGTTGACGGGCTACACTTTGGTGAATTGTGAGTCTTGCTTGCCAGTACGTCTATGTACTGACCCCTTTGGGGCTGTGGTATCCGCAGACTACGCTTACGAGGATCCAGGTGACGGCTACTACGTGGAGTTTGACGAGGCTGCTGACGAGTAGGTAGCGGACCCGGGCAGGATCCGAGACTACGTGGATGGGCTCCGTCTTTATTTCAGTTTCCGGCTTCTTAAGCCTATTTGGATTTGTCTGTACTCAGACCCTTTGAATGCTTCCGCTGAGATGTAATGATGTTATGTTGGGACATGTGTCCTCTGGATGATTGTATTTGCTATTCTCTGCCCTAGTGAGGGCCAGTTGCAACTTATTTCAATCTTTTGTGTCTTAGAGATATGTTGTGTTATCATCTTGTTCAAAGCCGTTGACGTACCATGTGTGTATGGTATGAAGTACGTCAATGGTAGTGTCCTGATTTCTATGGGATGGTTTACGTCGACGCTGAACAGATAGGGGTTGGTTGTCACACATACGTGTGTTGGCCTACTCGTAAGAGGACGCGGGTGCCGGTACGCCCCGTAATCCAATCTACTACTGTTCAACGGAACGGCGAGTATCCTTTAGAAGTCTGGGTGCGACAAATGGTATCAGAGCCTGTCTGCCTGTAGGATCCCCTTTTACTGGTCGCAGTTGAGTCTAGAAACTATTTTGTAGCTATATAGGAAAAATAAAACGTGAGAGTAGGAATTCTGCCATTTTTCTTCTTTCCCCACCCACCCACCCTTTTCTGGTAAGGAAGTGCAACGTTGTTTTCTGTTCTCACCTAAACTTTCAAGTTAGGATTTCACGTGTTTTGGGTTCTCCGTAGTACCTCAGGAGTTTTTGGTATCGTGTTTCCCGATGTTGCGTCAATATCCTGTTCTTTTCAACATCCTTTTCATCCGTTGAATCTTGTTGTTGCTTTCCACTTCAGTTCTCTACCGGCGTCTAATCAAAACTTCCCCGATCATCTGCAGATGGATCTCAGGTTCTACCCACAGGTGGTTCAGATGACTCGTTGTGAGAGCACCGCCGGTTATCCGGAGATGCTGAGAGACATGGTCACTTATCTGGGGTTCCGTTGGGCACCAGAGTACCAGGTCTACGAGCAGCAGCGAGAGTTTGACCAGACCTACTACCAGGCTATCGTCTACATTCTGTCAGATGATGGCATTAGCGTTGTCCACCGCTACGAGGCAGTAGGTTCCACAGTGGATATGGCCGTGCAGCTGGCAGCTTACGTGAGTCTCACCGTCCTTCGTGCTGACTACTGGGGATTTGATGATTCTATCTATCTCCACATCCCCCGTGGTTACATCACTTCGGAGGGAGCTCACTTCACTCTCTACGACAACCTGGATGTCTACGAGCATGATAACACCAGGCTGCACACCACCGCTCAGTTTGTGAGGCACAGTGACGCTGTTGCCACCACACTTTCTCAGGAGTTGGCCTCAGTCAGGGAGCAGCTCTACCTTGCCTTGACTCGTCTGGCGACGTACACCACAGACTTTGTTGGAGATGAGCGCTTTGCACGTTTCCATCAGACAGTTGGACGTAGTTTGCCAGATGCTGGAGGTTACGAGCCGATCAGAGGTCCACTCCTCAACCTCGGAGCTGGTTACACTGGGATTCCACGCTTTGTAGCACAGGGAGACGACGCTTTCTACTTCACCACACCGAGAGTCGCTCTCAGAGCAGTCCCGATCTACGTGGATCGTCGTTCTACCTACTTTCGTGGGATTCCTCCTCACCGTATCTCTCGTCGTACTACTCACCGTCGTCCTACGTGATGAGCATGGGAGTACCGATGTATCCATTCCTAGCTATGTTTAGTCATCCTTTGCCTTTCGAACCATGTATTGGTGTGTTGGATATTCTGATGTATTTGAACATGTGATGATGTACCTGTTGGTTATCTATTCATGCGTCGGAATAATCTATCTTTCGGTTACCAAGTCTATCCTTTTCTGTTGTTGTGCTAAAATGCATGTCTATTCAGGATGCCGCCAACAAGGAGCAACCCGCCTGAACCACCTCCGCTCACGGAGCTGTTGACTCAGATGACTCAGGTCGTGGCTCAGATGGCCCAGATCCAGGCTAACCAGCACAACAACCAGAATGCTCCACGGGTCAGCATCAAGGGGTTCCTCAGTATGGGTCCGAGAGCTTTCGTGGCAACACGTGAGCCTCTGGATGCTGATGACTGGATCAGGGAGATGGCCAGGGCTCTGGACATTGCTCACGTTGCCGAGGAAGACAAAGTCAAGTATGCCACCTACCTACTGAAGGGTCAGGCAGCTACCTGGTGGGAGAACTACCAGACCATGAGAGCTGGCTATCCTATCACCTGGGGTTGTTTCAAGGATGCCTTCCTGAAGCACCACATCCCAGATGGTCTCATGGAAAGGATGCGTGAGGAATTTTTCTCTCTCAAGCAGGGCAAGCTGGACGTCATTGGCTATCAGAACGAGTTCAATCGTCTCGCTCGATACGCTGGTGATGAGGTGTCCACTGAGGCTAAGAAGATGGCAAGGTTCCGCCGAGGTTTTAACCCGGAACTGAAGTACGCTCTCACCAACATCAAGTGCAAGGACTTCGAGGAGCTCGTGAACACCGCGCTCAATGAGGAAAATGGGCGCAAGGCGTTCGAGGAGTCCCGCAAGCACTCGCGTGAGGGTGGTTCCTCCTCCAACATGACCACCCCTCCACAGAAGCGCCGGATCTGGGTGCCAAATGGTGCTGTCACTCGGGCTCCATATGCCCAAGCTTCTCCAGGCTTTGCTCCCCGCCCACCCAACCCAGCTCAGATGCAGAGTCAGAGGGTTCCAATGGGGCAGCCAAGGCCAGGTCCTCCTCGTGTCGTCACTTGCTACAAGTGCAAGGAGACTGGACACTACGCTGATAAGTGCACTCAGAGGCAGCTACCTCCACCTCCTCGCCCCAACACCAACCAGGCAATGGTTCGTGCTCCCCCGGCTAAAGCCTTCAACTCCAACAACAGGCCTGTCGGGAGGACCGCGAGGGTGAATCATATCAAGGCCGACAAAGCTGAGGAAGCTGCTGACGTCGTTCTCGGTATATTACCCGTAAACTCTATTCCAGCTAAAGTGTTGTTTGATACCGGAGCATCGCATTCTTTTGTGTCAAAGATTTTTGCAAAAGCATACAACCTAGTTCTGGTTCCGCTAAGCAATCAAATGACTGTTCACTCTCCGGAACCGCAAATGTTGACTTCCAAGATAAGTAAGGACAATCAGATCCTAATTGGAGGCCGCATATTCCTTGCTTCACTCATGTTGCAGGGAAATTCTGACATTGATGTCATTCTGGGTATGGATTGGTTGAAGACCCACGAAGCTAAAATTGACTGTGCTCAAAAGTCAATAACTCTATCACACCCTTCAGGCCAGATAGTCTATTCTCCATATGGATCAAGTTCTGTTCAGCTGTTCAACCTAGATGCAAAACCCCTTCCTGCAATTGAAAATGTTCCGGTGGTTTGTGAATTCCCTGACGTCTTTCCAGAAGAGTTGCCAGGAATGCCTCCGGACAGAGCAGTTGAGTTCGTGATCGAGCTTGAGCCAGGTACTGCTCCAATCTCTAAGCATCCATACAAGATAGCTCCTCCTGAACTGAAATTGTTGAAGGAGCAAATCGATATGTACATGGAGAACGGTTACATTCAGCCTAGTTCCTCCGCTTGGGGTTGCCCAACTCTGTTTGTTGCCAAGAAGGATCAAACAAAAAGACTCGTGGTTGACTATCGTCCTCTCAACGAGAAAACCATCAAAAACAAGTATCCAATTCCCCGTATCGATGATCTTTTTGATCAACTTGCTGGAGCCTCAATATTCTCAAAGTTGGACTTGAGGATGGGTTACCATCAGATAAAGATCAGAAAGGAAGATATTCCAAAAACAGCCTTCACCACTCGGTACGGTCTATATGAATACACCGTCATGTCCTTTGGTCTCACCAATGCACCGGCAACGTTCTCAAGACTCATGAATTCTGTCTTCCATGAATACCTCGACAAGTTCGTTGTGGTATATCTTGATGACATTCTAGTCTACTCAAAATCCGAGGAGGAGCATGGAGAACATCTTCGTCTCACTCTCATGAAACTTCGCGAGCATCGTATGTATGCCAAGTTCTCCAAATGTGAGTTCTGGATTCCAGAAGTTGCTTACCTTGGTCATATCATCTCTGCCAAAGGCATAGCCATTGACCCAGAAAAGGTTTAGGCAATTGTTGATTGGAAACCTCCTAAGACGGTGAAGCAAGTCAGGAGTTTTCTTGGCTTGGCTAGCTATTGCCGTCGTTTCGTCCAAAACTTTTCCAAGATTGCCAAACCTCCCACTGATCTCACAAAGAAGGACAAGAAGTTCGTTTGGACTCCACAGTGTGATGAAAGTTTCAATCTCTTGAAGACTAAACTCACTTCCACCCCGGTTCTGGTTGGCCCAGATACTACCAAACCTTTCCAGATATTCTGCGATGCATCTCTCCAAGGTCTAGGTGCAGTTCTTATGCAAGAACGTCAAGTTGTGGCTTATGCTTCACGTCAGTTGAACCCACATGAGCAAAACTATCCCACACATGATCTTGAACTTGCAGCAGTTGTGTTTGCCCTCAAGAAATGGAGACAATACTTGTTGGGTAACAAAACTGAAATCTTTTCCGATCATAAGAGTCTGAAATACATCTTCACTCAGCCAGATCTAAACCTCAGGCAAAGGAGATGGATTGAAAAGATTAAAGACTTTGATCTCACCATTTCTTACACTCCAGGCAAGGCTAATGTTATGGTCGATGCTCTCAGTCGCAAGTCATATTGCAATAATCTCATGATCATGGAAAGCCAACCTCCACTTCATGAAGAATTCCAGAAGCTGAACCTTGGTCTTGTCCCTCAAGGTTACCTTGCTAGCTTGACAGCCAGTCCAACTCTCGAGGACAAAATTCGTTCTGAACAACTTCGTGATGCTGAAATCAAGAAGATTGTAGAGCACATCAAAGAAGGCAGTGATAAATTCAAGTCCTTCTCAATTTATGACAAGGGAACTGTGTTCTTCCAAGGACGCATTGCAGTTCCTCAGATCCAAAGCCTCAAAGATATCATTCTCAAGGAGGCTCATGAAACTCCTCTCTCAATCCACCCTGGAAGTACAAAGATGTACCAGGATCTCAAGACTCTGTATTGGTGGCCTGGCATGAAACGTGAAATTGCTCAATACGTTTCTGAATGCGACGTTTGTCAACGTGTTAAGGCAGTCCATCAGAAAACAGCAGGTCTACTCCAACCTCTGAAAATTCCTGAGTGGAAGTGGGACATGATTGAAATGGACTTCGTTACTGGGTTTCCAAAGTCCAAGAAGGGAAACGATGCAATCTTCGTTGTCATTGATCGTCTCACTAAAGTAGCTCACTTCTTTGCTGTCAAAGAAACAATCTCAGCTAGCCAGTTAGCAGAGCTCTATACAGCAAAGATTGTTCCCCTTCATGGTGTTCCATTGGAAATAAGCTCAGACCGTGGAAGTATCTTCACTTCTCATTTCTGGAAGAGTTTTCAAGAAGCGTTGGGCACTAAACTTCTGTTCAGCACAACTTACCACCCTCAGTCTCAGGGGCAAGTCGAAAGAGTCAATCAGATTCTCGAGGATATGCTCAGAGCATGTGGTCTCTCCTTTGGCATGAAATGGGAGGATTGCCTTCCATATGCTGAATTCTCCTACAACAACAGCTACCAGGCAAGCCTAGGCATGGCACCATTTGAAGCACTCTACGGCCGCAGATGCAGGAGTCCAATCAATTGGTCTGGAGCTGGTGAACGTTCACTCTTAGGCCCTGACATTGTTAAGGAAGCCGAGGAGAAAGTTCGTATCATTCGTGACAATCTCAAGATTGCTCAGTCTCGTCAGAAAAGCTACTATGACAGCAAGCACAGGGATATGATCTATGCACCTGGTGACAAGGCATATCTCCGTGTAACTCCCCTCAGAGGCACTCATCGTTTTTGTGTGAAAGGAAAGCTTGCACCAGGATACATTGGTCCTTTCAACATTCTCTCAAGGCGGGCAGAAAATGCTTATCGTCTTGAACTTCCAGAAAAGCTATCCAAGGTGCACGATGTGTTCCACGTGTCACAGCTCAAGAAGTGTTTCAAAGATCCAGATCGTGCAGTTGATCATGATTCCATTGAACTGCAAGATGATCTATCTTATGAGGAGCACCCTATTCGTATTCTCGATGAGACCGAGCGTAAGACTTGCAACAAGAGCACCAAGTTCTTGAAAGTGCAGTGGTCGCATCATTCCGATAAAGAGGCAACGTGGGAGACCGAAGAGGATCTTCGCAAGAAGTATCCGGACCTTTTCCTTTCTCAGTAGGAATCTCGGGGCGCGATTCCTTCAAGGGGGGGCGTTTTGTAACATCCCAAGTATGAAAATATCCCTTAGAATGTTTGATTTCCTGTTTAATTAAAGTGTTGCATCATGTCATCATGTTTATTCCCTTGTTTGCATTTGTTACTATTTGTTTTGCATCTGTTTTATTCTGTTTTCATAATTGAATTTCAAACAAATCCCAATGATGTGTTTCATACTTGTCATGTTACAACATCTTCAAATAAAAGTTCAATTCAAACAACCTTTTGTTTCCAATTATTCCATAAAGATCAACTAGTAAAATGATGGTTTTATTTCAATTAAATAATTCCCAAATTGCTTTCAAATTCAAATCAAAACATCAAACAGCACCTCATTTGAAAATTATAAAAATACCAAACAAATTCTAATCCCAATTGTTCTATTTAATCAATAGGGTTCACCCTATTAAAAACTTTGTTTTCAATATTATTTTATTTAATAACAAAATACCTCTAAATTTGATTTAATTAACAAACAGCAAATAAAATTTGAATTTTCAAAAACCTAAGTGGCCAACTGGTAGATGTTGAGCTAACAAGCCCACATGAATTTTTCCAATTTTTTCTAAACTCAAAACCCTATCTTTTTCTTCCATTTCTGTTTTGCTACAAAAAAGAAACAGAAAAGCAAAAAATAGAAAAAGAAAAAAGAAAACGCGCGCGCGCAGCACCTAACTACCCAGCCCAACCCACCTTTCACTTCTATCCCTCGCGCGCGCAGCCCAGCCCGCTAACTCCCGCGTACCGCTTCGTTTAGACGCCCGCGTCGTCTTTCTCCAGTACGGCGGCAGATCCGCCGCGCCACGTCGCCGTACGGCGCCCACCGACGGCCAGGAGGCGATCCAGGGGCCTATAAGACCCCTCGAGCAGCGCGCCGCCAACCCTAGCCCCTAGGTCCCTGTTCCCCCTCGAGCCCGCCGCCATTTCCACCGCTCTGCCACGTCCTCCTCACCATCTGTTCCTCACCGGCGATTCTTCTCTGAATCCGCCATGATCGCCACCGCAGTAGCCCCCTATCCACCTCGCTGAGCACTGGAACCAAGCCACCTCGATCTCGTCTTCCGTTTGGACACCGGAGGGAGCACGGAGAGCCACCACAGCCGCGCCGCCGTCCTCGTCCACGCCGCTGTCGTCGCCGCCGTCGCCATCGAGCCTCTGCACGACTCCAAACGGTGGTGAGCCACCGTGATCTACCCCTCCTCTCCTCTCTGTTGCATCCGCACGCATCCATCATCCCACTGCACCACCAGCAGCATCGAGCACGGCCACCGCTCCCCGCCGGCGAGCATCGATTTGTTCTCTGTCAGCGAAGTTTAGTTGCTTGCGCGCGTAAAATTTCAGTTAACGAGTTAGACCTGAATCATATCCTGTATGCGCATCTGTATCTGACAAGAAACAAAAAACAACGCAGCGGTAGTAGGCAGTGCAGCGCAAGGGCAGGTCCAGTGTTCGAGCCCCTGGCCTCGCACGGGAAATTTCCCATTTTTTTCCACCGCCACGCTGACAGGGAGGGCCCCCTGTCAGCCGCACACTAGCCACGCAAGCCCACAGTGCCCTGGGCCCCCCCGGCAGTGCCTAGGGTAGGGTACTGTGCGGTGTAAAATGTTTTGAACCTTTCTGTTTTTAAATCAAGGTCCTTTTATTTAACAGATTGGTCCCTAGTCTTAAAAACATTATAACTTTAGTTTTATAATTCCAAATAATGAAAATAAAATATGTGTGCTGATCTAAATTAAATTGTCTACCTATTGGTACCATTTGTTTTCTGATTTGAAATTTCAAAATGCAATTCAAATTTGAATTCAAATAATTCAATTGCAATTTGATAAAATTCATAAGTAATTCATACTAATTCCAAATAATGCAAATAAAATATGTTTTCCATGCTATTTCAAATAACCTTTTCAAATATAAATTTTGTTTCATGTTTTGAATAATTTAAATTGCCTAAATAATTTGATCCTTGTTTAATTCATTTAAATTTTCCTAAAATCATAACTTGCTCAAAATAAATTATTTTTGAACATGCAAAATATGTTTTCAAACTAGAAAAGTATAAACTTTTCAAATGTGAATTTGAATTTATGTTTTGAATAAATAAAATTAGAATAATATTAAAACTTGTTTTAAATTCAATTAAAAACTTGTTTAATATTGTCTAAGTCATAATAAATTCATCCTAACTCCTATTTCAAAATTTGAAACATGTAATTCAACTTAAATTTTGTATTCTTTTCAAATATGAATTTTGTTATTTGTTTTGAACACTTTAAATTGATGAAAACAACAAATGCTTGTGTGACATGTTTAAGTAACCAAAAATTTCCAAACTTAATAAATAATTTCCAAACTTGTTAAAATCCTTTTCCACTTGCATCTATTGTTGTTATTTTTGTTGCTATCATCATGCATGCATCATGGTAATAAATTCTCACATGGTAATTAAATTGTAGATCATTTGTTTCCACCTTAATCCATGGACCTTTCCCATATGCAATCTCATTGCATATGGGTCCATTTAAATTGTGTTACCATGTCACTTAGTTTATTTTGATGCATCTATTAAATTGACATGCATCATCCCATGATTGTGCACTATGCCATGATATTGATTGTTTATATTTCTTCCTTGTTTGTTTGCTTCTTCTCGAATAGACGACGACGTTGAGACAGACGATCTTTACAGCACCCCTTCTGAGGATCTAGCTCAGTACCCGGCTGCTGAGTTTGCAGGCAAGTTATCACTCACATGAACCACTGTGTTCCTTTCAACCTTGGTTACCGATACTTTCCGTTGTCTAAATTCTGCTAGCCTTAGTAGTAATTGTTTCTGTTACGAACCTATCACATGAATCCCTTAACCCTGATATTGCCTCACCACCCCTCCTACAACCCCATTGAGCCAGTGTCTTACTAGCATGCTTAGGTTGTTTTGCTCGAGTTTGTTACCCGTTACTTTCAGTTACTATATTTTCATTATGTTCTGGGGGCTCGATGTTTAATCAATCAATCATGCTAATGTTATTGTTAAATAATAATTTGATGATAAGGCACCGACAGGAGGCCCTGTGTGGTTTTGAGGCCTGCTAGTGTCGACCCTAATAGGAAAAGGGTCTTGTCTACTGATCCATGATGAGCGCACTACCCGCATGTGGGAAGCGAGTATGGGCGCCCCCCTCAATTTGATTCGATTCGCATCTCGTCCAAATCGCCTCATTTAGTTCGTGTTTTCCATTTGCCGCATGCATGTTTTTGCGAGCCCAGCGGAGGGTGGAACTTTCGTAGTCGGCATATAGGGGGACACGTTCTTAGAGTGCTATGAGGGTCCATTTTCTTTTGGGCTCGATTAGCCGTGCGCCCAAGGTGCTTTGGGCTTGATGCGAAGAAGAGTTGAGTTGTGTTGAGTGCCCCGCTTGGTGGGAGGCATCCCATCTGGCGGGTTATTCATACGTGTATGGCCAAATTGGTGCAACCCTGCAGGGATAATCTTCTCGAGAAGCCGTGTTTTCCGCGGTTATGGTTAACTTGGTGAAAGTACTGGCTAACAAGTACTCAGGACAACGTAAACCTAATGATTCACAATCTCACACCCAATGATTAACAACTTGACTAGTAATAGGATTATTGACACAATAACTTGATTCACCTTTAATTCAACTGTTTGAGTTATCCTCGGATTGCTTCTTTGGATAAGGGGCGAGATCCAGGATGGGTTTGTTTGAAGTTATCTTTCAGTTGGTTACAATACTCGATCTTATCTTCTTTCTGTTAGCCGGAAGTTGTAGTGTTTCTGTAGTTGGTTAGCGCAGCCAGTTGCAGCATCTTTTATATCCCCTTTCTTCCGTTGAACCCAAGACATCTGTGCTTGGTGTTGACGGGCTACACTTTGGTGAACTGTGAGTCTTACTTGCCAGTACGTCTATGTACTGACCCCTTTGGGGCTGTGGTATCCGCAGACTACGCTTACGAGGATCCAGGTGACGGCTACTACGTGGAGTTTGACGAGGCTGCTGACGAGTAGGTAGCGGACCCGGGCAGGATCCGAGACTACGTGGATGGGCTCCGTCTTTATTTCAGTTTCCGGCTTCTTAAGCCTATTTGGATTTGTCTGTACTCAGACCCTTTGAATGCTTCCGCTGAGATGTAATGATGTTATGTTGGGACATGTGTCCTCTGGATGATTGTATTTGCTATTCTCTGCCCTAGTGAGGGCCAGTTGCAACTTATTTCAATCTTTTGTGTCTTAGAGATATGTTGTGTTATCATCTTGTTCAAAGCCTTTGACGTACCATGTGTGTATGGTATGAAGTACGTCAATGGTAGTGTCCTGATTTCTATGGGATGGTTTACGTCGACGCTGAACAGATAGGGGTTGGTTGTCACACATACGTGTGTTGGCCTACTCGTAAGAGGACGCGGGTGCCGGTACGCCCCGTAATCCAATCTACTACTGTTCAACGGAACGGCGAGTATCCTTTAGAAGTCCGGGTGCGACAATGCACCTTGCAGCCCTGTCCACTAGCCCGAAATGGTAGACCTGAACATTGCTACATCTCTGATCTGTGTATACACAAACAACTTATTAGCTTAGCTAGGAATCAAAATCATTTATGTGTCTAAACAAAATTTTAACATAGGAACTTTAATTTATATATATATATATACAGGTTATCCCACACTATCCATTTGTCATATGTGCAACCCATTACATGTCTGAATTATCAAAGCATTAATTTTAGTTCTTTGCGAAATATTAATATGAATTGTGAGAACAACTATATAGCAATATGCTCTGCAGTGTTCTTAATGATATTGTGCATGGCTCCAGATGCTTCGTTATTCCAAACAGATGTAGTGTCCCCAATTAATTATATTTTCTTATATGATATTTTATAAGTAGGCGCTATCGGGATTATAATCATGTGCAGCGGTGTAATGCGTACATACATAACATCATTGTTACTATGGTGTTATTTGAATACTCTCTCCAACCATAATAATTATCGTCGTTTTACGCATCAACTTGGCATCAAGGTCACAAATTAGCGTACTATGAAAGCACGACATGATTTTTTAGTATCCAATCCATTTTACAATTTTTTTTTGGTAATCCAAGTGTTACATATTTCAAAACAATCTTTAGAATAAAATAGTGAAGAGTAGCATGGTCAAAACTATATATGAGTTCCCAAATTAAAGATGATTAAAATAATTCCTACATAAGCAACTTATAATTTTGTGAAGAGAAGCTAACAACAAAGGTTCAAAAATAAAAGCTAACGGCGTCAATACGTGGAAATGTAATGTTTAGTACCATATGAAGGCACTCGAATTTTTCGCATTTTTCATCCTTTCGTAGCTAGACAAAGTTTGAATTTGGGAAGTTGCGTGGTAACTTTTAAGTTCATTTAAAAAAAAAATCGACACGATAAAGATGATGCCCTCGCATTTGCGAGGGCCACCATGCTAGTTAACATAAAAAAGGAAACATAATTTTAGCCAAGTGGCACAAAGTTTTCAATACGTGAACAAAAAACGACTACAACAGACCATAGGTTTAGAGCAAGTGGAACAAAAAATAGTAGTCATGATTTATCCCTTTAAAGGGTAGTAAGGGTAGTACTCTCTTCCTTGTTTCTTCACGGGCCTAATTCTCTTAGTCTTGACAAGCCCACCGAATAGGAGGCAACCGTATTTCTCGTGTGCTTGACTATGTAAGGGCATCTCCAGTCGTTGAGCCCCCCAGGACGCAAAAACCCGGCCTTTTTCGCGCCGCGGCGCGAAACGACGCTATTCTGGAAACTGGGGGGCGCGTTTCCCAGCCGTGAACCCAGGCCGCCCCCCAGCCGGCGATTCGGCCCAATTTGGACAGATAGAGATTTGGCACACAAATAATTGAACTTTTGCCACAAAATAAATAGAGTTTTGCCACACAAATAAAATAGTTCAACAATTTAAACAAAATAAATAAATTACACTAGGCATCGTCATCGTCCTCAACATTGCCATTCCCCTTTCGCGCCCACAAATGCTGCACCAGGTCATCCTGCAGACCTTGGTGTGTTGCAACGTGTCGAATCTCCTGTCGCTTGGTGAGGAAGTCTGTCCATGATGCCGACACCTGGTGATCAACATCTGCAAGAGGGCCCTGTCGGTAGTATGGTGTGCTTGCCTTACTGTCAGGCACCGGGTCATCCCGCTCACTCTCAATGATCATGTTGTGCAAGATCACACAACACTGCATCACCTCCCACATGTTCGACTTCGACCAAGTCATAGCTGGGTACCGGACAACAGCGAATCGAGATTGCAGCGCACCAAATGCCCGCTTAATATCGTTCCTGCAAGCCTCCTGGCACTTGGAAAACCAAGCTTTTGCGCTTCCTGGGATAGGGTTGGAGATGCTCTTCACAAATGTTTCCCACTTCGGGTAGATGCCATCTGCAAGATAGTACCCCTTTGTATACTGGTGTCCATTGATCTCATAGTTCACAGGGGGGGCATGGCCTTGTACATCCCCTGCCAGTCAAATGGGCAGTTCTTCCATGCCCAATGCATACAGTCGATGCTGCCAAGCATCCCAGGAAACCCTCTTGCTTCATTCTCTGCGAGGAGACGAGCAGTGTCTTGCGCATTGGGTGATCGCAGGTATATTGGGCCAAAAACTACAACCACTGCCCGACAGAAGTTGTTCAAGCACTCGAGGGCCGTGGACTCGCTCATGCGCAGGTAGTCATCTTGTGCATCTGCGGGAGCACCGTATGCAAGCAACCTCATGGCCATCGTGCACTTCTGGATAGAGGTAAAGCCTACCGTGCGGGTGCAGTCCTTCTTCAAGTTGAAGTAGGTCTCGAACTCCCGGATGGCATGCATGATCTTGAGGAAGAGCGTGCGTTTCATCCTGAAACGACGCCGGAACACCTTCTCGTCGTTGGTGGGATCCTCGGCGAAGTAGTCAGAGTAGAGGATGCAGTAGCCCTCGTACCGCTGCCTCGGCCTGCTCTTGCGGCGACCGGGCTTCGATCCAGTGCGGCGCGGCGCGGCGTCCTGGGCCAGCAATCCGGCCAGGCAGCTCATGACGAGCAGGTGTTCCTCATCGTCGATGTCGGTCTGGTCTTCCTCGTCGAAGAGCTCGGCGAGCATCTCCTCGGCGTCGGAGTCCATGCCTCGGGCAGAACGTCGAACACCTTGCGGGTGGTGGACGCGGTTCACCGGGCGCAACCCCCTCCGCGGCGGAGACGCGAGCAAACGACGGCGACGATGTGGCGGAGAGGCCTGCGGTGGTTTTGCCTCGCCGCTGGTGCGTGATGGCGGCCGACGGCGACGACGTGGGGTGTGATCGGCGGGGTGTGGCGACGGCGAGGCGAGAGCGAGGAAAAGCCGAGCGGGGGTGGGAAAAGTGGGTCAAATAGCCCTCCCTCGCCGACAGCGCTGGCCCACGCGCGCTTTTCCTTCCGCCGCCCCCAGGCCGAACCCAACGGGCTGGGTTCCGCCTGGGTGCGACGGCGCTAAATTCCGCCGAAACGGCGCTTTTTCGGGTCCTGGGGGCGAGTGGTAAAAAAACGACGCTTTTCGAACAAAACGGCGCTATTTTGCGTCCTGGGGGACGACTGGAGATGCCCTAAGTAAACTTTTCTTAAAAAAAAAAAGACAATGGAAGTAAACATCACAGTGTTTTCTCCTTTTCTTTTTGCGATACATAAACACCACAATGCTTGAGAAAACTCGCTAATTTAGCTTTTCCGGTAGCGGTTACCTACCGGATCTAGCAGCATGTAAAGCAGTAAATCGCCGCTAATAATTTCAGTCAAACGACATCGATGGCCGGCCTACGTGTAGCACAGGTACGTCAACCGGCTCGTGAGAATACTGTGTGGTGCCACTGGATCGGCGACGCGGTGAAGGACCACCGGGGGGCCCCGGCGGACCACGTGCGTGCATGCATGCATGCCGCGGGGCATCGCGACTTTTCCGCGGCACTTGGCCGTCGCCGCGGCTGTTTTCTAGCCGACGTCTACGTACTCCATCGTACGGCGCGAATCGGATCCACGGTAAAGCAAAAAAAAGAAAGGCTATCTACATCAGCTGCCTAGATACCTCCTGCCGCCTAGTTCTAGTAGTCCAAGTGTGCGGCAGTTAAAGTAGCTGGTACTCGTGCGCATGACCACATGCTGGCGTTGGCCCGTCGTGGTTACCACGCCACCGGTCCATATCACGAGTTGGCGGGCAGCTGCTACTTTTCAGCTGTATATATATCTCTCCACGACTCCACTTCTCCAGTCAACTCTGACCGACATACATACTATTTCACTTTCTACTACTGTTCAAGGTACACCACATGTACGTACTCTTGTACCGTACCGCGCGTCCAGGGGATAGTCGACACGCCAACATCTATGTACTACACACTGATTAGTCCAGCAAGTACATGAACAGCTAGGCATTTGTACCACTACAGCCAGCGCACCTACTATTCCGTTTCATCTCCTAAAGCATTCACTACCTAGCTTACTTAACTCAAACTAACCATATATTTATGGACGTGTCTGCCCAACTTGATTAATTAGTGGTTTATTTAGTTGGAATTAACGTGCTGTGGCTATCGCGACCTACGACCGCGTAAATGCCAATCAGTTCTACACTACTAGCTTCATCCATCCATTGATTTGTCCACCGGCCACGAACACGTACGATTGTACTGTAACTCATCTAGGCGTCCCGTGGGTTCTTCTCACACTTCACTAGCGTTACTGTACATTGCTACGCGCTCTCAAATTTGTGTCTCACACACTCCAATTGTATTGAGAGAATTGCTTATTTGGCCCATACTTTAAATTTTGTTCCCTATTTGGCCCTAAATAAAATTCTTCCCTATTTGACACTTTAAATTCATTTTCTTGGTAACATGGTCCTATGGTGCATTTTAAATACAAATGGGGACATAAAAGGACTCTTTTGCCCCCGATGAATATTTCTACCAAAAATCATAATAAAAATTGAAAATAAGCATAGTTTATGTTGACATACACCGTAGCTGTGTATAGCTGTATATTGTTTGTGTGTAACTTCTGATCCTAGATAGCCGGACTACCTAGTCCACTGTATTGCATGCACCTGCGTGTGCACAGCCACGATCATCTCCTCACTATATGTACTCTGTAACTACTCAATGAAACAGTGCGAGTGTGTGGCATATTCCAACTTGGTATCAGAGCTCCAGGCTCCCTCTCCTTCTTCTATCTCTCACCCTTCGCCACGAGCGATCTCTCTGCTGCCGCCATGACACCATCCTCTCAGAACACCTTAGCCCTCATCCCACCTGGCATCTCTATTCACAATCTCCACATCGAAAACTACATCCCCACCAAACTCGACATGACCGGAAAATTCTACCGCAAATGGCGTACCACGATTCTCATCCTCCTCGCCCGCTACAACGCCCGCCACCACATTGAGGAGGAAACCGAGCCCCATCTCGCTGACGAGGAGTGGCGCAAAACTGATTTCTCCATCACGCTGTGGTTCATCGCGACCATTGCCGACGATCTCCAACAGATCGTCCTGTCCGAGGACAGCACGGCCTACCAAACGTGGGCCGCCGTCCAGGCCTTCTTCACCGCCAACAAGGCTGGCCGGAGTATGCATCTGCGTCGGGAATTCCACGATCTGAAGCAGGGGGACATGTCTATTGGCGTGTACTGCAGTCGTCTGAAGGCCATCGCCGATGGCCTCGCCGACGTCGACGACCCGATCTCCGACGCCCAGCTCACCCTACGCCTCCTCGACGGCCTCAGCGACGGCTTCGCTCTCCAGGCCGAGATGCTCCAGACTCCACTCGCCTCCTTCGCCGACGCCCTGTCACGCCTTCTCCTCGCCGAGATCAAGCAGAAGGCCAAGGCCTCCTCTGCGGCGACTCAAGCCCTCATCACCGCTGCTTCCGGCGGCAACGGATCTGGCGATCGCAACGACCGCGGTGACCGCGGTGATCGCTCTGGCGGATCTGGCCAGCGCGGCGGCGGATCTGGTCACGGCGCGACTGGCGGCTATGGCGCGCGTCCCAACGGCCACAATGGTGGTTCTGGCCAAGGCGGACACACTGGCGGCTACGGCCACCACGGTGGCTACGGCAACGGAGGCTACGGCAACGGCGGCAATGGCGGCCACAATGGAGGCTACGGCAACGGCGGGCACTTCAACGAGCGGGGTCGCGGTCGCGGACGCGGCCGCGGGCGTGGGCGCGGCCAATACTACTATCAGCAGCCTAACGGTGCACCCTATGCACCCTACGGCGCCGCGCCGCCAGGATACAGGCCGCACTACTACGCCAACCCGTCAAGCATTCTCGGGCCTCGCCCTGGACATCATGCTCAAGCCTACCCCGCCATGCAGTACGGCCCGCCGGTCTACCACGCGCCTCCGGCACCCTCGTGGGATCACAACGCCATGGTGCACGCCGCCCCGAGCTATCAGCAGCCGGAATGGCACATGGACACTGATGCTTCCTCCCACATCGCCGGACAACCAGGTATACTCACCACTTCTCAATCTTTTTCTCAGCATAATTCTCATTGTATTGTCGTCGGCAACGGATCGCACCTACCTATCATTGCCACCGGCCACACCACCATCCCACACTCCTCTCGCCCCTTTCATCTTAATAATGTACTTGTTACACCCTCTATCATTAAAAACCTCATATCTGTTCGTCAATTCACTCGGGACAACTCGTGCTCCATTGATTTTGATCCATTCGGTTTTTCTGTGAAGGACCTAGCCACCAAGACTACCATTCTGAGATGCAATAGCTCCGGTGAACTTTATCCTCTCCATGGCGGCTCCCAGCTCCCCTCGGCACTCCTCGCTTCATCACCCGGCGATCTTTGGCACAGACGCCTCGGACATCCCGGCCACCATGCTCTTTCTCGTTTATCTAGCATTTTACCCACTTGTAATAATTCTGCACCTCTCTCTCCTGTGTGTGAGACGTGTCAGCTAGGAAAACATACCCGATTGCCATTTACTTCATCTCAATCATGTACTACAGCTCCTTTTCAAATTATCCACTGTGATTTATGGACCTCTCCGGTTCCCAGCTGTTCTGGTTACTTGTATTATCTTGCCATCCTCGACGATTTCTCACACTACTCATGGACGTTCCCATTACGAAATAAATCCGACACCTCTCCTACACTCCACCGTTTTCTCTCTTTCGTCCAAAACCAATTTAATACCACAATTAAATGTGTGCAATGCGACAATGGCGGCGAATTTGTCAACACTTCACTTCGCACACTCTTCTCCACCTCGGGTATCTCTCTCCGTCTCTCGTGCCCTCACACTTCGTCGCAAAATGGCAAAGCCGAACGGCTAATCCGCACCACAAATGACATTCTACGCACTCTACTCATCCAAGGCCATCTTCCCGAGCCATTTTGGGTGGAAGCACTCCATACAGCCACAAACTCTCCTGAACCTACGGCCCTCACGACCCATCCACTCCCACACACCCCATTTTCTCCTTTTTGGCCAACACCCATCCTATGACCATTTACGTGTATTCGGTTGCCTATGTTTTCCCAACGCATACTCCACCTCTCCGCATAAACTAGCCCCTCGCTCCTCTCGTTGCGTGTTCATCGGGTACCCACGCGAGCATAAAGGTTACCGTTGTCTGGATTTAGCCACTCGCAAAGTGATCGTCTCCCGCCACGTCACTTTTGATGAAACCAAGTTTCCGTACCTGCCAGCCACACCGGACACCACATCTACCCCAGCCACACCGGATCCCACCCGCCATCACGAGATCCACTCGGATTTCCGCGTTATTCCCTCTGCCCCGCCATCCTCCTCGGGATCGCCACCGGTCTCCTCTGTCCCCAGCCCCTGCATGTCCCCCACCGCATCCACCTCGCCTGCCGAGCCCAGCCCCACGGCAACAAACCCCGGCCAATCTCCTTCCGCCACGGGTACCTCAACCTCAACAACCCCAACTACCGAATCTCCACCCACCACTCCGCCTGCGCCACGTCACGCACCGCTGCCCCCACACGCTATTCCGATACATCCACCCAATAATCCACACCGGATGACTACGCGAGCTAAAAATGGTTTCTTAATGCCCAAACGACTATTCTCTCTTCATGCCACTACCGATGCCATCTCACCTATTCCCTCCACTTATAAAACCGCACTCAACGATCCAAATTGGCGCACGGCTATGCAAGATGAGTTTAATGCTTTGATTAAGAATGATACTTGGTGTTTAGTCCCTAAACCTGCAGGTGTCAACATTGTCACGGGCAAATGGATTTTTCGGCACAAACTTAATCCAGATGGGTCTCTTGCTCGCTACAAAGCACGATGGGTGGTCCGTGGCTTCACTCAACAGGCAGGTGTGGACTACGATGAAACATTCAGCCCTGTTGTAAAATCATCCACCATTCGTGTTGTCCTTAGTCTTGCCACTTCCCAATCTTGGCCTCTCCATCAATTGGATGTCAAAAATGCCTTCCTCAATGGCCAGCTCCAAGAAACTGTCTACTGTGCTCAACCATCGGGGTTCACTCACACCACACTCCCTAACCATGTTTGTCTCCTCAAAAAGTCACTATACGGCCTAAAACAAGCCCCACGAACCTGGTTCCATCGGTTCACACACTTTCTCACTTCCCTCGGGTTTGTTCAATCCAAATGTGACACATCACTATTCATACTTCACCGCGGTTCCACCACTGCCTATCTACTTCTCTACGTAGATGACATCATCCTCACCGCGAGTACCACTCCACTACTCCATTCCCTCATTCACTCCCTCAAGCAAGAATTTGCTATGAGTGATCTTGGAGCCCTCCACCACTTCCTCGGGATCAATGTTCACCGTAACACCCATGGCTTATTTCTCTCTCAACACCAATACGCCCTTGACCTCCTAGACCGTGCCAAAATGTCGAATTGCAACCCCATTTCTACCCCCATTGATACTCGGTCCAAACTCTCTGCATCTGATGGGCAACCATTCTCGGATCCACCACTCTATCGTAGCCTAGCTGGTGCTCTCTTATACCTCACACACACCCGGCCTGATATCTCTTATGCGGTACAACAAGTGTGTCTGTTCATGCATGCACCTCGAGACTCACATTTTCAGATCATCAAACGGATCCTCCGTTACATCAAGGGCACCTCCCACTATGGACTTCAGCTCTACCGTGGCTCCTCATCCGATCTCCTCGCTTATTCCGATGCCGACTGGGCCGGCTGCCCCGATACACGTCGCTCCACCTCCGGCTTTTGCATCTTCCTCGGCGACAACTTAGTCTCCTGGTCATCTAAACGGCAGGCTACTGTCTCCCGTTCGAGCGCTGAGGCCGAGTACCGCGCGGTTGCCAACTGCGTGGCTGAAACTTGTTGGTTACGCCAACTGTTGATTGAGCTTCGGCATCCTCCTCGACGAGCCACCGTCGTCTTCTGTGATAATATCAGTGCGGTCTACCTCACGTCCAATCCGGTTCAGCATCAACGTACCAAACACGTTGAAATTGACCTCCACTTTGTCAGAGATCGCGTGTCCCTTGGAGAGCTCAAGGTGCTTCACGTTCCAACGTCATCCCAATTTGCAGACGTGTTTACAAAAGGCTTGCCAAGTCCGGTGTTTCAAGATTTTAGATCCAGTCTTCACATCTTGCCCTTTGATGTTCGGACTGCGGGGGGGTGTTGACATACACCGTAGCTGTGTATAGCTGTATATTGTTTGTGTGTAACTTCTGATCCTAGATAGCCGGACTACCTAGTCCACTGTATTGCATGCACCTGCGTGTGCACAGCCACGATCATCTCACTATATGTACTCTGTAACTACTCAATGAAACAGTGCGAGTGTGTGGCATATTCCAACTGTTTAGAGAGCTAGCTGATGCAAGAGTATCGGACCCGCGACGTCCGAATTGCTGGATGGGAGGATGTGGTGCCGGTGAAGTACGGCACGAAGCGAGAGCCTCGTATCCGTATATTCATGCGTGCGAGTACATAAGTAGACGCATGCATCAGCTAGCTCCAATAGCTAGACCTTGCCTGCCCATGCACATACAATACTTTGGCTCCTGCTATTACACATGCATATACGCACACGTTATACAAACGCCGGAGGATCGACGCGTCATGGCCTTTGTCCTCGCTGCGGCCAGTGCACATAGCCGGCGCAACCTGGCAGGCAGAGGGTGGAGCTGTGGCGGTCGTGGCCGGCGACGCGACCAGGCCGACGGAGTCGACGCGCCGGCGGGCGTTCCAAATACGCCCATGCATGACAATATAGGCCTGGGCGGTGCGCGATGGTAAGTGCAGGGAGAGCAGTGGCGCTGTGTCACGCGGCCACCGGCCGTGCAGAGCCGCGGCGACCATGTGCACGGTTACCCCGACCATAACAATGCCCTGCCATCGGAGCCAAAGTCCGGTAAAAACGAGGCCGGCCTGGTTGTGAGCCGTGGCACTACATTAACAAATTGGGCTAATTAAGATACATGCTTGTACACGATGCATGCATGTCCAATTGTTCTAAGCTGAACCTATATGTATATATTTTGCATTCAAACAACTCAGGTGTGTCTGATATTATTAGCTCGTAGAAATGCATGAAATCACTGGGGCGCCGTATAAATTGTGACGGAGGGGGTACGTACCTTGTCCTTTGCAATTAGTGAAGTTGGTAATGTAGATGTTTCTCCCGAATACATTAGAGAGTAATTTTCTATCACATAGTTCATCAGGGGCAAAAGAGTCTTTTTACATCCCTATTTGTGTTAAGAATACACTATATGGGCATGTTAGGAAGAAAATGAAATTAATGTGTCAAATAGGCTAAATAAGGAACACAATTTTAAGTAAGGGCCAAATAAGGAATTCTCCCAATTGTATTCTTATTAGCAGGTAACGGACAAACTCACGGGCTAGAGTAGGAATAGTACTGCGAAACAACCGGGAGTCCGCTCTCCCTAACCCTCCCCCTCTCCCTAACCCTAAACCGCGCCGCCACCCACTCCGTCTTCCCCCGCCCGCGCCGCCACCGGAGGAAACCGTTGGGTAAAGCCCGCGCGGTGGACGGTGGCGGTGGGGCTCTCGCGCGCGCGTGGCTCCGGGTGGCGCCGCCGATGGGATATAGGGTGGCTCGGCCATGGTGCGGTGGTCGCGGAGACCTCGACGGCCGGTGTCCCTCTCGCCTCTTCGTCACGCATGCATGAAGTGTCCCTCGAGCGGCTCCGTCGACGGCCTTGAGCGGGACGGCCCCGCAGGATAGTGGGCGCGGAGCTGGTGGCGGTTGGCGGCGGGGTGTCCGCGTGCTAGGCTCCGGTGGCGGCATGACCTGCTTCTAGGCGGCGGGGTTCGTCACTTGAGCTCGGCGGCGGACTGCACATGCGGCTCGGCGTTTTGGCGGGGGCGGCGTCAGCGGCTTGGCTCCCGGGCGGCGCGGCCTCCTCTGTCTTTCGCGGCGGGAGGCGGTGGTGCTAGGGACCGTCGGCGGCAGGGCTCCCGGTGGCGGCGGATGCGGAATCCGGGAGATCTTTCGCCTTCCGCAAACGTCCCTGCTGGGAGTCGTTTCGCAGCATCGGGGCTGCGAGACATCAGAATAAAGGAGGTGGTCCTTGGGTTTCCCATCGTGCAAAGATGAAGATTCTGATGTAGGTTCTCTTTGATCAAGCCGGGGTGTCGACCCGAAAGGCTCCGCCGACGAACTCCCATGGGTGACGCCTCGAGATTGCTAGATCGGTGGAATTCGGTCACAATGCTCAGTCATCGAAGATGAGATTGGAGGACTAGCAATGGTGTTCGGAGTCTTTTCATCGATGGGGAACTGGCTTGGAGTTACAAGATTCGTGGTAGCCGTATGTAAGAGGGGGCGACAGCATGCGTGAAGTCCAAAGTCCTACCTTTCAGAGTGAAAACCCAAGGTCTGGTCTTAATTGGTTGTGTTTGGCACTGGTCTTCTTGGAGCCGTTGTTTTGAGAGCGAGGATTATCTTCATGGTGAAAACCCAAGGTCTGGCCTTAATTGGTTGTGCCTGGCACCGTTCTTCTTGGAGACGTTGTTTTCGAAGATATGGACATCAGCTGTTGTTTAGGTGGTGGTTGTACGGCTACCGCGAGGACTGTAAATCTGTAGCGGGACTTTTCTTTGTATTTCTTCTTTTAGTGTCTTTCGGCTGTGGCTGTGTGCATCCGTAATGACTATGCTTATTGCGTTGTTGTAGAGGCCGGGTGTCTGCCACAATTTGTGTCTCCGCGATATTAATATACTTCCCTTTATCAAAAAAAAAAAATGTGTCTGCACAGTTGGTCTGCCCGGCCAGCAGCACCGAAAGCAAATTTGAATTCAACTTAACATTCAAAGTCCTTGAACAACAGATCGATTTTCATTCAAGTTCACCAAAATTTAAACTAAAACTTAATCGAAACTGTAGGACAATTGAACCTAAACTTAAACTAAACAATACTAGACGCGCCGCTCGGGCCTACCTCACCGTTGTTCGCCGCTGGATCAACAAAGTACGACGGAGAGACAGGGGAACGGCCGTCCACCTGCGCTCGAGCCAACGCCGCTCCATCCTGCCTTGCATACCCATCCAGCGCACGAGTTGCGGAAAGAGGCGAACGAGTTGATGGCGGCGACTTGGTCAGGACACAGTGGCGCTTGCTCTTGCGCCTCCTCCTCACCGTCATCTTGCCAATCAAATGGGTGGTCGCCACTTCCCTCGTCGTCAGAGGGCGTATGGGTTGGGTCCTGCCTGGGGGGTTGCCATAGCTGAGTGAAAATGACCCACGAGGTATGCATGTTGCATGGCACGTTGTCATCGAGAGGGGAGTGACAACGTGGGGTGCGTACTAGGGCGATTGGGTGTGCACGGCTCTGTGAAGCTCTGTGACTGCGGGTCGTCTGCTTTTGTAGCAGGCCGCTCACTAAGCGGGGAAACGAACGTGGAAAGCGGTGGCATTGGGAAGAAACTCGAAGGGTGACTGAGCAAGCATCGTGTCGGAGTTAATGGTGGTAACACATCTCCGATGTGTTGGTCCTGGCATCGCTTGAGAATCCGGAAATGCTGATCCTGCGTGTGATAAGATGGTCATCGTAAATGCGACGTGTGTGGGCGACGCACTGTCCCTTCGTCACCATTACGCGGGAAGAACGACCTCCTGTGCGACGGTATTAATGACGATGGGCGAGGTATGTGTATGATGAGCAGGCCCCATCTGTCGGATGGGCTACCCGGACATTGTCTAGTGTCCGTGAGAAGGCCTCCAAATTTGGCGTGTCACCTGTGGATGCCGGAGAATTTTTCCGTCGGGCCCGACAGAGGGGATGCCGTTGTTGATGAAATTTCACATCCAAACCCCCAATATTTGTTTGGAGAGCGTTTGAGGGATGCCGGTGTTGATGAAATTTCGTGTCCGAACCCCCAATAAGACTTTGGAGAGCCATTTGAGGGGTGCTCGGTCACCAATTTATTATTTAGCACGTAATAAGAAAATGAATTGAAAGTGAATTTGACAAGAATATAGATGGAACAACAAAACCTTGAAATGAAGAAAATAAATAGAGGCGGCAGTATTTGACATTTGACATGAGAGAGATGGTCCAGTAGCCAGCAATAGTAGCACGCACAGCCCTTTTGATACTTGAAAAGAGAAGGATAGCTTGTACTGCCTACGTACTAGTGCGGACCTAACACTAGTGGAAACAACCCCTTTCGTCCAGGGGGGCAGGGGGCATCTGTCCCGGTTGCACCAAAAACCGGGACAAGTGCCATGCATTGGTCCCGGTTCGTGTGCCCGAGGCAGCAGAAACCACCTGGGGGCATCTGTCTCGGTTCGTGGGGAGCCAATGGTTCCGGTTCGTGGCACGACCCGGGACGAATCCCTAGCCACAGGCCACGTGGCGCGCGCATGGGCATTGGTCCCGGATCATACCCCTAACCGGGACCAATGTCCCTTCCCCTACAAATGCGGCCACAGCCCCGTCCCTTTTTTTTTAAGCATGGGTGGTATTGTCTGTCCGCGTGGCGCATGGGTGGTATTGTCTGTCCGCGTGGCGCGGGAGTTGTAACGCGTGGCCATGAATGCGCGTTATAAACTGCCGCACCTCCACTCCACGCACCGTCGTGCCACCACCATGCCTCCGAGGAGGAACAACACTACCGGTCTCCGCGGAGTTCGATCGCGGCAGAACGGAATGTTCACCGCGACTATCCGCTTCGGGGACGACCGCATCCCCCTCGGCTCCTTTGCGACGGCCTCGGAGGCCCCCCGCGCTTGGGACGCGGCGGCCTGGCGCCTCGGCCGCCCGCGGTCGTTGATGAATTTTAGCGACTGCCACACCCTCTGGGAAGCGGAGGCCAGGGCGCCGACGCCGCAGATCGTCACTGCCGCCGACCACCGCCACCTCAGGCACCGCGCGTTTCAGGGCCTAGTAGACGCCAGGGACGACCTCGTGGTCCGCGAGTACTACCGGAACAATCCGGGTGAGGAGAGCGCCGACGAGGAGCTATGGCAGACCCGCGCGGCTGAGCGGGCGGAGCGGCGCCTCGAACGCCACCTCGAGTTAGATGCCGCTCGGGAGGCGAGGACGAAGGCGCTGCAAGCGCTCCGTCGGGCCGACCACGCCGGCGAAGTCTGGGCCTCCGACGATCCGAGGTGGGGGCCTATCTCGGAAATACCATCATGCACCTCCTCCGACGACGAGGAGGTCACCGACGACGACGAGGACGAAGAGTAGCGCGCTAGCGCGTCTGTTTTCTGTTGGCTGTTTAATAAAATAATTTGTTGTATTCCGGCAAGCATTTGGTATGCATATATGCACCCAGTAGCCACGGTCGGGCTGTATGATGGCGATACCGTCTGTTTTGTTCCACACCCCCTTAAGGTTTGATACATCATATATACTCAATTCATCGAGCAAATACAAAATATCCGGGTTCGACATCATACGTCCTGCCGTGCATTTGGGTCAGTGTTTAACACATTCATCCCCCTTTAACACATTCATCCATGCATGCTTGGGTCAGTGTTCACTTTGAGCTCGGGTAGTAATGTGCACGGGAACATCATCCGCGACGGCCGAGCACGACAGAACAGAATGTTTACCGCATACCCCTCGGTGTTCGTTTGTTTTCTCTTTTTAATAAAAGAATTTTTCCTGTACAAAATAAATAAATAAAAGAATTTGTATTCCGGCGACATTGCGGCGCGCTAGCGCGTCTGTTTTCTGTTTAATGTAATTATTACTAATTTTAAAACATATAAGATATTTATATTTAAATTAAGTGTAAATAGTGAAATAGTTAATAGTTTGAATAGTTAGAATAATTATTTAGGTAAACAGAAAACGGATTTTAATTATTTACGCAATTTCAAACAATTTTAATGTTGTAATTTTTTCGTAATTTGCAAGTATGTAGAAGTTATTCACTTACATATTTAAGATATTCAAAATTTGGCGCTAAAACAATTGGCGCGCCGGCCCACTGGTTCTGGCGCGGGCGACCAGCCGGGCCTTTCGTCCCGGTTGTTGCCACCAACCGGGACGGAAGGGTCTTTCATCCCGGTTGTTGCCACCAACCGGGACGGAAGGGTCTTTCGTCCCGGTTGTTGCCACCAACCGGGACGAAAGGGTCATAGGATATAAACACGTCACCGCTCCTTTCAGTTCCAGACCGCGCGCAGGGACCAAATCGACGCCGCCAGGCTGCCCATTTTTTCCGTCCCCCCGCGCCGCCCCTCACCCCGTCGGCATCCGCGCCGCCCCCCTCGCCCCGTCGGCATCCTCCTCTGTGGCGCCGCTCCCGACTCCGTCGAGCGCACCCACCCCCCCTAGCGCCCTCTCCCGTTCGCCTCGGCCGCGCGCCGCCCTCTAGGTCCCGTCGCTGCCCCGCGCCGCCCCTCGATCCCGTCGCTGCCCCGCGCCGCCCCTCGATCCCGTCGCTGCCCCGCGCCATCCTCCACCGCCCCCGCGCCGCCGCTGCCCCGCGCCGCCGGCCCGCCACCTGCCCCAAGAGGAGGTAAAAGGCCTGCCTCCATCTCGCCCTAATCTGGGGCCTTTTTTGTTTTTCTTCCTTTTTTTTACTTAATTACTGTTTTTTTATTATTGTTAGAATTATTAGTTTACAAATGTTAGAAATTTTAGTTTATGAATGTTAGAAATTTTAGATTAGACTTATTTACTTTAAATTTGTTTAGAATTGATATAAAAAATTTAAGAATGTTAGAGCATGTCTAACAGACCCCCTATATATATGGCCCAAACCCGTATAATAACCGTTGATATACGGGTTTGGGCTATACCCGGCCATCTAGCAGACCCCGTAAATGGACCACCCCGAACGATTTTTTACAAGTTTGGGTAGGGGGCGGCCCGTCGACCCCTACATGTGCGGGTCGGGAGGGGATATAGAGGGCCAACCCTCTACCTCGTGCGAGCTAGGGCGCGCTGAAGATCTTTTGAGAGTATGGACAGAGTTTACTTTGTCTAGAAATAACAACAGCAATTAAAATTCAGATATGAAGAGGCATCCCTGATGCCCCTGTTAGAAGAGAGCAAATCAACACTAAAATTAAAGTATGGGTTCCGCCCACCCATACTTGAGGATTGTTCTGTTCATGTTCTCCATAACTCCAACATCAAATGCAATACCATTAGGGGCTTGTAATTTGACAGTTCCTGGTATCTTTCCTCCAAAATAGTTCAGAAACCACTCTGGTATGACCTGTAGCACGCAGGAACAGGTGAAAAACAAAAGAGAATGAGGCAGTGAAAATACTCGGACAAACTTGAGGAAACCCCAAAAAAGAAGATTTTATAGTAACTCACCAGGCTATGCATGAAAATGTCCAAAACCCTGTTTTGTGAGGGGCCAAAAGCTCGTGCGAGCTAGCAGACCCCCTACCCCCACCCCGTAAAACAGAATATTCTGTTTTACGGGGTGGGAGTAGGAGGTCTGCTAGCTCGCACGAGCTTTTGGCCGGCGAAATGCGTATACATGGCCCTCTACACGCGTTTTAGGGGGCGAAAACATAAGGGGTCTGTTAGACATGCTCTTAGGGGGCGAAAACATAAGGGGTCCGTTAGACATGCTCTTACAAATTTAAGAATGCTAGAAATGTTATCGTATGTTTAAATATTATTATGCATAAGCAATTTTAATGAATTGGATCTGAAATATATACTTACTCTTTTTGTATAGTATGGAGCCAAGAGACGAAGATGCCGAAAATATGATGAGTTCATTGTGTTACTCTGTTGTAAACATTCTGTTTTCCTTACTCGATGTTCATTGTATAATTGATGAGTTCTGCGTGCGCAGCTTCCACTATATTCTGCTAATCTTCCAAATTGACAAAGGAAAAGTAATTGTAATGGACTCAAAACGTAAACCCCTCTCAATGTGGGCTGACATGCAGGAAATGATCCAGCGGTAATTTCAATCTTTATTAATTTCAGTATTTATATATTGCAATATATCGACTAATTTGTTTCATTTTCGGATATCAAGTAATTACTAACTCTTTTTATTCTTTTTCTTTCTCGGGTAGGGTTTGGAAGAGGTTCATAAAGAAGTCTCCCGGTGAATGGGAAAAACAACTTACATTTGATGTTGTGCAAGTAAGTACTATCTAGATCCGTGCCCATCTCCATTATCATGCCTGGTTGATTATTATTTTGATTGAAACAATCTTCTCGTATAGTGCTTGCAACAAGGAGACGGGAATAAATTGTGTGGTGTGGATACTACGTTTGCGAGTTCATTCGTCAGACCACATCTCCCAAGGGCAGAAATTTAAAACAACTTCATGTACGTTAATCGTCAATTCTTATTATTACTATCTATTTTAGTTACTTAGCTTCATATATTTTAGTGACCACTCTTCTTTATATTAGATCGAACGGCTTCGGGACGGTCTTCTACCTAGGGACCGCATACGAGCAATTCAGGAGGAAATTGCGGGCTTCTTAGATGCAGAGGTCATAAACGTACATGGAGAGTACCATGCCTCCGGTTGGAACTAAGTTTGATTTTGTAATACACTCCATCGGTCATGTAATATGATCAATATACTTTGCTTCTGTAATATAAGTGTTTCTTATTCTGCTTTATATACTTATTCACTCGTGCGATCCGGGGGCTCGGTGGAGGGTACACCGAGGCTCCTCTCTTCTCGAGGTCCGGGGAGGGGCCGCCAGGAGGTCTCGGGAACCAAAAAAACGGAAATTGTAAAGCCCTGCCGCGGCAGAGAAAAGGGCAAAAGCCCTGCCGCGGCAGAAGGGGCATACATCCCGGGTCGTATTCAGAACCGGGACTAATAGCCCTGGCCAGGTTCCAGCGCTCGGGCCACGTGGTCAGCCCCATTTGTCCCGGGTCCTGCCACAACCGGGACCAATGGGGAGGGGTATTTGTCCCGGATGCCCTGTCCCGGTTGCACAACCGGGACAAAAGGGGGACTACGAACCGGGACTAAAGCCCCTGTTTCCACTAGTGTAAAGACGATACGATAAGTCTTTTGATGCTTGTCCGATCCATGGACTGTTTAAAGTTGGTTGCCATTTCACGCCGTGACACACTGTTCATCAACATGCGTGTAGTATCGTCTACGTCTCCATGTAGTACCAATTAAGTAGGAGCAGGCCGGTACTAGCTAGCTAGCTTATACGCTCGATCGTATTCGCAGGACCACTTTCACCAACGACGGAACATGATATGAACGTGCAATGTCGTAAACTGAGAACTGTTGAGAGTGCTTGAGCATGTCCACAAACTGCTTAATTCTGTGCAATCACCTTCAGCAAGCTGCTCGGGTAAGATTTACGTCGATAGAGCGAGCGGCTTAACCGATCTGCAAGTGACCGAAAGTTCCTTTCTTCATAATTAAATTGCAATTTTCCTGCCAGTGCCGCTCCTTGGTCGCCTCCCGCGGCGTCTGAGGGGCAACCCTAATCTCCCGAGTCCCCCCACCCCCTTCTTCCCCACCTCCCCGCCGCCGCCACCGTGCGCCGCCGGGCAAAGCCCGCGTGGTGCTGGCGGCGGCGGGCTCTTCTCTACCCGGCGCGAGGGGGGCCGTGCGGGGCGGCGCTCTAGCTTGGCGGAGGTGCTTTTCGAGGGGGTCATCGGAACTCGGCGGGGCGTTGCCGGCGTGCCTCGCTGGGGCGGCCTTTCTAGATGGAGGCGGCTGGGTTGGTGGGTTGGTGTCTGCGTGTGCCATGGCCGGGGCGGAGCGCCGCGGCGGTTGCAGACGGGCGCGGGATGGCGACCTCGGGGTGGTGGTTGATAGCCGGATGGCGGTTGAACAGTGGCGTTGGTGGTGCGGGACGCGGCAGTGGAGGGGTGGTGGTTGGGGCGAGGCCGTGGCAGGGGCTGCTCGGCCCAGATCTGGGCCCATTTGGAGCCGATCTGGGTTTAACGGGCCTGGAGACCCCAGCTGTTGCCTCTGCCCGCGCCTGTCTGCAGGATAGCAACAACGACCTTGGCGCTGCAGCGCGGCGGCGGGCCGCTAGGGCTTGATCTTGGCTTGACATGCCTTTGGGCTAGTCGGGCTGATCTGGATCCTACAAGCCTGCTGCTACGTCCGGTCGGCGGCCGCCCCTGGCGGTGAAGGATGGCAGATCTCCTTCTATTGGTTATAGTTGCCGTCCTTGTGGACCTGTGTTGTTGCCGACCAAACCCACCCGACATGTTGTTCTCGCTTTGCTCGGTTGTCAGTACCTTGGCTTGAGGTTGCGGATGCCGGGGTGGCGACCCCTGGAAGGTGGACCGGGCGGGCGTTCTACGGCGAGCGACGTGGTGGTGGTGATGGCGCGTCTCTTTGGCCGTGTGGATGGCGAGGAGCGGGCAGCAGGGGTCCTGGTGTTGGTGGCGGAAACTCCCAGATCGTCGTCTGGAGGCCTTACTCGGGGATAGTGGACGGTCCGATGTGGCGGATGTTGTGCGAAGGTGTTTTCCGAGCGAAAGCTCTGCGCTCCGGCGCCAATGGCGGTGATGCCTGCGGGTATCGTGACCCTCTTGGGGGCGTTGTTGTGGCTACCTTCGCCGCATTAGGTCTCCGGGTGAAAACCTTCGACCATTGTGGTCTCGACGTCGGCGACGTGTTACGTCGTTACTCTCTTGGGGGCGTTGTCGTGGAGCCTCGTCTCTTGGACCCGTTCCGGCATCTTCGGTGGCAAGTTTGTGTCTCCTTGTAATTTCCTTTTCTATCTTTGATCTGCTTTGTAAGAGGTCCTCTCGTCACTTTGTATCGGTTCGGCCGTTGTGCTTTATATATAAAGCGGAGCGAAAGACTATTTCGTCTAATTTTCCTGCTAGCACATCTCTTTAGTAAAGATTAACAAAAGGCCGGCCAAGCTTTGGCCTGAACCAATGATGACATTCGCGCGCGCAGTGAGGAAAACAAATGCCGGTGACAAGAATTAAGAAACATATGCAGAAGAGATAATCTAAATTTCTTGTTACTGATCACTAACTAATACTCCGTCGGCAGTGCACACAGCTCAGTCGACAGCAGACAAGAACCAGCCGATACCAGTTCAATGGATCTAATTAATTAGTCAATAGGACCGCAAATTAATAGTGCAACCGGCCATTATTAAGGCTGGGATTATTGGTTGTTGATGGGCATAAAATAAATCTATTGATTACATACAGCCGTGCATGTTAGCAACAGTGATGCACATGTGTTGAATCAAATTAATTAGCCTGCTTGATTACGGCCCCGCTGAAGGTACTGTACGTCCCTTCTTTCTTCCAGAGAGACTATAGGGCTACAGATCTATACTTTTTATAAAACAAAATCCCACTAACATGTATTGATGATTTTTCTATCTCAACATGCAATCTATCCATATCATCCACTCTTTTATCCAATCAATTGTCCATGTCATCTACACTCATATTTATTAATAATTGCATGCAAGTTACACATCATCCATTTCTTAAATCATCCAATTATCAATATTACAATTTAAAATATATTTATAATCAATTGAATTTTGCATATTCACTTAGAAAACATAAGTTATCACATCTCTCATAACCTTTTATTTATAACATACTATAATTTCTAAAGCGATCCCCGCAACAACGCGCGGGGGTAACCTTCTAGTTAATTTGAAAGCTAGGTTGGAGTAGACTTGTTTTGGAGCAGGAAGTGCTCTGGACGATTTTTCTTTGTTGGCATGAAAAACTCTCTCAAAATTTTACACGTGTAAGTATCTAAGGTTCAATTTGTGTTGGCTGAATTGTGGTGCATGGTCATTCCTTTTCTTTCATGAAAACGTAAAAGATTTGCATTTTGTTTTGATAGATAAAAAAGTTCATCACATGCGGAGGAAAAAGCAGCCATCACCCTGAGCAGAGTAGAATGACTACAACTCGCAGGAACTCTACACCCGGCTAGTTCCAAGACAAACACCACCGACATTAGGACCAGAAAAAAAAAAGGTTGTCCTAAGTTGAGCAACATCGCCACGTTTCGACCGGCGTAGGTCACCTCTAAAGGCCGACATCTCCAACTAGGCATCCCTTGTCAACACACCATCCACCCATGATGCCCCAAGAGGTGGTAAGTAGATGGCATGCCTTGATATGTCATGAGAGAGGCAACTTCTTGTATTCACCGACTACGGCGTGCAATGCGCGATCATTATTTTACAATCACATGGTGAAAATTACCCATTAAATAGATCAAAGGGGTCAAACAAACACCAAGGCCTCGTTTGGCAGACATGTATTTTAGAGTGTATTCGAGAGTGCAATAACAAGCTCGACCTCGCGTCGTCCCCCATAGGAAACTCGAGGAAACCTAAGTTTTCTCCCCCTCGCCTCCCCCCCCCCCCCCCGCCACCCTCTATGAGATCACCCCTCGCCTGAGCCAACGGCGGCGGCATGTCTGCCACGGTGGTGAAGAGGCCCCCACCTCCTCCAACTTCATCCCTACTTCTTCTTTCTCCCGGCTTTGTTTAGACCGTGGCGATATACCAGGTGCGCCATGACCTTGAAATTAACGAGTGGAAATAGATCTCAGTTTTGTGGAGATGCCACTTCCCTCGGCGTTGAGCTGGCCGCGCGTTGCAACCAGGACTCCTTCCTCTTCTTGCGTCGATGCCAAGGCTAGGTGGAACCCGCGCGTGAACTGGTTGGCTGGCATCATAGCTTTGTCAGACGCGAACCAGGAGTCCTTCCTCCTAAGACCGTCTCTCGTCTTCCTCTGCCAAATTTGGTCAGACCATCACCGAACTACACAGATCCGATTTGCGTCTGTTTTTGTCTTTGCATTAGGGTCCTCGCCGGCATCAGTCCAGTTGCAGGTGGTGAAGGTGTGCTGGTGCGGTAGTTGGATGACTGCATGCGCACCTGTTGCTGTGGACCGTTGCGTGTTCGGTAAGGGTTGGTTTCTTTGGATCTGGAGCGGCGATTTCAGATCTTAGGCATGGCCGCATGGTGTCACATTTTTGGCGGGTGCCATTGTGGAGGTGTTGGTGACCTACATTGGCCGTGAGGATGGCGATATAGTTTTGTGGTGCATGTGTCACTTGTGTGGCTGCTGCCGCCCAAATCTAGGCGGCAATTTTGACCCAATTTGACCTTGTATCTCCGTGGATTACCTGGCCTATTGGCAAACACTTTGTTTCTGCTTCATCTGTTTCACCCTCAAATTTCTTGGCTAGTGTGGCGGTTGTTTGGGCGTTCCACATTGTCGTATATGGATATTTGAGAGGTGTGGTGGCTAACACGATCTCCTGTGATTGGAGGTTAGTTCTCGGGCGAAATCCATGCCCGACATTGTCGGTGTCGACGATGGCGGAGCTCTTGATCGCACGTCCCCTCCTTGGAGGTGTTGTCGTGAGTTTTTCCCTCCACCTCTTATTCGGGTTAAAGTGTTGGTCTAGTCAGTCGAATCGATGGTTGAGATGCTTCAGCATTGTTCCCTTCCTGAAGGCATTGTACTAAGATCCTTGGGTATTTTCAGCTGGTCGTATTGGGTCTGTTTTCGCGGACTTTAGCGGGTGTTGCCGTTATGTGGGATGCCTACTTTTGGTATTGAGCTTCGAGTTTTATTTGTTGTGGTCTGTGAACGGATAGTATGGGCACCTAGAGGGGGGTGGGGGTGAATAGGTGCTACGACCAATTTTTATTTTTTCTTCAATATTAGGCTTAGCACAATGGTATTTTCTCTAGATAATGCAACTACGGTGAATTTACCTATATGACAAGAACAATGATAAACAAGCACAATTAAAGGAGAGGGGAACAAGGTAACCTAGAGGAAGCACGCGGAGATATGATGTATTCCCTAGTTCCTCCTTGTTAAGGGAGTATGTCTCGTTGGAGGGGTGTGAGTTTCGCCACAAAGGCCTACTCAACGCCACAAAGGCCTCACCATATTCTCCGATGAACAACGCCACAAAGGCCTAGTCCACCTTCCACTATTGATCCCCTTTGAGACGGGAATCGAATCCTTTACAACAAGCTTGGGGCACACACCCACAACCAAATTGGGGGCTCCCAACACAAAGAATCACCAAGAGTAGCAAGAGGTCTAGGTTCTCCAAACAATAGAAAACCTAGACTCAAATCCCTCAAGTGAATGAGGGGGAAATGAAGAACGGCTTGGTGAAGATGTAGATCCGGGTCTTCTCCTTCGATCCTCCAAAAATCAACGAGTTTGGGTGGAGGAAATGGGAGAGTTCTAAGATTTGGTCAGCTAAATAAAATGCACATTAATGGTTTGGACGAATTGGAGCTCAAAGTGGAAGAGGAGGGGTATTTAAACCCCCTCCTAAAATAGAGACGTTTAAGAAGGAATATGGTACCGGAAATTCCGGTTCATGCTTGAACCGGAAATTCTGGCTGGCTTCTCTTCTTCAGATCTGAACTTGAACTGGCTTGACTTCTGCCGGAAATTCTGGTTGCAGCAAATAATCCGGTTTGAAAATCCGGTTGGCTTCTGTCCCGAACTGGCTCCCAAACTGGAAATTCCGGTTGATCTGGAAATTTCCGGTATATCTCTGCGTCACCAACTTCCAGTCCTTAGTCATTTTTGAGCTCGAACTTCCACAACCGGAAATTCTGGTTGTTCCAGAAATTTCCGGTTGGAAATTTTCGGCTAGTCTCTGTCTCAAAACTGGGCTAGGATCTTCCTAACCAGAAATTCCGGTTGCCCTGGAAATTTCCGGTTGCTCTCTGCCCCAAATCTCACAGGTCCTTCACCACTTTTTGGTGATCGATGCGGTTGTTCAAAATAACACCTGCACACTAAACATCTCGATAAATAATGCACTTAATATTTTTAACTAACACACAAAACCACCGGGGAAACGAAATGCACTTTCAATCTTCCTCTTTTTGGTGTTAGATGACAACACTAAGATTTGCAATAAAACTAGACAAGATGATGTTGTGAAAGTTATGGAAAGTGCTCCCACTAGAAGTATGCATATCTTTTGTTTGCCTAACATGCAACATACAATCTATAAGGGAAGAGTAATTTCCAACAAGTAATACACCATGATACAAGGAGACAAAACAATATGTTGAGGTAAAGATGAATGATATACCTTGTGCGGAGACATAATGAGAAGATCATATCGGAGCACAGTAATAGATAACCTCAACATCGATAGTAGATAACCACAAAAATAACCAAGTCTCATAACACATAGTTCAAACGAAGGAAATAACAAATAGTTCACGAAACAACTAAATGGACACAACCTCTCAATAAATGATAAAGGAAGATGCTTGTGCCCGAACCCATGTAAATCCTGTAGACCTAGGACTACTTCTCCCCCTTTGGCATTGAGACACCAAAAAGGAGATAGGTAGTGGTGCTAACGTCCCACGGACAAACTAAGCATCAGAGTGCTCAGAGGACTCTCAAGCTGACGTCTCGGAGGCACCCTCGGCGTCCCTCTGCTGGTCTTCATCTACATCCTCATCATCCTCATCATCAACAGGAGCACTAGACGAAGCAGTAGTGACACAAAGAGCCTCCTCAATCTGCTCCCAAGGGGTACTGTCTCTAGAAGCCCACCGTGAGTAAGAATCAGGAACCAAGTCTGCAGGGATATCACCAGACACACCACTCACATGATGAAGAATCTGACGCTGAGAGCTTGACATAGCAGTGTCCCCGCGGTAAGCCTGATACTTATCCTTGTGGATATCCACATTCATGCAAAGCACACTACGCCGGAACCAAGAAAGCTTCTTGACATTGCACACAATAGAGGTGGTGTTAGCCTTGCGGGCATGAGAGGAGGTAGCGGCACTAGCACGAGCATATCCCATAAAGGAACCACCCTCAGGAGGAGGAGCAGGAGAAGCAGCAATAGACTTCCTCTTCACATACAATTTCTTGAAGGCATGGTCTTGCATTGGAGCTCAAGGAAGTCTCTCCCCATGGTTTCCTTGATCAACATCATGATGTATGGTCCATATGGGATAGTGTTCCCACGAATCATAGCATTGCGGAGCTCGTGGAAGATGAAGTCCATGACATCCACCTTATATGACGAAGTAGGGTCCGGGTCCTCAGTACATTGCTTTGCCAAAATGAATATGTTGCAAAGCAGACTGGTGAGAGCATCATTGTTTCCACAACTAGGAGCCAAGAAGGACTGAAAGATGCGAACCAGATGATCATAGAATGGGAGGAACTCTTCCACCTTACCAATAGCAAACCTAGGTGCATACATGTCAGCCATATGCTTCTCACGCTGAGGTCTGTCCACATCATGCATACGGTGACCAAGTGGAGGATGAGAGCAATACTTGTACCCAAGAACCCTGTCGAGCTTGAAGAACTGAGCCTCACAAGGAGTGGACTGGGTCATCCACTTCAAGCTGCAAACATCACTCAAATCAAACACCAAGGTGGACATGAACTAGACCACGAGATCAGTGTTGTATGGGCAGCGAGTCTCCATGAGCTTCACAAGATCAAACCTCTCAATCACACTAGCAGCAACCGCAAACATCTCCTTGTCCTTGATAAGATGAAACTTAGTGGGATTCATTGGGCGGACTGGAAACTTGTAGTCTGAGTAGATGTCAGCAAAGATGTAAGACTGCTCCAAGCACCATAACCTAGATCATCAATCTCCATATCCCTAGGAGTGTTGTACCAGTCCCGCTGAGAATCTGAGCATACTCCTGAGTGGTCACATCATGCTTGTAATTCTTCCTAACTTCATTCCCTTTCTTGTTCCTTGAGGATGGCTTCTTTGCAACATACTTTGCTTTCCTCTTTGCCACATCTTTCCTCGGAGGCCGAGAGTCACTGGGGTCCTCATCGCTAGTGTCATTGTATGACGGACGCTTGCGAGTGCCCAACTTGTCAACATGAGAGACACCTGTGAATGAGGCACATAGGATGGAAGCAAAAGGTAAGTGCACACAAGTCAATGTAATGGAGACATACAACAAGACAATAGAAGAGCATCACAAAACGATCAAGTGAAATTCCCAGATACAATTAAAAACAGTACATAAATTTTTGGGACAGAACCCAGCCGGAAATTCCGGTTTAGTTCTAGACCAGATATTCCGGTTCCACGATTTCAGCACCAAATCGATTTTCACCTAGGTTCAAAACTAGATCGAAGTAATGGAGTGCTATGTTATTGTCTCGAGCATGCATTGGAGAGCCTAGGGAACATCCACTACCAACCAAATACAAGGAAACCAAACATCTAAGAAGGGGTAGGGTTAGGGCACCCAAGATTCAAAAGAATGAAGTTTACCCGCTTCCAAGGATGATTTTCCTTGGATGAGAGTGATCCCAAGGAGTAGGAGCACCGGATCCGGCCAATGGCAAGCAAATCCCGTGGAGGAAGTAGCCCGGGGGGCTAGGATTCAGTGGGGCGGCGTTTTTGGAGGAGGAGGAGGTTGGGGAAGAAGGGCATGAAATTCCACTTCATCCCGTGCTCCTTATATTTTAGGTGATTTCGCCGGACCGGAAGTTTCGGTTCAAGTATGAATCGGATATTCCGGGTCCACCCGGAAATTCCGGTACAAAACTGTACCGGAAATTCCGGCTGCCTTCTGAACCGAAACTTCCAAGTTTGAAAGATATTACTTGTATGATAGATATGGTTTGGTTTTAGTATAGGAAGGCTTAGGATAGAAACACCAAACTGAAAGTAGTACTTATCCCACTCATTTGCAAGAAACAAACTAAACGACCAAGTGAGTGAGATTTTCCTACAAAACACTTAGCGAGGGGAAACGAGAGAAATGCAATGAAATCCAAATAAACTCCAACTAAGATGCAACTCTTCACAAAGAAGAGGTTGGTGGCCTGATCCACCATGTAAGAGATTATTGGTATGCCACCGCGAAGATATATCTTGGCTGCATAACCAATTCTCGACATTGAAACTGACAATTCAACATTAGAAAAAGAGAGATAACAATGAATTTTTTAATTTGGGCATAATGGGGGGAGGGAGAACCCAATGTGTTAGGATAACACTCCTACTCTGTCCATGCCTACACCTAAACCCAAACATGTATCAACTATAGGGGTGTGTGCAAGATCCTCAAATCAAACTCCTAGAATCAATGATATTTAGCTCATTCCTCAAGAACATGAATCTTGCATCATCAAGTGGCTTCGTGAAGATGTCCGCGAGATTATCCTTGGTGGGGACATATGCTAGCTCAATATCACCTCTTGCCACATGATCCCGAATGAAATAATGACGAATCTTAATATGCTTCGTCCTTGTGTGTTGCATGGGGTTGTAGGCGATCTTGATGGCACTTTCATTGTCACACATGAGAGGCACCTTATCCAAGTCAACATCATCCTATTTGAGGGTTTGCCTCATCCATAGCAATTGGGTGCAAGCACTAGCGGCCGCCACATACTTGGCTTCGGCGGTGAAGAGAGATATACAATTTTGCTTCTTGGAAGACCAACTCACCAAAGACCTACCAAGAAATTGGCAAGACCCGGAAGTAGACTCCCTATCATATTGATCACCGGCCCAATCCGAGTCCGTGTAGCCCTTGAAAGAAAATTGTGCCCCCTTTGGGTAGCACAAACCAAACCTTGAGATATGAACCAAATACCGAAAGATCCTATGGACCGCCACCAAGTGGCTTTCCTTAGGATCCGCTTAATACCTTGCACACACACCTAAACTCAAAACGATATCAGGCCTAGATGCACAAATGTAAAGCAAAGAACCAATCATAGAACGATACAACTTTTGATCCACATCTTTACCATCCGGATTGCGCTTGAGGTGACATTTGACTTTCATAGGAGATGACTTCTCTTTTGCACCTTGAAAATTAAACCTCTTGAGCATGTCTTGGGTATACTTGGCTTGAGAAATGAAATTCTCACAAGCCAATTGATTGATCTCAAAGCCAAGAAAGAATTTAAGCTCTCCCATCATGGACATCTCAAACCTGTCAGTCATAAGCTTTGAGAACTCATTATTAAAAGCTTGCTTAGTTGAGCCAAAGATAATATCATCCACATAGAGTTGGCATTTGAAAAGCTCTCCCTTTATCCACTTGAGTGTAGCCTTGAGCCAACAATCTTCCCTTGTTCCTTATGACAATACCATGCTCAGGAACTAGGGTGTTGGCGCAAAGGGACTTTTCGGCGATGGATGATAGCGTGACGAAAGCTTCCCTTTTCGAAATAGATGAAGACCTCCTCTCACTTTGGTTTTTCCACTTTTTATGGTTGGTGCAACATTTGTCCTTCTAGGTTATGGAGCACTCTAGCGTATAGAAACTTCAGCATCTATATATTGTGGTTATTATTTCTTTTACCCGTTGTATTCTTGTCCTTTTTATTTTTCGTTTGCTGTTTTTGCCAGCGCGTGCTGTTTTTGTAAATTGGTTTTTCCCGACAAATTTTCTCACTTATACCATTTAACCGTTAAGGGCATTATTAATTTAAGGACGGTACATTATTTGTGTCTATCCTAACTCCTGCAAATCCTCTTAGAAAATGTTGTATGATGAGCAGAGCTTGCTACATGGAGAAACTTATACTATTGAGAATACCAAAGTTTAATACAAACATATAAGTCACATATACTATGCCATAACTTTAGTTACCATAAAGCTACATGGCTCATCATTTCTTGTCAAGCTGAATATGTCTAACCTTGCCTATCTTAGAGGCAAGCGGCGTTTTGCATCCTAACAAACAAGCGAAGTGCAAAAAAATCCCAACAAACTGTAGAATCGAATCAAAAAAACACGCACAACCTTCTATTCGTATTGTGTGAAGTTTAGAATGGTGGTGGTGTCATGATGGTCCTGGCCCTACGCTTCTCCACATGCCATCACTAATGAGTCAAACCTCGGTATGCTCTACATTGTGCCCTCCCCACCACATCGTGGCCGTCGACATCACTTGCCACCATGTTATCGACTGCAACAACAATCTCTTGATTGGGAACACGAGCGTTGGCCGGAACGACATCATCCTTATCGAGGTGGATGGGATGGATGTGAAGCAGAGCCAAGCGTGAGGCAGCGGAGCTGGTCGATACCGCCAAAATACGGAGAAAACAACGTAGAAGGTTGATGGAAGGTGGCCCAAATCAATTGAAATGAGCCTATTCAGATGAGAGGCAACAACCACGACGAGCTGCTTGCGCTGCCGGAGCAGCAAGATGAGGAGCAGGGAAACACGCGAGAGGGGTGTCTCGGATCGCTATTGGCTATATCTAGCCATGGGTAGTCTGGCTCGGCCTAAAGATTCTGGGCCTGGCCAAGTCAGATCATGCCATTGGGTAGGGCTCGTGCTAGCCCCTGAAATTTGAGCCTCACGGTCGGGCCGAGGCAGGCTCGAGCTGGGAAGATACGTAATTTAAGTCGGGTCTAAGGGTTTTCCAGGCTCGAGCCTAGTTTATGCGGCCTTTTAGTCAGGCTAGGCAAGGCTCGGGCCTGCCCGAGACATGGCCATGTGTACCATTGATCGACCAGTAATCAGAGTATTGTGGGTACCACTAGAAAAAGGCTTCCCTCTCGAAAGGAAACGGAAGGGAAGAATGAGCTCACGCGAGAGCGACACGTGGCGGGCTCGTACGCGAGGAACCAGACGGAGGGAGTGCAAGCGTTTATTTTGAAATTTGATTTTTAGAAATGAAATAACCCGAGAATCATATTTTTGAAAGTACGAACCGTTTTTATATTTTTATATTTGAGATCCTCGTGTCAAAATCTTCAAAACTAGATCCCATATTGGTAGGTTTCGAGATTTTTTTTTCGTACTTTACACTTTCTGTTCCATACACTTTGTACTTTCAGTAGAAATTTATACTTCCAGTAGCAACGTTGGTGTATATTCAGTAGCAGACGCGTGAGTGCACACCATGTACACCGTATACATCCAGTAGTAGCGTGCTTGTACATCATGTATTTTCAGTAGCAACGTGGATGTATATCTGCCTGGGTGTACAACCGCCTGAGCGTACACCCGTGTTGCACGTGGGTGTACGTCAGCACTGCACTTGGAACGTATTTTGGTCACTGCACCAGGACATACATCTGTGTATAACTGGCCGTACATCCATGTTGATTCTGGGTGTACAAAAAAAAAGTTTCTCGAAACCTATCAACATGAGATCTAGTTTTAAATATCTCGACGCGATAATCTCAATTATGAAAACGGTTTGTAATTTCGAAATAAGGTTCACGAGATATTTCATTTTGGAAAAAAGAATCCCGAAATAAATGCGTGCACACCCGTCTACACGTCCGTGCGTGGAAAGAGAAATATCGCACCAAAACTCTCTCAATGATACTTGTCACGCATGTAAGCATCCTTTGAGGATATGAGGAAGGAGAATTTGACACTTATCGCAAGGAGAACACATGCCGATGACATTTCGAAATGTTTCCCTTCTTTCGGTGATTTCGGAGTATTGTTTTTTCGAAATGGATTCAGAGAATCGATGCGCTCGGCCTATCCAAAAGAAGCCCACTAGACGGCCAGAGTTTTTCGGCGTGTATTCAGTTAGGCTGGGAAGTTACCCCAGAAAACCTGTCAAACCCAGCTGCCAATACGTGGTCCACATTGAAATGTCTCAAAGTCTTCCTTGCTCGCTAGTGCGCACAACTTTATTATCTCATCTGTATTCCAGTATATCACGCCTCTGTTTGTGCAGAATCTTCATGCGGCCAGCCACATATCTAGCTAGGATTCTAGACCATTCTTATCCATGCACTTTCATCTTTTGTTCTCTCCATATAGCTAGAATATATATAGTTTAGTTAACTAGACACTCTGCAATCAAATCAAACTGGAAAAGGTTATACTAATAAGCAAGTTAGCTACTCTGATCGGCGAAGCGATCTCGTGCATATCTCCCGATCTTTGCTGGTGATGATGAATATCACGAGACTCTTGGAAGAGACTTTTTGCGTTGATTGGAGGGGTATAAGTGGAGAGAAGCCTTTCCTTTTTCTTCCTTGTGGAGTTGTGGTGATTGTTTTCTTAAGCTTTGCCGGTGATTCCTGTCTGTCGGTGCATGCATGGGCATGAATGACACCTTGCAGCACATTCCAATACTGATATACTCCCTCCATTCCTTTTTACTCTACATTCTGGGTCCATATTAAGTTTCAAAATAGTCTACATTTTAGCTGGGACCCACCTAACTAATTAAAAAGAGAGAAAGCATAGTACTTATCTCCATGCTGTGAATTAATACAAGAGAGAGAAAAGTTATGCATGTTGATTTTTGATTGGGTGCAAATTGCATGCCTATCATTAATTAATCATGGGTAATCGGGATAATGCTTTGTATCCTGTGTAGAAGTACTACATACATATGTGTGTCAAACTAGCACTAATAAATGTTTGCTTATTTTGTCTGAATTTTTCCAAGATGTAGAGTAAAAAGGAATAGAGGGAGTAATACACATCCCTCTTTGTTGTTGGGATCCCCACCTGTCATTAGTCGCGTAATCTGGCTAAAAGACATTGCAATGGGAGTAAAAAATATTACTCGGCATTAATTCTCGTGCCATTTTGCCTGTCTTATAAGGTGCGTTGTTTTCGTGATCTATGATAGTCAATATCACAAATATATTTTAGAGTTGGTTGAATGAGATTGATAAAATACAAAAGAAAGAACTTGAATAGGAATTTAGCTCTATGTTGGCCAATATAAATTTTCGAAGCAATATGGTGATTAACAAGACACGGTTATCAACATGGCAGCATTTCAACTATGGGCTTACTGCCTTCCCTTGAAGAAACGGGAGGTTATGGTTACTGGACGAAACAGTTCGGTGGTGGCCGCATATGATTTTTTTAACCTGGGTGAATGGCGATTCACACATAAATTGCGTAATGAATAGATGCCATATGCTCTTTAAATGGTTGTGCGCATTAATTGATGTAGAAGCCAGGGGTATACGGATTGAGATCCAGTGACTTCATCAAGTGAAGTCATTTTGATGCAGAGGCTGTGTGCATCATTTTGATGCAGAGGCTGGGGGCAGACCTCCATTTCAAAAAAAAATCAAGTGAAGTCACGATGCAACTTTAGGCTCTTTATCTCCATCCATTGTCATCCAACAGCCCAAATTTACAGAAAACAATTAAACTTTTCAGAAAAATTCAAAAAAATTATATCCAATACTAAATGTTTTGTTTTGTATTCTGAGAAAGTTTGGCTTTATTTGGATAAATGGTTTGTCATTAAATTGATTTTCATGTTTTAATATTAAAACACTAATAAATCATAAAATATTTATCCAAATTAGATGATACTTTCTCAGAATACATAATTAAACCTATAGTACTCATCCGATTTTCTTTGATTTTTTCTAAAAAGTTGGATTTTTTTTCTTAGAATTTGGACAGTTTGATGGCATTTGGATGGTGATGGAGGGGTTAAAGTTGCAGCGTGACGTCACTGGATCTCAATCCGGGGTATACCCCATCTCTCTCGAAAAAAGTAACTGTATCTCGTTAGTAAGGTCCTTTGTTCCTACTAATATTACATGCATACATAACTAGAATGAAAAATGTTAGGAAGTATATATATACCACCTTTTATCCAAATTGCATGTCCTTTTAGATTTTGCACAGTTCAAACATTTCTAAGTTTAACCCGTAAAACAAACTACTAGCATCCAATACATCAGACTGATATTATTCTAATTATATTGAAATATTATTTCCTAATGTACGTATACTTTTTTTTGTTAGTACATATTTGAGGCAATATGTTTGCACATCAACTGATGGTCAAAGTAGCATCTGGATGACCGTGTCATGGTCTACAAAAACTTTTTTTTTTTGGATCAGAGAGGTACCATGTACTTTTTTTTAATTGTTTGGTTGATAATAAGCATAGTAAAGTACCCCCTAAAGATCTTGATCTTGTAGGCCGACGCAGTCTTAGTCAAGCAGGTCCCTGCAATATTGTGTGCGTAGCAAGTGACAGCACCACACAATGATAGAATTATAGAAAAATACTTGAAATGAAGAAACCAACGTACGATGCCAAGTTTGTGTTGCCTTTGTATTGTTGGACAAATTCCATGTTATAGTTTGCAAAGTTGAATCTTGAAAAAGCGTTTGAGTGCTTTCAAAAGTCCAACATAGACACTCTAAAAGGGGCAGCGCTGTGACTACTATTTTCAATCACAAAGGGCGGTGTGGCTCCACATATATTTTATCTAGACCGACAGTAGTGGCCAGCGCTACCGTCGTGAGGCAGAAACAAAAGGCGAAGAAGATATTTGGTTCCATGCCCAAATCTAATCACCGATAGATTATATATATATGCGCCGGCGTGTGTTGATCAAATCGGGCAACGAGATATGATACGGTTATATAACGTCAACTCAGCACGCCGATTCTGTGCCGGTGGTAGACACTCCATCATCATGCATGGATCGATGTTTTTCCACTCTTATCTTTTAATCCATGGAGTTTTCCTACATTTCAGCGTTGGCCATCTTTATTAGTTTTTTTTAAGGATATACTTTTCTGTTAAGGGTACGTCGTCCAAAGACGTATCGGTTTCATAGAAGGAGAGGCCAAAAGACCTAGTTACACCACGATTGACACAGACATCGAGCTCCAATCCACTAAGAGGAAAAAAAAACAACGATTACTTACTCGTCAAACCTCCATCTATCTACACGCGATAAGACATCACATAAAAGCTTTGCCGCCCAAATCTTTAATATCTCACGGCCTACTGCTCCCCCATGGACCGAGACGGTAGCCATTCCACAAGAGAGGTGTCCTCCTCTGGCACCCACCCGTCAAGGTCCTAGCGATGGAGAAAAACTGCCCATACCTCTCTGGCAAAGACGCAACCCAACAAGATGTGATCTATGCACTTCTCCTGCTGGTCGCAGAACGGCCACGCTTGGGGCCGAGGTAGGCCCCTTCTCGTCAGGCGGTCAGCCGTCCAACATCGGTTCCGGATAGCGAGCTACAGGAAGAATTTGCATTTGTCCGTTGCATGAGACCGCCAGATCTGCCGAGCGCTGCCAAAAGCCTCATTGCCCTCAAAGAGAGCCAAGTAAGATGATCTCGTTGAATAGGTGTTGTTGCCTCCTCAGTTCCACGGGAAAACATTATCCACACCATCATTTAAGGCTACACCTGTCATGACTTCTGCCAGCTGGAAGAACTCTGCCAGGGCCGCGACATTAAGATCCAGGTGGGATGTCTTGCAGCTAGCCCCCCGCCAAACCCTCTCGAACACGTGTAGACCTGATCGCGCGTTTTGGAACTTTTGCATATAGATGCGGGGCCAGATGCTTGATACGACCTCCAGGGAGCCAGAAGAACATGGTTGCTCCGTCCCCTATTGCTGAGGAGGTGGCCTCCTTAAACAATTGTCTGGCCTCCTGGGGACCTGGATGTTGAACTCTTGCCATGGCCTCTCGGTGTCGATCCTTCCAAACAAAGCCACCGAGTATGTAGTGCCATGTTCATCAGCCTCATGTTCGGGATACCAAGGCGCCCAAGGAATCTAGGCATGCATACCCGATCCAATGCCACTAGGCAATGTCCACCACACACGCACTTCCTACCAGCCTCGAAGAATCTTCTCCATGGCTGTGAATGTCTCTGCCGGAATATCCAGAGACATCAACGCGAAGATGGGGACCGCAGAAAGAGTGGTTTGCCGATCACAAGCCTTCCTCCACGGTTCAACAGGTTCGAACTCCAGCCAGGAAGGTGCCCGGCAACGCTATCCACCACGTAATGCAATTTAGCCAATGTGGGCTGCCGAATCAGGCAGCCCAGCTCCTGAGTGCCTGTCGTCTCCACCTCCTCTAGACATCTGATCATGTGTTCAAAGAACTTATTGAGGTTCGTAAGAAACCAGATGTTTCCTCAAAATCCTCAATGAGCACTGCAAACATCCGCAAATCCATCACTGTTGCCCAAACAAATGTGACCACATCGTGCGCATAGATAGATGACTATCTCCGATGGCCCGTGCTGCCAAGTGGGGAGAGGAACCCTAGAGCTGCATCCTTCTCGATTAGGTGATGAAACACTTCCATGTACGGTATGAAAAGTTGGGGTGTGAGTCTCTCTGTCGAAGCCCATGCCTATTGGAGGCGCGGCAGCCAGGAGAACCATTTAGCAGTACTCTAGTGGAGGCTATACCCAAAAGCAGACAGATTCATGCGACCAGGTGATCGCCGAAGCACATCTTTCTAAGCACTTCAATGAGAAATTCCCAGTCCACTGTGTCAAATGTCTTTGTGATGTCCAGATTTTCATACTGGTCATGGAAGTGTTTCATCGTCCTCTGAGCCCATCTTTATTACTCAAACCCTTCGATGGTTCCGCGGTAAATTAGATGATATTTTTCCTAGTTTTTTCATACATGCATGCAAGTGTTACCCTCTCCAAACACAAACTGCTTACTTTTCTTTTGCAGAAAGGTCTAATGCCATATATTATGTGAAACCAGCCCTCAGGAAAAATAACACAAATGTTTTTGAAAAGGTCTGCATCATATTTCTTATGCATCCATCGATAGTGTGCCGCGAGCAAAGCTCGATGTTGTCTCTCGACTGCCAGGGTAGCAAATCTCGTGTCTAGAAAAATATTGAGACCCCCTCCCCCCCCACCCCCCAAGCCCCCCGCACTTGTAGAAGCAGCGGTCGGGAAGTCGTCTACGTATACCGGGAGATGCCAGCAAGCACGATCTCGAGAGATCACTGTCCGAGAGAATCTAGTACCGAGGTGGGCCGAGAGATAATCCCAACTCGGGGCAGACATAGATGGGGGACAAAAAAACTCACAAGTTATCCCAGGGATGACGGATCTAGCCACGGCATGGCACGCTGGCCCCTAGACATGGTCAGATTGACCGTGGCAAAGTTAACGAGGGAGAGATAGCAGGGTTGTTTGTGTAAAGTCATAAAAATCAGTACTGAATGTGTCATCTTTATCTACTAGCGACCATATTTCTTTTCAGGGTTTTCTTAGGCGGGTCGCAATAGGGAGTAACTTCAACTCGTAACATAACATATGTTACTAGCCTATGTTGCAATCACTATAGTGGTAAGTGTCATAGAGGTAGTAACATAGACACACTCATTTATTTCTGTACAGACTCATTTTGCATTAAAAAGTGTGATGTGGTGTAACTAGCTAAGGTAGCCACGGTGTGTCCAAATTTGATTGCCAAATAGCATATTTGTCTTTTGGCATCGGATTACTACATTGTAGATTGTAGAGCTGTCAATTCTTGATGCCAAAGCCAAATAATTTGGCGTAGGAGCAACTAGAAGATACAATGTCAAATTCATTTAAATGAATAAAATAATAAGATGGAGTGGTGGGACTAGAGAGAAGTTACATTATTACTTTGTACAAAGTGGGTCACACAATTAGTGATTTTGACATTTGGCTTTGGCTTTGCCATATTGTAGCTAACATAGCAAACTTAGCACTCATGTCAAATAAATCTATGCGATAAAATTTGCTTTGATAACACTATAGATGCCCTAAGTTACTTCATTTATCTCTCTCTTCATTAATTACATACGACACATTAACTTTTTTGTCTGCGTGGTATTTATGTTTTTATCCTAGTTACTCTCACCGTGACCAGCCTTAGTACACCGTCTTTTTTAGCATGCGCTAGAGCTGGTTTTGTGTACATCGATACATCATGTATGATTTCCTTTTATCATTGTACTGCATATATCACGATTTTTTTATCAATTCCAAAATAGAAGATTTCCGTTCAAGATGCGGCCACTGCACATGAGTCCTGCAGTCCGGACACATATACCAAACTAACTGTACTACCACATCGTCGTCACTCACCTAAGTACAGCAATCTACGTACGCACAAATATTCGATACTGCTCACATGTTGTACTAACTAAAAGCAACAGATCAACAAAGGTTTTAGAGGCGTGCTTGCGTGTTTGTCTGCTCCTGGCAGCACGGCAGGCCCCATATGCAGAGACGCTAATCATCGCAAAACATGAATTGCCGTCGCTTAACGACATAATGAGCTAGTGTGATCGATCGAGCTGACTAATTAATTAAGCAGCATAAAACGGGAAAATAATCTACAGCGCAGCACGTACGCATCGGAAGACGATGGCGTACGACTGGCATTCCGGTCGTATTTGACATCATAGTACGTTGTACGAGCACACGACAATAAAGACAGAATCAATAAAAAGAACGAAAGCAACACATGCTTCTGGAGGCATCTAAGTACCTTTCCGCATACAGCCATACATGTGCTTAATCGAAGGTTTATGTATAACAAGTATTATTGTGTTAAGATTACAACATTCTGAATTGTTCCCGAGACAAAGCATTTTGCTCCTATGAAAGAAGAAAAGAAAACTGGGCGATCTATAGGGTTTCACCCTAGCCGTTGCCGCCGCCACCGTTTGCATCGAATCCACCGTCTACGACCAGGAATCGACGGGTCCTCTTATCCTGTGCTTACCGCTGCGATGGCAGGAGGGGGTGGGTACCTCGGACCTGCGTTCGGCGCTGTAGTAAGGTTCCTAAAGTTAGAGGTTGGTCAACCGACAACGATGTTATGGTGGCTATGGCGGCACAATGCGTTACTAGAATAAGTTATACCCATGTCTTCGTCCACCTTGTCGTCGGCGATCTCGCCGGCGATGTTGTGGATAGCGGGAAATCATCTGAGTCGATGCTCCCATGGAGTGATTGAACTCGTTCAGTCTAGCGTGCTAGGTTTGGTGTCAGAAGGTTTGGATCAATTCAAATGTACGGTACTGACGACTTCGTCTCCAGGGTGCTGGACTGCCGGTTGTTAGGGGCACATGCATGAAGACTTCCTAGATGTCATCAACATCGTCAACACGTCTCCGGCAATGGAACGGTGCAAGGGCATGTCAGCGGCTCGCCCGGACCCCGGTAGTGGTCATTGGGTGGTGCAATAATCTCGACGTAATTTCTCCTTGGGGTGTTTTATACCTCCTATGATCTTATATAATTAAATCCATATTTTTTCCCCAAGAAAGTTTTTTTCCTCGAAGTGTCTAGGGTCCTGGGTGTGTTCATATGCCCTCTGCGCCATGGCCAACTTCACCGAGGCGGCAACGTCATCAGGCTGCAAAACGATATTTCAGAATACTCACTTGTTATGCTTCTTCCAAAAGTCCAAAATGGAGTATATGATTACACGACTCGCTTCCCTTCTTTTCTCCCAAGGAAGATTGATACATGTCTCACGTATCTATAAATTTTTATTGTTTAATGCTTGTTTTTTGCTATTGATATATATTTTTACAACCTTTCATATAATTTCAGTCCATTTTTTGGACTAACCTATTGACAAGATGCCAAGTGTCAGTTCTTGTTTTTTTGTTGTTATTGAGTTACAGAAAAAAATATTAAAAAATATTCTAGAAAATTTCATGAAAAATCGAGGGCAAATTTCAACACGATATGAAGACGGAGTGCAACGCAGAGCCGCAGAGGACCACCAGGAGAACGGGCAACCCCTGGCGCGGGTCTTGGTGGGGCCGCACTCTCGTGTCACCTATGGTCCTAGGCCTCCCCTCACTAGTGGAAACAGGGGCTTTAGTCCCGGTTCGTAGGCCCCCTTTTGTCCCGGTTGTGCAACCGGGACGGGGCATCCGGGACAAATACCCCTACCCATTGGTCCCGGTTGTGGCAGGACCCGGGACAAATGGGGCTGACCACGTGGCCCGAGCGCTGGAACCTGGCCAGGGCTATTAGTCCCGGTTCTGAATACGACCCGGGATGCATGCCCCTTCTGCCGCGGCAGGGCTTTTGCCCTTTTCTCTGCCACGGCAGGGCTTTACAATTTCCGTTTTTTTGGTCCCCGAGACCTCCTGGCGGCCCCTCCCCGGACCTCGAGAAGAGAGGAGCCTCGGTGTACCCTCCACCGAGCCCCCGGATCGCACGAGTGAATAAGTATATAAAGCAGAATAAGAAACACTTATATTACAGAAGCAAAGTATATCGATCATATTACATGACCGATGGAGTGTATTACAAAATCAAACTTAGTTCCAACCGGAGGCATGGTACTCTCCATGTACGTTTATGACCTCTGCATCTAAGAAGCCCGCAATTTCCTCCTGAATTGCTCGTATGCGGTCCCTAGGTAGAAGACCGTCCCGAAGCCGTTCGATCTAATATAAAGAAGAGTGGTCACTAAAATATATGAAGCTAAGTAACTAAAATAGATAGTAATAATAAGAATTGACGATTAACGTACATGAAGTTGTTTTAAATTTCTGCCCTTGGGAGATGTGGTCTGACGAATGAACTCGCAAACGTAGTATCCACACAAGTTATTCCCGTCTCCTTGTTGCAAGCACTATACGAGAAGATTGTTTCAATCAAAATAATAATCAACCAGGCATGATAATGGAGATGGGCACGGATCTAGATAGTACTTACTTGCACAACATCAAATGTAAGTTGTTTTTCCCATTCACCGGGAGACTTCTTTATGAACCTCTTCCAAACCCTACCCGAGAAAGAAAAAGAATAAAAAGAGTTAGTAATTACTTGATATCCGAAAATGAAACAAAGTAGTCGATATATTGCAATATATAAATACTGAAATTAATAAAGATTGAAATTACCGCTGGATCATTTCCTGCATGTCAGCCCACATTGAGAGGGGTTTACGTTTTGAGTCCATTACAATTACTTTTCCTTTGTCAATTTGGAAGATTAGCAGAATATAGTGGAAGCTGCGCACGCAGAACTCATCAATTATACAATGAACATCGAGTAAGGAAAACAGAATGTTTACAACAGAGTAACACACTTACTTGAAGTTGTAAGGAAATAGTATTTCCCGTCGGTGTTGGTTAAATATTATTGCCCTCAGAATATTATTTTCTGTATCCTTGGGATATTGCTGAAGAGTCTTTTCAAAAATAATATTTGGATCAATGAACCCAATATCATAGATTCCATCTCTTTTGCATTCGAGAATCTTCATTCTGCAATTATAATATATGAGTGTACTATATATATATATATGAATATATATGCAATTGAACGAGGTGAGCTAGAGAAATAAGTGCTTACAGACAATAGGCACTAAGGATAGATTTGTCGAGGGCCTGCTGCTGGTATAACTGAAACAATTCCTCAAATTGAATCATAACAATTCCATTTCCAGTTCCATAGTGCTCGTCCTTAACGCTGAGACATAGCCAGTCCTCAGATTCATTAGCGGCTTGCATATACCAATTATGCACTCTTCGCATTTTCGTTGGTAGATTCTTTATCTCCTCGGGTTTGACAAGAGGCTGCCGGACTCGTATTTGTACGCACATTCAGCTGCGGGGAAGTAGTTCACTGTTTGCATATACTCAGCAATGGACAAACCCGCATCAGCTGCCTTGTCTGCGTACAGTGTTATAAACTCCGGATCAATATCCTCATCAGCAATATTAGTGCTCGGCCCCACCTGGGTATTGGAAATCACTTTGAGCGGGGACGTGGATTGTTTTTTCTGCTCTCCGAGTTGAGCAACTGATTTCCCCTTTTTCCCGCTTGCGCTACTACTCTTCGTTGACCGCACCATTTCCTGGTGTGACTTCAGAATAGAGCGGTCATAGTCAGATGACAGACTCGGCTCGGGTTGATGAAGAGTCTTCACCATTTTCCAAGCTCGTTCTATCTCTTCTTCGGTCTCAGGGAAATCTGGCTTTTGCTTCTCCTTCCGCTTTGATTTCCACGCATCGTATTCGTCCTTTGCGATTTTCTGGGTTTCCTCGGGAGTATAGTCGTAAGGTAACTTGGGTACCTCTTTTGGTACCTTCGGGAGGGGTGACCGTTGACGTTTCGGTGATTTTTTACGTTTCGGCAGAAACTTAGTGGGCGGAGAGGGCTGACGCGGCGGCGTAGGCGACCGCGCTGGAGACGTGCACGGCGTAGGCGACCGCGCCGGAGACGGCATGCGTTGCGAAGACGACCGCGCTGGAGACTTTTGCGCTGGAGAAATGCGAGAATTCGATGGCTTTGCCGTCTGATTTGTGAGCACAATGCATTCCTTTAGCCATAGAACGGTCGAGTTCTTGGCTTCTCCGAGTTCAGTCAACTCTTCGTCTTCACCTTCAGGAAAATCAAGCTTTACCCGCTCGAATCCGTTGGCAACTTCATCGACCCCAACAACAGCGTAGCCCCGTGGAACCGGGAGACAATGGTGAGTTGGTTCGTTGCCAATCGGTAAGACATATCCGGCCGCCGCCTTGATGGTTATATTGACGACCTTCACGTGGAGCTCACAGGATGTCATTTCCGTGATATCGTCCACCGGGTAAATCATCGGTGGTGCATCATCATCCGGTAGCTGCGTGGACGCAACGCTGCTTTTGCGATGAGAATGTGCGGCGTCGGGAGCCTCAGCTTCAACTTCTAGCATGTGTACTGATGCGCCGGTAGACACTATCTGCTGGCTAAGTGTGTTAATTTGGTCCTGCTGCTTCTTTGCTACATCCTGTGTCAGCTTTACCATTTCTTCAAGTTGACGCCTCCAGTTTGCCTGATTCTCTGCTTCAGCTGCCTCCTTGTCCTTTTTACGTTGACGGCTTCTATCTGGGTATAACTTTTTGGTGGAGTCGAACGCAACACTCCACGGAGGAGTGCCTTTTGTGCCTCGTGTACGCCCTCCGTGTTCCTTATTCCCTAGGGCTCGTGTGAGCTCGTCGTTCTCTCTATCTGGCACGAACTTCCCATCTTTAACGTCCTTTATTGCGTCTCTCAGCTTCTCTATGGGTAGAGGATGACTCTTTTTATGCCTTAGGTTATATATTGCTTTTCCTTCGGCGTCCAACCTGCCCCCATGCCCGTAGAACCATGACCTTGTCCGCTCGACCCACAAAAACGGCTCGGGAGTGATCCCCTGCTGAATCAGGTTGTTCTCCCATGTCTCCCACTTGGGACTAGAACCCTTGTAGCCACCTTGCCCCATAACATGGTGATATACCTTTTTGCCGGCGTTTTTCTCATTTGTTTTCGTCCTTTCCAGTTTATTCTCTGCCAGCTTGTACTTCACGAAGTCTGGCCATACGGGTTTTATTTTCTCATACCCTTGAGTGAAATCAGGAGTGTTGTTCTTCTTAACATAATCAAGGTTCAATCTTTTCTTCTAGTTTTTGAATTGCTCGGCCATCTTTTTCAGGGTCCACGCTTTGACCTTTTCCCGTATCTCATGTTTCATTTTAGTAACATCGGCCTCAGTCACATCCGCTTCATTCTCGTCCACCTCCGGCACGGGTAAGTTGAAATCAGCCAAAATCTTTGAGAAAAGATGATCTTTGGCTATTTTGCCGACATATGAAATTCCTTATTTCCGCGGATCTTTTGGCTCATTCCACTCATTAACAGTGATCGGGATGTGATCTCTAACTAGCACTCCGCATTGCTTCACAAATTTTTGGGCAACATCAGCGGGAAGCTCGGGTGCGCCGTCTGCTGTGATCGTGTCGATCCTGTATCTTTCTGTATCTTTCAACTTCTTTGTTGCGCCTCGTTTAGTCTTTTTTCCGGTTGATATATTTGAACCGGATGGCTAAAAATATAAAGACTGTTAATACATGTATATAGACAACGGATGCTTCATTAATTAACATATATATATATGCACCTCGGAGCCGGTGTTTGTAATTTGTATGGTTCCACCGGAGCCGTCGGCTGCTCCCATATCGGAGCCGTCGGCTTCTCCCTCATCGGAGTCGTCTCCCTGGGTGAGCACCGGATCTCCCTCACCGGAGTCGTTCATCCACTGGCTCACATCGGGCTCTACGTCGGGCCCGCGGATTAAACCCTCGATCATATTTTCGGCATCTTCGTCTCTTGGCTCCATACTATACAAAAAGAGTAAGTATATATTTCAGATCCAATTCATTAAAATTGCTTATGCATAATAATATTTAAACATACGATAACATTTCTAGCATTCTTAAATTTGTAAGAGCATGTCTAACGGACCCCTTATGTTTTCGCCCCCTAAGAGCATGTCTAACAGACCCCTTATGTTTTCGCCCCCTAAAACGCGTGTAGAGGGCCCTGTATACGCATTTCGCCGGCCAAAAACTCGTGCGAGCTAGCAGACCCCCTACTCCCACCCCGTAAAACAGAATATTCTGTTTTACGGGGTGGGGGTAGGGGGTCTGCTAGCTCGCACGAGCTTTTGGCCCCTCACAAAACAGGGTTTTGGACATTTTCATGCATAGCCTGGTGAGTTACTATAAAATCTTCTTTTTTGGGGTTTCCTCAAGTTTGTCCGAGTATTTTCACTGCCTCATTCTCTTTTGTTTTTCACCTGTTCCTGCCTGCTACAGGTCATACCAGAGTGGTTTCTGAACTATTTTGGAGGAAAGATACCAGGAACTGTCAAATTACAAGCCCCTAATGGTATTGCATTTGATGTTGGAGTTATGGAGAACATGAACAGAACAATCCTCAAGTATGGGTTCACTAGGCTATGCATGAAATTGCCATTAATCTGTCTTATGAACCTAAGCTTGCTTTGGCAGCATTCGCAAGGATTGCTCATATTGGATACATCTTGTGCGATGGATCATATATTATGCCAATTAGAATTATTCACTGCGTATGTAGTGATATCCGGAAATCATCCCTAATGCCCGTGTTAGAGGAGAGCAAAGCAACACTAAAACGAAGAAAACAGATATTGCTGCTGTATGAATGTGTTGAAGAAGCAAAGACAGGACCAAAAGTTACCAGCAAATTTGGTAACCTTTGGTCCTGTCTTTGCTTCTTCAACACATTCATACAGCAGCAATATCTGTTTTCTTCATTTTAGTGTTGATTTGCTCTCTTCTAACAGGGCATCAGGGATGCCTCTTCATATCTGAATTTTAATTGCTGTTGTTATTTCTAGACAAAGTAAACTCTGTCCATACTCTCAAAAGATCTTCAGCACGCCCTAGCTCGCACGAGGTAGAGGGTTGGCCCTCTATATCCCCTCCCGACCCGCACATGTAGGGGTCGACGGGCCGCCCCCTACCCAAACTTGTAAAAAATCGTTCGGGGTGGTCCATTTACGTGGTCTGCTAGATGGCCGGGTATAGCCCAAACCCGTATATCAACGGTTATTATACGGGTTTGGGCCATATATATAGGGGGTCTGTTAGACATGCTCTAACATTCTTAAATTTTTTATATCAATTCTAAACAAATTTAAAGTAAATAAGTCTAATCTAAAATTTCTAACATTCATAAACTAAAATTTCTAACATTTGTAAACTAATAATTCTAACAATAATAAAAAACAGTAATTAAGTAAAAAAAAGGAAGAAAAACAAAAAAGGCCCCAGATTAGGGCGAGATGGAGGCAGGCCTTTTACCTCCTCTTGGGGCAGCGGCGGGCCGGCGGCGCGGGGCAGCGGCGGCGCGGGGGCGGTGGAGGATGGCGCGGGGAAGCGACGGGATCGAGGGGCGGCGCGGGGCAGCGACGGGATCGAGGGGCGGCGCGGGGCAGCGACGGGATCGAGGGGCGGCGCGGGGCAGCGGCGCGGGGCAGCGACGGGACCTAGAGGGCGGCGCGCGGCCGAGGCGAACGGGAGAGGGCGCTAGGGGGGGGTGGGTGCGCTCGACGGAGTCGGGAGCGGCGCCACAGAGGAGGATGCCGACGGCGCGAGGGGGGGCGGCGCGGATGCCGATGGGGTGAGGGGCGGCGCGGGGGGACGGAAAAAATGGGCAGCCTGGCGGCGTCGATTTGGTACCTGCGCGCGGTCTGGAACTGAAAGGAGCGGTGACGTGTTTATATCCTATGACCCTTTCGTCCCGGTTGGTGGCAACAACCGGGACGAAAGACCCTTCCGTCCCGGTTGGTGGCAACAACCGGGACGAAAGACCCTTCCGTCCCGGTTGGTGGCAACAACCGGGACGAAAGGCCCGGCTGGTCGCCCGCGCCAGAACCAGTGGGCCAGCGCGCCAATTGTTTTAGCGCCAAATTTTGAATATCTTAAATATGTAAGTGAATAACTTCTACATACTTTCAAATTACGAAAAAATTACAACATTAAAATTGTTTGAAATTGCGTAAATAATTAAAATCCGTTTTATGTTTACCTAAATAATTATTCTAACTATTCAAACTATTAACTATTTCACTATTTACACTTAATTTAAATATAAATATCTTATATGTTTTAAAATTAGTAATAATTACATTAAACAGAAAACAGACGCGCTAGCGCGCCGCAATGTCGCCGGAACACAAATTCTTTTATTTATTTATTTTGTACAGGAAAAATTCTTTTATTAAAAAGAGAAAACAAACGAACACCGAGGGGGATGCGGTAAACATTCTGTTCTGTCGTGCTCGGCCGTCGCGGATGATGTTCCCGTGCACATTACTACCCGAGCTCAAAGTGAACACTGACCCAAGCATGCATGGATGAATGTGTTAAAGGGGGATGAATGTGTTAAACACTGACCCAAATGCACGGCAGGACGTATGATGTCGAACCCGGATATTTTGTATTTGCTCGATGAATTGAGTATATATGATGTATCAAACCTTAAGGGGGTGTGGAACAAAACAGACGGTATCGCCATCATACAGCCCGACCGTGGCTACTGGGTGCATATATGCATACCAAATGCACGACTGGACGTATGAGGGCGAATTCGGATGTTTTGTATTTGGGAGATGAACTGACCGGTGTATGAAGCTGGGCTATATATATAGGGTCCTCTGGCTCACAAAGTGTTGAGCTAGTGTTTTGATCCAACGGTTAAGAAACAACTCATCCAACGGCTCACAGCAGCTCGAAGGAAACACACTATAGCCCTGATCGGACGGCTCACAACAGCTCGAAAAAAACACACCCGGATCCAACGACTCAAGAGCGCTTGAAAGAAACACACGATCCGTGTGATTCTATCTGATTGGTCCAAACGAAACCCTAATTCCCATTTAGTCCCGGTTGGTGTCCCCAACCGGGACTAAAGGGATGATCCGTTTCCCAATGAAACCATAACCCATTTAGTCTCGGTTGGTCCCTCCAACCGGGACTAAAGGGATGTTTTCTTCTCGCTATATATATGTATACATTGCCACTGCATTGCCATAAACACATACAAACTCACCACTCTCTCATGGCTTCTACCGTACCCACTCTAACATTCATCCAAGCGGAGGCACTTTCCGCCTCGAACTACCCCTGCCCGTGCGGCTACAACGTTCCCGCCGGTTGGATGCTGAGCGCCGGAGGAGTGCCGGTCCCTCCTCTTCCTCAAGGTGTGGCGCGTCGGGCGGCCATCACAAACCACTACTACCACGAGCTCACGCCGGAGCAGCGGAGAAATCCCAGTTGGCATCCCGATAACCAGCATACTTGGGATGCCTTCTTCATCAATCGGCGTGAGAGGGCGCTCGCCAGGTATGAGGAGGACGGTCTGCCTCCTGGGAACTATCACGAGGCCGGTCGTCGGCTATGGTGGTCCGGCCGGACTCTACAGAGCGTCATGGACTACATCAGGGCCGGCGATATCCCTCGCCTGCGCTACCCTCAGGCCCAGCCCTGGAGTCGTGATCCTCCGAGGGAGTGCAGAGCACCGTCAGACGATAGTGACGACGACGGCGGCGGCGACTACGACGACTACGAGTACATGTACTATAGGCCTAGGCAGGAGTATGACTAGTAGATCGATGCACTTTTGCCATTATGTACTGCCTTGTTTATTTAGATCTATGCTCTCCGTTTAGATTTAGATCCAATCTTGCCATTATGTGTACCGTGCCTTGTTTATCTATCGAAATACATGTCCCCCTCTTTTTAACGTCTATCAAAATGCCATTAGATCTGAATCCAACAAATCAGGAAAAATCACACGGAAAACAGAAAACAGACGAGCTAGAGGGCCACTGTTTGCCGGAATACAAAAAATTATTTTATTAAACAGCCAACAGAAAACAGACGCGCTAGCGCGCTACTCTTCGTCGTCGTCGTCGTCGGTGACCTCCTCGTCGTCGGAGGAGGTGCATGATGGTATTTCCGAGATAGGCCCCCACCTCGGATCGTCGGAGGCCCAGACTTCGCCGGCGTGGTCGGCCCGACGGAGCGCTTGCAGCGCCTTCGTCCTCGCCTCCCGAGCGGCATCTAACTCGAGGTGGCGTTCGAGGCGCCGCTCCGCCCGCTCAGCCGCGCGGGTCTGCCATAGCTCCTCGTCGGCGCTCTCCTCACCCGGATTGTTCCGGTAGTACTCGCGGACCACGCGGTCGTCCCTGGCGTCGACTAGGCCCTGAAACGTGCGGTGCCTGAGGTGGCGGTGGTCGGCGGCAGTGACGATCTGCGGCGTCGGCGCCCTGGCCTCCGCTTCCCAGAGGGTGTGGCAGTCGCTAAAATTCATCAACGACCGCGGGCGGCCGAGGCGCCAGGCCGCCGCGTCCCAAGCGCGGGCGGCCTCCGAGGCCGTCGCAAAGGAGCCGAGGGGGATGCGGTCGTCCCCGAAGCGGATAGTCGCGGTGAACATTCCGTTCTGCCGCGATCGAACTCCGCGGAAACCGGTAGTGTTGTTCCTCCTCGGAGGCATGGTGGTGGCACGACGGTGCGTGGAGTGGAGGTGCGGCAGTTTATAACGCGCATTCATGGCCACGCGTTACAACTCCCGCGCCACGCGGACAGACAATACCACCCATGCGCCACGCGGACAGACAATACGACCCATGCTTAAAAAAAAGGGACGGGGCTGTGGCCGCATTTGTAGGGGAAGGGACATTGGTCCCGGTTAGGGGTATGATCCGGGACCAATGCCCATGCGCGCGCCACGTGGCCTGTGGCTAGGGATTCGTCCCGGGTCGTGCCACGAACCGGGACCATTGGCTCCCCACGAACCGGGACAGATGCCCCCAGGTGGTTTCTGCTGCCTCGGGCACACGAACCGGGACCAATGCATGGCACTTGTCCCGGTTTTTGGTGCAACCGGGACAGATGCCCCCTGCCCCCCTGGACGAAAGGGGTTGTTTCCACTAGTTCCTCGGGAACTCTCTTCACCTATAGGTTGGCCTCCGACCTAAAATGTTTAGGGCAGGCATTATTTTCCACGAAAGTTTCAGAGAGGTGCCGCCATCTCAAAACCCTGATTCGGGGGTTCTGGAGTCTTATTCTGGCACTCTATCGAAGGGGTAAATCTTCACCGGAGGCCTCTTCATCGCCATGGTTGTCTCCAAGGTGATGCCTGAGTAGTTCATCCTTGGACTACGGGTACATAGCAGTAGCTAGATGGTTGTCTTTTCTCCCTATGCTACTATGTTTAGATCTTGTGAGTTGTGCAACATGATCCAGATCACCGTTATATAATTGTTATAAATATGTTTGCTGGGATCCGGTTAATTGTAAAGTTATGATCATATTGTTCATGTTTCTTATATGATCTTTTTGCTATTATCATATACATGTTTATTTAAGTTCTTGCATACTCTTAGGTCCATGTGGTTACTTTGGCCAAGTGAATATTGCTTGTACCCCAAGAGAGAGTTTTGTGCTAGATACTAGGATCATGCCTCCTTCATGTATGGACTCGAGTGACAGCAACGACTAAGACCAAGGATGTGTTGTTGCTACTAATGTTAAAACGACGGGGTTTATGTATTTTATGATTATGAATATTTCTTATATTATGTACGGTGGTTAATGCAATTTCCCATTGCTTTTGGAACTTAATACCAGCGAGTGTCAAACATAAAAGCGCACTCAAGGTGGATTATTAGTCATGGATGCAGTTGGATGACAGTCTATGTAACGCTTACGTTATGCCTGCATGGATACTACACTAAACTTTGTTTATCATAATTACTTGTTGTTCCAATTTATTTCAGTTGCCCACATGTAATTCGTTCACCCAACATGTTTTATTCTTATCTTTTGAAGAGACACCACTAGTGAAACTATAGCCCCCATTCCATTCTAATACGTTGATTAAATCTAATTTGCTTGCTTTTCATCATTACATATTTTCTGGTCCGTTTTCACTTACATCCTTATTTTCCAGAATAAATGGTTAATCTCTTTGTTTTTCGCAAGACGGGAAGATTGACAACCTTCCTGAAACGTTGGATAAAGTGAGTTTGTGTGTTGTGTGCAGGTCCACGCTCGTTAAAACGCTAGTTGAAGAGCACCGTATTGTAGATCTCTAAGTCATATGGGATCGATTAAACCTTGGTCTCATCACTAAGGGAATACTTTCTACTATGCTTCATCACCTTCCTCTTGGGGTCCCAAACGAGTTGTGACAATTCACTGCATCAAGAACATTTCCCGACGCCACTGCCGGGTACTCTAGAGGTACAGAAAGGGGGTTACATGCTTCCATTATGTTTACTTTGTTTTTTTATTATTTACTTTCTGTTTAGTCTTGTTTTTCTTGCTTGTTTTCTCTAAAAATCAAGAACACAATTTTTTTTTAGAATTTCAGCTTTTAGTCCTTTTCCCGTTTTGTTAGTATATCTAGTTCTTTACTTGCTATCAATGGTTAATTTGTTTGAAACATCTTATTGGCAAGGTGAGTTCATAGAGGATGAACAAAAATATTAGACTACAACTAGCTTAAGGCCCTTCCGCCAGCACCATTAAGGTCGACCGAGCGGGCGCGCCACGTGGCTGCATGCGACTAGGCATGTGGGAATCACCGGTCGGGCTGCATGCATGTGTGATGATTGCCTGCTTGCCTGCTTGTATACATGTTGCTCACATTTGAGGCTGCATGTGTGCTTTATTCTCCTTTTCATATTTTAATACAAAAATACTTGCATGTGTTACGGGTACATTATGTGTTCCGATAAGCCAGTGCAACAGTGAAGAGAAGGAAGTGCATTGCCTATCTGAGGCAGTGCACCAAAACAAGAGAAAAACATTGCACTGCACTCAAGAAATGCAGAAACACAGTGCAATCTACCCACTCCGGGCAGTGCACAAAAAAAGTTTGTCGAAACATATCAACCTGGGATATTTTTATAAAGATCTCGACGCAACTAACTCATTCCCGAAACCGGATCGTGATTTGCAAATTCGGTTCGAAATATATACCATTTTTTGTCTTCGGATTTGATAGAGAAAGAAAAAGTAGAAACAACTAATCACTCAAATAGAGAACGAACAAGAGAGCGACGTACGCCTGTGCTCCGCGTGGTGAGCAGGAGCGACCCTCATGGGAGACAACGAATGCGTTCAGGGAGCTTCACGTGCTGCGTGTGGAGGCAACGACGCGCGTGCGCTCTGGGAGGGCGCCCTTTTCCTCGTAATTTGGAAAATATTAGAAATAATACTTTTTGTCTTAGAAAGGGAAAGACTCATGGAACCTAATAAATATATTGAACAATTATGCTAGAAGTTTGTGCTCTATATATGATATATTTTAGTCTTGTTGCTACATGAATTTTAAACACATTCCTTTCCAACATGCGTGCAATGATAATGAAACCTTATGTTACTATGCATAGGGAAATTATTATTTCTATGATGTAGAACAAACTGGAGAATTTATTACTTGGAAGGATGCTTATGAAATTGTTTCTTTGCTTGAAAATATTGATGATGCTCTTTACAAACCTCAAATTTTTGTTATGCTTAAAATTTTCATTGATAATTATTATATTATCGAATATCTTAAGAGACCCTCTTCTCCAAAAGAAGAAACAGGTGCCTTGTAGAAACCTATGGAAGAAAGAGTTAATAAAACTTGGAGCACATTTGATGAAAAAGAGGAGGAGAGTGAAGGACAAAGAAGGATTTAACTTGTAATGAAAGTGTCTCTTTAACTCTTAAATTAAGTGATTTTCCTCCATCCTTACCTAAGGAGGATGAATGACATATTGATGAAAGTGATGATCATATGGACTCTTTTGAACTATCTCTGTCTGATGAACTTTATGCTTGCTATACTTATGACCATGACGCCCTTATCAATGATACCATTAAGACTCAACAAAAACCAAAAGGAAACAAAAAAATCTTTTACTACTGTAATTTATCATGATCTATGCAATTGTGATGAATTCAATGATGCTCCATTATTTATGCCTCCTATTGATATTTATGATAATGAGGAATTTTATCCGGGAAAATGTATATGATAATACTCGAGATGATGGTTCTATGTTGATTGATGATATTAATTATAATACTACTTAAAATGGGATTATAGGGCTCTCAACTTTAGTTAGGAGTCTCATTCCTTTGGAGAGTGATCAATCATCCTGCTATAATATTTTCAAAAGTGGATTTAGATAGATAAGGACTTTAAATAATGCTGCTACCACTATTTCGGAGAGTGATAAGATTCATGTTCTTGTGAATCATGAAAAGCATGCTTTGTGTGATAGTTATGTTGTTGAGTTTATTCATTATTCTACTAAAAATTATTTTGAAAGAGTAAAATATGGTACAGGAAATCTTCATGTTACTATGTTTCTCTTATTTACGTTGAAAGTTTTAGGGATGCTCTTGTTATGTCTTACTATGTTATTTGCTTTTTTTTCAATGATTTTTTTTACAATATCCCAATTCATAGGAAGAGTTTTAGACTTAAATGTGTTTGATATATGCTTCTTGATGCTTCTTTTGTGTGAATTCTTATTTTTTTATGTGAGCATCTTTTGAAATCATCATCCTATCTTGATGGCTATAAAGAAAGAGCTTTTGGAAGAAAACCCACTCGTGTTGGTTTAGTTGTTGATTCTATAAACACTTTGGTTTATCCTTTTATGTTTGTTTTCGTGCCAAGAGTATGCTTTGATGTTTTGATAGTGTTAAGTTTTGTTTTGCTGTCCAGAAACATATTTTTTGAGGCCCACTATAAATTTCTTTAAAAATCATCAGAACATAATTTTGATCTGATTTTTTGTGTGAGAAAATTTGGACTTATTATATCCCTTTCATTAGTTTCAAGTTTTATAATTTGTGGAGCAACAATACCTCATTTTATTCGATCTTTACTGGTTGTTCTATTTTTGATAGATTTTTGTCTTTATTTTACATTACCTCTTTACGAGCGTTGATTGAGATTCTCTAGAGGAGGAGAGCCACAAATAAGGATTATTAACAATATTTAATGGTAAATTTAGTTCTTTACTGTGTGTCTACAGTACTAAAGCGAATTTGATTTAATGAGTACCATCCCCTCTATAAGTTCATGAGAGGTTCTGTGTGAAGAATTTTTTTGATTATCACGAGAGAGGATGTTGCAAGAAGAACAAGAAGGTATAAAATCTCCAAATTGGAGGCACCCCACTGATATATTCAAGAATACCGAAGCATCTAGGCTTGGATATGCCCAATGCATCCCCTTCTCTATCAATAAATCATCAGGTTGTCTCCATTGAAGTTATATTTGTGTTGCTTTCCACATTATGTGATGTTCTTGGAGTGTCATTTTGTTTTGCTTTCAGTTTTTTTTGTTATGCTTTCTAGTCATTAATTTTTTTTATCCTAGCATTCTAGTTTGGGATAGAGACACACTCTGCTTTTTCATATAATACTCTTGTTATGCACTTATATTTCTAGAGTATTTAACTTTGGTTTTGTTTAACTCTTGTTTTTCACTTATATCTTTTTAATAGTTGTTAGCTTATTTTATAGAAAGTGTTTAGAAATCTCTTAATTCACTTATATTTGTTTGGAGAGTTTTTCAAATAAGTTAATCGGTGTCGGGTTGGAACTAGAAAATGTCACGCATGTGGTAGTGATATAAAAAATCTTTCATAGTCTTGTGGGTCATTGAACTTTGATAACTTGATTCTTAGTTGTTGTTTTGAGAAAGTAAATAAATTTATGTGTAGACCTTCTGGTCAGATAAGTTATGACTCGTTAGTGGATTTGTGCCGATAAAATCTGTGTCGTACTACAAACACAATTAATTGCTGAAACGTTAACTGTTCTTGATATTTTTTTTCTTGTCATCTAGTAGTTTGTGATAACATGGTTACATGCTAAGATCGGGGAAGCTAACGGGAGACTTGTGTTTCTACCATGGTCCCTCTCAGGGTAATTTTTAATCATGTCATGTTGTTGAAATTGTTGGTTATTTGCAATAAAATTGTGAATTATTTTTTACTAATGATGAGCTACGGTTTTGGCACTTCCACCATCCATATTTGCTAACTTCTTTGATGATGTGCATTTCCCTTTCTCAAATATAGAGTAGGTTCATACTTAGCTGGTACATTCAAACCCCATGGGAGGACTTCCTCTTGTTCTTTTATACATAATTATATACATCTTCCTTAAAACATCCATCATACCCACCAACAATGGCATTTCTATAGTTGTTCTGAGATATGTTGCCATGAACATTCCATCTTATATTACATGACTTGATGTCATTCTTCATTATTATACTACTTTTCATGATCATAAATAGCTGAAATAATGATTTATGGTGCTTTGTCATTATTCATTTATTCCAGGTTACGCTAGATCATTACAGATCCCGCTACACTAGTAGAGGTATCCAGTTTATACATCATGTATTATTCTTTATTCATTATGAGTACCAAAAGAGTGTTGATTCTTTTTCATATAGAGTCTTGCACCTACTGGTGAGGATATAAAAAAGAGTCAAAAAACTGAACAAAAAAGTCCCAACGAGTACAATTGAGAGAAACTAAAAGAACCACCAAGGACACCAAATATATATAAAGAAGGGAAAATATTACTATCCTTTATTGCACACTTGTGTTTATGTTACCACTATTATTTCAGTTTGTACAGAGTTGTCATGTTTCACTCGTATAAATGTGGGGATCCTTTCATTGTAGAACTTGGATTCTATATTCCAGTGATGAGCCTCCTCAAACGCGCTCTAGGTCTTCATGAGCAAGCAAGTTGGATGCACCCCCCGCTAGTTCTATTGGACATCTTTTATACACTTGTAGCTCTATGAGGATCCGTTGTGTGATAAATACTACTTCTTGCATATTCGATTATAAGACTTGCTCATGTTTAATGATTATTTAAGCTTTGTGATACTTTTTCCAATTAACCTTCCAAACCTCCCATAATGTTTGCTTACCATAACACCCGGATGCCATTACCAAAAGCTCTCGCTCACTTATTGATTAAAACTTCAAAACTGTTGATTCATAATGGTCATAATTAGAAGAATCTGAAGAAGTTACAAGCACCACATAGCATGTTAAGAGGCTTGGAATATGATCATTTTTTCACCAAGAAAAAAAAATCAAGTTTGAAGACCACTGGTGTGTAGTCCTCGTCCATACGAGCTCAAAGAGCTTAAGAACATCCAAAACAAAGTTTGTTTAAAGAAATAGCGGACAAAACAAGATTTACATACAATATTGTCTAACGACCACTAGTACGGTGCCATGCGGCCGTACCACGGGTTCCCGGCGATGGAAATCACCCCAACTTCCGCGATTCACTAGTACAGATTGCCTCATCTGTGGGGGCACCAAATAGCTATTATGTGGCGCACCACGGGGCCTCAGGGGTGCGCCACAGAATACACGCCATTAAAATATGCGCCACAGAAATATTTGCTTCTATGGCGCACGCCCAACATGCGCCACAGAAAGTGAAGTCTATGGCGCACCAGGTACATGCGCCACAGAATGAAGAGTTGATTCTGTGGCGCACCATGTGGTGATGCGCCATAGAAAGTGATGCGCCACAGAACGTTTCGCTGGTGCGCCACAGAAAAGAATGTATTTTTTCGAAATTTAATTTGTTTCTGGTGTATACAGTTTAAATATACAGGAATTATACAGTTTGAATACGCGGCAGTGATATTTGACAATATATAACATACTACTGATATTTGACAAAGATATAAGTCACACATTACTTAATTACAATAGTGATACATAGATACATAGTGCAAAGAATCGAATTTGCCTCAAAGTGATCGAGTCAAACATCATCGAACAATTGTCACCACATAGTTACTCGAGTTGTCAAGTTACAAACACTACTAGGAAAATGGGCATAGATGACATAGCATCAGTGGCGCACCACGTATCTGTGCGCCACTGATGTGGCTCGGAGGATACATGTACAGGCATCAGTGGCGCACCGCGCACTCGTGCACCACTGATGCTCCAAGAATCAGTGGCGCACGATGAACGGTGCGCCACTGATGCCCAGCACCCATGTGTACCTAAAATAATCAGTGGCGCACCACTAGGAGATGCGCCACTGACGGTGCGCCACTTATTCTATATGTCATGTATTCCCGGAAGCATCAGTGGCGCACCACTTCGCGGTGCGCCACTGATGCTATGGAGCATCAGTGGCGCACCGTGTAGTGGTGCGCCACTGATTCTATATGTCATGTATGCCCGGAAGCATCAGTGGCGCACCACCATCCATGCGCCACTGATTCTATGGAGCATCAGTGGCGCACCGTGTAGTGGTGCGCCACTGATTCTAGAATCAGTGGCGCATGGATGGTGGTGCGCCACTGATACCCCGACAGCACTCATTTAAGTGGAGAATCCACCCACCACCACTCATTTCCCCCCACTCTTTCCTCTCCTCCAAGAAGTAGATCTGGTCGTTTTCCTACCCCCACCCACCTCATTTACTCAATATTTTCACTCATTTTAGGTAGTCTAATCTCTTTAGGTTGATAGATTTTGTAAGGGGAAAGCTCTCCCACCAATACATAACTCCACCGCACGCATCTCGGTAAATTTTGAACTAGGTGAGGCATTGAATGCTATATAAATGTATGTGCTTATGGTGATCAATGTGATGGTGCACATACATGTGCATGCATTCTTGTGTGAGCATGTCATGTTGCATATATTGTGTGATCATGGTCGACGCGTGCGATGTGACGACTACACATATTAATTTTTGTTGTGTTTTGGATGCAAATTTGATGACGTGAAAAATGAGTGAGTTGCCAATATGTTTGCCGAAATGTTGATTAGTTTCCATTACGGCGACAATTGGCACTCCTCCGGCATCTTATTTTTAGGAAAGGTCATGCCGAATTTTTTCGACGGCGACCACATGCATATTGTTCTAGATTTATAATTCTTTGCTCTATATGTACCATGCACAGGTAAAGATGGTCTTCATCATGAGCGAAGGCGTCGTGGATAGATGGGTGCAATCCGCAAAAGACGAAATGGAACGAAACGGCAAAAGCGAGATAAGATGTCCGTGTCGAAGATGCAAGCATAAGTGCTTGATAAAACCTGAATCTGGAGATTTAGAGTCACACCTTCTCATTCGTGGTTTCATGGATGGATACACTCAGTGGGTCGTAAGCGATGATGAATTCTACGGGGCGGCACGGACAACAAATAATGAGGAAGAAGGGCGGGATGTGCCAGAAGATGAAGAGTCTCCCGGACATGATCATGAAGATGGAGATGCTGGAGGAGATCATGAAGATCATCGAGAAGCCAGAGCCGATCATGGAGATCATCAAGATGCCGGAGCTGAAAATGGAGATCATCAAGATGCCGGAGAAGGTGGAACAACGTCGGACTGGGTGCGGGACCCTCATGTTCAAGCACTTCTTCTCAAGCAAACGAGTAACACCAGAGCTGCCGCCAGAGAGAAATCTAAGATGTCGCAATTGGAGATAGACGCGGTTACTCCACTGTATGAAGGATGTGCGGCCGAGGATACACGTTTGACTATAACGCTCAAGACTCTGCAGATGAAGAAAAAAAACCACTGGACTGATGCAAGCTACAATGAAAACATGGTATTCTGGTACAACCGTCTTCCCAAGGGGAACAAGTGTCCAACTAGTATCGAGGAGGCCAAGAAAGTCGTGTGCCCTCTCGATTTACCGCACGTGAAATACCACGCGTGTCTGAATGATTGCATAATCTATCGGGGCGAGAACACGGAGAAAACGTCATGTCCGGTGTGCAATGTTACTCGGTACAAGCCAGGTAAGAAGGCTCCACGAAAAGTGGTATGGTACTTTCCGGTAACTCCTCGTCTACAACGGTATTTCGTAGACCCTAAGCAAGCGAAGCTCATGCGCTGGCACGCGGAAAGAAAGAAGCCAAAAGAAGACAAGAAAAGGGATAAGATGCTGACACATCCATCAGATGCTATCCAGTGGAAGGCGCTGGACAACGAGTACCCAGAATTTGGGGACGATCCAAGGAACATCAGGCTAGGCATGAGCACTGATGGACTAAATCCGTTTGGTAACCAGAGCAGCACCCATAGCACCTGGCCCGTGTTTGTATGGATATACAACCTACCCCCCTGGCTATGCATGAAGAGGAAATACATACAGATGAGTATGCTAATACAAGGGCCGAAACAACTAGGTAGCGACATCAATATGTATCTCCAGCTATTGAAAGAGGAGCTAGCCACGTTATGGGACGAGCCAGCAAATACGTGGGACTCCTATGAACAAAATTATTTCCCCATGAGAGCAGCGCTACTCACGACGGTGCATGACTACCTCGGTTACGGATACGTCGCGGGGCAGGTGGCGCACGGATTTTGTGCGTGCGTTAGGTGCATGGACGACACAACGTATCGCCAGCTGGGGAAAAATCCCGGGTCTTCGAAAACCGTGTTCCTTGGGCATCGAAGGTGGCTTCGTAAGGATGACCCGTGGATAAAACACAAAGATCTGTTCGACAACGAAGTCGAGAACCGAGAAGCCCCACGTCGAAGGAGCGGCGTAGAAATCGACTAGCTATTGAAAAATCGGAAATAGTGCCCTCCCCCGGGAAAGAAGAGAAAGGCTCCAGCGCCGCTCGAGGGTGTATGGAAACGAGGTCTGTTTTCTGGGACTTGACGTACTGGCCAATCCTCCACACACCTCACTGCCTTGATGTCATGCATATCACGAAGAACGTGTGCGAGAGTCTGCTTGGCACCTTGCTCAACATGCCGGAGAGGACCAAAGATGGGCCGAAAGCGAGGAATGACCTGCGATTCATGAAAATCAGGGAGGAGCTCCACGGACCAGACCCGGATGATAATGATCATGACGAGTCGGACCAGGAGACGGAAATTCGTCGCAAGAGAAAAAGGGCCAAGAAGGAGATTTACTGCCCCCCTTCATGCTTCACACTTGGTCAGAATGAGATCGACCGGTTCTTCAAGTGCCTCCTGGGAGTCAAATTTCCTTACGGTTACGCAGGAAAGATAAGCAGATACCTAGACGGAGTGAAGCAGAAGTTCAGCGGGATGAAGTCACACGACTGTCACGTGCTGATGACGCAGATACTCCCGGTTGCAATCAGAGGGATAATGGACGAGCACGTCCGTGAAACATTGTTTGGACTCTGCAACTTTTTTGACGTCATCTCTCGGAAGTCGATTGGCGTGAAACGACTCAAAAGGCTACAGGAAGAGATCGTGGTTATACTATGCGAGCTTGAGATGTATTTCCCGCTCGCATTCTTTGACATTATGGTGCATCTGCTTGTCCATGTCGTCGAGGATATCATCCAGCTCGGGCCATCGTTCCTCCATTGCATGATGCCGTTCGAAAGGATGAATGGTGGCATCAAAGGATACGTTCGCAATAGGGCGCATCCAGATGGAAGCATAGCCAAGGGCTTTCTGACCGAAGAGTGCATCTCTTTCTGCATGAATTTTCTTGACATCGAGGAGAACCCTGGTCTGCCCGTCAACAGACACAGTGGCAGACTCGATGGATGGGGTCACCGCGAGGGTCAACGTGAATTGCATGTCCACTACCAGGGTCGACGCCCCGACTTTGAAAGAGCAAAACTAGTCGCGCTACAACACCTAACTCTTGTCGATCCTTGGTTGGAAGACCACAAAGACGAAATTGCGAAGATGTATAGTGATCGGGGCCAACATCGGATGGAGGCAGAAATAATCAAAGAGCACAACTCTAGTTTCACGCGTTGGTTTAAGGAAAAGCTTCTGGCTAATCCCCCACAAACGGATTCTGAAGAAGGAAAACTCATATTTGCATTGTCACAGGGCCCTGCGCAGAATCTGATGACCTATCAGGCCTACGATATCAACGGTTACACATTCTATACGGAGGAAAAGGACAAAAATTGCGAATACCAAAACTCAGGGGTTACGATGGAATCCTTAACAGGTGACGTCAATGAAAGATACTACGGAAGGATCGAGGAGATATGGGAGCTCGACTACTGTGGAGTGAAGGTGCCGATGTTCCGTATCAGATGGGCCAAGAACATCGAAAGAGAAAGCCCGTATTTCACCACCATGCTTATACCCGAAGCCAAATCTAAGAATGTCGGCGCGAACGTTGCCGCGAAAAATGAGCCATGGGTATTCGCTAGCCAAGTGGACCAATGCTTCTTCATTACCGATCCGACAAAGCCTAGCCGTGATGTCGTGAGGAGTGGTAAAAGGAGTATCATCAGAATGGATGGAGTTGCCAACGAGCAAGACTTCGACCAGTACGGTGACCCGAAGATGGAAGATGACGACGACGACGACGATGCAACATACACCACAAGAAGAAGCAGAACAACGCAACCAAAAGGCCGCCCATTCGCGAGAAGAAATAAAGGGGTTCCAGGGCTAAATTATTCAACATCGACAAAGAAGGGCAAGAAAATTGTAAAGAAACGCTAGTTAGAGCTATGAGAATCAAGATGTACTCGATGAACTGATTAAGGATGATGTAATTGCCATATTTATTTTGCTACGGATAATAAATTCACACATTTATTTTGCTAAGTATGATGGAATGTGTGCGTGGATTATATTGATTTGTTTGCTAAGTAAAATAATCTGAATAAAAATATTGTTCTAAATTAATTAACATCTTGGTCTAAATTAATTAAAATATTTTTTTGAACCTTGTTTTTGAACTTAATTAATTAACACATTGTAGTGATTTCTTTCCAACACAAACAAAATTCAATAAAGAAGTTGGTTTTTGGGGGGATTCGAACCTGGGCGGGTGGAGCAGCACAACAGCCCATCGACCACTGCGGTAACCACTTGTTCATGTCCATATGTGGTGTTGAGGCTATTTAGCGTTTTGTTTAGGAATGCGTGGCGCACGCGCCTGATGCGCCACGGATTCCCTAGCCATACGCCACGGATTCCTCCTGGCAGGGATGTACTCGATTGCAGTCCTTCTCTCTTTCCCCATTCCCTTTCTCTCGTTCCATCTCGCGACCAAGAACTCCGGCCATCGCCCTCTCGTCGGAGATAGAGCCACCGCCGGCCGCCGCCTCCACCGGACGAGCTCCTCCACCGGACGAACTCCATTACCTGGTGAGTCTCTCCCTCCCTCCACCCCTCCCTCCCCTAGAGAAAATCCCCTCCCGCCGATTCCCCTCGCCGCCGATCTAGGCCGCCCAGACGCCGCCGTCTCCACTCCCTCTGCTGCCCGCCGTCGCCACGGCCGACGACGCCATCTACGCCCACCTCGCTTCCTTTTTCGCAGCGCCCGTGTCTCCCCCTGCCCCAGCGGCAACAGACACCACCGAGCAAGCAAGACCACGCACACACCATTGAGATTATTCTTCTGTTCGATCGCTGTTGATATATATATATTCAGATTAGTTCTTCAGTAGCGTCAACTGCTGTGTTGGTCTGAATTCCTGGCAAATTCCTGGCAGTGACGATAGTTCAATCGAAGTTCTTGGCTTGTGTTGAGGTCGGTGCGCGTCGTTGTCGCTGCAGCACGCCCAGACAAATGTGTATTGGTTGCTTCCCAACCTGTTGACGGAAGCGTCCAACTCCAGCCAGGTCAGCGGGTCGCGAATCTTCAAACTGACGCGGGGAGAACAGGGTGTCCCAGCACGGGCACGTTCAGTGTTTGTTGGCCTGAAAGCCAATGTGGCAGTTTCACCTAATCCATGACTTATCTTATGCATACTATTGTTAGTAGTGCTACTAAACAATGGGTTAGTTAGTCAGTAGTACTAAGTTAGTTAGCTGCAGGAATATTATGTGATGCTGTTGGTACATCTACCTTTCATCAGGATGGTGATCTGCTCGTGTCAATGCTTTTGCTTTGTTGTTTGTGTTTGAGTTTTGAGTTCACCGCGACAGCGTTGAATCTTATGTTATCAGAGCAGTGAACACAACACATTGCCTATGGATTGAGCTGTGCACTGTCTCTATGATTTACCCAAATGCTGGATTGGATGTGCCCAAATGTAGTCATACTGTGCTGTTTTGTCATTACCAGGATGTGTTGGATGTTCTATTTGATTTTTGAGGTGCCCTATAGTGGCATTTTGTTTGTAGTGAATTCAAAATGAGTTGCCCCTCTTTTGCCGAAATGTAGATTAATTTCCGTTTCGGCCAAATTTGGGCACTCCGGTCAAAAAATTAGCAAAGGTCATGCCCGATTTTTTCGTGATTTTAGGACTTAGCGATTTTCATGTGTTTATTTGTTATTGAATAGTATGCCTGTTTTTTCCCGTGAAAATGAGCAACAATTAATGTGTTTCTATTCAGAACATGGCCAACAACGACGAGGGTGGCACCTCTGGTTCAATTCCGTTCTGGAAGATGGGCACTGGCTTTGATGACGACGACGACGAGGATGAAGATCAAGGCGACGACGACGAGGAGATGGAGGAGGAGGAGATGGATGAGGACCAATCCTATGACAATACCGACGGGGATGCCAACAACAACAATGCTAGTGGCGCCGGGAATGCCAGCACCGACGACAGCCAAGGCAAGAGGCGACGGGGCGCTTGCAGCCTTCGCACTGTCCGTGAAAAATTCACGAAGATATGCCCCAGTGGGTATCCTTTGGAGCCTAGAAATTTGGCCTCCGGATACGGAATTCAAATCGGGTGCATCGTCCGGGACAACATCTCGATCAACTCTGGGAGCCTAAGGAGTAAGGACAATGCCCACTTGCAACGACTCCTCTTTCAAAAGCTGCACAACCGATACATGTTCCCCGGGCGAGTGGGCGATAGCAATCAAGAGAAGTACAGGAACGTAGAGCTCAAAGGGAATATAGTAAACAATGCCACCCTCACGAAGATGAGCAAAGCCCTGGGCAGTTGGAGAACCCGGGTGAAGCAAATGATTAAGGAGGGTAAATCTGCGGCGGAGATTTACGCCAAAGAGAACGTCAACGAAGCTGACTTAAATGTGTTCAAGGCCAGGGCTCAAAGCGCAAAAGGAAAAGAGTTGAGCAAGTGGGGGTCAGATTTACGGGGCAAGAACGTAGGCTGCCACAATCTTGGATCCGGTGGTTACTTTGGGAAGGAGCCCATCTGGGAGAAGGAGGACGCCCAACGTGCACTTACCAAGAAACCAGCCCCCTGGGAGAAGTACAAAGACCCGCAAACCCAAAGGTTTATCAGGGCCCGGTATAGTGAGGACAAGAATACCAAGCAATTGACCACAGATCCGAAGGTCCAGGATTTAGAGGCTAAATTAACGGTAATGAGCTAAAACACCATCTTTATTAGGTTCAGATGGTTCAAGTCGATTCTAATTAATTAAGCCAAATATGTAAATGGTTCATGTTCCTTCTGCAGGAGGAGGAAAGCGCCGACACGGGAGATCAGAGCTCCTCATCTGTCCTGGGCCCGTGGGACAACAATTTTCAAAGGGCGCTCAACCGTGCAAAGGGGAAGTCAAAGACGTCGAAGCCGTCAGCTGGCCATCTTGCTGGGTTTGGCTTGACCACGAAAATGGGGGTGTACTATAAAGAGGACAAGGTGAGGAAGGAGGAAAGTGAGAGACGAAGGGATGAGCGCGAGATTGAAAGCCTCAAGACCAAAGTGTCACAGATTCCGAAGATAGTCAATGACCAAGTGGAAAATATAGTAGCCTTGAAAATGGCAGGACTCATTCCTGCCATGATGGAGGGGTTAGCAGAATGGGAAAGGGGAGGTCGAAAGGGGCCGCTCCCGATTCCTAGCTTTGGCGCCAGTAACTCGAGAAACGCGTCGAGTTCTACGCACGACAACGCCAACCCGTGGCCAAATGCATTGGTGACTCCGCCCGCCTACACCACGGTGCCAAGCATATTGGTGACTCCTCCTGCCAACACCGCGGCGCCGGGCGGATTGGTGACTGTGCCTGCCAACACCGCGGCGCCGGGCGTATTGGTGACTCTGCCCGCTAACACCGAACCAGCCATCACTTCCACGCCTGTCGTCGATATCGGTCCCTCAACATTAGCCGAGCTCGACGCCGTAGCCAAAAAGGTAGCACTAACTAATCATTGGTGCTCGACCGATGACTTCATCTAGCTTAATTACCTTTGGATGGCATTTCTGATGCGCTACATGTTTTTCGTAGGGCGACAACGTTCCATGCACTCTCCTGCAATACGTGAACCAGGAGTTGAAGGATATTGCAAAGGGTACCAACATTGAACCAGGAAACCCCATGTTCCACAATAAGCCAATGCTACCCAACTTGTTTAGGGTTTGCCTCGTTCGGGTGTTACCTGGCTATGACCTCGTGGAGCCTCCCATTCAACCCGCCCAGGAAGAGGACGCCGAGATGATGTTGATGAAAGATTGCTACAATTGGGCCTTGCAATGGCCAAAGGACCAGATTCGTTTGAATCCGATTGGCACCACTCCACGGACAACACCGCCTGTCGTGCTGCGGCCAACCCATGGCAATACCTCCGCACCTGTCGGGGGGTTACCCCCGAGTAGGGTAAAGACAAGTGGTAAAGGCGTCTTACAGAAGAGAGGTTTTGTCGAGTAGCCGACTACCCGGTACCTGCTACCCGGTCGACAGCTACTCGGTTTCTCCTCAAGATGCCCGGAAGGAGATATCAGTCAAGTTACATCCATTCGAGTAGAAGAGTTGGCCCGAGTACAATTGGCGGGAACAATTGGCGGGAACCTACTCGGGCCAGAAAGTCAAAGGAGCCGTTCTGACACAGGATCCCGCGTATCCTGGGTCCGTACTTGGCAGCATTCGAACTACTGTTCATCTGGGACCGGCCTGCCTGACAGTGACAGCATGGAAGCAGGCTGTGGCAGGATAAGGGGGGCCTACTCTGTGCTTAGGTACAGTGATACCAGTCTGTCCCTTTGTTTTGCCCAACGACTTTCTAGATACAGCCAAGATCAAGAACCAAAGGTGTCAGCGGGAACCCGGAAGAAGGACGATGTGCACACTATGTCGACATTTGTCCATGTTTGGACGTATCCGGCTGGGCACCATGTATATAAGGTGCCCCGCCGCCTCCTGCGAGAGGCACGGGCTAGATCTAACGGCATTCGATAGACATCCAGAGAGGAACACGTCTTGACCTAGTTCTTGCCCTAGTTCATCATCTAGAGAGGAGAGTGGCTACTCGGTAGCAGGAACATTGTACTGTGGCTACTCGGTGAGATACCAATATACACAAAGAAAGGCAGGAGTAGGGGTTTTACCTCCTCACGAGGGCCCTGAACCTGGGTAGATCGTGTTGTTTGTAGTGTTTACGTCGTACCTCACGCGGCTACTCGTCGCGTGATCACTCCCCGAGCACCTCCAGCGTCCTTCGTCCCCACATCTTTAGCCATCCTATGGCATCTGCCGTGACACCACCACGACAGTTGGCGCCCACCGTGGGGCAACCAGCGGCGCTGGTTGGAGTTTCTGTTCGGACGGGATCTTCTTCAGCGGAGCGCGTGGTCTGTGGCCTTGTCCACAGATTCGGCTCCTTCGACTTCGTCACCGACAACGCCGGCGACTTCGGCGGCAAGGCCATGCCGGAGGGCGGCTCGGTGGTCTCCTTCGGCTCTCACCTCGTCTACATCGCCACCGTCGCCAACCGCGCGTATCCCGAGCTGGTGCAAGACGCGGAGGATCCTCCCGCGGTGATCGCTGCTCGCGGAAGGCCCGCGTCACGCTCCGCAAACTGCGCTGAGGTGCTGGTGACGGGCTTGGCGGCAAACACTGGCGCAGCCGCTACTGGCGCTGCGGCCGTCGTCGAGGAGGTGGACGTACCGGCTGGTGGCAGGGTACACCGGCCCTACGAGAAGGAGAGCAACATGCCGCCTTCCACGTCTGCGGCCATTCCCGCGTCGGCTACGCGGCCTGGCATGCCAACCCCCACCGACATCGAGCTCCTGGCCATGAGGGAGCAGCTCGAGCGGCAACGCCTGGAGCTGCTTGCCGAGCAGGCGGAGTTGGACAAGGTGAGGTTAGAGTTGAGTCTAGATCAGCTCGAGTACAACAAGGCTCACGGTTTCACGCCGGTTGTTAGGAGGCCTAGCAGAGTAGGTGCTACTCGGCGTAACCTTGGTGCCGAGATGGCAACAGTCATAGAGGCTCCTGCTCAGTCCGCCACCGCAAACACCTCCACCAGGCCCAGATACAGCACACCCGCCAAAACACTTAGAGCTGCAGAGGCTGTAGCAGCCGAGTTGCCTCGCCTTGATGGTGATGCGCGTGTTAGGCAGCAAGAGAGGCTCAATGAGTTAGTGTTGGAGGCTGCTAGGCAGAACGAGGAGTTCCGGAAGGCCAATCCGGGTGCTGGGGCTTCGCAGATGGTGCATTCGCACGCGGCTAGATCTAACGATCAGGCCTCATCTCCGCATCCCAGCCGCGAGAAGAGCCGCAGCGGCCGCTCGGGCAGAGACAGGCAGATGCAGGTGTACGACCCGGCTGCTGCCGCGAAACAGCTCGCTGTGCCGCAGCAGCCCGGGCAGGAACACAATGCTGCAAGAGCAGGCTCTCAAGCCCATCAAGCTCAAAGCCGTGTCCGAGAAGCTGCGCGTCCTGGTTCTTCTCGGCAGCCCGCAGCTCAGCCTACTCGGCAAAGGCAGCAGCCGCGCGCTGTGGCACCAGTCGTCAACCCGGTGGAGCAACCTGCAGCGGTGCAGGTGGACAGGTATGATGACGGCTACTCGGCCATGGAGATGGCTGGCTATGATATTCGTGACCGTGTTGGTGACCGTGTGCTGGCGCCTGGAGACGCAAGGCATCAGTTGGACCGGATCAGCTTGTCGGCGCGGCTGGAGAGCACGGGTCCTCCTGGCCCCGAGTGCTTTGGCCCGCGCATCATGAACGAGCCGTCCGTGAAGAACTTTTAGCTCGCTAGAGGCACCAAGAGCTACAACGGCAGCACCAAGCCGGAAGATTGGCTCAATGATTATGTTACCGCGGTCCACATCGCGAATGGCAACAGAAGATGGGATGTGCGCTATGTTCCACAGATGCTAGAGGGTCCAGCTCGCACTTGGCTCAACAACTTGCCCAAGAACAGCATTAACTGCTGGCTGGACTTCTCGGATGCCTTCATCAGCAACTTCACGAGCACATACAAGAGGCCGAATAGGCCACAGCAGCTGTCAGCTTGCAGGCAGCGAGAAGACGAGACAGACCGCGAGTATCTTACTCGGTGGAGCACATTGAGGAACACCTGTGAGGGTGTGAATGAAGCACAGGCCATCACTTGGTTTGCGCAGGGGTGCAGGCATGGCAGCATGTTGTGGCAGAGATTGCAGAGGGAGATGCCGAACACTCTGGCGGAAACCATCAAGATTGCGGATCAGTACGCACTCGGAGACCCCACTCAGCCACTGATGGACTCCTCTGAGCCGAGAAGAAACTTCAGCAACAACAAGCGCAACGAGTTCCGCAACAAGCGCCGAGTGGATAATCGGTATGATCCCGAAGAGGTGAATGCAGTGACTGTTGGAGCTGGTGGCAGCCAGAGGCAGAAACCTGCTGGAGCCTACGGGCAGAACCAGAACCAGGGCCAAGGCAACAAGAAGCCGTTTCGCACCTCTCAGTCGGGTAGCGGGAACTCCGAGCAGCCGAAGAAATTTGTCTTTGATGACATGAAGGATGGCCCATGCAGCTTTCACACTCACCATCCGTCGAGGCCTGCTAACCACACTACTCGGCAGTGCGAGTGGTGGGAGGCGATCAAGAGTGATGGCTTGCCTCCTCCTCCTCCCCTGCCAGCAGCCAATGCCAATGCCAATGTGCAGCCTGCTCGTGCACCCGCAGCTCGGCCGCCAGTATACCGAGAAGAGAAAACGTGAACCAAGTGGCTTTAGGAGCCAACCAGTACTTCAACAATGAGAGATACCGCAACAACAACAATACCAACTACAACCGCAACAACAACAACAACAAAGGCAACAACAACAACTACCAGGGCAACAACAACAATGGCAACAATGGGGGCAATGGCTCCAATCAGTACCAAGAGCACCACGAGAGCTACATGATCTTCACTTCTGAGCCTGACGACAAGCAATCACAGCACAGGCGGGCCATGGAGGTCAATGCAGTGATTCCTGCTGTCCCTCACTACATGTACTGGTGCGACAAGGAGATCAGGTGGTCCCGAGTAGATCATCCCAAGGTGATGCCCAATCCGGGTAGCTATGCCTTGGTGCTGGATCCTACCTTCCTGGGTCCCGAGAAGAATGTGAGGTTCAGCAAGGTGCTAATCGACAACGGCAGCAGCATCAACATTGTGTACAAGGATACACTCGAGAAGCTTGGCTTGGCCGAGAACATGATGCTGCCTAGCAAGACCACCTTCCATGGCATTGTGCCCGGGATCTCGTGCAACCCGATTGGCCGAGTGTGGATTGATGTGCTATTCGGTACCCGGGAGAACTGCCGCACAGAGCGCCTGCAGTTCGAGGTGGTGGACCATCAGAGCCCATATCACGCTCTACTCGGCAGGCCTGCTCTGAGCAAGTTCATGGCCTCCACCCATGTTGCGTATCTGAAGATGAAGATCCCTGGTCCCAATGGCATCATCACCATCTCGGGAGATTACAAAAAGTCCATTGAGTGTGCCTCTGCTGGCTCCCAGCTGGCAGAATCGATGGTGATTGCTGCCGAGAAGAAGAAGATGTACGAGGTGGTGGCCATGGCTCATTCCGCGCAAGCTAGCGCGCAAGGCGTGCCGAGTACCCAGCAGGGCACAGCTTTCCAAGCTGCCAAGCAGACGAAGAAGATTCAGGTCGACCCCGAGTTCCCCGACCGCGTAGCCATCATTGGCTCCGGGTTGGCGGAGAAATAGGAAAGCGAGCTCATCCACTTCCTCCGTGAGAATCGGGATGTTTTCGCCTGGTCCAATGAAGATTTACTAGGAGTCCCGAGGGAGTTGGTTGAGCACTCTTTACATGTGCGTCCTGACGCCAAACCAGTGAAGCAGGCTATGCGCCGCTTCGGAGATGAGAGGAGGAAGGACATTGGTGACCAGATCACCAAGTTGCTGATAAGCAATTTCATCATGGAGGTGCTGCATCCGGATTGGCTAGCCAACCCGGTCATGGTCGAGAAGAAGAAGGAGGATCCCAAGGCTGCCACTGCATGGCGCATGTGCGTCGACTACACCGACTTGAACAAGGCATGCCCCAAGGATCCTTTCCCGCTGCCTCGCATCGATCAGGTGATCGATTCCACTGCTGGCTGTGAACTGCTGTCTTTCATAGATGCCTACTCTGGTTTTCATCATATTGCACTCAATCCTGCCGATCAAATAAAGACTGCTTTCATTACCCCGTACGGGGCTTATTGCTATCGTGTCATGTGTTTTGGCTTGAGGAACGCGGGTGCAACCTATCAGAGATGCATGCAGAAATGCTTGCACGACCAGCTCGGCAAGAATGTGCAGGTGTACGTAGATGACATTGTCATCAAAACGAATAAAACACATACTCTGCTTGCCGACTTGGAGGAAACCTTTGCTAACCTACGCAAGTACAAAATGAAACTGAATCCGAGTAAGTGCACCTTTGGTGTACCGGCTGGAAAGCTACTCGGATTCCTGGTTTCTAGTCGGGGCATTGAAGCCAACCCCTCAAAGATAAAAGCTATTGAGAGCATGTCTTTACCGAGATCGCTGAAAGATGTGCAGAAGTTCACAGGTTGTTTGGCGTCTCTGAGCCGTTTTCTGGGTCGAATGGGCGAGAAGGCCCTGCCTCTGTACCAACTGATGAAGAAAAGTGACAAGTTTGTCTGGACTCCACAAGCGGATGTGGCATTCAATGAGCTGAAAGCAATGCTGGCTAGTGCTCCCATCCTGGCTAGTCCGCTACCCAAGGAGCCGATGCTGCTGTACATTGCTGCGACTAACCGAGTAGTCAGCGTGGTAATTGTGGTGGAGCGAGAAGAAGAGGGCAAGAGTGTGCAGCGCCCAGTGTATTATCTCAGTGAAGTGCTGTCCAGTTCCAAGCAAAACTATCCGCATTACCAGAAGATGACCTACGGCGTGTACCTGGGCGCCAGGAAGCTGAAACACTATTTCCAAGAGCACCCCATCACTGTCGTGAGCTCTGCTCCCATCTCGGACATCATGGGCAACAAGGAGGCGAGTGGCAGAGTGGCCAAGTGGGCGATTGAGCTGGCTGCGTATGCTCCCGCGTACGCGAGAAGAGAAGCCATCAAGTCTCAGATCCTGGCGGAATTTCTTGTGGACTGGGCCGAGGTGCAGTATGAACCTCCTGCTCCAGTCTCCAATTATTGGAGGATGCACTTTGATGGCTCAAAGGTGAAGGAAGGCCTTGGTGCTGGTGTTGTGCTTACCTCCCCCAAGCGAGATCAACTCAAGTATGTGCTGCAGATTCATTTCAAGGCGTCCAACAATGTTGCAGAGTATGAGGCAGTGGTACATGGCTTGCGAGTAGCCAAAGAAGTTGGAGTGCAGCGCATCATATGCTATGGAGATTCAGATCTGGTGGTGCAGCAAGTCTCGGGAACTTGGGATGCTCTGGATGCCAACATGGCATCATATCGCTTCCTGGTACAGTCTATGACTGGGTTTTTCGAAGGCTGCGAGTTCCAGCACGTTCACCGAGCAGAGAACGAAGCAGCAGATGAGTTATCCAAGTTGGGATCTTCTCGGCAATCCATCCCGGCGGGAGTCGCCTTGGAACATTTGAGGAAGCCATCCATCAAGCCTTCTCCCAACTCGGAGTCGATATTTGTTCCTTCTCTGCCAAGCGAGGAATCTGACCCAATGGAAATTGACTGGGAGAGTGCTGCAGGAAACCCGGGGACTGCCGTTCTCTACTCGGGGACTGCCGTTCCCTACTCGGGGACTGCCACTCCTTACTCGGGGACTGCCACTCCTTACTCGGGGACTGCCACTCCTTACCCGGGGACTGCCATTCTCTACTCGGGGACTGCCGCTCCCTACCCGGGGACTGCCGTTCCCTACCCGGGGACTGCCGCTCCTAACTCGGGGACTGCCATTCCTTACTCGGGGACTGCCACTCCTAACTCGGGGACTGCCGCCCTCAACCCGGAGGCCGTTGCATTCATTGAAGAAGTTCTCGCCAATCGATCTGGATTACAGAGAAGCGCTTCTACTCCTCCTGAGCCACCACAAGAGCCTGTCCCAATGGAACTGGACGAACCAGTGTTTCCCACACGGGAGACACCGAGTTGGGCTATGCCCATATTATCCTTTCTAAGGGACGGCACTCTACCTGAAGATGAAGTGACGGCAAGGCAGATTCAGAGAAGATCCAAGGGCTACACTATTGTCCGAGATGTGCTGCACAAGAGAAGTGCCACTGGCGTGCTGCAACGCTGCGTAGATCCAGCAGAAGGAGAAGAAATCTTGATAGAGATACACCAGGGAGAATGCGGGCACCACGCCTCTTCTCGGGCGCTGGTCCAGAAGGCCTTCCGGCATGGATTCTATTGGCTCACAGCACTGCAGCAAGCTGAGGATATCGTGAGGAAATGCACTGGCTGCCAGATGTTCGCAAGTAAGATTCACATGCCTGCTTCCGAGTTGAAAACAATTCCTATCACCTGGCCTTTTGCTGTTTGGTGTTTGGACATGGTTGGGCCTTTCCAGCCGGCTAGAGGCAACATGACTCACATCCTGGTCATGGTGGACAAGTTCACCAAGTGGATTGAAGTGAAACCCTTTCGGAAGTGTGACGGGGTCACAGCTGTGAAATTCGTGAAGGATATCATCCTGATATATGGCTATCCGCACAGTATCATCACCGACAACGACACAAACTTTGCTGAGGGAGCAATGGTGCGATTCTGCAGAGATAAGCATATCCGACTAGACGTTGCATCAGTCGCGCACCCTGCTTACAATGGGCAAGTTGAAAGAGCAAATGGCATGGTACTGTCGGGTATAAAACCAAGGCTGATGGAGCCACTGCTGAAAACACCTGGGTGTTGGTTAGACGAGTTGCCAGCGGTGTTGTGGAGTCTAAGGACTACCCCTAATCGGTCAACCGGCTACACGCCATTCTTCTTGGTATACGGGGCTGAGGCCGTGTTGCCAATAGACTTAGAGCATGACTCCCCCCGAGTAGCCCTCTACACTGAGGTGGAGGCGAGAGAAGCTCGAGAAAACGACGTTGACCTGCTTGAAGAAGCAAGAGAGCTGACTCTGTCACGTTCGGCTATCTACCAGCAAAACCTGCGGCGTTATCATAGCCGAAAGGTGAGCCCAAGGGTTTTCCGAGAAGGAGACATGGTCCTTAGGCTTGTGCAGCGCACCGCCGGGATGCACAAGTTGTCTCCTCCATGGGAAGGGCCTTTCATTGTGAGCAAAGCGCTGCACAACGATGATTACTATCTTGTGGATGTGCGTCCACCACAGGCGAACAGGGCAGATAAATCCGGAGAGGAAACCAAGCGCCCTTGGAATGTAGCTCTGCTCCGCCGTTTTCATTCGTAAGCAAAGATGTGTATGTACCCTCTTACCCGAGTTGAAATTCTACTCTGCAATCTGAAATTGTTCTCGGGGACTGCCCTCGTCCAAAATTGCTCTAAGTGTTTTTACTCGGTTTTACTATTTGTCTACTCGGTTGCTTCACTTCTGAACTCATACGCGTACTAAGTACTGTGCCTAAACCTATATGCCAACTCTTCGACTCTGCTGCTGTCCGAAACCCGGCTTCATGGCAAGCAAGAGAACAAGCAAAAGGTCAATGAGCACAAGAAAATCGCTAAGGAAGAAAAAGTGCAGGAACCGAGTAGAGTGTTTGTCATTTCTGTTCTCTGTATTGTCTTTTCGGCTAAGTGGTGGGCTGCGTTACTATTATGGTTTCTAAGCGGCTAAGTATTTGCAGCCCTACTCTTTGACTCTTGTGACTCGAATACCAAAAAAGCAATAAGTTGCGGGTAGAGCAGAGATGAAGGGAGAGGGTGAATAAGAAACGCAACTCGGGGACTCGCATGGAAACGCAACCCGGCATTGAGCCAGGGCTGCTCAAAATGATTAACTCAAAGATAACAAGTGAAAATGAAAATGAGAAAAGCGTAAATAAGTCTGGTACATATGCTCCCGGCATCCCGGGGATCTGATAAGTGTTTAAGCAAAAAATGTGCAGGTGAAACTAGGTGGAGGAGGCATCGTTGTCGGCAGCTGCCTTCTCGGTTTCCTCCTCGGTGGTGGTCGCCGGAGCTGAAGCTTGGCCTTGGGGGCGCACCGTGTCGTCGAGTGCGGCTCCTGATGAGGTGCCGAACTCGAGGGTGGCGGTGTCGATCAACTTGGTCTCTTCGTCGCTACTCGCGACGACCGGGGCCTTCCCCTTGCCTCTCGGCGAATCGAAGAAGCCGTCCAAGTCGGACTCGGTCTCTTCGTCCGTCTCCTCGCCCTCCTCCACTTCGGTGTCGGGCTCGGGGGGGCCGTCGATGAAGACCTCCGTCTCAGCGCACTCCGCGACTCCGTACGCGGTCAGCTTGCGTGAGGCAACGCAGCTGGGATCCGTCTCCCACCGGGAGTTAACACGCTTCCCGCGGATGATTCCCATGTCAAGATTCTCGTGCCAGGAAGCAACGCAGAGTAGCATCAAGTCCGCGACTGCCCGAGCTCCCGAGGCACGCCACTTCTTCAACTCGGCCTTCACATTCTGCAGCTTGAGTGCGAGGCCCCGAATGGTTGTTGGCTCAGGATCCTCAGGCCAGAAGAGCTTGTGAAGAGCAAAGCCCACGCGCACGAGGTCAGTGCCAACGCCGGCTAGGCGTTCGAACTGGCCTCGCATCACCAGCATGCTGTCTTCAATTTCGGCCCTGGTGTCCTCTGGCTCGCCATTCGCAGCACGTGCTGCTTGGGCCTTGGCCAGAGCGGGCACGCAGGAAGAAACAATGGCAGGAAAGATCTCTGGGAAAACCAGTAAGAAATTTAGAATCAGAGAAGAAAAGAACCGGGTAGAGGAAGAACCGAGAAGAAAATCGACCGAGAAGGGAAAGATGCAGTTAAGAGAAAGCGTACTCTTGAGCTCGATGCGCAGCGCCTGCAGCTGGGTCTTCCAGGATTCTTCATTGGATATGTGCTTATCCTGGATCTGGCGAAGAGTATCCATCTGCGCGAAAAGCCCAGCATTGGCCTTTGTCAGTACCTCGCACTCCTGCTTGAGGGTCTCGATTTTGGCGTTGAAGGTTGTTTCGGCTTTGGCTTTCTCGGCGATGGCTCTGTCCCTCTCGGCACCAAGAGTGATAGCATCCTGGAGTGCCTCCCGCAGCTGGGCTTGCAGTTCCGCCACCTCTGTGGTGTGGTTCTTCACCAACTCGATAGCCTGGTCGGACAGCTGCTTCTGCACTTCTTCCGGTTTGGCGCAGTCTTGATGTTCTTCAATAAACAACTTATGATCTTCTGCGGAGAGACAAACAAGGTTAGCAGAGAAGCAGAGAAGAAACAGAAACATAATCAAGTCGGGTAGACCGCAACTCACCTTCCAACTTCTTGATGGTGCCCTCGGCGTTCTCCACAAACGCACGGCATTTCTCGTGCTCCTCAGCTAAAGCCTTCAGTTTATCTGCTGAGTAGGAATGGTTAGCGCAAAAAGAAAGCAGAAGCGGGCGTAAACATAAAACGCAGTAACCGCGCAGCTAAAAGCATACCTTTTACTTCAGCCAGCTGCTGAGTGCTATCATTGGCATTCTTGCTCGCAGCCTCCGCAGTTGCCTTCTCCTTTTCAAGTGCAGCAATTCGCCTCCTGGCGATAGCATGGTTCCAGAGGAGCACGCGATACAAATTGGTACGCTTCAGAACGCTATCCTGAGAAGCGGGAAGAGAACAAGTTAGGCAAAAGAAGGGGAGATTCACCCCGAGTAGGAGGCTACTCGGAGAGTATCCGTCTACTCGGCCAGAATCTCGGGGACTGGGTGATGGTAAAGGAAAATGAGAAAAGAGAGATGCTACTCGGAGAAAAGAAAAGATTCAACTCGGGAAGAACAAGTAAGACTTACTGCATAAGCTTGCTCGATGTCCTCGGCGTTCTTGCGGTGCAGGAACATCTTGGCGGCGAGAGTGGCAGTCTCGGTGGAGACTGTCATGGGTTTGTAACCCAGATCCACCTTGTTCCACTCAACGCGCATATGGTCGATTGCGCCCAACCCAAGGCCGTGCCAGTTGTCCGTGCCGAGAACCTTGCTGTCCCACTTGGCGTCGATGAAGCCAATGGTGTCGAGTACTTGCTCAAGGCTCCGTGATGTTATCGCTGAATCCTGGGCTCCCCGAGAAGCAATAGTGACGAGCTTGTTCTGGTTTGGAGCCGGGGGAGGGGAGTTCACAGCTACGGCCTTCCTTCCCTTATGAAGGGCAAGCTGTTTATCCTGGGGAGAGAAGCCGATCTTGTTTTGCTGGCTAACCTGCACCATGTAGTCCGGGAAGCAAGGCTGACCAGCAGCAGCAAGAGCGGCGGAGGTAGCAGTAGCGACCGGGCCGGGCGCGCGAATAACCAACTGCTTCTCGGCGCGCTGCTTCTCGGACCCCTTGGCCTTCTCTCCGTCAACCTTGGCCTTTGCCTTCTCGGTGGCCTCCACCTCGGCTGTTTTCTCCCCAGCTTCTGCCTTCTCGGCAGCTTCCTTCTCGGCCGCCCTCTTCTCGGTCTCCTGCCTCAAAGCATCCAGGGCCTGTTGCCTGGCTTGGTCAGTTGGTGGCGCCAGGGGCGCGCTGTCAGGTGCGCCAGTCGGCCGGGCGCTACTCGGTGTGGCGCCTGCCTGCGCGTCACTCGGTGGGTAGTCATCCGCCATAGTGGCATCCGTGGCGGTGGCGTCTTCTACCCGCTGCTCGGCAGCGGGGTTCACTTGGTCAGCAGCTCCTGTGCTTGGCTGCTCTGGCTCAGTCTCTGGCCGCTCAAGGGCGGTGTTGTCCTGCATCTCTTCGTCTTGCGTCTCCTCGGCAGTATTGGCCGGAGGAGACGGGGGCCTTTCCTGGTGTGCAGCAGTGTCCTGTGCTGCTGGTTCCGCACGGGACTGCTGCTCCGAATCCGCCCCTTGAGCATCAGTGCTCTGGGCATTGGCGGCCTCATCCTCGTCGTCATCGAGGTTAATAAGCGGTGCTGGCTTCTTGGCCTGATCTGGCTCGAGAGCAGCATTCGCGTCCATGGGAGGTCTGCAGAGAAGAAAGAATTCAGAAATTAGAAGAGAATTGGGGAAAATAGCACAGTACGAGAAGAAAGATAACAGAGAGGAAACTTACGCGCTGGTGGAGGCGAGCTTCCGCCTTGGTCTCTTCGCGACTACCTTGGTCGCTTTCTTCTCGGCTGGCTTCCTCTTTTTTGCTGGAGGCTCTGGGGCGCCACTGCCGGTACGCTTGCGGGTGTCAGGAGCGGCAACGGAGAGGGGTTTGACGACAAGGGCCGTATCGCCCCTGTTCTCGTCTTCATCCTCACCGTCATTCTCCTCAGCAACATCATCTATGAATTCGAAAGAGAAGAGGAGTGGATCAAAAACAGCAAACGATGGATTGGTACTTCTCGGAAACAAGCAAAATGAGTACGCAATTACCTTCGAATTCGTCCTCGGACCAATCGCGAAGAGATGGTTCGGCGTCGCGCTTCTCCTTTGTGGAGGAGTGTGGAAGGTTGATTTGATCTGCGGCGTCGAAGGAGGGCACGTCGTCCTCCTCGCGATCAGGAACCCAGTTGCCTTTGAAACTTTCGCAGCTCTCGATAATCTGGCGAGTGAGGACCTGAAGAGCAGAGAAGTGTCACTATCTAGCCGAGTAGCAGGATGGAATCCTACTCGGATGGGCATGCAAACACGAAGCATACTAAGCCTAAGCATGATTGCTGAATATCCTACTCGGATGGGCATGCAAACACGAAGCATACTAAGCCTAAGCATGATTGCTGGATATCCTACTCGGATGGGCGTGCAAACACGAAGCATACTAAGCCTAAGCATGATTGCTGAATATCCTACTCGGAAAGGCGTGCAGGTATTAAGCATACTAAGCCTACGAGTTGTTCCCGATTAGGCTACCCGGCAAGGCGTGCTGGCACAAAGCACATTAGGCCTAGGCTATTCGACTATGTATCCTACTATGCACAGAGGGCGATTGCTAGTCGGAGTTACCTACTCGGAAGGCATACGCAGAAAACAGAGTAAGGAGGACGTACCCGCTCAATCGGTTTCGCGCGGCTGTACGGGACGAACCCGTACTGCCAATTGTCGCTGAGGCTCATCATCAAGATGGCCCTTGCGTGCCCGGGAACATCAATGTTGTCGATCTCGATGGTTGTCGTCCTGGTGCGGTCGCGGAGGCCTCCCATGTAGCACATGAGATGGCAGCGCTCCTGCAGAGGCAGCACTCGGCGCTGGAACCAGCAAGCCACCGGATCGTCATTCTTGAGGCCTTGCTCTATCAGCCAGCCAAGCCTCTCCTCTATCTCGATGGCGTTGTCGTCATTGGCGGGCTTCTCCTTCCAGTTCTTCCCGGTGGGAGCACGGAGGCTCCAGGCGGGAAGGTTGATCCTGTCAGCTACCTGGGCCCCTTCGGTGGCGGGGATATTCTTCACGTAGAAGAATGTCTTCTGCCACATTCGGACGGAGTCCAACCCCTTGACACGGGGATGGTTGGTCCCCGACCGCTGCACCATCATGGCGCAGCCAGTGTCGGTGGCGCGGCCAACGCCCGCGCCGTCCTTCTTCCCGGTTGTCTGCTGGCGGAGGTGGAAGTACCTCAGCCAGGTATCCGTCGTCGGAAGGATGCCGAGGAAGGCCTCGCACACCACGGCGTGGTAGGCGAGGAAGACGACGGCGTTCGGCGGCAGATGATGCATCTGAAGGCCAAAGTGATCGAGAAACTTACGGAGGAATTCGGAGGCCGGCAGTCCAAAGCCGCGCTCGAAGTGCGACATGAACACGACGCGCTCACCCTCCCGTGGGGTTGGCACGGTTTCATCGCCAGGCGCCCGGCACTCCACGCCGGGAGGAACTCTTCTGGTATTCACGAGCCAGGCGAAATCTTCAGTGGTGACGGTTGAGCCCGCCCAGCCGGCTTTGGCCATCGTTGCAAGTAGGAGGAGTGGAAGAAATTGAACGGAGTTGGTGGGGCGAATTGAGTCCGCGGCGGCGCGAAAGCTTGCGCGGCGGCGGAGAGCTCGGTGGCGGAGGAAAGCAGAGGAAGAAAAAGGAATAATGCAAGGGAAGGGGAAAAGAAAGTTACCGGCGGGGGTATTTATACCCTCTCCACGGCTTTACCGTTACCATCGGCGTAGTGGGATCAATCGTGGCCATGATGGCTGTGTGGTGGGGCCTGTGGCCGATAGAAACGCACGCAAGCGCGGAACGCGCGCGTAACGGCCACAGTGGATCCCACGACCAGATCGTGGCCTATTATTACGATTGATGGGACATAACGAGCCGGTGGGCCCGCCCCGTAAAAACTGGGCGCGTGGCACGATGTGTCGTGGGCAGCGAAACGACAGGGTCGTGGATGCCTGACACGCGTCCGGCTGCGGCACGGACGGCTGGCTGGTGCTCTGCGCCGCAACGACTCAATTCAAGAAAATTCTCTAAGTCTTTTTACTCGGTTACAGAGTAGAAAGCAAGTGCTACTCGGAAGACAAGAGACGGAAGATACTTGTCAGAGTGCTACTCGGAGGCCGCTTACTCGGCATCTTGAGGTTCAAGGGCTATGAGGCAAAGGTTGGTTTTAAGCTGGCAGAGCCTAGTGAACGAGTTCACAAGGCTCAACCAGCTTCGGGGACTGCTGTCGGGGGGTTACCCCCGAGTAGGGTAAAGACAAGTGGTAAAGGCGTCTTACAGAAGAGAGGTTTTGTCGAGTAGCCGACTACCCGGTACCTGCTACCCGGTCGACAGCTACTCGGTTTCTCCTCAAGATGCCCGGAAGGAGATATCGGTCAAGTTACATCCATTCGAGTAGAATAGTTGGCCCGAGTACAATTGGCGGGAACAATTGGCGGGAACCTACTCGGGCCAGAAAGTCAAAGGAGCCGTTCTGACACAGGATCCCGCGTATCCTGGGTCCGTACTTGGCAGCATTCGAACTACTGTTCATCTGGGACCGGCCTGCCTGACAGTGACAGCATGGAAGCAGGCTGTGGCAGGATAAGGGGGGCCTACTCTGTGCTTAGGTACAGTGATACCAGTCTGTCCCTTTGTTTTGCCCAACGACTTTCTAGATACAGCCAAGATCAAGAACCAAAGGTGTCAGCGGGAACCCGGAAGAAGGACGATGTGCACACTATGTCGACATTTGTCCATGTTTGGACGTATCCGGCTGGGCACCATGTATATAAGGTGCCCCGCCGCCTCCTGCGAGAGGCACGGGCTACATCTAACGACATTCGATAGACATCCAGAGAGGAACACGTCTTGACCTAGTGCTTGCCCTAGTTCATCATCTAGAGAGGAGAGTGGCTACTCGGTAGCAGGAACATTGTACTGTGGCTACTCGGTGAGATACCAATATACACAAAGAAAGGCAGGAGTAGGGGTTTTACCTCCTCACGAGGGCCCTGAACCTGGGTAGATCGTGTTGTTTGTAGTGTTTACGTCGTACCTCACGCGGCTACTCGTCGCGTGATCCCTCCCCGAGCACCTCCAGCGTCCTTCGTCCCCACATCTTTAGCCATCCTATGGCATCTGCCGTGACACCACCACGACAGCACCGCAACCGCTCTCAGATCTACGTGATGTGGCGGCACCAGATCCTACCATCCAGATGGCACAGGATCCGGAGGACGACGACATTGCAGACTTCATTGCCGACGACTATGATGGCACAATGTTCATGCATCGGGATGAAGAACCCTACAATGACACGGAGGCTCGTGGTCTAGCTGGTCCCGTCGAGAAATCAAATTGCAAGCGTTTGTTTGGTTCTCAGGAATCGCCCCCTGTAGCTGGCGCCTTCACCGAGCCTCAAACGAGCAAGAGAATGGGTGGAATTATTTTCAGCCCTGGCACACTTCACAAGGCGGCTGGTGAGCAGTTTGCAGTCGGAGCCAGGAATATGGTTGATGGCAAGAGGCCGGCGAAGGCACGAAAAAGGAAAAACAACAAGCACGGTGCAACACAGCCGGCTCCGAAGACGATCCGGGCTATGGACGGGCCACCAAGACCCAAGGATATTATGTGGAGGACGCATATCAAGGGTATGCCGATGCTAACTAAGCGAAAGTTGAGGGTCGCCAGTGGGGATATGGTGAGTCTGCATGATGCTGTTTTGACATTAGAAGCGCGCTCCCTTAGTGAGAATGATAAGGCATACAATGTTTTCGTCGCCAAGGTGCCACTTGGGATGGGCTTCGTCGAAAAATTTCCAGCAGATCTGTTGTTTGTGCGGTTTTCTGATATCTTCAATATCTTTCACCTACATCGCCTTCACCACTCCTTGGTCCGCCTGTTTTCGCTTAGTATGGCATTGAGAATCCACATGAATGACATCTCGCGCATCGCAATTGTGGACCCCTACTACATGCGCGACAGCCACATCACAGAGCCTGGCGACCAACGAGTCGCATCAGAGTACCTCACCACCTTCATGCTAGCGAATAGTACGAAGCATTACTGTCTCATGCCTTTCTTTAGCGAGTAAGTACTCCTTTCGCTCGCTGCCATGAAATGCTTTCTTATATAGGTTATCATTGTGCTTCTCCAACATTCCTTTTGAATTGTTTTGCGCAGAGATAAATACTGCACACTCATCTCCTTTGAGCCAAAACTTTCACATGCCACGTATTTCGACTCTGATAGTGCGAACAAGAAAAACTACACGAACATCAAGAAAGTTATGGATGATGCTCTCAACGGGTATTTTTTAGCGGGAGGCACTTTCAAGAGGGCAAAGATCATTGATGACAGACACGTGTTCGGCCACAAAACGCAGTTCCCCTGTGTGAAGCAGCCGACTGGGAGTAACAAGGATGCGTACTACGCCCTCTATCACATGAGGGCGTTCGTACGAGATCAGCAGAACCTTGCACTGCCATCAAGTGAGCTCAGAGAGTGGGCCTCAAGATTGGCTATGATCCAGGATGACAATCTCGAAGAGTCCTTCTTTCATATCCAACAGCAGTTTGCAACAATCATCGTTAACGATGTCTACACAAAGGGGGGGATCTTCTACACCGGCCTTCAACCGCCTAACAAAGACATAGACGATCGCCTAGAGATGCAGGGTGACTATAGGCCATGGACGATGGTGTCAAAAGATGGCATCATACCTCCTCCTTCAGGTGTTTCCTAATTACCATTTTCTTTACTCTTCCTCTCCTTGCCGTTACTTTTCTCCATTGCATTTGTGTGCCTTCTCCTCTTCTCTCTTCAGCCTATAAGGTAGCGTGAGATAGTTGTTCTGCTTGGGTGACAACAATTGTGTAAGTTTTTTATATTAAAATTGCATGTACGTTATTTATTGAAGCAATTTTTATGCTACCCTGTCAAAAATTCTATTCGACACCTATTTGGCAGTACATAAATAATTGTTTTAATAAATTTAGCTTATATCGTGATGCACTATATTCATTGGTAGATTTAATGAATGGGCTTACATCCCAAAATACAGACATACCTCGATTAGAAACCATAAAACCATCAATTACCTAGTGTTTTTCCTTTTTGTGATGGAGACATGTTTTAATTAGCTTAGACATGCTGCGTAGAAAATGTTTGCTCGGTACCATGTGAGTATCTTTTCTGGAGTGAGGTGGGTTTTTTGGAGTTCGGTGGCTTCAACATGTGTAATCTCTCTATTTTTAGATGATGCCATTCTGGCCTCATGCATCATGGTCTTTGTAATATGTACTTCGATCATGAATATTATTACAAAGCCAAACAATGTTATATATTTTGAAAATAGTATTTAGGGCGAATTTACAAATATATTATAATAAAACATCTAATCTCATTGTCTAAAATATATTATTAGGCAAGCTGTTGAAAGTTTGACTTTATTAGTATCCAGATTGAAAAAACCTAAAGAACCAAAGGAGTAACCAAATAGTATTTTTATTGCTGACATGGTAGATTAAAATTTCTCTACTGAATACTGACATACCACAATCTGTAATTGTGTATGTTTTTTTAATTATGTTCTAACAATATTTCAATACAGCTTTAGCGCCAAAACTAAAATGTTAGACACGTTTAAGAGACAATTTTAGGACACTAAGAATTTCCAAAATAAGGAAAAAAAATCATATTTATGTGTGTATGCACCATCTCTGAAACAGCTTACAAAAAAGGAAGTAAAAAAGGCTGCCAAACTTAGTTTAATGTACACCAACCTCATCGTTAGTGAGAGCCACACACCAATTTTCATATTGTCATGCAAGCAGGTTTAACCTAGCTATTGGCATACTTCGCCGAGGTGTTTGGAAAATGAGTAGTAGAGAGACGTATCTTGATACATTGGCCTAATCTGTTGTAGATTAAAACATCACTTTGGACTATATATATGTGCTGGTATGCTTTGTCTAGTAGAAATTTTGTCGGGTAGAATAGTGCTATCAGTGATAAGTGCCGTTTAATCTTACTGCTATTGTGCACTGACAATGGACATGAGAATCTGAGGATAGGCCTGTACTATGGTGATAGATGTTGCCAATCTCCAACTCTGACCAGTCTACAAATATGGAAAAATAAATATCAGGATATGGACCAAGAAAACAGAAATGTACCGCTGTTTGGTGTACTCGCTTTTACCGTCTAGTTTCGCTGAGCTACCTATTTAATCTATACTACAATCGGCCGGTGCGTAGGAGTTCCATCTGTAATGTTGACTCCTCGTTGTTGAGAATGACCTATGCCGAGCAAAAACTGGGTACCTGACAGAGTTTACATTGCTTAAACGTCTTTCCTTACCTAGTTATTGCCTACTACTAAAAGTATGTCAGAATCAAATAGTAGCCTTGCGCTTCCATCCAGTCGCTGCCCTACCCTTGTATGCACCAATTCACCGTTGATTTTGCATGTGTGTATGCACAGGCAAGCGGAGGCTCAATGTATTTTTGATTGATTCTGTTCCTTAGGACGGAAAGCTCTAGTAAGAGTACTCCGTATCATAAACGTCTCCCCGTTTCTTTTTCTTTTGGATATGCAATGCTAATTAATTATGTAGTCACGTCCGGTCAAGAGTCCAGGTTGTATCCTAAGTTTCCATAGTCCTGTAGCACGTGCTTTAGACATTCAGTGCACAAGAACTTCAGAAGCACCAGATGCTCTCTGGTGGGCGAGTAACGCGTCTACTGTATTTCATCAAGGGCTGATGACGCTCATAATTTAGCTCGAAAGGATAAAACTGCACCGAACCAGCCAACGGAACATGTTTAATTTATTATTGTGCACATGTGATCTCTTATATCCCGTCGTTGACTAATGCTATATCTCATGTTTTGCAGATGCCGAGGGTTTACGTGGTCTTTAGGGGTAGGGTTCCAGGGATCTATGCCCATTGGGAGCAGTGTCACAAGCAAGTGACGAGGTTCAGTGGCAACTCTTACAAAAGCTACAATAGTATGGCGGAGGCGGAGGCTCGGTGGATGAAGCACAAGCTAGAGGAACGTGATCAGAGCAATATGAACCGGATGAAGACCTTTGCTCTCTTGCTTGCCGCCGTGACCGTGCTTCTGATCTATTTCTTTTGTTGGTAGTATAGGTGACTATCACCTACTTATTGTGTAATGTGATGAATCGATGAACTTGTGATGGACGACTTGCTACTAGCTAGCTAGATTATGTGTTGATGAACTTGTAATATTTTCAAACTTGTCACTATTTCGGGTTTTAGCTATGAGTGAGATGATGAACTAGATTGTGACTATGATCATCTTTGTCTATTTATACTACTTTGCAATCTGCTATCTGAATTGTATAACCTGTATAAATACATGTATAGATACCCGTATAAATACGTGTGCAAATAAAACTGTGTAAACGTATGCAAGAATCAGTGGCGTATCCCCAAAGGAATCAGTGGCGCATCCAAAAGGAATCAGTGGCACAGAGCATCAGTGGCGTATCAGTCTGGTGAGCCACTGATTCCGTAAAGTACATGCATACTCTGGAGAATCAGTGGCGCATCAAAAAGGAATCAGTGGCGCAGAGCATCAGTGGTGCATCAGTATGGTGCGCCACTGATTCCCTAGAGTGCATGCATACTCTGGAGAATCAGTGGCGCACCATTGAGGAATCAGTGGCGCATGACATTGGTGCGCCACTGATTCCCTGGAGAATCAGTGGCGCAATAGTAGTGGCGCACCATGGTGCGCCACTGATGCCCAAAATGGTGCGCCACTGATGCCCAAAATGGTGCGCCACTGATGCAAATTCGGTTCGAAATATATACCATTTTTTGTCTTCGGATTAGATAGAGAAAGAAAAAGTAGAAACAACTAATCACTCAAATAGAGAACGAACAAGAGAGCGACGTACGCCTGTGCTCCGCGTGGTGAGCAGGAGCGACCCTCATGGGAGACAACGAATGCGTTCAGGGAGCTTCACGTGCTGCGTGTGGAGGCAACGACGCGCGTGCGCTCTGGGAGGGCGCCCTTTTCCTCGTAATTTGGAAAATATTAGAAATAATACTTTTTGTCTTAGAAAGGGAAAGACTCATGGAACCTAATAAATATATTGAACAATTATGCTAGAAGTTTGTGCTCTATATATGATATATTTTAGTCTTGTTGCTACATGAATTTTAAACACATTCCTTTCCAACATGCGTGCAATGATAATGAAACCTTATGTTACTACGCATAGGGAAATTATTATTTCTATGATGTAGAACAAACTGGAGAATTTATTACTTGGAAGGATGCTTATGAAATTGTTTCTTTGCTTGAAAATATTGATGATGCTCTTTACAAACCTCAAATTTTTTGTTATGCTTAAAATTTTCGTTGATAATTATTATATTACCGAATATCTTAAGAGACCCTCTTCTCCAAAAGAAGAAACAGGTGCCTTATAGAAACCTATGGAAGAAAGAGTTAATAAAACTTGGAGCACATTTGATGAAAAAGAGGAGGAGAGTGAAGGACAAAGAAGGATTTAACTTGTAATGAAAGTGTCTCTTTAACTCTTAAATTAAGTGATTTTCCTCCATCCTTACCTAAGGAGGATGAATGACATATTGATGAAAGTGATGATCATATGGACTCTTTTGAACTATCTCTGTCTGATGAACTTTATGCTTGCTATACTTATGACCATGATGCCCTTATCAATGATACCATTAAGACTCAACAAAAACCAAAAGGAAACAAAAAAATCTTTTACTACTGTAATTTATCATGATCTATGCAATTGTGATGAATTCAATGATGCTCCATTATTTATGCCTCCTATTGATATTTATGATAATGAGGAATTTTATCCGGGAAAATGTATATGATAATACTCGAGATGATGGTTCTATGTTGATTGATGATATTAATTATAATACTACTGAAAATGGGATTATAGGGCTCTCAACTTTAGTTAGGAGTCTCATTCCTTTGGAGAGTGATCAATCATCCTGCTATAATATTTTCAAAAGTGGATTTAGATAGATAAGGACTTTAAATAATGCTGCTACCACTATTTCGGAGAGTGATAAGATTCATGTTCTTGTGAATCATGAAAAGCATGCTTTGTGTGATAGTTATGTTGCTGAGTTTATTCATTATTCTACTAAAAATTATTTTGAAAGAGTAAAATATGGTACAGGAAATCTTCATGTTACTATGTTTCTCTTATTTACGTTGAAAGTTTTAGGGATGCTCTTGTTATGTCTTACTATGTTATTTGCTTTGTTTTCAATGATTTTTTTTACAATATCCCAATTCATAGGAAGAGGTTTAGACTTAAATGTGTTTGATATATGCTTCTTGATGCTTCTTTTGTGTGAATTCTTATTTTTTTTATGTGAGCATCTTTTGAAATCATCAGCCTATCTTGATGGCTATAAAGAAAGAGCTTTTGGAAGAAAACCCACTCGTGTTGGTTTAGTTGTTGATTCTATAAACACTTTTGTTTATCCTTTTATGTTTGTTTTCGTGCCAAGAGTATGCTTTGGTGTTTTGATAGTGTTAAGTTTTGTTTTGCTGTCCAGAAACATATTTTTTGAGGCCCACTATAAATTTCTTTAAAAATCATCAGAACATAATTTTGATCTGATTTTTTGTGTGAGAAAATTTGGACTTATTATATCCCTTTCATTAGTTTCAAGTTTTATAATTTGTGGAGCAACAATACCTCATTTTATTCGATCTTTACTGGTTGTTCTATTTTTGATAGATTTTTGTCTTTATTTTACATTACCTCTTTACGAGCGTTGATTGAGATTCTCTAGAGAATGAGAGCCACAAATAAGGATTATTAACAATATTTAATGGTAAATTTAGTTCTTTACTGTGTGTCTACAGTACTAAAGTGAATTTGATTTAATGAGTACCATCCCCTCTATAAGTTCATGAGAGGTTCTGTGTGAAGAATTTTTTTGATTATCACGAGAGAGGATGTTGCAAGAAGAACAAGAAGGTATAAAATCTCAAAATTGGAGGCACCCCACTGATATATTCAAGAATACCGAAGCATCTAGGCTTGGAGATGCCCAATGCATCCCCTTCTCTATCAATAAATCATCAGGTTGTCTCCATTGAAGTTATATTTGTGTTGCTTTCCACATTATGTGATGTTCTTGGAGTGTCATTTTGTTTTGCTTTCAGTTTTTTTTGTTATGCTTTCTAGTCATTACAATTTTTTATCCTAGCATTCTAGTTTGGGATAGAGACACACTCTGCTTTTTCATATAATACTCTTGTTATGCACTTATATTTCTAGAGTATTTAACTTTGGTTTTGTTTAACTCTTGTTTTTCACTTATATCTTTTTAATAGTTGTTAGCTTATTTTATAGAAAGTGTTTAGAAATCTCTTAATTCACTTATATTTGTTTGGAGAGTTTTTCAAATAAGTTAATCGGTGTCGGGTTGGAACTAGAAAATGTCACGGATGTGGTAGTGATATAAAAAATCTTTCATAGTCTTGTGGGTCATTGAACTTTGATAACTTGATTCTTAGTTGTTGTTTTGAGAAAGTAAATAAATTTATGTGTAGACCTTCTGGTCAGATAAGTTATGACTCGTTAGTGGATTTGTGCCGATAAAATCTGTGTCGTACTACAAACACAATTAATTGCTGAAACGTTAACTGTTCTTGATATTTTTTTCTTGTCATCTAGTAGTTTGTGATAACATGGTTACATGCTAAGATCGGGGAAGCTAATGGGAGACTTGTGTTGCTACCATGGTCCCTCTCAGGGTAATTTTTAATCATGTCATGTTGTTGAAATTGTTGGTTATTTGCAATAAAATTGTGAATTATTTTTTACTAATGATGAGCTACGGTTTTGGCACTTCCACCATCCATATTTGCTAACTTCTTTGATGATGTGCATTTCCCTTTCTCAAATATAGAGTAGGTTCATACTTAGCTGGTACATTCAAACCCCATGGGAGGACTTCCTCTTGTTCTTTTATACATAATTATATACATCTTCCTTAAAACATCCATCATACCCACCAACAATGGCATTTCTATAGTTGTTCTGAGATATGTTGCCATGAACATTCCATCTTATATTACATGACTTGATGTCATTCTTCATTATTATACTACTTTTCATGATCATAAATAGCTGAAATAATGATTTATGGTGCTTTGTCATTATTCATTTATTCCAGGTTACGCTAGATCATTACAGATCCCGCTACACTATAGAGGCATCCAGTTTATACATCATGTATTATTCTTTATTCATTATGAGTACCAAAAGAGTGTTGATTCTTTTTCATATAGAGTCTTGCACCTACCGGTGAGGATATAAAAAAGAGTCAAAAAACTGAACAAAAAAGTCCCAACGAGTATAATTGAGAGAAACTAAAAGAACCACCAAGGAAACCAAATATATATAAAGAAGGGACAATATTACTATCCTTTATTGCACACTTGTGTTTATGTTACCACTATTATTTCAGTTTGTACAGAGTTTTCATGTTTCACTCGTATAAATGTGGGGATCCTTTCATTGTAGAACTTGGATTCTATATTCCAGTGATGAGCCTCCTCAAACGCGCTCTAGGTCTTCATGAGCAAGCAAGTTGGATGCACCCCCGCTAGTTCTATTGGACATCTTTTATACACTTATAGCTCTATGAGGATCCGTTGTGTGATAAATACTACTTCTTGCATATTCGATTATAAGACTTGCTCATGTTTAATGATTATTTAAGCTTTGTGATACTTTTTCCAATTAACCTTCCAAACCTCCCATAATGTTTGCTTACCATAACACCCGGATGCCATTACCAAAAGCTCTCGCTCACTTATTGATTAAAACTTCAAAACTGTTGATTCATAATGGTCATAATTAGAAGAATCTGAAGAAGTTACAAGCACCACATAGCATGTTAAGAGTCTTGGAATATGATCATTTTTTCACCAAGAAAAAAAAAATCAAGATTGAAGACCACTGGTGTGTAGTCCTCGTCCATACGAGATCAAAGAGCTGAAGAACATCCAAAACAAAGTTTGTTTAAAGAAATAGCGGACAAAACAAGATTTACATACAATACTGTCTAACGACCACTAGTACGGTGCCATGCGGCCGTACCACGGGTTCCCGGCGATGGAAATCACCCCAACTTCCGCGATTCACTAGTACAGATTGCCTCATCTGTGGGGGCACCAAATAGCTATTATGTGGCGCACCACGGGGCCTCAGGGGTGCGCCACGGAATACACGCCATTAAAATATGCGCCACAGAAATATTTGCTTCTATGGCGCACGCCCAACATGCGCCACAGAAAGTGAAGTCTATGGCGCACCAGGTACATGCGCCACAGAATGAAGAGTTGATTCTGTGGCGCACCATGTGGTGATGCGCCATAGAAAGTGATGCGCCACAGAACGTTTCGCTGGTGCGCCACAGAAAAGAATGTACTTTTTCGAAATTTAATTTTTTTCTGGTGTATACAGTTTAAATATACATGAATTATACAGTTTGAATACGCGGCAGTGATATTTGACAATATATAACATACTACTGTTATTTGACAAAGATATAAGTCACACATTACTTAATTACAATAGTGATACATAGATACATAGTGCAAAGTATCGAATTTGCCTCAAAGTGATCGAGTCAAACATCATCGAACAATTGTCACCACATAGTTACTCGAGTTGTCAAGTTACAAAAATGCCTAAGCTAAGATGAAATAGACACAAGCATGGCGACTATGGTGAGCAAGAACGGTAGCTTGATGGAGGTCTTCATCTTGTTCTTCTGTTTCGACTGGTGGTCCACAGAAATGCCATATTCTGTGGCGCACCAGGTGGAATGCGCCAAAATGTGGCTTCTGACACTCAGTCCAATGATTGGGGTTGGCCCCACGTAGTTTCTGTGGCGCAGCTTGCTTCCATGCGCCACAGAATTAGAAATTTATGTGGCGCACCAGTGGCCATGCGCCACAAAACTATTTTTCTATGGCGCACGCATTGAGGATGCGCCACAGATGCTATTCAATAGAATGACACTTCTCTACTAGTGATTGTTCACCAATTTTGACCATGTTCAAGCGTTAACCTTCGTAAACTCATTAGGTGGGTTTTGGGTGTCAAAGGGGACTCATCTAGATCCCTTGGATCAAGATGTGGCCACCTATATAAGGAGGGTAGGCCCTAGATCCAAATCAAAAGTTCATTCGATATCGCCCCCACACGGTTGCCGCCGCCTCACTGCCATCTCCATCACAGAAACACCAACTCACCATTGAAAATCAAGGCAAGACTTGGTAGGAGGACAAGACATCTGCGTCATCATCTATGCTAGCGTCATCGATTCATCCATCATCTCGTTGTAATCTCGTACCTTTTTGTAGATTGCTTTGTGTACTTGTCTAAACATTCATCCATTATTCATATGTTGCACCGTACGATGTCTTGTACTTTACTATTTGAATAGTTTATTTGTGGATATGGATGAAGCCTAGTTTCTCTATTACTTGAAAGAAGGAATTCTTAGTCTTGAACTGTATATTGTGTAGTAATGATTTTTCCTACTATTGTGAGATGTGCACCTCAAAATATATGCCTACAGGTCACGAAAGGTTGTTGGTGTTGGTGCAATGCAGAGAGTTGAGTGGAGAAACAGTGACAGAAAGTAATCCCTCCTTTCTGCTGACCATCAACACGAGAAGAACCAAGTTCACATAACCAATACCGCATCCATGGAGAGACCCTTAAATATTAGTGCTAGTAGGCGCATCACCTATAATCTGGGCTAGTAGTTGTTGTGAGTGGTGTGTTTCCTAGAGGAACTCAAGGCACACTTATATGGAACTCCGCCTTTACAAAAAATATGTTAAATAATAACAAACCTTCCAATCATTAATGTGAGTACTAGTGGTGATTTCAGACTCCCCTATAGCGTCACTTGTTGCATTCTCTTCATTTTACTTTCAATTTTGTTTTACTTTATTTAGTTATCTTATATTCTTGTTTACTAGTTACTATAAATCACTCCTTTACTATTGTCATGTTAGCAACATATCGAGTAAACTATTTGTAGAGGCCCCAGACCGGTAGGTCCAAAACCCCTCATATGCATTCATTCACGATCCCAGAAGAACCAGTCGTGAACAACATACGTAGTTGGCATACAGAATACATCATGCATTACACGAATATAGAGTCTTACATAAATGGTCACATGACCAAGTTCTTAGCAACTGTCACGCAGGACAGACATTCAAAGCAAACACAGCGGAAGACGATAAGCATAGCGTAGTAGAACCCGAGTCACGCCTCATCCTACAGGCTGCTGACTGGGAGACGATCCTAGTTCGCAGGTTCATCAGTGTAGCACTCCTCCTCATAGTACTCCTCCTGAGGTGGCTCCTCGTAGTCTGATAAGTAGATACTAGGGGCGAAACCAAATGAGTACGTTTGAATGTACTCAGCAAGACATCCTTTATTAGCTTACAATAATGCATACATGCTTATTTGGTGGAGTGGGTAGGCCATACATATGGTTCAGCTACCCATGACAGATGAAAGATGTGCCATGGTTGATTCTTCAAGTTTACCTCTTTGTAAACAAAATCATTTAAAATAATGTAGTTTTGCTCTCGTAGATATCACATATCTTGGAGGTTTTATAATTCTTTTGGAAAAGAAAGTTTTTCTTTTCAGAAACTTTTAGTAACAGTTTCTTTCTCATCGGTATCTCGCAGATACCAAGTCATTCCTCCACAGTACCTCTCAGGTACAAAAGCCTTCCTTCAAAACCTCTTTTGAAAAGTTGACACAATACTAGCTACATGGCCATTCAACCGTCCATATCCGAGGACGCGGCTATCTCGAAATAGTATTACTCTGCAGAGGTGTACACATTTCCACTAGATCCAGAGTCCGCCATGAAACAACCATGGACTGTTCCCAACCTATGAGAACATCAGATAACTGGTCTTGACTATCCACTCTGTACAAGCTAGTACATGACTATCTCTTCAATTGGGGTTACCCTCCCTGGCAAGCCATGTCCCACATCGCCTAACAGGAGACCCAACTGCTGCATCCGGAGGGAAAATTAATCCCACACTTTAGGTGTCCCGTATACTCACTCCTAGCGACACTTCGGTTCGGAGGATCCAATCCCCTATAGCCTTTGAGATAGCACATATACTAACCATAACAAGCTTTTAATCAAGCCCCTACCCATATTGGGGTAAAGTGGCAGTACGATAATGGTTGTCCAGCGAAGACTAGGTTATGTGTCCTTTGTAAACATTTCTCATAAAAATTCCCATCGTAACAACCCTTCCGGTAGACAGGGTCTCACCCTTCTTCCGGGGTTTTCCTTCCATAAGGCCTTTGTTTACAAAAACACATTTTATTTAGTTCACTTAAGAACTCAATTTTTAAGTGGGTGTGTGGTATTTATATACCATTTAGTGGCTAAGGGCTTGGTAATACCAAGTTGACTACTATTATGATTCCTTATACTAGTAATATTAATAGTAGTAGTATTCACACAAAAATAGTTTTTGAAGGTATAGTTTTGTGAAACTTCAGAAGTGAAAAGCATGCATGATAGATAATGATAAGTGTTTATACAGCAAGCATTAGGATGGCTTGCCTTGGTACAAGTGATGGTCCTGATCCTGAAAGTAACAGGAGTTGCAATACCCTTCTTCAGCAAATCCTTCCTCCTCGTTTTCTAACGTCGTAAAAGAAATAAAAAAACATACTTTCAGAACCTAACAAGGCAAGCAAATGCTACAAGTAATACATACAGCAAGCAATCAAGAAGTATCACCCAAAGTTCTCAATTTTTCCCTTAAGAAAATTGGCATAAAAACTATAGTTGAAAAATCTGCTTTTTCCTAGTGTTTATGTGTGGCCAAAATAATGATTCTTAGTTAAAAACACTATGGACCAGTGGGGGTAAGCACATGTTACTAGACAGTAGGGTGTCACATAAAACACATTTTGATGTCTACAAAATCCCACAACAATCTCTATGGCTAGCACACATAATTTGCTAAATTACTCAAGTAGTGAAATAAGCTCATGACAACAAGTCAAACCTATTTTCCACCATGAGGCAAACATACCAGTGGGTGTTCCACTAGCAATTATGCTCACCAAGAGGTTAATAAGCCTCTGGTCACTTTTGTAAAAGTGCTCAAAACAAACAAACAAGCACCCAAAAACTCCTACTCATACTAGTAGAAAATTTAGGAAAACTACTAGACTAGTTTATGCTATACTAGCTAATTTTATGCACAAGTGTGCAAGCTATCAGAGTAAAAATACTCCTCTAACCAGTACCATAAATGCTACTGGATCTCACAAAAATGTCATAAAAATATAGCTAGGAAACAAGGAGAAAAATGCTTAAAATGCTACACATGTGAAGGGATTCATTTCTAGTCACCCAAGGCTACTCATGCTTTTGTGCTACTTAAGAGGAAAACTATCAGAGGTGAAAACCCTAAGGTAATAATGCCACAAGGACATTCCATTCTCTGGTTTTCAACACCAAGGATCCATATTTTTCCCTAAGGGAAAATAAGACAAAAGCATACATGAATATCCTAGTGGGAAAAATCTAGTCCTCAAGCATTTCTATTTTAAACCTATTTCAAACACAAACACCAAGCATCCAGAGGTGCTATGACAAAAATAACAGTACCTAAATGGCACTGGTTCCATGGAAAATAATCTAGCAACAAGCCTAAAATTCATTTTAAAGATCTACTCAAAGCATACATAAAAATCTAGCTATTAGCAAGACCTATGCATTGAAAAATAGTCCTAAAATTCTACCACTCAAACCAATTATTTTAACATGCTCATATAACTTGTACATATCATAAACACACTGGAAAACAACATCACAAGCAAGAACACATCATTTGCACCTTACAAAATTAACATAGAAAGCAAGATCTAGAATTAAAAAGTAGACAGAAAGTAACCAAATCTTGTTCTGTTTCTCTAATTTTTTTTGTGGCTCCAAAAAGTAAATCCTTCTAGGATTTGATAGTCCTTATCACTAAAAAGCCTCTCCAATTTGCCTCACTCAAAAATAATGTCCCAAACTCCCCCTAAAAATCATGGAATAGCTCACTGATGTTTTACCAAAATGGATGGCATTTCCAATTGGCAACTCACCTTGGTGCAAACTAAAATTCTACTGGTAGGTATTGAAAAGGGCTTTCCAAAACAGTTGAGTTTGCTCAAAAATGTTTTGTATTTTTGAAGTTCTATTCATTTCAAGTTTTAGGGTACTGTCTGGCATATGATTTATAGAAAAATAATAAAAACTCTAAACATGGTTCTGCAAGTGGGAGATGGTTGATATTTTGTATGTCCACGAGTACAAAAATTATCAAGCTAAAATAAAAAGGTTTGCTACCTTTTCCAAGCCTAAAGCTAAGACCTAGTTAATCTGCCAGAATATTGTCATTTTTATTTTTAACAGAAACATGCCCAAACGGGCCCGATCTGCTGCGCACGGCCCAGCTAGCACGCAGCACAGCCCGCCTGCGCGCGCGCACGCGCGAAGCGAAGCGTTCAAAGGGGGCCGTCGATTCGCAGATCGACGGTCCCTGTGCGTTCTTCCTCCCCGCGCTTCTCTCCTCTCTCTCTCTCTCGACCCGCGGTCGAACACCTAGCAGACGTGGACAACGGCTCACCTAGGGCTCGCGAGAGGTCGTGGGTTGGTGCAGGGTCGAAGGAGGGTGGCCTGGGCGTTGCTGTGGCGCGGTTACGGGCGATGTCGAAGCGTGTGCACGGCGGCGGCTCGACGGCGTCCCGCGGCGGCTCCGAGGACGACGGCGACGAACCTGCAAACGAGGGAGGGCCAAATGATGTCAGGGAGGTAGGCTAGCTCCAGGGGGTTGCAAAGGAGGAGAAAAGACGGTGGGAGAGGCAGTGGTCGCGGCTGCCACCTCAAGCTCGATCTGCTCGGTCTGGGAATGGCCACGGCCTGCCTCGCTCGCAGAGAGCGAGTGAGCAAGCGAGAGCTCGATGGGGTGGGCAAGTGGAGTGAGGACAGTGCTGTGGCGAGAGGGTTTGGCCACTAGGGCTTTGTAGGCACGAGGCCAAGGTGGGGGGCTCGGGTTGGCACGGCATGGGCATGCCCTTGCCCTTTGGGGTTTCTCCACAGGTGGCCTTGCTTCCAATAGGCTCCAAGGGGTCAAGCCAGTACCATTTGGTGAGCTAAGCCACAGCAAGGGTCAAGGTATGGGTAAAAGAGAAGGAAAAACACTATTTCAACTACTCTAATGACATCACACATTAGTCAAATGCCACCTCATATTTCTCTCTTCCTAGCCGGCCAAAAGGGGATCCAATGCCACCTTCTAGAAGGTTACTAACAAGGTTTTCGAATTGGCAAGGTGGCCTGGCTTGGATCAGTGCACAAAGGCTAAAAACTTCAAGTCCAAAAGTGTATTCACTGTTCTGTCAGAAAATTCAGTTTAGACAGTTTCTGAATTTTTCTAAGTGCTGGAAAAACAGACAGAGATAGGAAAAGTTGGGCTTGTTTTCACCAAGCAAACAAGCTCTAAAATGAGTGATTTAAAATGCTCAACAAAGAAAAACTATCCAAGTTTCAGATCCAACCATTTGATTTGAAAAAGAATGGGTTTATGGCTCTGAAAATAAATGGCAAAGTAGGTACTTTCTCTGTTTTTAAAATGTCTAATTTTCTGCCTTAACAAGATGGCTCAAAAACCATCATGGCATTGTGTGTTAATTTTCTTTGTAAGTTTTTCCAAGAGTGTAATATTGTTGTACTCATTACAGAGAGTAGTTTTGATCAAAGAAAATCCCTAATTGGATATTCCTTGTGATGGAAAACAAGGGTTGAAAACAGCTACTTGGCTGTTTTCCAGGGCAAAAATTATATTGGAAAAATCTAATGGAATCTCTTCCAATTAATTTTATTTCAAGTTCAAGTTGATTTCTAATCATTTATAACACATTTTCAAGTTGGAACAAAGGGTCACCTCAAGTCTTGAAAAATAATCTCTTAAGAACCTTAGTGGAAAACAAAATATAAAACAATGTGTTTCTTAGGAAAAAAACTCCTCAAGTGAGTGAAAAGAAAACACACCATTAATATTGCATAGATAAACTTTACTACACCAACATGTTGTCCACTTAATTGCATTACAAAAGTCTTAAGAGGCTTGCTAAATTACTATTATACAAGTGCTTAAAAACAGGGGTGTGACAAATCTCCCCCCCTTAAAAGAATCTCGTCCCGAGATTCGCGGGTCTAGGCTTTAAGAAAATCAGGGAACTCCTTCCTGATATCATCCTCACGCTCCCAGGTAGCTTCTTCCTCAGAGTGATTGGTCCACTGAATCTTAAGGAATTTTATAGCACGCCTCCTGGTAGCACGCACAATTTCCTCGAGAACCCGCAGGGGTCTATCACGATAAGTCAAATCATCATTTATGTCAATGGTCCTGAAATCCACGTCTTGATAGGAGAGATCTTTCTCCGGTACTTGAAGACATTTCCGGAGCAATGACACATGGAAAACATTGTGAAAGGCAGATAGCTCCTCAGGTAATTCTAACTGATAAGAAACTTCGCCACGACGTGCCAAGATCTTAAAAGGACCAATATACCTGGGGGCCAGCTTTCCTTTGACATGGAAACGCTGCATCCCTTTGAGTGGCGTAACACGAAGGTACACAAAATCTCCGATGCTGAAAGAGACATCACGACGCTTCGTATCAGCATAACTCTTCTGACGAGATTGAGCTGTCTTTAAACGTTCCCGAATAAGTTGGACTTGCTCCTCTGCAGCCTTCAAAGTGTCCACACCAAAAACCTGACTGTCTCCAGTCTCAGTCCAATTTAAAGGTGTACGGCATTTACGTCCATACAGAGCTTCAAAAGGGGCCATTTGCAAGCTAGACTGATAACTGTTGTTGTAAGAAAACTCTGCGAAGGGCAGACAGTCTTCCCATTTAATCCCATAGGACAACACACAAGCACGGAGCATGTCTTCCAGAATTTGGTTCACACGCTCTGTTTGTCCATCAGTCTGCGGGTGATAGGCTGTGCTAAAAGCTAATTTGGTTCCCAAACTCTCGTGCAACTTCTTCCAAAATCTAGATGTGAACTGTGTACCTTGATCAGATACAATCCTGCTTGGGACTCCGTGTAGGCTGACAATCCGAGAAATATAAAGATCAGCGAGCTGATCTCCACGATATGTGGTCCGGACAGGAATAAAGTGAGCAACTTTCGTGAGCCTGTCCACAACAACCCATATGGAATCATTTCCTCGGCTGGACCTAGGAAGTCCAGTGATGAAGTCCATTCCCACTTCATCCCATTTCCAAACAGGCACTTGCAATGGTTGGAGCAATCCAGCGGGACGCTGGTGCCCGGCTTTTACTTGCTGGCAGACATGGCACTTGGCTACAAATGAAGCAATCTCTCGCTTCATTCCATGCCACCAGAATCTCTCTTTCAGGTCTTGATACATCTTTGTTCCTCCAGGATGGATAGAATACATGGTCTCATGAGCTTCGACCATGATGGTCTGCTTGAGATCAGATTCAGAGGGAACACAAATACGGCCTTCATACCATAATCCCCCATCAGCATCGACGGTAAACCCAGCAACCTTTTCCTTCTCCATGCGGGCCTTAATACCATCAATACTTTTCTGGCCTTTCTGCGCTTCTTTGATTTGGTCAACCAGGGTTGGTTTAAGCTCTATGGCGTCCAACATGCCATAGCTGACCACTTCAATGCCAAGCTGGTCTAGCTCTTTCCACAACTCGGGTTGCCTTACTAAAATCATAGCATTTAGAGAGGCCGGCTCTCGACTAAGAGCATCAGCAACCACATTTGCCTTTCCAGGGTGATAATGAATACTCAGATCATAATCTTTAATGAGCTCAATCCAGCGGCGCTGCCTCATGTTGAGCTCACGTTGAGTAAAGATATACTTTAAACTCTTATGATCCGTGTAAATTTCCACTCTCCTTCCCATAAGAAAGTGCCGCCATGTCTTGAGAGCATGAACAACGGCAGCAAGCTCTAAGTCATGAGTGGGATAATTCAACTCGTGGGGCCTTAACTGGCGGGATATGAAAGATATCACCTTCCCTTCTTGCATAAGCACGCTTCCAAGACCAAGCTTTGAAGCGTCAGAATATACGTCGAAATTCTTGGTGACATCCGGCATTATAAGGATTGGGGCAGACACCAGTCGGTGCTTCAACTCCTTGAAACTCTCTTCACATTTGTCCGTCCATAGGAACTTACTATCCTTCTTGAGCAACTGGGTGAGGGGTCTGGCTATACTCGAGAATCCCTGAACAAACTTGCGGTAATATCCTGCCAAACCCAGAAAGGATCTGACTTCAGTCTGGTTGGTCGGAGCAGCACGCTTCTCCACAGACTGAACTAGAGCAGGGTCAACAGATATTCCTCCCGCAGATACTACATGTCCAAGAAATCCGACTTCCGTCAACCAGAATTGACATTTACTAAACTTAGCATACAATTGATGCTCACGAAGTGTTCCGAGCACAATTCTCAGGTGTTCTTCGTGTTCTTCCTCACTCCTCGAATATATAAGAATGTCGTCAATAAAGACCACGACAAACTTGTCTAGAAAATCCATGAATACCTTATTCATGAGATTCATGAAATAGGCAGGGGCATTGGTTAGACCAAAGGACATTACGGTGTATTCGTACAGCCCGTAGCGAGTGGTGAAAGCAGTCTTTGGAATATCAGTATCACGGACTTTCAATTGGTGATAACCAGTCCGAAGGTCAATCTTAGAGAAGATTACAGCCCCATTCAGCTGGTCAAACAGGTCTTCAATTTTGGGCAATGGGTATTTGTTCTTGATGGTGACATCATTTAACTTGCGGTAGTCCACACATAAACGAGTGGTACCGTCCCGTTTTCCCACAAAAATGATCGGAGATCCCCATGGCGATGCACTAGGGCGAATCAATCCTTTCCTTAACATGTCCTCCAGCTGGGTCTTCAACTCATCTAATTCCTTCGGGTTCATCCGATACGGTTTCTGTGCTATGGGTCCAGTTCCGGGCACTAACTCGATCACAAACTCGATATCCCGATCAGGGGGCATACCGGGTAACTCTTCAGGAAAAACATCCGGGTATTCACAAACTACCGGGACTTCCTCAAGGACAGGGTGTACTATTCCTGTGTGGCAGTGAACTTGTGACGAGGGTCGAGTTGCAGTGTACGCAACCTTTTCCCCATCCTCTGAGATCATTTCAATAGATTTCTTAGTGCAATCGATAACTCCCTTATACTTGGCCATCCAGTTCATACCGAGTACCACTTCTATCCCTTTGGATCCCAGCACTATAAGATCAGCATGAAAAGTTTTCCCTTGAATTTCTACTGGTACCTCATTGCAAATTAGGTTGGCTTTAGTACTATCCCCGGGTATTTGTACTAACATAGGGTTGTGCATACGGGAATGCTTCATACCACTTTTCTCAGCAAACGGTTTAGTGACAAAGGAATGTGATGCACCAGAATCAAACAGTACTGCGGCTGGCACCGAGTTGACAGGAAACATACCCATCACCATGTCTGGTGCCTCCTGAGCTTCTGCAGCATTGATATGGTTCAGGTGTCCCTTCATCCTATTCTGCCGTCCAGTGGAAGGACCATGGTTCATCTTGGTTGCAGCAGGCTGGACTGGAGCAGTAGCTTTGTTGGGGCACTCGCGAGCGAAGTGACCCTCCTTTCCACAGGCAAAGCAACCTCCAGAAGGCTTTGAGCTTGGGTTTGGCTTGGGAGCATTGTTGGTGTGGCTCCCATTTCCTCCATTGTTACCTCCATAGCGGTTTCCATGATTATTTCCAGAGTGATTACCATGGTTACCACCATAGCTGTTTCCTCCGTACCTTGGTGCATACGGTGCAGGGTGATTGTAGTTGTTGGGCCTTGGTGCATAGTTGTGGCTGGGGCGGGGTGCATAAGCAGGCGCCTTGTGGGTTGGTGGCCTCGCATACGGAGTGTTGCGAGTCCTCTGAGCACTAGGTCCTCCATGAGCAGTCATTTTCCTCTTGCGGTTATCATCAGCAGATTTCCGCTTGTGTTCCAGCACCATAGCGGCATTAGCAAGGGTCTCCATATCCTGGAATGGAACCACCACTAGAGAGCACTGGAGCTCATCATCCAGCCCGTTTAAGAACCTCTCCTTCTTCTTAGCATCAGTATTAATATCGTCCTGTGCATACCGGGACAGAGTAGTGAAATTCTCCCAGTATTCAGACACCGGCATACTTCCCTGCTTCAGATTCAGAAACTTCTCCCGCATAAGTGCCATCATTCCTTGGGGAATGTGATACTTGCGGAACCTCGCAGAGAATTCCTCCCAGGTGAACACGTGACCAGCAGCAACAGTCTCACGTGTAGTTTCCCACCAAGTCCTGGCAGGACCAGCGAGAAAATGGGAGGCCAACAGGACCTTATCATTCTCCTCAACTGAGGCGACCTCCAGTTTGTTTGCAATGGTGCAGAGCCAGTCGTCAGCATCGAGAGGCTCCACAATCCTTGTGAAAATTGGGGGGTTGGTGTGCTGAAAGTCTCTCAGTCTCGAGCGAGCACCATTGCCATTGCCATTGCCATTGCCATTATTGTTGGCGGCAGCAGCTAGTTGTTGCAGAGCGGTAATGGTAGCTGCACTCTCATCTCGGCTGGCCTGGCGATCTTCCATCAGCAGGGCCAACAGCGCCTCCACTGTGGGTGGTGGTGGCGGTGGGGGTTCGCGACGGGGTGCCATGCTGAAGTGAAACATGTGTAAGTCTAAGAAAATAAAATCTTGTTTTTGAAAACCCAGTACCTTACTATCTAAACAAAAGGAATACTAGCGACATGTTTCAAAAACAAGAGCGGGGCAGTCGCAAACTTGAATGAAATGAACGCAAAGTAGTGACAATCAACAGAAAACCAAGCCAAACATTTCATTCATCACCATAATTAAACAGAGTTTCTTACATTACACACACACATCACAAGCCATATCATACAAGGAAGGCTTCATCGAGCTACAGGGGGTGCGATTGGTGGGGTCATCGCAAGGCTATTACTAGCAAACTATCTAGCAAAACGATCTAGCATACCTAACTAGCATCTAGACCAGCACCATGTGCTAAGGGTGAGAAGGCAGCGACTACACAGAGTCGTCGCTGTCCCCAACGTCGAAGATACGCTCCTCAGGGTCCTCCTCCTCCTCGTCAAGCAGGTCATCATCATCCTGCTCGCTAGCCTCGCTCATATCCATCCCCTCTAAGTCAGAGGGAACGTCCTCAATAGGCAGAAGATCCTCAATCTCCCTGTGGAGCTCTAGGGCCTCCTCCTCAAGCTCCTCTACGGCAGCGTCTCTCGTGGCTATGTCGTCACGAGCTATCTGAAGTCTGCCGCGCAGAACGGCGTTAGCCCCCTCCAGGGCCGTCAGTCTAGTGGTGAGGCGTGCACGGCCAAGGCGGGTGGCCCTCAGCTGCCTCCGTAAGGCACGGTGCTTCGCGGTAGCAGCCTCTAACTGCTCCCTCGACTCGGACAACTGCTGAGCCAGAGCTCCACTCTCCTCCTGGCTGTCGTGAAGCTCAGCCCTCAGCTCGTCAGTCTCGGCTATCAGTGTGTGGTGCACCAACACGCCGTGGTGGGTGTCAAGACGCTGGTCGTCCAACCTGAGCTGAGTGCGGTGTAGCAGAATCTCCATCTCGTCCAGGTGGGGACCAACAGTGGTGAAGTCTGGCTCGACAGGAAGTGGCATACCATCCTCATCACGCCTCCCAATCAGCTCGAATCGGGATCCGATGAACATGTACTCCCCGATGTGCGCCAGACGTGCTACTGACTCCTGAATCACGCGCACCGCAGCCTCGTTCCATGAACGATCGACAGCACGGTACACGTAGGTCTCCACTGTCGGGCTAGCCAGAGGTGCGCGGATAGTGACCTCCGCGTACCAGTCTCCCTCCAGAGGTGCCCCGACAACTAGTCCTCCTCGCAGCTCCGGAAGTGGCCGTCCCAACACAGTAGCCATAGATACTAGCCTCTCCTCGAAAAGGAAATGCTCGCCACGTGGACGTCCCAACTGAAAAGCCACGGTGATGTCCACGTCCATCTACAAAAAAATTTAAGTATAGTTTAAGTTAGATCCAAGTGTGCAAGATTTTAGGTTCATGCAAGAAATAACCTTAATGCAAGTAGAGTCTAACCCAGAGAGGTGGTGGGATATAGGGAATAGTTTTATACTTAGTCATATATCCAATTTTTTTGTATTGTTTACTTAGATTATCGGAGTTTACACTAACGTCCATGCTAACTAAGGTCTCCTAGAGTCAGGATGGCTCTGATACCAACTTTGTAGAGGCCCCAGACCGGTAGGTCCAAAACCCCTCATATGCATTCATTCACGATCCCAGAAGAACCAGTCGTGAACAACATACGTAGTTGGCATACAGAATACATCATCCATTACACGAATATAGAGTCTTACATAAATGGTCACATGACCAAGTTCTTAGCAACTGTCACGCAGGACAGACATTCAAAGCAAACACAGCGGAAGACGATAAGCATAGCGTAGTAGAACCCGAGTCACGCCTCATCCTACAGGCTGCTGACTGGGAGACGATCCTAGTTCGCAGGTTCATCAGTGTAGCACTCCTCCTCATAGTACTCCTCCTGAGGTGGCTCCTCGTAGTCTGATAAGTAGATACCAGGGGCGAAACCAAATGAGTACGTTTGAATGTACTCAGCAAGACATCCTTTATTAGCTTACAATAATGCATACATGCTTATTTGGTGGAGTGGGTAGGCCATACATATGGTTCAGCTACCCATGACAGATGAAAGATGTGCCATGGTTGATTCTTCAAGTTTACCTCTTTGTAAACAAAATCATTTAAAATAATGTAGTTTTGCTCTCGTAGATATCACATATCTTGGAGGTTTTATAATTCTTTTGGAAAAGAAAGTTTTTCTTTTCAGAAACTTTTAGTAACAGTTTCTTTCTCATCAGTATCTCGCAGATACCAAGTCATTCCTCCACAGTACCTCTCAGGTACAAAAGCCTTCCTTCAAAACCTCTTTTGAAAAGTTGACACAATACTAGCTACATGGCCATTCAACCGTCCATATCCGAGGACGCGGCTATCTCGAAATAGTTTTACTCTGCAGAGGTGTACACATTTCCACTAGATCCAGAGTCCGCCATGAAACAACCATGGACTGTTCCCAACCTATGAGAACATCAGATAACTGGTCTTGACTATCCACTCTGTACAAGCTAGTACATGACTATCTCTTCAATTGGGGTTACCCTCCCTGGCAAGCCATGTCCCACATCGCCTAACAGGAGACCCAACTGCTGCATCCGGAGGGAAAATTAATCCCACACTTTAGGTGTCCCGTATACTCACTCCTAGCGACACTTCGGTTCGGAGGATCCAATCCCCTATAGCCTTTGAGATAGCACATATACTAACCATAACAAGCTTTTAATCAAGCCCCTACCCATATTGGGGTAAAGTGGCAGTACGATAATGGTTGTCCAGCGAAGACTAGGTTATGTGTCCTTTGTAAACATTTCTCATAAAAATTCCCATCGTAACAACCCTTCCGGTAGACAGGGTCTCACCCTTCTTCCGGGGTTTTCCTTCCATAAGGCCTTTGTTTACAAAAACACATTTTATTTAGTTCACTTAAGAACTCAATTTTTAAGTGGGTGTGTGGTATTTATATACCATTTAGTGGCTAAGGGCTTGGTAATACCAAGTTGACTACTATTATGATTCCTTATACTAGTAATATTAATAGTAGTAGTATTCACACAAAAATAGTTTTTGAAGGTATAGTTTTGTGAAACTTCAGAAGTGAAAAGCATGCATGATAGATAATGATAAGTGTTTATACAGCAAGCATTAGGATGGCTTGCCTTGGTACAAGTGATGGTCCTGATCCTGAAAGTAACAGGAGTTGCAATACCCTTCTTCAGCAAATCCTTCCTCCTCGTTTTCTAACGTCGTAAAAGAAATAAAAAAACATACTTTCAGAACCTAACAAGGCAAGCAAATGCTACAAGTAATACATACAGCAAGCAATCAAGAAGTATCACCCAAAGTTCTCAATTTTTCCCTTAAGAAAATTGGCATAAAAACTATAGTTGAAAAATCTGCTTTTTCCTAGTGTTTATGTGTGGCCAAAATAATGATTCTTAGTTAAAAACACTATGGACCAGTGGGGGTAAGCACATGTTACTAGACAGTAGGGTGTCACATAAAACACATTTTGATGTCTACAAAATCCCACAACAATCTCTATGGCTAGCACACATAATTTGCTAAATTACTCAAGTAGTGAAATAAGCTCATGACAACAAGTCAAACCTATTTTCCACCATGAGGCAAACATACCAGTGGGTGTTCCACTAGCAATTATGCTCACCAAGAGGTTAATAAGCCTCTGGTCACTTTTGTAAAAGTGCTCAAAACAAACAAACAAGCACCCAAAAACTCCTACTCATACTAGTAGAAAATTTAGGAAAACTACTAGACTAGTTTATGCTATACTAGCTAATTTTATGCACAAGTGTGCAAGCTATCAGAGGAAAAATACTCCTCTAACCAGTACCATAAATGCTACTGGATCTCACAAAAATGTCATAAAAATATAGCTAGGAAACAAGGAGAAAAATGCTTAAAATGCTACACATGTGAAGGGATTCATTTCTAGTCACCCAAGGCTACTCATGCTTTTGTGCTACTTAAGAGGAAAACTATCAGAGGTGAAAACCCTAAGGTAATAATGCCACAAGGACATTCCATTCTCTGGTTTTCAACACCAAGGATCCATATTTTTCCCTAAGGGAAAATAAGACAAAAGCATACATGAATATCCTAGTGGGAAAAATCTAGTCCTCAAGCATTTCTATTTTAAACCTATTTCAAACACAAACACCAAGCATCCAGAGGTGCTATGACAAAAATAACAGTACCTAAATGGCACTGGTTCCATGGAAAATAATCTAGCAACAAGCCTAAAATTCATTTTAAAGATCTACTCAAAGCATACATAAAAATCTAGCTATTAGCAAGACCTATGCATTGAAAAATAGTCCTAAAATTCTACCACTCAAACCAATTATTTTAACATGCTCATATAACTTGTACATATCATAAACACACTGGAAAACAACATCACAAGCAAGAACACATCATTTGCACCTTACAAAATTAACATAGAAAGCAAGATCTAGAATTAAAAAGTAGACAGAAAGTAACCAAATCTTGTTCTGTTTCTCTAATTTTTTTTGTGGCTCCAAAAAGTAAATCCTTCTAGGATGTGATATTCCTTATCACTACAAAGCCTCTCCAATTTGCCTCACTCGAAAATAATGTCCCAAACTCCCCCTAAAAATCATGGAATAGCTCACTGATGTTTTACCAAAATGGATGGCATTTCCAATTGACAACTCACCTTGGTGCAAACTAAAATTCTACTGGTAGGTATTGAAAAGGGCTTTCCAAAACAGTTGAGTTTGCTCAAAAATGTTTTGTATTTTTGAAGTTCTATTCATTTCAAGTTTTAGGGTACTGTCTGGCATATGATTTATAGAAAAATAATAAAAACTCTAAACATGGTTCTGCAAGTGGGAGATGGTTGATATTTTGTATGTCTACGAGTACAAATATTATCAAGCTAAAATAAAAAGGTTTGCTACCTTTTCCAAGCCTAAAGCTAAGACCTAGTTAATCTGCCAGAATATTGTCATTTTTATTTTTAACAGAAACATGCCCAAACGGGCCCGATCTGCTGCGCACGGCCCAGCTAGCACGCAGCACAGCCCGCCTGCGCGCGCGCGCGCGCGAAGCGAAGCGTTCAAAGGGGGCCGTCGATTCGCAGATCGACGGTCCCTGTGCGTTCTTCCTCCCCGCGCTTCTCTCCTCTCTCTCTCTCTCGACCCGCGGTCGAACACCTAGCAGACGTGGACAACGGCTCACCTAGGGCTCGCGAGAGGTCGTGGGTTGGTGCAGGGTCGAAGGAGGGTGGCCTGGGCGTTGCTGTGGCGCGGTTACGGGCGATGTCGAAGCGTGTGCACGGCGGCGGCTCGACGGCGTCCCGCGGCGGCTCCGAGGACGACGGCGACGAACCTGCAAACGAGGGAGGGCCAAATGATGTCAGGGAGGTAGGCTAGCTCCAGGGGGTTGCAAAGGAGGAGAAAAGACGGTGGGAGAGGCAGTGGTCGCGGCTGCCACCTCAAGCTCGATCTGCTCGGTCTGGGAATGGCCACGGCCTGCCTCGCTCGCAGAGAGCGAGTGAGCAAGCGAGAGCTCGATGGGGTGGGCAAGTGGAGTGAGGAGAGTGCTGTGGCGAGAGGGTTTGGCCACTAGGGCTTTGTAGGCACGAGGCCAAGGTGGGGGGCTCGGGTTGGCACGGCATGGGCATGCCCTTGCCCTTTGGGGTTTCTCCACAGGTGGCCTTGCTTCCAATAGGCTCCAAGGGGTCAAGCCAGTACCATTTGGTGAGCTAAGCCACAGCAAGGGTCAAGGTATGGGTAAAAGAGAAGGAAAAACACTATTTCAACTACTCTAATGACATCACACATTAGTCAAATGCCACCTCATATTTCTCTCTTCCTAGCCGGCCAAAAGGGGATCCAATGCCACCTTCTAGAAGGTTACTAACAAGGTTTTCGAATTGGCAAGGTGGCCTGGCTTGGATCAGTGCACAAAGGCTAAAAACTTCAAGTCCAAAAGTGTATTCGCTGTTCTGTCAGAAAATTCAGTTTAGACAGTTTCTGAATTTTTCTAAGTGCTGGAAAAACAGACAGAGATAGCAAAAGTTGGGCTTGTTTTCACCAAGCAAACAAGCTCTAAAATGAGTGATTTAAAATGCTCAACAAAGAACAACTATCCAAGTTTCAGATCCAACCATTTGATTTGAAAAAGAATGGGTTTATGGCTCTGAAAATAAATGGCAAAGTAGGTACTTTCTCTGTTTTTAAAATGTCTAATTTTCTGCCTTAACAAGATGGCTCAAAAACCATCATGGCATTGTGTGTTAATTTTCTTTGTAAGTTTTTCCAAGAGTGTAATATTGTTGTACTCATTATAGAGAGTAGTTTTGATCAAAGAAAATCCCTAATTGGATATTCCTTGTGATGGAAAACAAGGGTTGAAAACAGCTACTTGGCTGTTTTCCAGGGCAAAAATTATATTGGAAAAATCTAATGGAATCTCTTCCAATTAATTTTATTTCAAGTTCAAGTTGATTTCTAATCATTTATAACACATTTTCAAGTTGGAACAAAGGGTCACCTCAAGTCTTGAAAAATAATCTCTTAAGAACCTTAGTGGAAAACAAAATATAAAACAATGTGTTTCTCTTAGGAAAAAAACTCCTCAAGTGAGTGAAAAGAAAACACACCATTAATATTGCATAGATAAACTTTACTACACCAACATGTTGTCCACTTAATTGCATTACAAAAGTCTTAAGAGGCTTGCTAAATTACTATTATACAAGTGCTTAAAAACAGGGGTGTGACACTATTTCCAACACGTTTTGAATGTGAACTAGACGGAGCACTGAGGCGGCGGGGCACCGTACGAGGGTGGCGTGGTTGCTGTGGTGCTGCTACCAGGAGATGGGCAGCTGTTTATGGGGGCTTTCCTGGTAGGTGCGCCCCTTCTTATATAGTGGGTTTATCCGACTTGAGGGAGAGCAGTCCATGTAGGACTTCTTCTTGCCCTAGCCGCACCATGGGGTGGGGTCCTACTACGACTCCTCCCTCCCTTATCCGAGTTGGGGAGAGGTGGAATCCTCCCATGACTCCCTCCCCGAATCCGACTTAGGAGAGGAAGGGAGTCCAAGACCATGTAGGTCTCCTCCCTCCTCCTTTCCAATCCGCATAACGGAGGATTCGTTGGCTGAATTCAGCCCCCCCAAACACACATGGCCACAATCCTAGTGGGACATGTTCCCCTCCCACTAGGGTTGCCCATTCTCACAATTTTGGAACCCCAAAAATTTCCCAGACTCCTCGGAAACTTTTTTAAACTTCCCAGAACCATTCTACCACTTTCCATAAAAATTCTGGAACCATTTCGTCCACTCTTGGTGACATTCTGTACTCCTTCATAATATCTTGAGACGCTATGAACATTCATTTTGTGTTACTTCATCTATATCTTTCATCAGAACACAACTCCTAAATGTTTTTGAACCTTAAGTGTGTGACAATATGGGTTCGGTACATGTGGACATATCCGGAAGTCATTCCCGATACTATGATCATTAGCGGTACCTTAATGCACATAATGACCCACACATACCACAAAGATATGTATTGTGAGAAGCACCTAAATTACTAACTTTCAGTTATTGCATTGCTTCTCTATACTTTACAACTCCCAAGGTGAAACGTCCTCGTTACCCGGCATGTACTCTTTTACTCATTCTGTATTTCGATGTTCTTTATGCTTGATACGTCCATTTTGCAACACTATTTTAGACTGTTATTTTCTGTTATTCATCGATATATTCCATGTTATGATGCATTACTTATGTTATTTCATCTTATTTTGCATGTTTCATAATTTTTGGAGAATAAACACCGGGATCAGAAATCTGATGGTAAAAGCACCGTCGAGATACCCTACTTCAGAAGATCAGAAAAAGAGGGGGATACCATAGAGGTCTTAGAAGTCCAGAGGAGGAAGCTAGCCAGAAGGGCATCCAGAGGGGGGCCCACACCATGGGGTGGCGCGCCCCCTAGCCGCGCCGCCAGGTGGTGTGGCCACCCTGGCCCATCTCTGGTCGCCCCCTTTCGTGTACTTGACCCCTAGGAAACCTAAGCCCCAGAACATCATCGAATAAATATTCCGCCGCCGCCTCAGAACGAAAAACAACAGAGAGAGAAAAGCTCCCCGGTAGGGAGAAATCTGCCAGGGAAATTCCTCCCCGGAGAGGGGGAATCATCGCCATCATCACCGTCATCACTCCGGGCATCATCAAGATCGTCGTCATCGTCATCATCATCACCACTAGAACCATAACCCTCATCATCCACCTTCGTCCCGCTGTAACAATTAGGGGTCTTTATCATTGTTTTCCACTAGATCTCTCTCCCGATGTGGATTACTTGTTAGTAGTTGATGCATGTGAGATTTATCGGCGTTTACACTTTATGACCAGATTGTTATTATCCATCATATCACCTTTGATTATGATCCATATGATGTCTTGTGAGTAGTTCGTTTAGTTCTTGAGGACATGGGAGAAGTCATGATGTTAGTAGTGGAATTATGTTGAAGTAATATCTAGTGGTTTGATATTTAAGTTTTTGTGATATTCTTATAGTGGTGTCATGTGAACGTCGACTAGATGATACTTAACCTTTATGGGCCTAGGAGGATGCATTGTGTATTTGGCTACTAATTGTGGGGTTGCCGGAGGGACAGAAACCTAAACCCCCGTTAGAAAACCAATGCACGAGGGAGCGTAGAATCCCGGAGTTTAAGGATGTGGTTAGTTTTATCTTAATTACTTTATTGTATTTGCGGATTCTTACGAGGGGTATAATCACAAGTATGTATTATTCCTAGTTGGGCGGTGCATTAGCATAGGTTCACCCACACAACACCTATCGAACCAATAAATATTAATCAACCGTATGAAGTGAAAGCACTTGAAAAAGTTCTCATGTGTCCTCGAGAACGTTTGGTAATCATAAGTAGAACAACCGGCTTGTCCTTTCCTCTCAAAAGGATTGGGCCACTCGCTGCAATTATGTTTACTGTCTTTTATTTACTCGCACTTTATTTATCTGCTATATCAAAAACCACCAAAAACATGTTTGCTAGTGTTTACAGTGAATACTCTATCCAACATGCTTGTTAACACCTTCCGCTCCTCGTTGGGTTCGACACTCTTATTTACCGAAAGTACTACAATACACCCCCTATACTTGTGGGTCATCAATGTTCATCACCATGATCAAGTATCCAGTCGGACAATGACGAACATCGTAATAACTGAGAGGGTCCAGAGTGTATCTCTCCATCGTTAGGAGTAGAAATTCCCGTAACTGCACCATATAGAAACCTGGCATACTATCAGGTAAGAACGAAAGACCAATTTTATAATTACCCTATTATGGTATAATGTTTGGATGTCCTCGTTACATCCATATCGTAACCAGTCCTACATGTGTCTTACGGTCAAACGAGTATAGTGACGATTATAGTCTGTTCCGACCATACCCCCCTCCTATTCTTGTCTGGAGGGGGTAGCCCCGAGGCCTTATCGGTTCTATGTTGAGGATTTATGGCTAGATCCGCCAGGATTTTTCGAAATGGTGGGCCTCAAATGGCTGAAGCCGTAGCCTCCCCTCCTCGAGTATATAATGTGGTGGACATCTTGCACTACTGTGCTAAGATGGTCCGCCAATTTATGCGAGGATGGGGGGCGAATGTGGGGACGGACATGCATAGAAAAAAAAAGCATCCCTTCCTATGCAGATCCAGTCGCCTCACTTTGCGTCGGATTCGGTGAGTTTGGCCCCAGATGAGTGGTTACATAGATATTCCTTGGAGGCGTCTTTGATGACGATCTTTAAGGGTGAAAAGATCTTCTAGCGCCAGCGGAGCCGTTGGAAATGGCTACTGTTAGGAGACACCAACACGGCCTACTTCCATGCTAGTGCTAACGGGAGGCGCCGGAAGTGCTCTATCTCGTGTCTATGGGCGAATGACCGCCACTTAGAGGAGGCGCAGGAGCTCTCCTCCCATGATTACTCCATTTAAAAGGAGCTCTTCTCGGCTGGACCCCGCTCCGGGGTGGTGTTATCTCGAGATCTTTGACGCTCGGACGCTTTAGTATCGGATAATGAGAATGCGGACCACACACTCCCATTCCTGTCGGAGGAGGTTAGGCGGGCCATTATGGACATGAAAGCTAACTCAGCCCCTGGTTCCGATGGCCTCCCGATTTCTTTCTTCGAAAGATTTTGGGGTGATCTTCAGGCCATAATTATGCCAATGTTCCAAGAATTCTACATTGGGACATTGGTTATATCACGCTTGAATTTTAGTGTGATTACTCTGATCCCCAAGGTTGCGGGAGCTTCAGATATTCGCCAGTTTAGACCGACCATGATGATTAATGTCATTGAACGCATCTTCGCCAAAGTTTGTGCGATTCGGTTAGCCCCGATGGTGCAACGGTTAACTCAGCCCCATCAATTCACCTTTACCAAGGGAAGATATAATCATTATAGGATCCTGGCACTTCATGAGATTGTCATGAAGTGAAGGTTTGACACCTTAAGGATGTGGTCCTGAAGCTGGATTTCCAGAAAGCGTATGATCATCTGAAGTGGGCGATCTTACGCAAGTCCTCGAACGCCGGGGGTTTGATAACCGTGTCATCTGCTGGATTATGAAGATCTTTTCGAGTGGTAACACTGCGATTATAATTAATGGGGAATAGGATCTTACTTTATATCCTCCTGTGGGGTGAGACAGGGGGATCCTATATACCCCATTTTGTTCAACCTGGTAGTAGACTCCCTTGCGACTATCCTAGACTTGGCTAAGGAGGCCGGCCACATCTCAGGTGTGGTCAGCCAACTTATCTCGGCAGGTGGGGTGCTTGATACGTCATAAACGTATCCATAATTTCTGATGTTCCATGTTGTTTTTATGCCATATGCTAAATGTTTTCCTTACACTTTATGTCATTTTTATCAATTTCCCAGGACTAACCTATTGACAAAATGCCACAGAGCCAGTTCATGTTTTCTGTTGTTTTTAGTTTCAGAAAAGTTGTTCTAGAAATATTCTCGGAATTGGAAAATTCAAAGCCTGGAAGTCTTAGAATTCCCGAAGGTTCCACGGAGTCCCGAAGAGACCCGGAGGGGGGGGGGGGTCTGGAACCCCATACCATGTGGCCGCGCGGGTGGACCCCTGACCGCGTCGGGAGGTGGTGTGGGCCTCTGGGGCGCCCACCGCCATCGCCATTTCGCCTATATATGCCCCCAATTCATAAACCCTAAGGAGATCGGCCCCCTTCCACGAAAAGTTCCGTAGCTACCCCTGCCGCCGCCGACAAGTTTCGGTGGACAAAAATCTCTATTCCTACACCCTGCTAGGACGGGGAAGTGCCCCCGGAGCCATCTCCATCGACTCCACCGCCATCTTCATCGCCATTGATGTCTCCTATGATAAGGAGGGAGTAGTTCTCCCCGAGGGATGATTGCTCTACCAGTAGCTATGTGTTTCATCTCTCTCTCCCATGGTGTGATCTTTATGTGACCGTGAGCTTTGTAATCTGGTTGATTAAGTAGATGTTTCTCCTCATGTATTATGCTACTCAAGTGGTTATGTTATGAGATCTCCATAGACACTTTGATCACGGTGTAATGGTGACAGTGTGTGCACTGTGTGGTTTAGCATGATTTTTATATCTTGTGTTGGATGACCCTGTGAAATTGTGGTGTTTGTCTAATACCTTCTAGGGAGCTCAAGTTGACAGTGTGGGATTAACTAGACATGGGAATGCGACTTTAAGGTGTGCTTTGTAGACATACGCAATGAATTGGTGTTTGTTATCCGACCGGAGAGTAGTTCAGAGTAGCGTAGTGAAGAGAGTTTCCACTAGTGAAAGTAGGATCCCTAGGCCTTGTTTCTAAGAATTGAAACACCGTTTACAATAAGTTCTGCTACATGTTTGCTTGCTGCCATTTTTATTTCAGATTTCTATTATCACTTATAATTATCCATACTACATGTATTTTACTCTCTCTTCACCGAACTAGTGCAACTATACAACTGAGAATTGTATTAAGTGTGTTGGGTACACAAGAGACTTCTTGTATCGTAATTACAAGGTTTCTTGAGAGGGATACCTTTGACCTCTACCTCCCTGAGTTCGATAAACCTTGGGTGATCCACTTAAGGGAACTTGCTATAGTTATACAAACCTCTGCACTTAGAGGCCCAACACTATCTACAAGAATAGAAGCACGCATAGACATCAGTGCTCTACCTCCAATATGCGGATGACACAATGATTATGGTAGAAGGTTCGGAGATGGATATATGAAATCTCAAGTTCCTCCTCTGCTTTGAGGCTATGTTGGGCCTCAAAATAAAATTTTACAAGAGTGAGGTGGTGGTCCTAGGTTTCCCCCAGGATGAGAAACAATGGATTGCGGATAACTTCATTTATAAGTTTTCCGCCTTCACGGTTGAATATATGTGGGTTCTGCTTGGGGATTCCAGGATGCTGATGAGGGACCTCGAAGGCGGGTAGAGCTGAGCGTGAAGTGAAAGACCTCTGTACGAGGGTGCAAGTATTTCTCAGCGTGATGCCATCTCGCAAGTACTAGCTAAAAAGCTCAAGTACGGTAACACCCGTTCATGTTTTGAAGCTCATCTGCAAACATAGGGTAACATGTTGCCCGAAGGACATTGTATGCCTAAAAGCATGTACGATACGAAGAAAATCTTGCGAGAGCTCAACATTTATTATGAAAAGATACATTCTTGTCCCAAAGTTTGCATCTTGTTTCGGAAACCTCTTGCGGATGACAAGTACTATACCCTGTCTGGAGCCTCTAGGTATCATGAGGTAAAGGGAGCAGATCGTCAGAAAAAGCAGACGAAAGTCGCCCTGAAGATTCTTCGTTATCTCCCATTCATAAAAAATCCAGCGGCTTTACATGAACAAGGAGTCTGCCACACAGATGATATGGCACAAGACGGGGAATAGATGCGAGGAAGAGCGCGGACGGATAAAGATGGGACATCCATTTGATGGTCAGGCATGGAAGAATTTCGATGAAAAATACCTCGAGGAGGCAAAAGAGGCTCGAAACGTCAGAATTGCGGTAGCAACCGATGGATTCAACCCGTATGGTATGTCAACTGCCTCATACAACTGCTGGACCGTGTTTGTTATTCCTCTCAATCTCCCTCCCGGGGTCCTAATGCAGAGGAAGACCATATTCATGTCGCTAATCATTCCAGGGCCTGAATACCCAGGGAAGAATTTGAGTGTGTACATGAAGCTGCTTGTCGATGATCTATATCACTCTTGGCACCACGGGACTATGACATACGTCTGTGCATCGAAGAGAAACTTCTTGATGAAATTTTGGTTCCACTATTCCATGTACGACATGCCCGCGTACGCCCTATTCTGCGGATGGTGTACATCTGGTAAGTGGCCATGCCCAGTGTGAAGGAACCGACTTGAGTTCCTTTGGCTAAACGGGGGTAAGAAGTATTCCGTGTTCAAAATGCATCAAAAGTTTCTCAAAAGAAGGCATCGGTTTAGAGAAGACAAAAGTAACTTCAAAAAGGGAAGAGTTGAGCGTGAAGCAAAAGCGATACCAACTTTCGATGGTGCAGTTGTTGATGCCGAGCTACGTTCTCTCGTGCCTGTTCCGGGTGAAGGGAATATGCCCGAGAGGTAATAATAAAGTGGTTATTATCTTATTCCTCGTTTGTGATAAATGTTTATTTCTCATGCTAGAATTGTATTAACCGGAAACTTTGATACATGTGTGTTTAATAAACAAACAATGGTTCCTTCTAATGCCTCTCGTTTAACTAGCTCGTTGATTAGCAGATGATTAATGTTTCATGATCATGAACATTAGATGTTGTTAATAAAGGGGTCATATCATTGGTAGAATGATGTGATGAACATAGACCCAAAGTGAATATAGCAATGCGATCAAGTCATTAAGTTTACATTGTTATATAAAACATATGAAGTAACTCTAATCGTTAGATCATGAGATCATGTGAATTACTAACAGCGGAAAAGAGTGCTTTGATGTCATCAAACGTCACACCGTAACAGGGTGACTATAAAGGTGCCGTTGGGTATTCCTAAAGTATTAGTTGAGGCTCATGGATCAAGAGTGGGATTTGTCCATCCAAATGATAGAGAGACATACTCTGGGCCCTCTTGGTGATATCACATCGACACCGCTTGCAAGCACTTGACTAGGTCAAAGGGATGTCATATCACGGAACGAGTAAAAGAGTACTTGTCAGTAACGAAATTGAACTAGGTATGGTTGATACATATGATCGGATCTCGTACAAGTCAAATATTGTAAGGTCTCCCTGAACCACGGTTGACCTCCGATATGCGTACACTCACGATCCCAGATCACACCAGTCGTGAACAACATATCAAGTTGGCATACAGATACATCATCCATTAAACGATTAAATAAAGGTCTTACAAAAGAGAAATGGTCACATGACCAAGTCTAACACAACTTCCACGCAGGACAGGCACTCAACAAACACAGCGGAAGACAAACAACACACAACGTAGTAGAGAGCAAGTCACGCATTAACCTACAGGCTGTTGACCGGGAGACGATCCTAGTTCACAAGGCAATCAGTGCAGTACTCCTCCTCGTAGATCTCCTCCTGCGGCTCCTCCTCGAAGTCTGGCAAGTAGATACCAGGGACGAAACCACTATGAGTACATTTGAATGTACTCTGCAAGACACCCACCATGAAGCTTATAGAATGCAAGTATGCTTATATGGTGGAGTAGGTAGGGTATACATAGGGTTCACTATCCATGATATATGAAGGATACATCATAGTTGATTTTGAAAATCTCTCTATCTTTGTTGAGGAAGATACTTCAAAAGAAATTAATATAGTTTTATTTATCTTGTAGATATTGCATGTCCAAGAGTTTTTGTAAAACTTTGTTTAGAAAGGAAAGTTTTTCTTTGCAAAACTTCTTGTAAAACAACTTCCGGCTTTTCCCTCATCCGTACCTCACCGGTACAAAGTTTCTCCTTTTTAATACTTCACAAGTTCAAAATCCTTTTCGAAACTCCTCTTTGAAATCATTGACACAATGCTAGCTACATGGCCATTCAACTGTCCATATCCGAGGACGCTGCTATTCATAATAGTTTGACTCTGCAGAGATGTACACATTCCACAAGATCCAGAACATCCGTCGTGAACAACCACGAACTGTACCAACAATATGTGAACATCAGATAACTGATCTTAACCATCCACTGTGTTGAAACTAGTATATGACTATCTCTTCAACTGGGTTTATTCTCCCCGACACCATGTCGCACATCGCACGGCAGGAGACCCAACTGTTGCACCCCGGAGGAGAACTTAATCCCTCACTGTGTATGTCTCGTGTTTCATGACTTGGCGACATTCAGTTCGAGGGAAGTCACATCCCTTATAGAAAATTGAGATAGAGCACACACTAACAAGAACAAGTTTCAAATTAAGCCTCGTTCCCATGTTGGGGTAGAGTGGCAGTACGATAAAGGTTGTCCAGCGAAGACCAGGTTATATTTTATTTTTAGAACACCTTTTACCCAAAAATGACCACTTCAATAATGTGGATAAGGCTTCGCTTTTCCACCGGGTTTTCCATAAAGCCTTTATTTTGCAAAATTCATATTTTCACAGTGTCCACTTAGGGACTTATACTTTTGGGTGGTAATAAATACCATATGGTGGCTATCGGCTTGGTAACACAAAGTTTCAACTACTGGCATAATAATAACTTATACAAAATTAATAGTACTAGTAGCCCCACAAAAATAGTTTGTGATAACCAAAGTTTTGTAAAACTTTCAGAAGTAAAAACATGCATCATAGATAATGATAAGTGTAGTAGCAAGCATCAGGATGGCTTTCCTTAAAACTCTTTGTGTCCCTGGCTTTGAAGTAGCTTGAACTTGACACTCAGCTCTACAACTTCTTCTCCTTCTTCTTCGTTTTCTAACGTCGTAAAAAGAATAAAAGACACACACTCAGAACCAATGAAGGCAATCAATAGAACAAAGCAACACATACAACAAGCAAACTTATACTAGCGCAATCACTCAAAAGTTATCGAGAAAACTACCTCACAAACACTCATGGTACAAACGTTATTGCTAAAATACTTATGGTTGGGAAACCATATTCCACATCCTAAATATCAAGGGTTGAGTGGGTGTACCAATATCATACCAAGACATTTAAGAAGCTAAAAAAATAGCTTGTGGTCACAAGGGTGAGACTACTAAAGTAATATCAACCATTCAAAGCAATACCCATGGCAGTGGGTATTAACAACAACACAAGAAAGCACAACTTAATAATTATACCACTAACTCAAAGCATAGATAATAAAATACTACTAAACACAAAAATACCACTAGTTCAAAGCTCATGCTAAAGTAATCAATCAGGCAATTCCAACTAGCAAAGCAAACCTCAGATGAACAAGCTAGTTACTGACTAAGCTCATATCTACACCAAGACTAAGGAATCACTCAATCATAACTATAACCAAACAAACTAGTGGCTCAATAAATGATAACAAGTCATAACACACACTCTAAAGCCCAAGAATCACATGAGAGAATATAGATAGAAAATAGCATAACAACAAAGGTTCACTAATAGCATACAAATATGAAAGATTGCTACACACGCATGCTATAAGAAATAATGGATTCCACAACCAATATCAACTAGCAACTGAAAAAGTAAAGTCATAATAATAGAAGTGAAAACATGCTAAACATGCTAGGATAAACATACACTCATAAAATAGAAGGGCAATAATAAAAGAGCAACTCATAATTTCTAGGGGTAACACTAATACATTAATAGAGAAGCAATCGACACTACAAGGCTGCATAATCCTAAACAAGCAACACATGATTATAAATACCTACTAACAGAACATACACGTTACACATGATAGTAAACAATTATACTAAAATAATTCTATGAAAACAACTACTTAGCAAGAATCAACCAAGTCTAATAAATCATGCTTTTCCTAACAACCAAATGACAACCAGTAGCTATGCACTCAATACATGCTCAGACAAACACTTTCTAAAATTGAAACACCCAAGGGAAATCCTATCCACACACAATTACCCACACTAGGAAAATACTTCTATTAGTACTAACACCAAAATTCAAATAAGGCAATAATCAAACACTTCTCAACATGATATTCCCAAGGAATCATCATATCAACAAAAGTGCCTCAACTAAACATACAAGGATTCATAAAGCATTACTAAACACTTGAATCAAACAAGTAGAGCAAACATCTATTTTTCCTGGGTGAAAAAATACTAAACACACATATAGTAATCTATGCCACTGACAAACAAGTGTATGGCAGGGAATTTGTATCCCTAACCAAAATGCAATGGGATCAGTGGGTGTTCCACTAATATACCAAAGCATTGACAGGTCACAATGCCTCTGGTCTCACTTGATAAAGTAAATAATCTACCAAAGCAACAACACACAATTACTCATACTAGTGAAAACAACATAGTCAAATAAACAAACAATGTTGCAGATGCTTTTTTGTAAAAATAAAGTGCAAGCTAACATAGGTGATACCAACACAACATCAGTATTAAAATGGTACTTGACTCAACATAACAAGATCAAAAACCTTTGTAATAAACATAAAAAAACTTGCTCACAAAATCTATTCAATAAAAATACTAGAAAACAAAGCTAGATTATTTCTATTTCTATTTGTTTTCCAAAAAAGACCAAACTGCCTAACATACTAGTACTGTAAGAAAACAACATAATAAAAGAGAGCAACACATCTACCCATGCTAGAGAACTAGATTCTAGCAAACAAACGTTTATTCACAAACAAATACTAACAGAAAAGTGCAAAATCTAGTTATGCATGCCGAAAATAATCTATGGCTCTAAAAATTCACAAAGCTAGGATTACATAGTCTACTCACCCACAAGCTCATCCAATTGGATCAACATCAAAAATCACTTTTAAACCCTCTCCAAAAATCCTAGAAATGCCTACTGGCCTTTTACCAAAATGGATGGCATGTCCAAATGGTAACGCTCCTTGATGCAAGGTCAAGCCCTAATGATAGATCTACTCGAGGGATACTCAAAATAGTTTTATTTGACCAATTTGGATACAGAAAAAAAAATTATACACCAAATGGCCTAAAGATAGCCTCTGGCATTTTCATTACCAATGCAAAAATAAACAAGCAAACCTAGATCTACCACTTGGAGGTGTTTAAGAAAAAGGTAGTCAAATTGTAAGAATTTTGGTTAAATTTATTTCCAGAAAATATATTTTAACAGAGCAAAAGAAAACAACAACATTCTTGTTAATTTTTAAAAGAAAAACAAACACAGCGGGCACCGGCTGGCTTTCCTCTGCGCAGCCCAACTAAGCGGCCAAACAGGCCCAGCGCGCATGCGCGCTACGCGAGAATGGGCGGGGTTCAACATGAGCCGTTGATCTACGGATCAACGCCTCGGACGCGTTCTACCACCTCTCTCTCTTCTCTCACATCGGAGGCAACGGGGAAACGGTGACGGCTGGGTGCTCACCGTGGGGCGACGGGAAGTGGTGGTGCGGCGTCGTGGTGGAAGCAGGAATTCGTGGTACTCGAGGGGCGCAAGCAGCAGCGAACGGGACTGCTGCAAACGGCGGTGGCGAGCTGTAAGGCTGCGGCGGCGATGGAGACGGCGGCGATGCTCCTGGAACTGAGAGGTCAGGGGGGGTTGTCAGCGAGGCTCTATGGGCTACAGGGAGTACGTCGGTGGCGAAAAGAAAAGGTGGGAGGGCACGGGAGGTGCTTCACCTCGTCGATGCGGTTGCGGTGGCCGGCGGCGAGACTTTGCTCTGCGGTGCTCCTAGAGGGCTCGGGGGCTCGTTCTAGCGTCTCTGGGCGGGTGAGGTGAGGGTGGAGAGGGAAGTGGCTAGTGGGGGCGTGGGAAACACTTTGTAGACACGGCGTTGTGGTCGACGGCATGGGGGCGCCCTCGGGCGTGTTTCTTCCGGCACGGGGACATGCTCTAGGGCGTGTCTGCGACGTGCCAAGGTGGGGCATGGTGATTGGGAGGTAGATAGTGGGCTAGGGAAGCAGCAGGGCAGCGTTGATGGCTGGACACGACCGTGGCATGGCAATAGTGGCCACACACAGTGCGGCCAGGCCATGTCCCTCACCTCTCTGTCCCCTCTCTTACACACTCGTGTTCGTCTCTCCCTAGACCTTCTAGAAGCACACGAAATGCACCAAGGTGAAGTTCAAACATCAGTGAAACATTTTGGCAAAGTACCACTGCATGGTTTGCACAAAAAGACAATGAAACATCTGTCAAACTTTTGCAAAAACAATGTGTCAGAAAATTCAGAAATGTTCAGTTAAGGGCTTAGCAAATTTTGCAAAGTGTTGGAAATCTTAAAATGATCAAAAAGTCCAGCTTGTTTTCAGGGATCAAATGGAATCCAAATTTTGTTTTCAAAGTCGGAGATTTCTAAACCTGTTTTGTACTTTCAGAAAAATCTTTTGAAAACAAAATTGGAATAGTGGAAGGCTATGAAACAAAGTGGAAAAGGGCTAGTTTCTTATTTTCTTTGTTTTTCTAAAAAGCCATTTTTCTGCCTTATTTTCTCTCACAAAAACAAACATGCAAATGATTGTTTTAAAAGTCCATAAATCAAACCAAGCTTGTAGTTTTGTATTCCACATATCAGAGAACAAATACAAGTCAAGAAAACACAAAATGCAATAATATAGCACATTGAAAACAAGAGTTGAAAACAGGTAGTTGGCTATATTTTCATGGAAAAGTTTTAATAGAAAACTTCTATAATTCAATTTGTATTTTTGTTTTCTTGGATCCAACAAAGTTAAAAGTTTTAATCAAGATGAAAAAAACATGATCCAAGTCTTGGAATAAAAATAAATCAAGTCACTTAGGGAAAACATCAGAGAAAACATGAAAGTGTTTTCAGGAAAAAAGTTTGTATTAGTTTTAAAATGAAACAAATCTTGAATTACATATATGACCATTGTCATATGCACATGTCGTTTCACACAAAAAAGTTGTAAGAAAAAAAATTGGCCCACATTTTTGTCTCCTTTAACTATAGTACAAGGATCCAAAAACTGGGGTGTGACAAATATCGCGAGACAACGGAATTGGTTACGACATTTATGGTTCAAACGATCACTAGATTCATCGTTGAATGTGTAGGAGTCATTACGGATCTCTAGGTCCCGATGTTGATTATTCATCGGAGAGGTGTCTCGATCATGTCTACATTATTCACGAACCGTAGGGTGACACACTTACGGTTTGGTGACGCGGTTGACTGGATACGGAATATCGGAGAAAAGTTTGGACAACACCGAAATTGTTTCGGGGAATACTGAAATTGTCACCGGAATTGTTTCGGGAATATTGAAATAGTTCAAGGTGGTATATGTTAATGTTTGATTAACAAATAGTTCAAGGGGGTAAGTTTTAATGTTTGTTAATAGGATTAACAAATATTAAAATAAGGAAATGAAATTGTTTTATTTATTTATTAAAGAAAACCCTTGGAATTTTTGGTGGGAATTGATGAGAGAATGAGTGGGTTGAGTGGAGAATCCACCCACATGATGAGGGGAGAGGTGGAGGCACCAAAATATAAATTTTGTGTAATCACCACCTCCCTCCTCCTACTGATCCACCTTATGTTCATGCGCTTGGCGAAGCCCTGAAGAAAGTTTTCTCCACCACACCACGCCGTCGTGCTGCTGGAGTTCCGAGGGATCCTCTACTACCGTTGCCCCGCTGGATGGAGGGAACGGAGGTCTTCATCGATCTGTACGTGTGACCGAGTATGGAAGCGTTGCCGGATTGCAGTGCTCATCTTCACGATCTTGAGATCGATGTGAGTTCGACTACATCACCAACGAGATTTGATCTTGTAACGCTTTGTGTCTTCGAGGGTATGTGATATGTCATAAACGTATCCTTAATTTATGATGTTCCATGTTGTTTTCTTATTGTTTCCCACATGCTTGCTATACACTTTATGTCATTTTTATCAATTTTTAAGACTAACCTATTGACAAGATGCCACAGAGCCTGTTCCCTGTTTTCTGTTGTTTTTACTGTGAGAAAAGTTGTTCTGGAAATATTTTCGGAATTGGAAAACTCCAAGCCCGGAAGTCTTAGAATTCCCGAAGGTTCCACAAAGTCCCGAAGAGAACCGGAGGGGGGCCACACGGGGCCCACACCATAGGGCGGCGCCTACCTAGCCGCTCGATGGGGTGGTGTGGGGCCCCCTAGCCTCCAGCGCCTTTGCCCTTTCGCCTATTTATACCCCCCGAGCGTAAACCCTAAATATATACCACTTCGTCCCGAAAAACACCCGAGGCCGCCGGCATCATCATCCCGTGACCGGGAGGGTTCTGAAGCTCTCCCCGGCACCCTGCCGGGAGGGGAATTCATCACCGGAGGGGTTTACACCACCATGCCCTCCTCCGAAGTGATGCGTGAGTAGTTCATCCCTGGACTACGGGTCCATAGCTGTAGCTAGATGATTTTTATCCACTTTGTACCTCATGTTTAGATCTCGTGAGCTGCCTCACATGATCGAGATCATATTTATGTAATGCTACATGTTGTGTTTGTTGGGATATGATGAATGTTGAATGTTATGTCTTGTGATTATCAATCTATCATGTTATCTTCATGCATATGTTATTTATGATCTTGCATGTTCTCCGTTATTAGTAGATGCTCTGGCCAAGTAGATGCTAGTAACTCCAAGAGGGAGTATTTATGCTCGATAGTGGGTTCATGCCTGCTTTGCATCTGTGCTTGAGTGACAGAAACGTGACGGATGGAGGATGTGATGTTGCCATGAGGGAGAAAACAATGGTGTTTACCTAGTTTACATTGTTTACATTACACACTTTGCTTACTGCGATAATCTATTGCTAGCAACTTAATACCCAACGTTTGTTCGGATGATATTCGGAGGTTGGATTATTAGACATAGATGCAGTTGGCTGACGGTCTAGGTATTTTGTTGTAATGCCCGCATGAATCACATAGTAATCTTTATGTCTTGCATATGCACTACGGTGCAGCCTTCATTTCTGTCAACTGCCCAGCTGTAATTTGTTCACCACACATGTTATTTATCTTTCACGGAGAGACACCACTAGTGAACTGTGTACCCCGGTCCATTTTATCATTCTGATAGTACACACACTGCTTGTACTGTTTTTGTACTGGTACTACTGCTTTCATACCATTTTCCTACTGTTTTCCACACCATACGTTTAACCTCTTTGTGTTCAGCAAAACCGGTGAGATTGACAACCTCACTGCTTCGTTGGGGCAAAGTGAATTGTTTGTGTTGTGTAGGTTCCACGTTGCTGCTGAACCGGTAGTGCACCCTGCCATCTCAGCTGCATCAACCTTCTGAAGTTACTCCTTCCTCCTGCTGGTCGATTAGACCTTAGTTTCTTTCCGAGGGAAAACTCCTGCTATGCTCATCATACCTTTCTCTTGGGGTTTCCCAACGAGTGCAAGACCTGCACCATCAAGCTATTTTCTGGCACCGTTGCCTGGGCGGAAGAGAATTTCTGCAAGGGGAGTCTCTCACTTCCAATCTCTTCACTTTGTTTTAGTTTTTCTTAGTTTATTTCATTTTGTCTTGTTTGGTTCTCTTTATCAAAAACACAAAAAATAGTTCCTTTTCTAGTTGTTATTTTTGCTTTATCATGCTTGCTATCAATGGTTGATGTCTTTGAAACTAGATCATTTAGGAAAGGTGGGTTCACGGATGATCAACAAAAATATTATAGGTAACACCGCTTGTGACAAAAAGGGATACACTTATGGGAGCAAATTTATAAATTGCATGACTATGCTAAAAACTTGTGCTCTACTTATAATGTTACTTATTGCTTTGATAAATATTGCTGCTATAGAAGGTATAAACACCTCCCTTTTCAATGTGAGTATAATTAAAATGTTATCACATCTTCTTATGTTAAGGGAAATTACGAATTATATGATGTGGAACAAATTGAAGAATTTATTGCTTGGAAGGGTGCATTCGAAATTGCCTATTTGCTTGAAAGTATTGATGATCCACCTTATAAATATGAGATTTATGCTATACTTGAATATTTCTTTGATAGTTACAAGGATTGTAATTACTAAATAATGGAATATCTTAATAAATTCTCTCCCCCAAAGGGAGAGACTAATGTCTTGCATGAACCTATGGAAGAAGAAACTGTTGAATCTGGAAGCTCATTGGATGAAAAAGAGGAGGAGAGTGATGATCAAGAGGAGGAAGAATGGAGCTACCCATGTCTACCTCCCAATGATAATAAATCTTTAACTCATACATTATTTGATGAAAGTGATGATCCTATTGATTCTTTTAATATATCCCTTTTTGATGAAGTTGATACTTGCTATACTTGTGACCTCTATACTAATATGAATGAAACTTGTGAGAATGATATTGCCACTATTATTTATGATAATCCTTGCTACCTTGATAAGTCCTATGATAATCCTCTATTTATTCCAACTATTTATATGCATAATAATGAGGAAGTTTGCTTAGAAAATTTATATGATAATGCTCTAGATGATGGTCCTATGTTACTTGATGTTATAAATTATAATGCTACTGAAAATAGATTTCTATAATGTGTCCCATACCTTTTATGAATGATCAATCATCTCGTTTGATATTGCTAAAAGTGGGGAAAAAAAGGAGCTGATTTTAAATTTTGATCCCAATGTTTTGGAGCTTGATATGAATTGTGTGCTTTTAGACCATGACAAACATGCTTTATGTGATAATTATGTTGTTGAGTTTGTTCATGATGCTATTGAAAATTATTATGAGAGAGGAAAATATGGTTGTAGGCATTTTCATGTTACTAAAACACCTCTCTTTTTGTTGAAAGTTTTGTAGTTGCTCTTGTTCTACCTTCCCATGATTTCTAGTTTGAGCTTCTTTAATTTATTTCATTACAATATTTCTATGCATATGAATTGGGTTAGACTTAAATTTATTTTATACTTTCTTATTCATGCTCTCTTTAGCTTTAATTCATATTTCTTATGTGAGCATCTTCTTCACTTGAAAACACGTGATTCCACTTTTCTGGGCCTAGCTAAAAGGCGTTAAAGAAAAGCACTTCTTGGGAGATAACCCATGGTTTTCTTTTTGCTTTACTTTTCTCTATTTTATTTGAGTCAAGGGGTTGTATACATATGTAGAAACTCCTTTGTATCTTTATTTTCATGTTTTAGTTGTGCCAAGTAAAGTTTTTTACAAGAGTTGGAGTTGGTTTTCGGATTTCTGCGCACGAAACAGATTTCTGCTGTCCACCGTAAAAAATCGTATAAATCATAGAAAAATCATAATAACATGAAATTTCTTGTAATTATTCCTCGGCTAATTGTGCAACCTTTTCATTCTTTAAATTGTTTTATCCGAGAAACGTAAGTGTCTCAAAAAATCGTCTTTACAGACTGTTCTGGGTTTGACAGATTCTACCATTTTTCTTGCAATTGCTCTTTTGCGATGTCAAGTGGATTTCTTTGCTTCACGAAACGTCAGTGGCTGTAGCTAATATTTAAAAGTATCAATAGAACTTGTTCCATACAGAACCAATGGATTTTTTATTGTTGCACTAACCCGCTAATGTGAATTACTCTTTGAGTGTGCTGTGACAGAAGTTTTCAAGGGTCAAGAGAAGAGGGTGATATATGTGATCAAGAAGAGTGCAAGGTCAAAGCTTGGGGATGCCCTCGTGGTTCATCCAAGCATATTTTAAGAAGACTCAAGAATCTAAGCTTGGGTATGCCCAAGGCATCCCCTTCTTCATCAACAATCTATCAGGTTACTTCTAGTGAAACTATATTTTTATTCGGTCACGTCATATGAAGTTTACTTGGAGCGTCTGTTTGTTTTTCTTTTTTTTATTTTGTTTTCCTTTGTTTTATTTTTTTTCCTTGCTGAAATAATATAGGTTGACCCTCGAATTATTTTTTTGGGAGAGAGACACGCTCTGCTTTTTCGTTTGAATACTTGATATGCTAGCATTCTTAGTTTTTCTTCTAGTTGCTGCAAAAAATCTTGTTTAGCTCTTGATTTCATTGCATCTCTTGTTCAGAGCTGTTAGTTTTAGTAGTGTTACGTGAGTATTCTCATGTTTTATTTCTGTATCATTTAGAGAGTTTTTTAAAGCATGTTTGAATGGTGCTTGTTGGGAAAAGAAACTGCTGCTTGAGGTAGAATTTTTAACGGTGCAAGTAGAAGCTTGTATAGACTGTGGCTAGACTTTTTCATATCATGCTAGATGTTATTTTAGTTCTAAAGCCTTGTGGTTATTTAGTAGCATGATTAGCCTCAAATAGCTGAGAGTGTTTATTGTGCCATTGAAAGAATCATGAGTTGTTCTTGTCATATTGAAGCATAAATTTGTGGTGTTCTCCTTTGAATGTTTTATTTGGTTGACTTGGCGCATGCTCACACCATGTTTATGACTATGAACCAGTCACTTATATCCTCCAAGATCATTTAGTTTTTGAACTTGTGGTACCACTTATGCTTTGATTAATGATGTTTATGTCGCTATGCATGATTATGGCTCTTATGCTCTCTTGATTTGTCGCTCCCAGTCTTTTGCTAGCCTCCACCTATACTGAGTATGAGCTCTACTCGTGCATCCAACTCCCTTAAACCAAAGTTTTTCCCATTGTGTCCACCATACCTACCTAGATGTGGTATCTAACCGCCACTCCAAAGTAAATTCCTCATGTGTTACCTTTAAAACTTTCAAAATTACTCATGTTTTGTGCTCCTGTTTTAGCTCATGAGGACATAAATAGAGAATCTTTATCTCACTTGTTGATCAGACTTTCACACCCTGGACTAGTGGCTTCATCCGCTTATCCAATTTATAGAAGAGGTGGCAGTGGGGTGCCCAACCCCAAATTAATAACACAAATTATCTTCACTTTTTTGGCCCCTGATTTATCAGTCAAAGCATAATTGTGTAAACAAAAGAGAAAGAGGAATGACCTTCTACCCAGATGCGTCCTTCTATGGGAGCCACTCTTGTGAAGTATATTTGGCTTGTGACGTATTGTATTTTCTGTTTACTATTCGTTGACATAAGCATACACCTCCCTTAAAATATAGACACTCCTCCACGGTATGTGATTGTTGGCAGGCACCCGAGGATTTGGTTAGCCATGGTTTGTGTAAGATGGTGTAACATCCCTGAATTTTGGAGAAACCCAAAAAATCACAAAAATAAAACATTTGTTTTCCACTAATGCAAAACACCCGAAAAATAAAAAAAAATCGAACACAAAGGAAATACTATGTGTTATTCCAATGTTATTGGCAATAAAATCCAAGTGCCTCTGTTTTCAAAAAACACTAAATCCTCAAAATAGACAATTATGCAAAGAAACTATTTTCCCCTAATTGCAAACCTTAAGAACATAAAATGTTTTCCATAAATCACTTCTTGTTTTAAAATGGACATTAGCTTAAAGAAAACTACATTTTTCAATTGTCAAACCTATGGTTTTATTCGATCAAATATTTAATTATTTGTTTTCTACTTTGGAAATAATAAATAAAGAACTACTAGCCAATTATTCATATTTGAGAATATATTTTTTCTAATTATGTTTAAAACAACACATATTTGCTTTCATGTTAAAGAGAAAGATTTTATAAAGATATAGAATTTTGTTTGAGATTATTTGGACTCATATTTTAAAAGTTATGTTATATTTGTTAAAAACAGAAAAGAAAAAGAGAAAACAAAAAAAAGAGAAAAGGGCTAGCAACCCGGGCCAGCCCATCTCTCTTAGCCTCTTATCCATCGCGCGGTGCAGCGTCTATCATCCCGCAAGAGGCCCGCACCCACTCTCCTCTCTAGTCTCTCACTGACATCCGGGCCCCACTTGTCATCCCTCTCTCCTAGAGCGAATTTTGCGTGCCACGATCTGGCCGAACGACCTCGACACGATCTCCTCGCCCTGCAGCTCTCCTCGCCTCCTAACCCCCACATTACGTGCCCCTAGAATCTCTCTCTCTCCCCCTCGATATCGTGCCCCGAGGAAGAAGAAATTCCGCGCCGTTGTAAATCACCTCCGCCGCCGTGCTCCTTCTTTCCCGGCTAGGTGAGCAAGCGCCCGAGCCCTAGAACCCCTCCATTCGACTCCTTGAGGCCTTGCGCACCCCTCTGAGAGAATGGCCGATTTTGTTTGCGAGTAGTGCCTTGCACCGTCTATTACCGAAGATCACCAGAGACGTTGTCGTTCCGTCGGCCATTTGCTGCCATCCGTGGAAGCGAGCGCTCGCGCCGTTGCCGCCATCGAGTCCTACGCAAAGCCCCGCACCTGGTCATGGCCTCCGTAGAGCTCTAGCATCACCAGAGCCCCTGCCCGCTCGAGACTAGAGAGCTATGGCCGCTGTCGCACCATTTCCGGTGACCTGGCCACATCGGCGAGCTCCCTCTTTCGTCTCTACCGTCGGATTCTATTTAATGGTTGTGATTAGAATTAGCCCGAAAGGGTAAGCCCCCGTTGGATCTGGATCCAATGGCCCTGATCAATCCACTTAACCCAGTCAGCCAGCCTGAGCCAATCAGGAGCTGCCACGTGGCCTAGCCATTTTCTGTTTTTTTCCCCGAATAGAAATTAGTTGGCAGTTTACAAAAAAACTCCCTGCAACTTGCAACCATCATAACTTTTGATCCACTTGGCCAAATTTAACAAACTTGGACTTTTTGAAATCCCCTATACATGTAGAAACTTTTGGCACTGTCCAAATCCAAATTTGACAAAGTTAATCGGTTCAAATTTAAGTATGCTTGTTCGATGAATTTTGGCATAATTCAAATTCTACAATTCCAAAAATTGCAAATAAAATATTTTTGGAATCCTTCAAATGTGTAATTTTATACCCTCTGTCCCAAAATGATAATTGAAATAGTTAAAATGGAGTTTGGAATTTAAACAACCAATTGAGTATTTTGCACCTAGTTTAAATTCTATAAATAATCTTAATCGGTTTTCTTCTAGAATTTTTTCATTTAGTAACCTTAGACCAGAGAAAACAGTACCAAAACCATTTGTGACCAGAGGAACCATTCCATGTAAATTTTTGTCCTATAAAGCATCCATAGTTATCAGCCTTTATAAATTAAGTGTTGTTTAATGGAAACCCCCTTTAGGAAAATTGTGGTATGATAATTTTGATCAAAACCAACACCCATTTTATGTTGACCATATGGAAAGTAACTTTTGGACCAGAAACCCATAGCCAATACATTTTGTTAATTTACAAGTCATGTTGTGAATTGCTTCAACCCTAGTAACCAAACCCATGAAATGAATCATGTTGATCATGGATTTGTTTTCTAAAACCCTAAACCATATGTCGAATATATACTGATTAGGGGTATATCAGATAGTGTCCTAAAGAGCCGGATTACCTGGGTGGCCTGAATGGTAATGGATTATGGTCTATTAGGCGGCCCAGTAAGCTGACACACAGAAGCCGGATTCTAGAAGAACCCAGACCACGGCCCATGTGGTGCGGCTTGGAGTAGAAGGCGGATTCTTGCCTTCCAAGTTAGAACTTACCGTAGTCTTCTAGGTTTCCTTTCTGTAAGCCCTAACCCGGCTATCTATATAAAGCCGGACGGGAGAGAAGAAAGATATGGACAATTAGCTAGAAGCCAACTCGCCGAGAAGTTGATCCTCGTCGTGTTAGCAACCCAACTCACATTGTACTTTGTATACTTCAGGCTTCAGCCCTGATTTAGTGAGATTGCAGGAGTAGGAACACCGCCTAATTGCGATGTACCGAACCTGGGTAAACTTTTGTGTCCCTGATTGTCATACTACCACGTCCCCCTCACGTCTTTACCCGTAGGCCTCATGGAACCCCCGTCTATGAACCCTACTACGATGTCTCGACAGTTGGCGCCCACCGTAGGGCCAGCGACGTCAGGCGTTATGTTTCGATCGGGGATACTCGGCGAAATTGGCAGTACCATAACTGTCGGAAGCCTGGAATTCGACAACGACGTCAGGCGCTTCCTCGCCAACGGATCGTACATGCCAGCACAGAATCATCTGGTAAGTGCATGCGTTTTACCGATTGGATCTGCAAATATCTTTATCGGATTAACAGCAGAAGCAATGGGATTCTGTGGTGGAAGTAGATTTATCCCACCCTCCCTATACCCAGTTGAAGAAAACTATGATGCCAGATTTTGCTCAGATCGCCAATATCCTGCTCAAATCGTCGCCTCCTCGGAGATGCCTGCAATGAGATCACACTTTATTGGTATGGTGCAAACCGAGATCGCTGAAAACATGGATGAAAACAATCCCGTGGAAAAGGCAGAAGAAAATAATCCCACAATAGAGGTGGAAGATCCCACATCTGTCAATCTGACGACGAACTCGGAAGCTGATTCTGTGTTAGCCGCCATTGAGGAGAGATTAGAATCCGAACCCAGATCGGACCAGCTCGATTCTAAAGACGAAGATGAAGCCGCTTTCGAAAGAAAGATCAAATCTTTCCAAGAAGGATTCCATGAAGTGCTTATGGCAAAACCGACTGATAACTTGATGCCGAAAGTCAGGAAGATCCTCAAACACCTCCGCCAGACGAGGAAAGAGAGGACGGTGAAACCAGTCCAATTTACCCTGATGTCAAGGAATTGACAGAAGATGAACCTGGTAAAAAACCTCCCTCTTCCAAGAAAAGAAACAAGGCTACCAAGAAACTCCAGTACAAACTCCGGAAGAAAAAACTGGTGGATGCCACCAACGAAAACCCGGCAGCACGAGGAAGAAGCAGAGTCAAATATGCGGAGAATAAAATGAAGGAAATCTCTGTTGCACCAATGTCAGAACAGGACGAACATGCTTTACTGCAAACACCAGTGGGACCCCACGAACCCCCTGAAGTGCTAGAAGACAGGAGACAAGCTCTTCAAAGGCAACAACAACAACATCTATTCAGAACTCGGGAAAGTCTCCTACAAACCCAGGCTGACAATAAGTTGAAGCAGGAAGAAATTGAGGAGTACGAGAGAAAGAATAGATCCGGCATAAAACCTACAAGGTTACCCGGAATCGTTAGACCAAAAGTACTGCAGCCAAAGGACCGGGTCCGAAACCCCGCCTGGAAAAAGCAAGTAAATGGTATCAATGCCAGGGCGAACCTATATACAAAACCACAGCAGAAAACGCGGAAGGCGCGTTCGTCATCCTCAACGACGATCTGTACTCCAATGATGAAAAATCTCCAAGGGGTGTATGATTTCTTAGGAAAAGTATTGCAACAACAGCAGCAAGGGCAGGCGAGATCAGGGAAGTTGCATGACGACTCAGTCCTATGCAAAACAGCCACATGCGCTGCTGGAGCACCTGGACCTGGAGAACATGGAGATTTAGGCAATTCCAAAGAGAAGAAAGGAGATCCGAAAAAGGACAAGAAAATTCCCGACAACAAGGATGCAGCGTCCAGAATAGGATCCCATCCGCCGAAAGGTGGAATTAACCCCCGTGATTGGGAAGAACAAAACCGGAAGGACGGAAAATCAATGCAGCCTCCGAGACGCCCTGCTGAAAAAGCTGGAAGACACGATATTCCTCACAGGCGTGAGAGATCCCGTACCCCTCCTAGGAATAAGGAAAGACCCAGGAGTAGAACTCCACCTTATTCCAAAGGACATGATAATGGAGGAAACTAGGATAATCCCGGAAGAGCGCACTCGCGCAACAATGGAAAAGAAAGGAGCAGATCCCCTTCCGTCCATTCAGCCGGTAGATATTCCGTACACGCTTACAGAGCGGAAAGACATGATCTATACTTTTGACCTAAGTGTTTTACTAACAGGATCCGAAGGATAACTCTACATTCTGACTTCACCAAAGTTAGTCCAACATATCAACAATATACCGGCAGTACAAACCCGGATACCTGGCTCTCAGACTATTATATAGCCGTCCAGATCAACAAAGGGACAGACTTAGAGGCAGTAAAATTCCTTCCCCTAATGTTACTGGACGGAGCCAGAGATTGGATTAACGGGCTTCCATCAAAAACCGTAGATAGCTGGGATGATATGGCTAGAGTCTTTACTCATCATTTTCGGGGAACTTACAAATGCCCCAACAGCATCAACCAGCTCAACCGCTGCACCCAGTTTGAAGATGAGCCATATGTGGACTTCATATCAAGATGGACTGCAATGAAGAACATCTGCTCTGGAATAAGTGACGTACAAGCAATGCATGCTTTCTTCAATGGCTTAAAACCTGGCCTCGTACCGTTCATGGTTGGTTCAAAACAGCACAAAGATCTCGGATCTATGCTTACAACCGCAAACGAGCATGCAGCGGCCGAAGATGACATCAGAGCAAGAGGTGGAAATATCAACGCTTTGGCTCAGGCCAAAAAGATGCCTTGTTCTGACAAAAAAAACTACGCCAGAAACACAGCCAAAGCCCAAAGAACTTAACCTAGCCTTTGGAAAAGATAATGGAGGCAAATGGAAAGGAAGAAACACAGAACCTATCTCTTACACAAAGGAAGAGTGGGAAAAGATTAAGTCAGAGAACTGTGTCCACCATTCGCAATTTGGGAAACCCACCCATACAAACGCACAATGAAGGCTCAATAAGCATATGAAAGGCAGTGCAGGATCCAGGAACAAGGGGAAGAACTCCAAGAGGAAAATCTCCAAGCAAAAGCCAGAAGCTGGAAAAGAAGACAGTGAATCGGACACTGGCGAAAAAATCCAGGAGCAGCAGCGAAAAGGCGAACCAAAGTTCCGAGAATTGATGGAGAATGCAATTTAACTTACCTCGCAACTCCCTCAGCAAAGGTGGCAAAGAGGACACTTCGAGAAATAAACGCGGTTGTTCCACCACCCCCAAGTTCTTGAAGTACTCGAAAATACCAACTACCTGGGATCAGTCTGATCATCCCGGAAATATCCCAGAACCTGGCACACAAGCTCTAATTGTAAGTCCCATTGTTCAAAACACTAGGCTAAAAAGAGTGCTGATGGATGGAGGATCTAGCATTAACATAATGTACCTGGATACACTGAAGCATCTGCGAATCTCCAAGACCCAGCTCAATCATAGCAACATACGTTTCCACGGCATCGTTCCTGGCAGACAAGCACAATCCCTAGGAGAAATTTCCCTAGATGTAACCTTTGGAGAAAAAGAGCACTTCCGGCAGGAAAAAATCTCTTTCTAGGTCGTGTCGATCGAGAGTGTATACCACGCAATTCTCGGACGTCCAGCTTTCGCCAAATTTATGGCAAGATCATGTTATATCTATAACAAGCTGAAGATGCCAGGGCCAAAAGGAGGAGTGATTACCATATCAGTAGACTTCAAGTTGGCAAACGAGCTGGAAAAAGGAAACACCCTTGGCGCAGAAAAAGTGATTGCAAAGGAGGAATTGAAAGAGCTGGCAAAACAAGTATCGCCGACAGAAATGCCGGCAGGTAAAGAAAGCCGGAAGCCCGCAGATAGTTTCAAAGCTTCCGAGAATACAAGGCAGGTTATCCTAGAGCCCAAAGATCCGACAAAACTTGTCGTAGTAGGGACAGGGATGATCGACAAATAGGAAAGCGCGCTCATCGAGTTCCTCCGTGAGAACTGGGATATTTTTGCCTGGTGTCCTACAGACATGCCAAGTGTACCCAGGGAACTTGTTGAGCATCAACTCAAGGTGATTCCAGGATCTAAACCCGTCAAACAAGGTCTCCCTCGATTTGACGGAAGAAGACGAAAGGCTATTGGCAAGGAAATTATCTGGCTATTAGCAGCTGACTATATCCGGGATGACTTTATCCGGGAAGTTATACATACTTAATGGCCCGCTAACCCAGTATTAGTCCCGAAGAAATATAGTACAGTTCTTATGATGTGTATAGATTACACCGGCCTGAACAAATTGTGTCCAAAAGATAGGTTTGCGTTACCGCGAATCGATCAAATAATAGATGCCACTTCTGGCTCTGAGCTTTTATGCTTTTTGGATGCTTATTCCGGGTACGTACCATCAAATACGTATGAACGATGAAGACCAAATCAAAACCTCCTTCATAACCCCATATGGAACATACTATTACATAACCATACCTTTTGGCCTGAAGAACGCAGGTGCAACCTACCAGCGTTGCATGCAACGATGTTTGCATAGTCAGATTGGCAAAAATGTTCACGTTTACGTGGATGACATTGCCGTCGTTTCCAAGGAAAAGGATACACTCCTTGAAGATTTTCGACAAACCTTCGAAAATTTGCGCACTTACAAAATGAAGTTGAATCCATTAAAGTGCGTATTCGGGGTTCCCTCAGGAAAACTTATGGGTTTCATCGTTTCTCACAGAGGAATAGAAGTAAACCCGAAAAAGATCAAGGCAATCCTAAACATCACAAAGCCTACATGCTTAAAAGATGTACAAAGATTGACAGGTTATGCAGCTGTTGTCAGCAGGTTTATAAGCCGGCTAGGAGACAAAGCTCTGGCATTATACAAATTGTTGAAGAAATCCGACAAATTTGAGTGGACAGAAGAGGCGGACAAAGCATTAACCCAGTTAAAGGAAACCTTGATGAAAGCTCTGATTTTGGCATCGCCAAAAGACGAAGAACCCATGTTACTGTATCTCACAGCAATAAACAGGGTTATTAGTGATGTGATAGTTGTGGAAAGAAGGAAAGAAGAGCAAAGCATACCAGGTCAACATCCGTTATATTATATAAGCGAAGTTTTTTCCGAGTCCAAACAAAGGTACCCACACTATCAAAAGCTGGCATATGGCGTATTTTTCGCATCTCGAAAATTCCGCCATTATTTCCAAGGACATTCCATAACAGTGGTATGTAAAGCACCACTAGGGGATATAATTAACAATGCAGACGCAACAGGCCGAGTAGCCAAATGGGGCATCGAGCTGGCTGTGTTCGACATTAAGTACCAACCCCGGACGGCAATTAAATCCCAGGCGTTGGCAGATTTCGTCGCTGATTGGACAGAAGCAATAGAAAACACACCAATGCCGGAGTCGGAATACTGGGTTATGCACTTCGACGGATCCAAGATGAAGGAATGCGCTGAAGCTGGTGTAGTGCTAAAATCCCCAAAGAGATATATTATGGAGTATGTATTGCAAATACGCTTCAATGCTAGCAATAACGTGACAGAATACGAAGCTTTGCTTCATGGCTTGCAAATTGCAAAAGAAATAGGCGTCAAGCGCATATTATGCTATGGTGACTCAGATTTCGTATAGCATCAGCTCAACCAAACATGGGACGCCAAAAGTCCCATCATGGCCGAATATCGGAGAACGGTGGATGAGTTTGCTATTTGCTTCCTAGGATTTGAAGTACTTCGCATCAAAAGGGAGGAAAATTGGAACGCGGATGCATTAGCCCGCATGGGCTCGGAAAGAGTGAAAACCCTACCACCAGGTGTGCTTGTCCAACATTTGCATAAACCATCGATAAAAGGTGGAGATGTTGATTATACCCTTGTGTCCGAGTCAATTGAAGTCCTGCTCGTTAACCTGGATTGGACAGTTCCATATTTAAACTTCTTAGTAGATCAGAAGTACCCGGATGGAGCAGACGAGGTCTTGCAAAGACAAGTAAAACGTCGATGCAAAGGATACACGGTAATCAATGGTTTCCTGTATAAATGCAGCACTACCGGAATCTTTCAGCGATGTATTTCGCCAGAAGAAGGCCGAGAAATACTGCAAGAAATACACGCAGGGGATTGCGGACATCATGCTCAATCAAAAAGCATAGTTAAGAAAGCATTCCTTGCAGGGTTTTTCTGGCTAACAGACAAGACAGATGCCGAACACATAGTAAACACATGTGCCGGATGTCAGCATTACGCCAAGCAGACGAATATGCCAGCCCAAGCACTAAAAACTATCCCTATCACATGGTCATTTGCGGTCTCGGGGCTAATTCAAAACTGCAAGAGGTGGACTCACACATCTACTCGTTGCAGTAGACAAGTATACCAAGTGGGTGGAGGCAAAACCCATCAAAAAGCTTGACGGTGTAACTGCCAGAAATTTCATCATCGAAGTAGTCATGAGATACGGCATTCCACACAGTATAATCATAGACAACGGGACAAATTTCTCTATTGGAGAGTTGGCAAAATATTGCCGACAAACGGGAATACGCCTAGACCTTGCGTCTGTGGCTCACCCACAATCCAATGGGCAGGTTGAAAGAATGAATATCTCAATCCTGCAAGGAATACGCCCAAGACTCGAATATCCTCTTCATAGAGCAGCTGGAGCATGGGTGGAAGAGTTACCTTCCGTGCTTTGGAGTATTCGAACGACGCCAAATAGATCAACAGGGCAATTCCGTTTTTCTTAGTTTATGGCGCAAAAGCAATGCTTCCAACGGACATGATCCATGATAGCCCAAGAGTGCAAGATTTCGATGATTCGGACTCCGAAAGTGCACGACGGGATTCCGTTGATCTCCTATAAGAAGAACGAGACCTTGTGCTTCAAAGATCCCCCATTTATCAGCAACGATTATGACGTTACCACATTCGGAAAATCAGGCATCGTTCTTTTAAAGAAGGTGACTTAGTGCTAAGATTGGTGCAAGAAAGAAAGCACAAGTTAGCTCCGGTTTGGGAAGGACCATTTGTCATCAGCAAAGCTATGAAGAATGGATCATACTATCTTGTAGATATTCGGGACACGGAAGATGATCCCAAAAGACCGAATCGCAAAAGAAAGAGAAAGATAGATGACGAACTAGGGGAGACCAAAAGACCCTGTGGCATCCAGCAGTTACGTCCCTTCTACACTTAGTTATTTCTATGTAAACATCTTTGAGATCATGAAATAAAGTTGTCAGAATTCATACATCTATGTTTTTTACATGTTTTTTACAGTACAAAGCATAAGTTCGCCTTATCTATTTCCCAATGATCTTTCAAAATACTCAATGTTAACCCGAATTGTGCCTGCGTGCTCGGTGTTAAAAAACTGAATGATTTTCAGCCAAAAATGGCTTAAGGAAACCCAGATTATGCCTGCGTGCCCGAGTTCCATTCAAAAAATTGCTTAAGTACTTATATGATTGTTTTTATGTTGGGTCACTAGAGCTAGTAAGTAAAAATGCCTTTAGTATGATCCATGTTTCCGAGTTTCAACTGATCGGTTATACCCAGTTACTTGGCATGAAGATTAAAGTACTATCGAGCCATTTCAAACACTAAGGACAGTTAAGAAATATAAACCAGATAACTTAGAAGACAAAGGAATAAAAACCCAAAAAACTTGCAAAGACTTAATAATTAACTTCAAAAGCGGAGTACTTGTTTATACAAAAGGATAGAAATCATTACAATAAGTTTACATTGTAACAAAAATAATGCTTCTATTTCCCTAATTCTACCCAGGTCCAGGCAGCTTCTTCAGGCATCCGACTCTTCCTCGCTGCTGGATTCCTCTGGAGTTGCCGGGATGGCCTCTTCAGGGTAGAAGGTGGAGATGTTCACCATGTGGCAAACTTGGTGGCGTGACCTTTGATTTCATCAAAGATGCTGGCCTGTTGAGCATTCGTGTATCCTTGAGGGATGCAGGACGCCACACGCCAAGATTTGGCAGTTGGGTAGTGCATGCGCATGAGCCCAAGAGCCATGCGTGCACCACCATGAGCTGTGGAACGGAGAAGGGACTCCATGGATTCCGCCACCTCCACCATAGCTTCCGAAAGTTTTTCAACTTCCGAGAATTCCCCAGACCTGGCGAGAAGGAACTTGTTGACAAGCAACATTCCTCCAGCCTTGATCGCGGTGAACACCTTCCCGAACGACCGGATTTTTTCAATCCGGGTAATGGGGCTATCTCCTGTTTCAGTAAAACACACAAATGTTAGAAAAAACAGAAGGAGATGAAACATGGAAAATCCGGTCAATGACAAAGAACTTACCTAGAATCTTGTCCATCTCAGCGCCTTCTTCTAGGTGCTGGTTCAAGGCGTTCTCCAGGTCTCGAATGGTGGCCTTATCCTTCTCGGCCTGGCTGGAGGCCTTAGATTCGGCAATGTCAACGTCTAGTTGGTTGGCCTCCAGGTCCTGCTGCAGCTTCACATTAAGCTTGTGAAGATCCAGGTTTTCGCGGCGGAGGTTTTCGGCATTGCCGGCATCTTCAGCAATTTGCTTGGCTTTCGCCAAAGAAGCTGAAAAGCATGTAAAGGAAGAGTTAAAACTCGGAAAACTACTTAGAAAAAATTCACAATTGAAAGCAGAGAAATATTTTACCTGCTGAATCCTTCAGCTGTTGCTGAGTGGATGCCAGTTCTGCCTCCTTACCCTCAAGAATAGAAAGAAGGGATTTTACCTCCTTGTTCTTGATGGTAAGTTTGTTGAAAATCTCCATGTTAATGTTTTCAGCAATTTGCTGAAACATGGAAAAGAAACAAAAAATGCTTAAGTTAACAACAAGCATAACAATGAAAAAAGTATTAAGAAGAAAGTATACATTCAACTTATTACTTGGGGGTAGAGACATTACCTGGCTCATCCGTTGCAAACCCGACAAGTTTTCGTTGAACTCTTTTGCATATTCTGCAAAAAGAGCCCCGCCGTTATTAAGGCCATCCTGGATGACATTGAAATCCTTGTAGAAAGTATGAATGGGCTCCTCCTGAGTTGTGCAAGAAGGACCACGCATTTCCGGGTCCGCCCTTTCCCTCGCATCCGGCTCGGATGCAAAAGGCTGGATGGACTGCAGGGGTTTTCTTCCTCCCTAGCAACAACACTTTCCTCCGCAGCTGCGACTGGAGTTTCGGGAGCAGTTGCATGAGAAGGTTGTGACCCTCTTTGGGTAACAGACTTAAGTTTTCTCAGCCTTTTTGGCTTCAGTGTTGTTGGAGCCAGGCTAGAAAGAAAAAATCCCGAGAAATCAGAATTCCGAGACAAAGGAATAAATTTCCGAGAAAACAAATAAAACCCAGATGTCTAACCTGGAGGTAGCGACGGGAATTCCGTCAAGGTCGATTACTTCTTGAGCGGCAGAAGGCTTCTTGCGCTTCCTCCCACCTGCGAAGTTAGCACGCATGGCGTCTAACTAGGCATCAGATGCAAGATCCTTCTCAGGAAGATTGAAAAGCTATCAAAAAAGGACAACGTTCAAGTTAAGAATCCGACAAGGGAAAAACACGAAATCAAAATCCCAAAATGAATAAACCATACCTTTGGGCGGGGTTTGTCGCCGTGTACATTGGCCGACTTTCCACGTATTGGTCGCGAGTTACGACCAATTGATTGACGCGCTTCCTCAAATCTTTTTCCGAGAAAGATTTGCTTGTTGTCCGCATCGCGTCTTTGGTTCCCGTGTATTCGCACATAAGACGGGAACCATGATTGGCCAGAGGTTGAATCCGCCTTTCTAACCAGCATAGAACTGTGTCCATGCCGGTGAGAGGCGTAGAGGCGGAAACAAGCTCGGTGATGCGCCGCTTGATCTTGAGAAGGTCTGGTGGAAGAGTTTGGACTACCTCCACTGCCTAGTTATCCTGGGGAGTGGCAGCGCAGTTGTGGTAAGGTGGAACCCCCATTTCCTTTCTAGGAAACGGGATGTCTTTGTGGTAGAAAAAGGAACCCGTCCAAAACTTGATGGATTCCGACGTTTTTATCTTAGGGAACCAATCTTCCCTGAATCTATGCAGGGTAAAAGATATGGTTCCGCAAGTTGGGAGAGCGCCCTCTGAGGGATTTCGCTTAATCCCAAAGCAATACTGCCAAAAGTCTAGCCTAGGTGCTAATCCTAGATACCCTTCGAAGAGGGCCTGGAACCCGGGTAGATAAAGAATGGAATTTGGTGGCAGGTTGTGAGGCTGGATGTTATAGTGGCTAAGGATTTCGAGGAAGAAGCTGGAAGGCGGAATTACCATACCTCTTGAGATGTGCGAGGTCAGGAGGACCCGTTCCCCGGCTTTGGGCGAGGGCTCAGACTCTTCTTCGTCATGCCACCATTTCCCTTTCGCAATCAACCCCTCCTTCTCCATTGTCGGAAGAAGGGAGGCGGTGATGTTACACCGGCTCCAGTTGTCGGAGATTTAGCCCTCGTCTTCGGCTCCGGTGGCAGTGGCGAGCTCCTCCCCGATGAGGAGAATCTTTTCCTCTGCCATTTCAGGAGCGAACGGCGGAGGCGGCGCGGAGGAAGAGGCAGCCAGGGTCTCGGCCGCGAGAGACGTTTCCTCGCGGGCCTGGTCGCCAGAGTTCTTCTCCGCTGCGTTGGCGGAGGCGCGGCTCGGGGAATCGAGCTGTGGATCCATAGAGTTGATGATCTCGTCGATCTCAATGGAGACCGAGAGCTTTTTCGCTGCGCGTGGTGAATCGCCGGATTCCATTCGCGGGCGGCACGGTGAGGTTTGCGAGCTCTCGACGAAGAATTTCGGAACAGCGTGGACGCGCGTGAACTCTGCTCGCTCTGAGTGAACCTTGGCACGGGTGCAGTGGCGCTTGGGGTCTGGGAGGTGGAGTGAGAGCAGAAGGGTCGCCGAAGGGCTCGAGGTAGGCTATTTATAGCCGGAAAAACTTTAACATACGTTACAACGGATCTTTGGACTATTAGATCATCAACACGTGCACTTGCCTGAAAATCCAGTAAATGAGGTGGCAAGTGATTACTGCTATCTCCTCGTTTCCCGCGAGAATCTGTCAGACACTAGTAGAGAAGTGCCTTTCTATGGAACGGATTCTGTGGCGCATGGCTTCTTGGTGCGCCACAGAAATATATTTTTGTGGCGCACGGGTTGGCATGCGCCACAGAAAAGAGGCATTCTGTGGCGCACCGGACCGTGGTGCGCCACAGAAAAGAGGAATTATGTGGCGCACGGGACAGTGGTGCGCCACAGAAATAAGCTGGGGGCCCACACCAATGATTGCCACACTCCTATTCTGTGGCACATGGTGGTTAGTGCGCCACAGAAATATGAAATTTCTGTGGCGCACCACTGCCACGTGCGCCAAAGAATTCTCATCCCAAAAAAATCTGTCCACACGCACCAACTCCACCCCCCCCCCCCCGTGGGAACGCCTTTTCTAGTTTTTGACGGAAGAGTTGGCGGTCTAAAAAGCATCAAAAAATAAATCCCTTATAGATGCACGGAGAGTTTAAGGTCTACTTTTTTTTATCAAATTTTGAAATATGAATTTCGACTTTCTGAGCAAAAGTTCGTTAAAAAAGTAAAATGGGCATAACTTTTGCATACGATGTCAAAAAAAATGATAAAGATATAAAAAAAACTAGAGAGAAAAAGGAACCCAAGCTCACTCGCCTTCGGCCTGTGAGCTTTTTTTAGAATCGCCAAATTCCAAAAGGAACAAAACTTATGGCCGTTTTAAGATTTTGACTAGAAAATAAAAAAAAGAAAAAAAATTCTGTGGCGCACCCCTTCATTTGGTGCGCCACAGAATTGTGGAGGCAGGATTCGAAATCCTGCGTCCTCCCCTCCTCTTCTTCCTCTTCTACCCTCCTCCCCTCCTCTTCTTCCCTTCTCCCCTCCACTTCTCCTCCACTTCTCATCTTCTACCTCTCCACTTCTCTCTTCTCCTCCACCTACTACTCCACCTCTCCTCCTCCTCCACCACCACCACCTCCGGCGAGCTCCTCCTCCTCCACCACCACCACCTCCGGCGCGCTCCTCCTCCTCCTCCTCCAGCACCTCCACCACCACCACCACCTCCGGCGAGCTCCTCCTCCTCCTCCACCACCACCTCTCCTCCTCCTCCTCCTCCTCCACCACCACCACCTCTCCTCCTCCTCCTCCTCTCCTCCTCCTCCTCCACCACCACCACCACCACCTCCGGCGAGCTTCTCCTTCTCCTCCCCACCAACTCCGGTGACCTCCATCCTCCGCCCACCAACTCCGGCGAGCATCCGACGAGATCTGGCGAAATTTCGAAATTTCGAAAAATTCCCGCGGCCAGATCTGGCCACCTTTTTTTTTGAATTTCAAAAAAAAAAATCTGTGGCGCACCCCCCCTTGGTGCGCCACAGAATTGCATATTTCTGTGGCGCACGACTGAGGTGCGCCACGGAATTGACATTTCTGTGGCGCACGGCCACGGTGCGCCACAGAAATAATTTTTATGGCGTGTATTCTGTGGCGCACCCCTGTGGCCCCGGGGTGCGCCACATAATTGATTTTTGGCGCGCCACAGATGAGGCAATCTGTACTAGTGAGAGATACGTTTCAGGGTTTCACACTCGAAACCCAAACGTCCTTGACGTCAGCATGATTTTATCGCTAACGTAGGACGATTCTTCTCCTCGAAGGTTCGAGGAAGAAAATGCCGGATCTCCCGAAATCCGAGTTTCGCGTTAAGCAATATTGAAGAATAGAAGATCGAGACATAGAGCCAGCATTTCTCATAAAAGTTACTAAATTGACGAAAGACGGCGAATTGGAGTCTCAATCCTTCTTGGGGGCTACAGTCGGATATATACTGGTTAGGGGTATATCAGATAGTGTCCTAAAGAGCCGGATTACCAGGATGGCTTGAATGGTAATGGATTATGGTCCATTAGGCGGCCCAGTAAGCTGACGCACAGAAGCCGGATTCTAGAAGAACCCGGACCACGACTCATGTGGTGCGGCTTGGAGTAGAAGGCGGATTCTTGCCTTCCAAGTTAGAACTTACCGTAGTCTTCTAGGTTTCCTTTCTATAAGCCCTAACCCAGCTATCTATATAAAGTCGGACGAGAGAGAAGAAAGATACGGACAATTAGCTAGAAGCCAACTCGCCGAGAAGTTGATCCTCGTCGTGTTAGCAACCCAACTCACATTGTACTTTGTATACTTCAGGCTTCAGCCCTGATTTAGTGTGATTGCAGGAGTAGGAATGCCACCTAATTGCGACGTACCGAACCTGGGTAAACTTTTTTGTCCCTGGTTGTCATACTACCACGTCCCCCTCACGTCTGTACCCGTAGGCCTCATGGCTTCCCCGTCTATGAACCCTACTACGATGTCTCGACACCATATTACATCCACTTCTTTGGTATATTGAGTGAAGTGATATTCCTTGACAACCCTTCACCACCAATGGCAAATCCCATGACCAACCACTTAGTTCCTTTTGCACATTGAATTAAGTACTATATCTTACTACTTTGTTTCACTTATCATATTGAAGTAAAAGTGATAACCCTTAGGTGAACTCTTGGAAACCTCCTTGACAATATGAATCCACTCGTGTTTGAATCTATCAAACTTAAACCTTGATCAACCCATACCCTAGTATCTAACCCTAAACCCTTTTAGCATAATTCTTTTTGTAAATTGAATTATATGTTAAGCCTAACTCAAACCACTATAATTCACTTTCATAAATTGAATTATTATGATAAACTTGAACTTGCCCATAAAAGACCAAACAATAACCAGCTCATCATAATTCTTTTTGCATATTGAATTATGTGTCAAAACTTGGTCCATGTTAACACCAACCAAGCTGAATAACTTTCTATGCTTCTATATTGTATATTTTCTTGTATTTGTTTGTATGTTGGTGAATTGCTTATTTATTGTTATTTATTTGTATTGTTTAGATTGTACGGAGAGCAACGTTCTATTTGTAAGGAGAGTGTCTCTATACCAACTCCCACGAGGCAAGTGATACTCATGTCCCACTTTTGTTTTACATTTCATTAGTGTTTTCAATAGTATGCATCATAGGTGATTTTATTATTTTCCAAGTATATGCTATGCTCAGAACACCTAGTAGTGTGTAGCCAACCTGAAACCCCTACTAGGTACTAGTTTAGCTATGCTAGAATATTATCACAGCTCTTGTTGTTACTTGTTGGGTTGTGATGTTTTGAAAATTGAAAATTAACAACCCAATGAAACAGCTGGGTGGATTGAACCTTGCTTGGATTATGTTGAGTGGCTACTCAGGACCATGTTCATGGTGGTTTAGCCATGAATGTGGGAGTTGTCACCTGAGAGTACACTTGTGGACCGCCACCTAGGAATAAAGAGATTTGTAGGTCTTTCCCTGTATAGTTAGCTTTCAGTGCAGCCTTGAGGTAATATGGGCTCTGCCAAGATTAAGTAAGTTGTGGGAGTTCATCCTGTTGTATGACAGCGGGTGGTAGAATTTTAGGAGCAACGAGTCATACAGGTATGGTTGAATCCCTCCTCCCAAAGATCTTGTCTCATTCTTCCCTTAGGGATGATGAGTCTCAAGGTGAAAGTGTACAACCTCTGCACAGTTAAAAACTAAGATCTTAGTCGTGTCCCCAGTTATGGGCCAGTTGAGTAGATAGACAGAGTTGGTGCTGAAGAATCTCCTCATCTTTTCTGAATGAAATAAAAATACGGCATAAACCCTTTATAGGGCACATGGTGGTTTAGCCATGATGCCACAATCAAACTTCATGGTGGTTTAGCCATGATGATTTATCAAACTTCATGGTGTTTTAGCGGTGATGACATTTCAAACTTCATGGTGGTTTAGCCATGATGATTTATCAAACTTCATGGTGGTTTAGCCATGATGACATTTCAAACTTCATGGTGGTTTAGCCATGATGATTTATCAAACTTCATGGTGGTTTAGCCATGATGATTTGTCCAACTTTATGGTGGTTCAGCCATGAATGATTGTACAAATGTTTTCATTTGTTTAAAATGATTTACAAATATAGGACAAAACTGGCTTTATGCAAATAGCCCAGACTCCACCAGCCAAATATCACGTAGTTAGTTCATTCCTCAAAACTTCCACCATACAAGTGTCAATTGCCAGTACATTGTTTGTACTGACTTCCTCCCCCGTAGGGCTACATATTCCAACGTGTAGATGAATCTGAAGAGGAGTGAGGATTTCGTTTATGATCTCGAATATATCGCCAACATGTTTTGCCTGTGGCGCATGAAGTGAAGAAGGCTCATTGAAGATTTGCTTTCTGCTGTGTTTACTTTGAACTTTGTTATTTGGGCTAGTCCATGTTGACTATGCCATTTGTAAGACTATTTTATTTCATATCCACAAGATCAACGATGTAGAATGATTCTATTGCAATGAATATTTCGTTTTGTCATGTGTATGCTATCAGAGATCCTGGGAATAGCAGGTTACACAGGGTTTCTACCTTTATTAAAAGGTAGGGCGCTACAGATGGTTGGGAGGAGTGTCAAGCTTTTTATACCTCTGTTTAATAAAATAAAAGCTCTAGCACATGAGTGATCCATGCTTCCCTCTGCAAAGGGCCTTTCTTTTACTTTTATGTTGAGTCTCCATTTTCTAACTTTATGCACAGTTGATACAGCGTAGTTGCCATTCTGAGTTTAACGTGCATTGGTCCCAAAGACTATTATTAATTGATTCATGATGTGTGGTTACTTGCTCTCAAATTATTTGTTCTAGTCATCCACTTGAACTTTGAAGGTGTTCTAGCATTTATGTTTTGCCCCACTCTTAATGACAAGCGAAATATCACTTTGCTATGTTTTCTTTATGCTCGAAACAAACATATAACTTTCAGTTGCATTATTATTCATGATCTTTTATTTGTGTTACTTTTCATGATGCAAGGTGATTTGTAAGTTTCATTGTTAGAATTACATCTATCATGCATGTGTTTAAAGTACTATGATCTCAGCGCACATATGCTTTTACTCCATGATGATCAAGTTTATGTTGGTAGCATGTCACCTCAGAAATTATGTGTTTTTGTCGTTTACCTACTCGAGGATGAGTAGGAACTAAGCTTGGGGATGTTGAAACGTCATAAACGTATCCTTAATTTTTGATGTTCCATGTTGTTTTCTTATTGTTTCTTATATGTTTTCTATACACTTTATGTCATTTTTATCGATTTTACGAACTAACCTATTGACAAGATGCCAGAGAGCCAGTTCCTCGTTTTCTGCTATTTTTAGTTTTAGAAAAGTTGTTCTGGAAATATTCTCGGAAATGGAAAATTTGAAGCCCGGAAGTATTAGAATTCTCGAAGGATCTACGGAGTCCACAGGGGTCCCACACCATAGGGAGGCGTGGCCCTGGCTGCGCCATGGGGTGGTGTGGGCCCCCCCCGGCCTCCACCGCCTTTGCCCTTTCGCCTATTTATACCCCCGAGACGTAAACCCTAAAGATATACCACTTCGTCCTGAAAAACACCCGAGGCCGCTGTCATCGTCATCCCGAGATCGAGAGGGTTCTGGAGCTCTCTCCGGCACCCTGCCGGGAGGGGAATTCATCACCAGAGGGGTCTACACCACCATGCCCTCCTCTGAAGTGATGCGTGAGTAGTTCATCCCTGGACTACGGGTCCATAGCAGTAGCTAGATGGTTGTCTTCTCCACTTTGTACCTCATGTTTAGATCTTGTGAGCTGCCTCACATGATCGAGATCATATTTATGTAATGCTACATGTTGTGTTTGCTAGGATCTGATGAATGTTGAATGCTATGTCTTCTGATTATCAATCTATCATGTTATCTTCATGCATATGTTATTTATGATCTTGCATGCTCTCCGTTATTAGTAGATTCTCTGTCCAAGTAGATGCTAGTAACTCTAAGAGGGAGTATTTATGCTTGATAGTGGGTTCATGCCTCCTTTGCATCTGTGCTCGAGCGACAGAAACATGACGGACGGAGGATGTGACGTTGCCATTACACACTTTGCTTACTGCGATACTCTATTGCTACCAACTTAATACCCAACGTTTGTTCGGATGATATTCGGATGGTCGATTATTAGACATAGATGTAGTTGGCTGACGGTCTAGGTATTTTGTTGTAATGCCCGCATGAATCACATAGTAATCTTTATGTCTTGCATATGCACTACGGTGCAACCTTCATTTCTGTCAATTGCCCAGCTATAATTTGTTCACCAGACATGTTATTTATCTTTCACAGAGAGACACCACTACTAACCTTCCATTTTCTCATTCTGATAATACACACACTGCTTCTACTGTTTTTATACTGCTACTACTGCTTTCATACAGTTTTCCTACTTTTTTCCACACCATACATTTAACCTCTTTGTGTTCAGAAAACCGGTGAGATTTACAACCTCACTGCTTCGTTGGTGCAAAATGAACTGTTTGTGTTGTGTAGGTTCCACGTTGCTTCTGAACCGGTAGTGTGTCCTGTCATCTCAGTTGCATCAACCTTCTGAAGTTACTCCTTCCTCCTACTAGTCGATTAAACCTTAGTTTCTTTCTGAGGTAAAACTGCTGCTATGCTCATCATACCTTTCTCCTACTGGTCGATTAAACCTTGGTTTCTTTCTGAGGGAATACTGCTGATGTTCTCATCATACCTTCCTCTCGGGGTTTCCCAACGAGTGCAAGACCTGCACCATCAGTATGTTCTCCATAAGACTTTCTCAATGCCCATTGCTTTAATTTCCTAGATTAGATCTTGGCCCTTCGGGTATCTGTCGCGTAGGATTTTTTTTCTATGCAATGAACCCTTCAGCGGTATCAGAGCGGGATTTATGCGTAGATGATTTGTACGGGTAGAAAACATAGGTGTATGTGGGCGTTGATGATCATGTTATTGCCTCCTTGAGTATTTTATGATCTTAGTGGCATAGTAGGATGAAGCTGCCCTAGACAAACTTTACGTGTACTTTGAACGCGAGACCTGTCTCACTTGTGACTGAGGAAGTGTACTTGACACAGTCTGAGAGTTTTGTAAAATTCAAAAGGTTGCCGGACAGGTATGCAAACTTCAATGGTTGAAGTGAGCATAACAAAGTTGGAATCTTTACTTTAATGAAGTTATCAAAACAGTTTGATTCCATCATGAACGGTAAATATGCTTGTAGAGTTATAAGAAATTAAGTGAGAGCGATAGGACATATTTCTAATGCTTTATGTAGATGACATATGGTTGATTGGAAAATATGTATTTTAAGTTAACACGGTTAAGATTTTCATATTGATGAAAGGATTAGGAGATAGTGGGCATCGATATCTATAAGAGATGGATTGAAACGCCTGATATGGTTGAGCAAAAATTACATAGATGAAGTATTGAAGTAAGTCAATACCGAAATGACAAGAAGGGGTTCTTGCCACATGGAAAAGAATTGAGCAATATTCACGTGTTTTGACACACGATGAGCATAATTGAAATTGAGATTTCTGAGTCATGTGTTCCATGCCATGTACACAACCAGATGAGTCATGTGCTATAGAATGTTATAGCTGGATAATTCATCTGCTGATTAGACAACAATGGGAGAGATCCTTATGATATTTTTAGAAATGCTAAGGATATGTTTTCCTATGTAGTGATGACAAAATATTTGTTGTAATATCTTACACAAATAGTCTTGTCATCTATTCAAGTAATGTTATCTCAATTAAAATACGTGATGAAGGGTAGCACAATAGGCTGGAAGAAAGTTCCAAGCTTGATTTGAATGAGTTACAAAATTAAAGTATTTTGACGGGTACTACAACAAAGGCTAAGTATATTGTTGTGATGACAACAAATAATTTGAGTATTCCGTGTCTAGGAGTTCATTATTGAACTTGGTGTATTTCCAAGAATGCTGACACTATGAAGCTATATTTTCACAACGTTAGTAACATTAGTTTAAGCTGAGGAATTAAGGTCTCACCGGTTGACCAAATATATACAAAGTCATCTCATTAGAGAATGAGTGATGTGTATAGACGCATAGACATGCAAATACAATAGGACCTGAACATGTCAAATCTTTTGATGAAGTTTACCACATGTGAAGCATGGTAATAACACTGGAATGCCATATGTGTTAAGTGCTTACAGACTAGATTATTGACTAGTGCAAGTGGGAGACTTAAGAGAATCTGCCTGAGAGGCAATAATAAAGTGGTTATTATCTTATTCCTTGTTTATGATAAATGTTTATTTCTCATGCTAGAATTGTATTAACCGGAAACGTTGATCCATGTGTGTTTAATAAACAAACAATGGTTCCTAGTAATGCCTCTTATTTAACTAGCTCGTTGATTAACTGATGATCAATGTTTCCAGATCATGAACATTGATGTTGTTAATAACAGGGTCATATCATTGGTAGAATGATATGATGAATGTAGCAATGCGATCAAGTCATTAAGTTTACATTGTTATATCAAACATATGAAGTAAATCTAATCATTAGACCATGAGATCATGTCAATCACTAACACTGGAAGAGTGCTTTGATGTCATCAAACGTCACACCGTAACAGGGTGACTATAAAGGTGCCATTGGGTATTCGAAAAGTATTAGTTGAGCTCATGGATCAAGAATGGGATTTGTCCATCCAAATGACAGAGAGATATTCTCTAGGCCCTCTCGGTGATATGACATCGACACCGCTTGCAAGCACGTGACTAGGTCAAAGGCATGTCATATCACGGAACGAGTAAAAGAGTACTTGTCGGTAACGAGATTGAACTAGGTATAGTTGATACCAATGATCGGATCTCAGAAAAGTCAAATATCACGATACAAAGGGAATTAGTTACGACGTTTATGGTTCACACGATCACTAGATTCGTCGTTGAATTTGTAGGAGTCATTACGGCTCTCCAGGTCCCGATGTTGACTATTGATCGGAGAGATGTCTCGATCATGTCTACATTATTCACGAACCATAGGGTGACACACTTAAGGTTTGATGACGCGATTGAGTGGATACGGAATATCGGAGAAAAGTTTGGACAACACCGAAATTGTTTCGGGGAATGTTGAAATAGTCACCGGAATTGTTTCGGGGAATATTGAAATAGTTCAAGGTGGTATATGTTAATGTTTGATTAACAAATAGTTCAAGGGGGTAAGTGTTAATGTTTGTTAATACGATTAACAAATATTAAAATAAAGAAATGAAATTGTTTTATTTATTAAAGAAAACCCTTCGAATTTTGAGTGGGAATTGATGAGAGAATGAGTGGGTTGAGTGGAGACTTCACCCACATGATGAGGGGAGAGGTGGAGGCACCAAAATTTTGTGGCTACCTCCCCCTCCTCTATAAAGAGAGGTTGGACCTCCCTCTCCCCACACACTTGGTGTCATCACCACCTCCCTCCTCCCGCCGATCCACCTCATGTTCATGTGCTTGGCGAAGCCCTGAACGAAGTTTTCTCCACCACACCACGCCGTCGTGCTGCTGGAGATCCGAGAGATCCTCTACTTCCGCTGCCCCGCTGGATCGAGGGAACGGAGGTCGTCATCGAGCTGTACATGTGACCGACTACGGAAGAGCTGCCAGATTGCAGCGCTCATCTTCGCGATCTTGAGATCGATGTGAGTTCGAGTACATCACCAACGAGATTTGATCTCGTAACGCTTTGTGTCTTCGAGGGTATGTTTTCCTTAAGACTTTCTCTACGCCCATTGCTTTCATCTCCTAGATTAGATCTTGGCCCTTCGGGTATCTCTCGCATAGGAATTTTTTTCTATGCAACGAACTCTTCACCTGGAAATGGCCCACGATATGTGGGATGTGGTGTGACACACAACTAGACTCACGTGGCAGGCTTGACGCAGCTCGAATATTACAAGGACCTAGAACTACCCCATAACATCGATGTGATGCACACCGAAAAGAATGTCGTAGAGTCTCTGTTTCACATAGTGCTGAACATTCCTGAGTAGTCAAACATAATTTCAAGGCTAGACTCAATGTTAAGAAGCTCTGTGATAGGGAGATATTACACATGCAGCCTCCTAACAACCGTCGAAAAAATTGGTTCAAGCCGCATGCCGACTTGTGCCTTAATGGTCTCCAAAAGAAGGAGGCATTCATGTGGCTCAAATACGTCGTGATGTTCCTTGACAGTTTTTTTTCAAACATAAGTAAGGGAGTCAATCTTGCAACGAGAAAAGTCACCGGGCTCAAGAGTCACGCCTATCATATTTGGATTGAGTAGCTGATGCCGGTGATGGTTCGAGGGTATCTCCCCGACCGTGTGTGGCGAGTACTCGCGCAGTTGAGCCATTTCTTTTGCACGCTATACGCTAAGCAGATATGTCCTCGGATTATTTAGAAGCTGCATGATCTAGTGCCGGAGTTGCTATGCAACTTAGAGACGATATTTCCGCCAGGCTTCTTTACTCCGATGGAACATCTTGTTGTGCATTTCGCAATAGAGGCACCCTTGGGTGGACCGGTGCTGTTCTGTTGGCAGTTTTGTATTGACTGAGAGTTTAAGTATATTTGAACCAAATGTGGAACCAGAAATCAGATTGAAGCATGCATTGCTCAGGCAACTATTCTCTAGGAGATGGTAGACGATAGGCTAACGTACTATCCTGACTATGTTCCTACTATGCATAACGAGGCCTCTCGGTACAATGTCGACGAGCCCAAGAAAGACCTCAAGCACCTCCTCTTCAAGTGTCCCGGTGGCAAGGCCGGTGGCGCAAAAAAGTATACCTTGACCAAGGAAGAGCTAGAGTGCGTAATGCTATATGTGCTCTTGAACATGGATGAAGTGGTTCGTGACGAGGGGGAAGGAGGCAGTTTCCTCAGTTAAAGTGGTGAACCGAATTACTTTGCAACTAGTAACTCGGTTTCACTCTAATACATATTTATCTTATTTTAGCCAATTCAAGGATGAAATGTGATCGGGAACGGTGGATTCTTATGAAGCCGAACTGGATATTCTTCTAAAATAGGGTGCCCCCGGAAAGAAAAAAGTAACGGCTTGGTTCAAGGAAAAGTTAATTTCTAACATGTCTCCCTACCTTGCAATCCGTGTCTTGTCCTTTTTATTACACATAACCAATGCACACAAAAAATTGTACTGAACTTGTAGGGAGCTAATCCCAATGTTGTGATGTCCGAAGAGTTGAGATGTGTCTCCCAAGGCTGTAACCGTAGAGTCGAGGCGTATGAGAATTATGATGTGAATGGGTATCGCTTCCATACAGAGTTTCACCAAAACAGTCGGCCTAATGCAAAAACTATAAATACTGGGGTCTTCACAAAAGGAGCTGGTGAGTTTGATTACTACGGAAGGTTACAAAACGTATACTAGCTCACGTACAATAATACGAACAAAGAACTCAAGCTCGTTGTGTTCAAATGTCACTGGTTCGACCCCCAAAGCATGGACAGAAAAGTACCCCTTCCATTGGGTTAGTTGAAGTCAAGCCTTCAACCACCTATTAGCGGATCAGATGTCTTCATTATGGCCCACCAAGCCAAGAAAGTTTATTATTTTCCCTACCCATGTCAAAAAGAGGGACTCAAGGGCTGGGAAGTCGTGTTCCAGATATCGCCACATGGGAAGCTACCTATGCCCTCTGACGATGATTATAACAACATTAACCCTAAACCATACGAGGGAATTTTCTATCAAGAGCAAGAGAAGTTTGGGACTTTGACATACAAGGTCTCGAGGATCTCGAGGACGATGCACCAACAGGAGGTGAGGTAGTGGTGAATCTAAAGTACATAGACATGCTCAACAAGTTGCAGGAGGAAAATGAGAGCAATGATGAGCCTCCACCGTGCGAGGAGCCTCCAACTTACTACACCCGTGATAGTGATGTTGATAGTGACGATGAGAACCTAAGAACTAATTATGAGAGTGATGATTCATGGTGAGGGTCTTTTATGTCGATATTATGCTTAGTATTTATCTTTATGCTTAGTATGTATTTATGTCTTTATTACAATTTGTATTTATTTTTTTAACATGCTTCTTAATTGCATTATATCTTTATGCTTACTGTTTACCCTTTTCAATGCAGGTGATCCACCAATATGAGCCAAGGAAAAGGATCAGCGGCCACTTTGCTGAACTCGATGCGCCAGAGGAAGCCTACCAAAAGTGGAAGGGAGCATGTTCAGAACAGGAGATACATACCTGATGACGGTGGGAGCAGAGGTGGAGGACGAGGGGGAGCTGTTCTTCCACTCCCTCCGAGGGAAGGACGAGGGCGAGGTGGCATACGAGCAATACTAGAGGGTGGTGACATACCCTCGAGGAGACGCGGTCTCGCGACGAGGGGACGGTGTCTGACGGCGAGGGGACGGTGTCTCGCAGCGAGGGGTCCAAGAAGAAGCCACAGATTCGTGGGGAATCGACTGTCCCTGATGAGTCCAAGCTGCCTAAAACCGAGGAGGAAAATGTCCTCATTGTGCCTAACGATGTTGAGTAAGTTACTATACTAATTTTGAACACACCATTTCATTTGTATCAAAACAATTTGACATGTACTAACGTTTGATTATTCTGTAGCAACTGGACATTTCCACCGGGAAGCCGTGTTCCTAACACTTTGCTTGGAGCTCTGATTAGTAAGTATTGGCTGGGCTTTTACACTATGGTTCCCAACGACAAGAAGAAGCTACCCGACATTGGGTAGACTATGAGGCTGCCGATTGCCTGCGCTTCGAGATAGCTTCTGATGCCGTCATCAGCACGTTCTCGGTAAGGCGAGGTTTTCCAATTACGTTCATAATTTGATGCCCCCACCATGCTAACTCATTACGCTCACAATCTTTTTATGAATGTTTACAGAAATTCTTTAGAGTGCTTCCGGAGTATCAGGCCCGTGCCGCCCTCCTCGCCCGTGCCGCCCTCCTCGCCCGCGCCGCCCTCCTCCGTGCCGTACTCCTGAGATGAGATCGCCTCCGCGCCCTCATCATCCTCACTGCATGCACATTAGTGTTAGATTAATTAGTATTAGTGTTAGATTAATTAGTGTTAGATTTAGTATTAGTGTTAGATTTAGTGTTAGATTTAGTATTAGTGTTAGATTAGTATTTGTGTTTGATTAGTGTTAGATTAGTATTAGGTATTAGGTATTTAGGTCTTGAACACACTTAGAAAAAATTTAGGTATTGGACAGTTATAAAAAATTTAGGTTTTGGAGAGTTAGAAAAAATTTACGTATTGGAGACTTAGAAAAAATTTAGGTTTTTGACTTAGCTATTTTTTTCTTAGTGAATGTTTAGTTTACAAGTGAATTAAGTTTTTCTTAGTACCATTAGATGAATTTTATAATATAGAAATTTTAATTTAGAAATTTACTCAGTGACTGTTTATAATTAGTGGATTTTTTACTTAATTAGGAATATTTACTTAGTCCATATAGCATGCATGTGTTTTTAGTTTATTTTCCTTCGCGACGATGTCTCTGTTGGACCCGCAGGGCGATGTCCGGGACTGGGCCCCGCCGGGCTGGCACTGGGAGGTCCTTCGTACCGGGGCACGCGGCTTGGTGAGAAATCCGGGTGACGTGGTCGACCCGGATATTCTTTGGTGGCCATCGCGTGGGCCACGCTCGGTGAGGAGAGAGCCGGCCCTGAGGAGGTGGTACAACAACGTATCAGGGAGGAGGAAGAGCACGTTCGTCGCTACATGTACTTGATCGATAGGGAGTATAGCAGCAGTTGGTTCATTATTAGGAGGGTTCCTTACCACGTGAGCTATGACCCTATGAGGGTTCCTTACCTATGGGCCCGTAGCACCCGCGACTCAGCACCCCGCCGCTTAGGACCCAGTCAGAGTTAATTAGTTTGAGAGATGTTTCATGAATATGTATAAGTGATGATATTATTACATCGTGATGTATTAGGGTTAAATAAAATGAACCCGAGCTATGTAACTCTTGGTGTGTATTATCATACGTTTAAATATTTCATCAATGTTGCATTTATAATTGAAATGAGGATCTGGAACATATAGTTACTCTTTTTTCGGACTTGTTTAGATATTAGTATCATTAGCTGTTATCTATAAGGAATTTTGATAAAATGGATGCTCTTAGCTATATTTTTATTAGATTATATGCAATTGTTGCGAACTGATGAAATTGATGCTATTTGCTATTTTTTAGCCATGGCGAGATGTCCCCGTGGTTCGCGTGTAACCGGCGGTGGGCGCGGCGTCGTCATCGTCGAAGAAACCCCTGTACGTGGTGGACGTCGACCTGGACGTCCACGTGGATCGCGTACAAATGGATCGCGTGCATCGAATGCACGTAGTGGTGGCGCCATTGTCATTAAGGAGGAGGAAGCGAAGCCTCCTACTCGCGAACGTAGACGCGTTCACGGAGCACGGGGGAATCAAGCGCAGCAAAGGGGGCAAAGCGCGGTGCCAAGGGGTCAACACGCCGTAAACGGCGCGGCGCTGTTGCTGCAGAGGAGGAGGAGGAGGAGGAGGAGCCGGAGGAGGAGGCTGCGGCGGCGGAGGAGGAGGAGGAGGACGGTCTCCAGCTACCGGAGTTCTACGTCCACGTGCTCCAGCCAGAGGAGAACAGGCTCCGTCTTCTGGAGAAGATATCGGCGATCCTCCTCGGGCGCAGGGGCATGCCCTATAGTTTCACCCTCCGGTTGGAGGGTTGTGACAACGGGCCCGTGCGCGTTGTCCTGCAGCGACGTGGCGATGACGTCTACCTGCGCTATGGGTGGGGGCAGTTCGCGCGCATGCACAAGCTAAATATGGGCAACATGCTCACATTCAGGTACTACAAGGACGAGGATGCCCACGTGCTGGAGGTGAAGATCTTCGACGGCACCTTAGTCCGCCCCCTTTGCTGCCAGGATAGCTCGTCTGAGAGCAGCTCCGACTCCGAGTCTGACTCCGGCGAGTCTAGCCCGAGCAAGGCTGGCTCCGACAGCCGAGGGCAAGGGCAAGGCTAGCCTCCGACGCCGATGTGTACTATATATGTTTATGTCGATCTATGCTTACGTACTTAATTATGTCGCTCTATATTTTCGTACTATGTCTAGCTATGTCGAACTATGTTTTCTGTCGAACTATGTTTAATTATGTCATTGTGTCGAACAATATTTGTATTGATGACAGACTATATATTTATGTTATTGTTCGTTTTCATCTGTGTTTTTGTGCGATAACTTTTCATCTTTCTTAATATAAATGTTTAGTGCATAGAACAGGAAAACAGATAAGGATATATAGAATTTCTAATCTAGCTCAAAGGACACGAAAATAGCTATTAAAAACAACTTTTGCCCCGGTGGGTGTTACCAACCGGGGTAAAAGGTGGCCGGACTGCTCGCGGTGCAGAGCCCACGTGGAGCGCGCCTTTTACCCCGGTTGGTAACCCAACCGGGGCATAAGGTGGACCTTTAGCCTGGGTTTGAGGATCCCGGTTGGGCAGCCAGGGCATTAGGCCCTTACCAACCGGGGCTAATGCCCCGTTTTCCACTAGTGTGATCGTGCTAGCTAGCACTAGCTCCTCTTGATGAAGACTTGCAAGTTCCTCCCCCATACACCATTATGGGAGAAAACATTTCCGTTAGATCTTCAAAAGGCCACAATCTCCAAATGGGTGGCAAGCATCAAGCATAGAATTTCTTCGATATTTTTCGCTTGAACTTCCACGTCAAGCTTGATGACAAACACCGCTTGACGACATAGACCATGGGCTATATGAAATCTTTCTTTTGAAGCATGCCCATGGAAAGATACCTAACCACACATAGAGATGTCACACACACATATCATGGGTTAGTTCACACAGCTATATGGACAATTGCTTACCATACCACGAGATACACAATCCCACTCGGTACATCTTGCAGCTTTGTGTGTTGATCACACGCTTGATCAACCTTGTATCTTTTCTACTTTCTTCATCCATAATGTTGATGTCCTAAAGGTAGACATGAATGACCACTCCATCTTGTTCTTCAATACATACAAGAAATAAGCTCAACAGCACAATGGTACTACCGTTGCACACAACGGTACTACCGCCCACTGACATCTCAGGGTACCCAGTGTACTGCACACCGGTGCTCAGCGGTACCACAGAGAAGTACCATGAAGCTCCAGTAGCGGTACTACCGTAACCGGCAGCGGTACTACCATTGGACCCAAACTCGATATAAAATCGAAATGGCTCGTGGTAGTACTAGGCCACTACCACCCTAGTACCATAATCATTACCGTGAGCAAAACTTCCCTAGCGGTATTTTGATCGGTACTGCCAATGGTACTACCGCATCCTAGATGGAGCGGTACTACCGCTGAAGCTAGCGGTAATACCGCCATGGGGAGTGTTGCTCCGAAAGTGACTAAGTACCAACAGTAGTACTATGGCGGTACCGCCTGGGTACCATGGATATCAATGGCATTTTCTTTGCTAGAGGTACCTCCGGCGGTATCACCAGCGTTAGTACCGCTCCAGGAAGGAGACGGTACAACCCGCTGTACTACCGTTGTCTGGAGTGTACCAGGTGTGTCGCAGAAGTAAAACTCCACGAGGAGCGGTACTACCGGTGCACAACCCGGTACTCTTGCTAGACAGAGAAAACGCTTCTCGGCCATATCTTGGACATCAAATAATCTTCGTTGATACACACAATGACTCCAAACTATTCTTATAAACAAGTCCTGCAACAATATCTCAATACAAACATTAGTCCTTAAGGATTGTCATTAATTACCAAAACCACTTATGGGGGCACCATGCGCTTTCAACGCCGACAGTGTTCGGTTGTACGCCGATGGGCGCCGGCCTTCGGCCTCTTCGCTCGTTCCTGTAGTGAATATGCATGTGTTCGTGTAGTGAATACGCATGTGTACATTCATCCACTCAAAGGGTTAGATGATTAGAACCACATTATCATGCTCATAATCTTCATATTATAGAATAGACCATGTTGTACATAAGAACAAAGAATTCACGACAAGAGACCGACTATACAGGCAATACAGGACGCAGTCTATACGCCGACGGCCGGACCCAGTCGGCGTATACACGATCTCCGACAACGTAGGGGTAGGCCGACGGTGGCCGTCAACGTATGCCCCGTCGGCGTCTACCCATGCCGGCATAGGCTGGTAGCCGTCGGCGTATAGTTAGGCCAAATTTTGTTTAAAAAAAATCAAATTTTTTTCAAATTTCTTTTTTCGAATTGTTTTTATTTTTTTTTGTGCAATTTTTTTATTTCACTTGTTTAACCACTTAATCACACTATAGAGACAATTATCTTTGTCTCTAACCATTTTTAATTTTAATCTAAATTACTCGCTTCTACTAACACTTCCCGATCGGTCACCCATCCTCAGATTGCTCCAGTCCCAGCACGCTTAACTACATAGTTCCTTCCCTGTGAGCTGCCTAGAAACAACGGATGTTTTGCTCAAAATAGCATCCAATCAATCATGTTAACCATTGGACCATCATGTCACACTATTTTATTTTGTGAATTCAAACAATTATTTAAATAAAAAATAATAACCAATAATAATCTTGAATTCAAATAATCTTAAATAATAATTAACATTTTTTGACTTTTCTATTTAATATTGAATAATTCATATCTATAAATTCGTAAATCAAAATTTGACAAATAATATGAACATATCAATTAGAAAAATGAGAGAAATTCAAATATGACATCCATATAATATTTTTTATCATGTATAGAACTTTACTAAGTGATATGTTTAGTGTATGGGCTATGGTCACCCAACCAAATTAGGTGTCGAAACTAGGGTTCGCGGAGAGAACATGCTAAACTTGGGCACCAAATTAGCAAATCATGTTGGAATGTGCCAAGATATGGAAAAGTGGAGCACAATTGTATTGCAAATAAACATAGACCTAGGTTTGTAAAGTTTCAAACAAGCAAATTTTTTCCTTTTCATTTAAAAAAATCTATTTTCCATTTTTCGAGTGCAAAAAATGGGTTTTTTGTGTAGGACCAACCACAAATATGTTGCAAAACTTGAGAGATGATTTTTTTTTAAAATACTAGACCATGTTATATGAACAAATAAACAATTTGTTTCCTATGAAAACGTTTCCATCCACCTCTTTTAAAAAAAACACAAGTTTCTGCCGATTCAGCAGGAAACTGGTCAAATTTGAACTACAGGTATCTCATAGTTTGCTCATGATTTTTGGAAAAAATCATTTTCAGGTACACGACTACTTATTTCATCATAGATACACCAAGAGTTTCTCAATATTCAACCCCTACCTACCAACGGTCATGCCCGTCGTCTTGACTTTTTTCCTGAAACCGGCTTAGAAAATTCCAGAAAATGCAAAACAACCCAAAGTGATGCAAGACCTTCGCGTGGTGTCATTATGTATGTCCTAGTATCCACCAAAAATAATAAACTTGAAATACGGCAGTTGTGTTGAAAATGTGTTCACAAAAATAAGCTATCTCCTCCGAACATTCAAGGGTTTCGGGCCAAATGACGGGTGTTATGGCCAAATCCATGGCATATTTTGTTTAAATGTTCCCATATTCCACACAAAAAATGCATCTTGGAAACACGGGCAATGTTGACCGAGGAAGTTTTCCTTTTCATTGAATAAAAAAAAACCATTTTCCATTTTCCGAGTGTCAAAAATGGGTTTTTTGTGAAGGACCTACCACAAATATGTTACAAAAATTGGGAGATGCATTTTTTTGGAAATACTAGACCATGTTATATGCACAAATAACCAATTTGTTTCCTATGAAAAGGTTTCCATCCACCTCTTTTAAAAAACAAAAGTTTCTGTTGATTCAGGTGGAAACTAGTCAAATTTGAACTACACGTACCTCATAGTCTGCTCTTGATTTTTGGCAAAAATCATTTTAGGTACAAAACTACCTATTTAATCATAGATACACCAAGAGTTTCTCAATTTCAACCCCTAGCTACGAACGGTCATGCTCGCCGTCTTGACGTTTTTCTAAAACCGGCTTAGAAAATTACATAAAATTCAAAACAACCCAAAATGATCGAAGACCTTCGCGTGGTGTCATTATATATCTCCTAGTTTACACCAAAAATAATAAAGATGGAATAAGACAGTTGTGTTGAAAATGTATTCACAAAAATAAGCTATCTCCTCCGAACATTCTAGGGTTTCGGGCCAAGTGACGGGTGTTATGGCCAAATCCATGGCATAGTTTGTTTAAATGTGCCCATATTCCACAAAAACATGCATCTTGGAAGCACGGACAATGTTGACGGAGAAAGTTTTCCTATTCATTTAATAAAAAAAACCATTTTTCATTTTCGGAGTGTCAAAAATGGGTTTTTTTGTGAAGGACCTAGCACAAATATGTTGCAAAACTAGGGAGATGCATTTTTTAAAAACACTAGACCATGTCATATGCACAAATAACCATTTTTTTTCTATGAAAAGGTTTCCATCCACCTCTTTTGAAAAACATAAGTTTCTGCCGATTCAGGTGGAAACTGGTCAAATTTGAACTACAGATACCTCATAGTTTGCTCATGATTTTTGGCAAAAATAATTTGTAGGTACACAACTACCTATGTCATGATAGATACACAAAGAGTTTCTCCATATTCAACCGCTAGCTACGAAAGTTCATGCTCGCCATGTTGCCTTTTTCCTGAAACCGGCTTAGAAAATTTCAGAAACTTTCAAACAACCCAAAATGATGCAAGACCTTCACGTGGCGTCATTATATATGTCCTAGTAACCACCAAAAATAATAAACTTGGAATACGACAGTTTTGTTGAACATGTGTTCATAAAATAAGCTATCTCCTCCGAACATTCTAGGGTTTCGGGCCAAATGACGGGTTTTATGGCCAAATCCATGGCATAGTTTGCTTAAATATGCCCATATTCCACAAAAACATGCATCTTGGAAGCACGAAAAATGTTAACGGAGGAAGTTTTCCTTTTCATTGAATAAAAAAAACCATGTTTCTATTTTTCGAGTGTCAAAAATGGTTTTTTTTCTGTAAAGGACCTACCACAAATATGTTGCAAAACTTGGGAGATGCATTTTTTGAAAATACTAGACCATGTTATATGCACAAATAACCAATATTTTACTATGAAAAGGTTTCCATCCACCTCTTTTGAAAAAACACAAGTTTCTGTCGATTTAGGTAGAAACTGGTCAAATTTGAACTACAGGTACCTCATAGTTTGCTCATGATTTTTGGCAAAAAACAGTTTTAGGTACAAAACTACCTACTTAATGATAGATACACCAAGAGTTTCTCAATATTCAAACCCTAGCTACGAACGGTCATGCCCGTCGTCTTGACAATTCATGAACCCGGCAGAGAAAATTACAGAAGATTCAAAACAACCTAAAATGATGCAAGACCTTCGTGTGGTGTAGTTATATACGTCCTAGTATCCACCAAAAATAATAAACTTGGAATACAACAGTTTTGTTGAACATGTGTTCACAAAAATAAGCTATCTCTTCCGAACATTCTAGGGTTTCGGGCCAAATGACGGGTGTTATGACCAAATCCATGGCATGGTTTGTTTAAATATGCCCATATTCCACACAAACATGCATCTTGGAAATACGAACAATGTTGACGAAGGAAGTTTTCCTTCCACTAAATAACAACACCATTTTCCATGTGTCAGACTTGGGTTTTTTTGTGAAGGACCTACCAAAAATATGTTGCAAAACTTGGGATATGAATTTTTGAAAATACTAGACCATGTTATATGCACAAATAACCAATTTTTCCTATTAAAAGGTTTTCATCCACCGCTTTTGAAAATAACAAGGTTCTGCCGATTCAGGTGGAAACTGGTCAAATTTGAACTACACGTGCCTCATAGTTTGCTCATGATTTTTGGAAAAAAACATTTTTAGGTACACAACTACCTATTTAATCATAGATACACCAAGAGTTTCTCAATATTCAACCCCTACCTACGAACGGTCATGCCCGCCGTCTTGACTTTTTTCCTGAAACCGGTTTAGAAAATTCCAGAAAATGCAAAACAACCCAAAGTGATGCAAGACCTTCGCGTGGTGTCATTATATATGTCCTAGTATCCACCAAAAATAATAAACTTGGAATATGGCAGTTGTGTTGAAAATGTGTTCAAAAAAATAAGCTATCTCCTCCGAACATTCAAGGGTTTCGAGCCAAATGATGGGTGTTATGGCCAAATCCATGGCATATTTTTTTAAAATGTTCCCATATTCCACAAAAAAAATGCATCTTGGAAGCACGGGCAATATTGACCGAGGAAGTTTTCCTTTTCATTGAATAAAAAAAACAATTTTCCATTTTCCGAGTGTCAAAAATGGGTTTTTTGTGAAGGACCTACCATAAATTTGTTACAAAACTTGGGAGATGCATTTTTTTGGAAATACCAGACCATGTTATATGCACAAATAACCAATTTGTTTCCTATGAAAATTTTCCATCCACCTTTTTTAAAAGACACAAGTTTCTGTCGATTCAGGTGGAAACTAGTCAAATTTGAACTACACGTACCTCATAGTTTGCTCTTGATTTTTGGCAAAAATCATTTTAGGTACAAAACTACGTATTTAATCATAGATACACCAAGAGTTTCTCAATATTCAACCCCTAGCTACGAACGGTCATGCCCGCCGTCTTGACGTTTTCCTAAAACCGGCTTAGGAAATTACAGAAAATTCAAAACAACCCAAAATGATCGAAGACCTTCGCGTGGTGTCATTATATATCTCCTAGTTTCCACCAAAAATAATAAAGATGGAATACGACAGTTGTGTTGAAAATGTATTCACAAAAATAAGCTATCTCCTCCGAACATTCTAGGGTTTCTGGCCAAGTGACGGGTGTTATGGCCAAATCCATGGCATAGTTTGTTTAAATGTGCCCATATTCCACACAAACATGCATCTTGGAAGCACGGACGATGTTGACGGAGAAAGTTTTCCTATTCATTTAATAAAAAAACCATTTTTCATTTTCGGAGTGTCAAAAATGGTTTTTTTTTTGTGAAGGACCTACCACAAATATGTTACAAAACTTGGGAGATGCATTTTTTAAAAACAATAGACCATGTTATATGCACAGATAACCATTTTTTTCCTATGAAAAGGTTTCCATCCACCTCTTTTGAAAAACATAAGTTTCTGCCGATTCAGGTGGAAACTGGTCAAATTTGAACTACAGATACCTCATAGTTTGCTCATGATTTTTGGCAAAAATAATTTTTAGGTACACAACTACCTATGTCATCATAGATACACAAAGAGTTTCTCCATATTCAACCGCTAGCTACGAAAGTTCATGCCCGCCATGTTGCCTTTTTCCCGAAACCGGCTTAGAAAATTTCAGAAAATTCAAAACAACCCAAAATGATGCAAGACCTTCACGTGGCGTCATTATATATGTCCTAGTATCCACCAAAAATAATAAACTTGGAATACGACAGTTGTGTTGAACATGTGTTCATAAAAATAAGCTATCTCCTCCGAACATTCTAGGGTTTCGGGCCAAATGACGGGTTTTATGGCCAAATCCATGGCATAGTTTGTTTAAATATGCCCATATTCCACAAAAACATGCATCTTGGAAGCACGGAAAATGTTAACGGAGGAAGTTTTCCTTTTCATTAAATAAAAAAAACCATGTTTCCATTTTTCGAGTGTCAAAAATGGTTTTTTTTTTGTAAAGGACCTACCACAAATATGTTGCAAAACTTGGGAGATGCATTTTTTGAAAATACTAGACCATGTTATATGCACAAATAACCAATTTTTTCCTATGAAAAGGTTTCCATCCACCTCTTTTAAAAAACACAAGTTTCTGCCGATTTAGGTAGAAACTGGTCAAATTTGAACTACAGGTACCTCATAGTTTGCTCATGATTTTTGGAAAAAATCAGGTTTAGGTACAAAACTACCTATTTAATGATAGATACACCAAGAGTTTCTCAATATTCAAACCCTAGCTACGAACGGTCATGCCCGTCGTCTTGACTTTTAATGAACCCGGCTTAGAAAATTATAGAAAATTCAAAACAACCTAAAATTATGCAAGACCTTCATGTGGTGCAGTTATATACGTCCTAGTATCCACCAAAATTAATAAACTTGGAATACAACAGTTTTGTTGAACATGTGTTCACAAAAATAAGCTATCTCCTCCGAACATTCTAGGGTTTCGGGCCAAATGACGGGTGTTATGGCCAAATCCATGGCATAGTTTGTTTAAATATGCCCATATTCCACACAAACATGCATCTTGGAAGCACGGATAATGTTGACGAAGGAAGTTTTCCTTTTCACTAAATAAAAAAACCATTTTCCATTTTCCATGTGTCAGACTTGGGTTTTTTTGTGAAGGACCTACCACAAATATGTTGCAAAACTTGGGATATAAATTTTTGAAAATCTAGACCATGTTATATGCACAAATAACCAATTTTTCCTATTAAAATGTTTTCATCCACCTCTTTTGAAAATAACAAGGTTCTGCCGATTCAGGTGGAAACTGGTCAAATTTGAACTACACGTACCTCATAGTTTGCTCATGATTTTTGGAAAAAAAACATTTTTAGGTACACAACTACCTATTTAATCATAGATACACCAAGAGTTTCTCAATATTCAAACCCTAGCTACGAACAGTCATGCCCGCCGTCTTGACTTTTTCCTAAAACCGGCTTAGAAAATTACAGAAAATTCAAAACAAACCAAAATGATGCAAGACCTTCACGTGGTGTCATTATATATGTCCTAGTATCCACCGAAAATATTAAATTTGGAATACGACAGTTGTGTTGAAAATGTGTTCACATAAATAAGCTATCTCCTCCGAACATTCTAGGGTTTTGAGCCAAATGACGGGTGTTATGGCCAAATCCATGGCATAGTTTGTTTAAATGTGCCCATATTCCACACAAACATGCATCTTGTAAGCACAAACAATGTTGACAAAGGAAGTTATTCTTTTCACTGAATAAAAAAACCATTTTCCATTTTCCGTGTGTCAAAAATGGTTTTTTTTGTGAAGGGCCTACCACAAATATGTTGCAAAACTTGGGAGATGCATTTTTTGAAAATTCTAGACCATGTTATATGCACAAATAACCAATTTTTTGCTATTAAAAGATTTTCATCCACCTCTTTTGAAAAACACAAGATTCTTCCGATTTAGGTGGAAACTGGTCAAATTTGAACTATAAGTACCTCATAGTTTTCTCATGATTTTTGGCCAAAATCATTTTTAGGTACACAACTACCTATTTAATCATAGATAAAACAAGAGTTTCTCAATATTCAACCACTAGCTACGACGGTCATGCCCGTCGTCTTGACATTTCATGAACCGGCTTAGAAAATTACCGAAATTTCAAAACAACCCAAAATGATGCAAGACCTTCGCGTGGTGTGATTATATACGTCCTAGTATCCACCAAAACTAATAAACTTGGAATACGACAATTTTGTTGAAAATGTGTTCACAAAAATAAGCTATCTTCTCTGAACATTCTAGGGTTTCGGGCCAAATGACGAGTGTTATGGACAAATCCATGGCATAGTTTGTTTAAATATGCCCATATTCCACACAAACATGCATCTTGGAAGCACGCAAAATTTTGACGGAGGAAGTTTTCCTTTTCACTGAATAAAAAAACCATTTTCCATTTTCCATGTGTCATACTTGGGTTTTTTTGAGAAGGACCTACCACAAATATGTTGCATAACTTGGGAGATGAATTTTTTTAAAATACTAGACAATGTTATATGCACAAATAACAAATTTTTCCTATTAAAAGGTTTTCATCCACCTCTTTTGAAAATAACAAGTTTCTGCCGATTTAGGTGGAAACTGGTCAAATTTGAACTACACGTACCTCATAGTTTGCTCATGATTTTTGGAAAAAAACATTTTTAGGTACACAACTACCTATTTAATCATAGATACACCAAGAGTTTCTCAATATTCAAACTCTAGCTACGAACAGTCATGCCCGTCGTCTTGCCTTTTTCCTAAGACCGGCTTAAAAAATTACAGAAAATTCAAAACAACCCAAGATGATGCAAGACCTTCGCGTGGTGTCATTATATACTTCCTAGTATCCACCAAAAATAATAAACTTGGAATAAGACAGTTGTGTTGAACATGTGTTCACAAAAATAAGCTATCTCCTCCGAACATTCTAGGGTTTCGGGCCAAATGACGGGTGTTATGGCCAAATCCATGGCATAGTTTGTTTAAATATGCCCATATTCCACATAAACATGCATCTTGAAAGCACGGAAAATGTAGACGGAGGAATTTTTCCTTTTCATTGAATAAAAAAACCATTTTTCCATTTTTCGAGTGTCAAAAATGGTTCTTTTTTGTAAAGGACCTACCACAAATATGTTGCAAAACTTGGGAGATGTATTTTTTTGAAAATACTAGACCATGTTATATGCACAAATAACCAATATTTTCCTATGCAAAGGTTTCCATCCACCTCTTTTATATAGAAAACTACCTATTTAATGATAGATACACCAAGGGTTTCACAATATTCAACCCCTAGCTACGAACGGTCATGCCCGTCGTCTTGATTTTTCATGAACCCGGCTTAGAAAATTCCAGAAAATTCAAAACAACCCAAAATGATGCAAGACCTTCGCGTGGTGTAATTATATACGTCCTAGTATCCACCAAAAATAATAAACTTGGAATACGGAAGTTTTGATGAACATTTGTTCACAAAAATAAGCTATCGCCTCCGAAAATTCTAGGGTTTCGGGCCAAATGACGGGTGTTATAGCCAAATCCATGGCATAGTTTGTTTAAATATGCCCATATTCCACACAAACATGCGTCTTGGAAGAACGGACAATGTTGACGGAGGAATATTTCCTTTTCACTGAATAAAAAAACCATTTTCCATTTTCCATGTTTCAGACTTGGGTTTTTTTTTGTGAAGGACCTACCACAAATATGTTGCAAAACTTGGGAGATGCATTTTTTGAAAATACTAGACCATGTTATATGCACAAATAACCAATTTTTCCTATTAAATGGTTTTCATCCACCTCTTTTGAAAATAATAATTTTCTGCCAATTTAGGTGGAAACTGGTCAAATTTGAACTAAAGGTACCTCATATTTTGCTCATGATTTTTGGAAAAAATCATTTTTAGGTACACAACTACCTATTTAATCATATATACACCAATATTTTCTCAATATTCAACCCCTAGCTACGAATGGCCATGCCCGCCGTCTTGACTCTTTTCCTGAAATTGGCTTAGAAAATTCAAAACAACCCAAAATGATGCAAGACCTTCCTGTGGTGTCATTATATATTTCCTAGTATCCACCAAAAATAATAAACTTGGAATATGACAGTTGTCTTGAAAATGTGTTCACAAAAATAAGCTATCTCCTCCGAACATTCTAGGGTTTTGGGCCAAATGACGGGTGTTATGGCCAAATTCATGGCATGGTTTGTTTAAATGTGACCATATTCCACACAAACATGCATCTTGGAAGCATCGATAATGATGATGGAGGAAGTTTTCCTTTTCATTGAATAAAAAACCATTTTCCATTTTCCGAGTGGAAAAAATGGGTTTTTTGTGAAGGACTGATGCATGTGAACACACGTTCGTTGGGAGACCCCAAGAGGAAGGTATAAGGAGTGCAGCAGCAAGTTTCCCTCAGAAAGAAACCAAAGTTTAATCGACCAGAAGGAGGAAGAAGTAAGTTCAGAAGGGTGAAGCAGCTGAGATGGCATGGCGCACTACCGGTTCAGAAGCAACATGGAACCTACACAACACAACCAAATCACTTTGCCCCAACGAAGAAGTGAGGTTGTCAATCTCACCGGTTTTGCTGAACACAAAGTGGTTAAACATATGGTGTGGAAAACAGTAGGAACAATATGAGAGCAGTATGAAAGTCGTATGAAAGCAGTAGGTGTTTTATCAGTATGAGGAAAATGGACCAGGGTCCATAGTTAACTAGTGGTGTCTCTCCGTGAAAGATAAATAATATGTGTGGTGAACAAATTACAGCTGGGCAATGGACAGAAATGAATGTTGCACCGTAGTGCGTATGCAAGACATAAAGATTACTATGTGATTCATGCGGGCATTACAACAAAATATAGAGACCGTTATCCAACTTCATCTATGACTAAAAATCCACCCTCGGAATATCATCCGAAGAAACGTTAGGTATTAAGTTGCAAGAAACAGATAATTGCAGTAAGCAAAGTGTGTAATGTAAACAATAACATGATCCTTAGAAAAAGCATTGTTGTTTTCTCCCTAATGGCAACATCACATCCTCCATCCACCATGTTTCTGTCACTCGAGCACAGATGAAAAGGAGGCATGAACCCACTATTGAGCATAAATACTCGCTCTTGGAGTTACTAGCATCTACTTGGCCAGAGCATCTACTAATAACGGAGAGCATGCAAGATCATGAATAACATAAGCATGAAGATAACAAGATAGATTGATAATCAGAAGACATAGCATTCAACATTCATCAAATCCCAGCAAACACAACATGTAGCATTACATAAAGATGATCTTGATCATGATAGGCAAGTCACAAGATCTAAACATGAGGTACAAAGTGGAGAGAACAACCATCTAGCTAATGCTATGGACCCATAGTCTAGGGACGAACTACTCACGCATCACTTCGGAGGAGGGCATGGTGGTGTAGACCCCTCCGGTGATGATTTCCCCCTCCGGCAGAGTGTCGGGGAGAACTCCAGAACCCTCCTGATCTCGGGATGACGGTGACGGCGGCCTCGGGTGTTTCTTGGGAAAAAGTGGTATATTTCTAGGGTTTATATCTCGGGGGGATTAAATAGGCGAAAGCGCAGAGGCGGTGGAGGCCTAGGGGCCCCACACCACCCCCCGGCGCAGCCAAGGGGGGGGGGCGCCGCCCTGTAGTCTGGTCCCCCTGAGGCCTCCCTCCGGATCTCTTTGGGACTCCGTGGAACCTTCGGGAATTCTAAGACTTCCAGGCTTCGAATTTTCCAATTACGAGAATATTTCCAGAACAACTTTTCTGAAACTAAAAACAGCAGAAAACAGAGAACTGACTATGTGGCATCTTGTCAATAGGTTAGTCCGTAAAATCGTAAAAATGACATAAAGTGTATAGCAAACATGTGGGAAACAATAAGAAAACAACATGGAACATCAGAAATTAAGGATACGTTTATGACGTATCAAGGACCTAGCACAAATATGTTGCAAAACTTGGGAGATGCATTTTTTGAAAATACTACACCATGTTATATGCGCAAATAACCAATTTTGTTTCCTATGAAAAGGTTTCCATCCACCTCTTTTGAAAACACAAGTTTCTGCCGATTCAGATGGAAACTGGTCAAATTTGAACTACAGGTACCTCATAGTTTGCTCATGATTTTTGGCAAAAATTATTTTTAGGTACACAACTACCTATTTCATCATATATACAACAAGAGTTTCTCAATATTCAACCTCTAGCCCGGCTGGAGAAAAACCCAGCTTATAGGTCTACACCCGATAACCGTTAACCCTTTCTTGTTTGTTCCGTTCTTCCTCATGGTATTTTTTGAAGAATGTAGCTTGAGAAATATGCATGATGATGTAGATCTGTTTCTCCTTTTCGAAACGAGTTAAATAACGTCGAAATCCGAATTCGAATGCAAAAGTTATGCTCAAAATGGTGAGTACGTCAAAAAACAATTAGGATACGCCGACGGTTGCCGTCGGCGTAGCAAAAAAAAACATAGGGCGACGGGGTTGCCGTCGGTGTAGCCCAATTTTTTTTTTTTATGGGTTACCATGTCGGGTCTACACCGACGGACCCGATATTTGGCCCGTTGGCGTATAAAACTTCTCCCGTAGTCAGGATAGTGACAGTACATGAGCACTGCGTCATGGTAACAGCATTTGCTCTACGAAATTTAGACCAGATTCTCTTGGTTCAAGCAGCTAAAGTGGATTGTACAAATAATTGTGTTCCACACTCTTCCACAAGTACACGTGACATGTTCTCTGATCACTGTTGCGCCTCAACAGATTCTAGAATATGAACTCAACTAACTACTGTACGTGCCACTTCGCGTATGGTCATGTCATGAACATTGTTTTTTTTAGAAACAAGGCTATAAAGCCCGACTTTAAATTAATAAAGCCAGTCGGCCACATGATACAAGTGTTGAGGAGAACCTCTTACAAAGCTAAAACAAGAGAGGCTACACTACGCCGAGCACCAGATCCTTGCGTAAAACGGCCAGCCACCAAAAGGAGCAGGATCGGACCACCAGCGGAGGAGCCACTGCAACTATCACAAAGCTTGACGCCGAAGATGAGAGCAGGAGATGAAAGATCAGAGCCTCCAGAGGGCGACGAGCACGGAGGAGAGGAAGTCGAGCCACACCCTGCCGAGCGAAGGCACCACACCCTTGCGTAAAACGGCCAGCCACCTTGAGGGGCGGGAGTAGACCGCCGAGACGCTTGGTGGGGAAGACACGACAACGCCACTGCAACACGCCGGCTGCAAAAAGACACCAACTTTGCACACCGACAGACATGTCGGTTCATGGCGAGCCCCTGCTCCAAGACGGTGCCTCCAAGGAGGTCACGACGCAAAAGCGCCGCCACCGCCCGGTCAAAACCAGGGTTTTCACCCGGAGCATGGACAAGGGGGTGTGGTGGAACCAAAGCGTCGCCCTCAAGAGGGAAAGCAGCACTCACAGGCGCCGCCGACGCCGACGTCAGCCAACGAAGAGCTTTCGCTCGGTCGAACCCCCACCCCTACGTCGAGGATCAGCACCATACCCCCAAACAGCCGCCACGGTGTCTCCAGATCTGAATCTGGGCGAAGGGTGACACACACGCCAGACCTCGCCAAGCACTCCAACCGCCGGCATTCCAGCCGCCCGCACGGCCCAAGAACGCGGCCAACACCGTCGCCACGGGGCTTGCCGAAGAGCCACCCGTGAACCCACCATCCGGAGCCGCCGCTCCGGCGTCCGAGAGAACCACCTAACCCGCCTCCCGAGCAGAGAGACGGGTCGCAGGCACGCAGCAGGCCATCCCACTGCCGTACCAGCACACCACCATCCCCAACACGAACGCCACAGACGAACCAACCGAGCAACAACCGCCATCGGCGGTCATGGGTCCAACACCAAATCCAGATCGGCGCCCACCATTCCTGGCCATGGATCGACCCCCTTGGTCAGATCCGTTGGCGCCGGCGTCGCAGAGACCATGCCACCGGGGACCTTCCCCAACCGTGGAACCGACCGAGGTGGAGGAGCCCATCCAGGACCTCGTCGAGCGTCGTCCCTGGCCGCAGATCGCCCCCCTGGTCCAATCCTGCAGGGAACGCAGCCATGGAGAGCTGCACCACCGAGAACGGGGCGGAATCGGAGGCGGGGACCAGAGGCCGACGGGGACGAGATGCACGGAGGGCCTAGCACTGGGAGAAGCGTGAGGAGGTAGGAGAAGGGGGCGAGGAGGCCTCGCCGCCGCCGCAGGCTGGCCGGAGGCCGCCGGCGACGACGGCGAGGGGGGAGAGCGGGGAGGCGGCGGCTGGAGGAGGGGAACCCTAATCGCCCCTAGTCGCCCACCCGAGGACGACCCGGGGGCGTTTTCATGAACATTGTATCGAGCATATAATTTTATCCCCGTTCTCTGAATATATGGCATTCCGTCGCTCCCCGTATGAAGAAAACTTTACCACCCCTGCCTCATGTCACACAAAATGTCCTAATTAAACTAACACCAGTTTGCAATTGAAAGATATGTGTGTACCTAGAAGAGAAAAAAAGCCCCAAACCAAATTAGCTGGTTCACGTTAGTTAAATATGTCTCGTTTGATGGTTTTTGGTGAGAACTGTTTTTGCATCTAGTAGTGGTCAGTTTTATTTTGCAGGTCTCTGCTAGAAATTTAAATTTTTCACGAGTCATTACTCTTGATGAACTTTGTACCGCTGGATATACTACATCCATACGCATGCAAGCATATGCATGAAGTTGATTAACAACTGGCATCATTTATTTGTCAATATCACACATCCTAAGACCCCGATGGAGATACGCTTGGACAGGAAAAACGACGTCTGAACAAGACGCTGGCGTACGTGCATGGCAGCAGGACTACACTAAGCACATATCCATCGCTAGCTACGCCACGTATACTAAACATTAGAGACCACACGTATACTTATCTTCGTACTACACCAATAGACAGTTATGAGCCATTCCTAGCTTTTGCGGATATTTACAATAAATTAATGATGAATATGATAGGATCATGCAAAATTCAAAGAAAAAAAGGAGAGAATGGACCACGCATTTGATCTTCATAACGTGGACACGAGCATACACATCTGCAATGACCAGCTGCAACCTGCAAGTATATTTTAATTTATACAAGGACTTTAATTAATTCTAAGGTATTTACCGTCGTCGTAGGTACATAAAGAAAAATACTTGTACGTACACGTGCACGTACGTATGGACGTTTGCGAGGAGCGAGGCATATACACTGATGTGTCGTCGTGTACGGAAGACAGGTACATGCATGACGAGATTACAATGTCGAACATATTTAGAGACAGGGCATATATGGTGACCTCTTCGAAATAAGAAACTAGAAGAAGAAAACTGTGCACTACTACTAGCGGCAGCGCTGCTAAAGTGCTACACTAGTGACACTTATGCGTTGGGGGAACCATGTGTGGAAGGTGGCGTTGGGGGAACCATGTGTGGAAGGTGAGATTAATTATTACTCCCTCCGTATCGAAATATAAAATGTTTTAACATTTTTTAAATAATATGTAGCTAGACATGTTTTAGTGTAAGATGCATACACACTAAAATATGTCTAGATACATTATATCTACTAGCAAATGTGCCCGTGCGTTGCAACGGGTGAGGGAAAATTTCAAATTTTGCAATATATTTCGTCTACGAAATTTTCAGTTAGCTCAAATCTTTTCGCATAGTGAAATGTACTAACTTCAATGCAAATGAAACCTTGTTGAAATTCGGGTAACAGTAATATCCTGTGTTGTTTTGGTCTAACTTTCTTAATTAAAATTAAAATATGCGTTGTCACGCTCAGACATAATAACGGTACTTATATAGGTAACTTCTCGAGAGGACACTTGTACATGTCATTGTCTATTGGTACTGAGCATTATTTTCAGGGCTAGAAGACTATGAGCTCAAATGCCCTTTGCTATACCGAAACGCCGTGAAATCATATTTACCTTTGAATTCCTCTCCTGCCTCCCAAGCTTGTGTGATGTGGAAGCTAAATCAGATAGCAACTCCATAAGAATTATTAATTAATCGGTACGCTAAGAGTAATGAGGAATCAGCAACGAAGTACAGTAAATCACTTTGTTTGCAAAGATTGAATATGGAACCCTTATGGAAGGATTAATATAACTCTTACTCATTCAGATTAAATGAATCAGAGTGCAGCTGAGTGCAGACATATCAAACTATCTTAACTGAAATCCGATGTAGGGATGTACACATCTATTGAATTCACTCGGACTAATGAAAAAAGTTCCAGCCAATATCATTACCCCATATCATTAAGTGCCCCTCATAACTGCATCATAGTAGGCTGTAATCAAGATCGCTCAGTGCCATTTGCTCCTGTACTTGTTCATTTTGCCTGGCGTTGCGGTTTTGCCCGTTGTTCGTCTATGTGCTCGGCATACAGAGAGATTGTCAACGACACGCTGCCGTCTCGCTTGGCGTTGGGAGCAAGAACGCGAGCACGCGCAACCAGCTGGTGATCGACCCTAAGGTTGGGTTACCGGAACGTGCACACGCCGTGAACCAGCAACGACATGTCTGGTTTCAGCTCCAGGTAGTCTAGCATCGGATGGCAGTAGTGGTCGTCCATCCTCTCCACCCCTACCTGGATCGTTGTCGTTGTCCACCAGCGAGTCAGTCATCTTTCCTGTGGCCCGCCTGCGCGAGCGGCATGGCCGTGAATATGATGTTGCAGAGGTATCCCGTGTCTAGCAGTTGCCCCTCATCCATGGCGTATTATAGCTTGGTGGGATGCTCAAGGGGCAGCCCTCGCGCGGCAGATGTGCACAGCCGCACGCGCCCCCAAGCACCTCGTACCTGATGTCCCTCGCTCGTGGGGAGCTGGGCGTGGAGGCTGCTTAAGTTAGAGCGGGGGCAACTCAAGGTCCGTGGCCCGTGGGGACATGGGACCTGTATATGCTCTGCAGTTGGGACCGGCGTCTCTGGCAGAGCTGCAACGGCCATGGCCGAAAAGCATGCGTTTTAGAGTGGTGAGAACGGATCTAGAAAGATAGAGATGAAGAAAAAAATATCACGCATCAGCCGCCCTGCCTTTTTTGCTCATGGATCTGGAGAAATCGGGATCAAGAAAATACGTGGAAGGATCTTCGCACTGTCCCAACATTGACCTTGAGCCATCACGCGACGGCGGCCGTCCTACAACCTCGACCTTCAGCGCGACGCCCATCGCTAAGTTCGCCCAACTATTCCCCTGCTCCATCCTTGGGATGCATACGGACGAGCATGCTCCTGTTGCGTCCGCTGCTCTCATGGACCTCACCAAGGGTGGCGCACACATCGAGAAGGCTGCTCTACATGATGCGGTTGCTGGTAGACGAACTTGGTGGAGCCGTGCAGGGGACAGGGGAGGCGCCGACATGCAGGCAGGATGCAAGGAAACCAGCGGGAGAGGAATCGCAAGGAGGCAAGGCTGCCCGAGAAGAAAAGGGCTGAACCGGTACCATGGCAATTTTGCAGTAATATGTAATTTGATGGGAGGGCAATACGGTAAATTTATGTTGGACGAAAATTTTGGCAGAAACCTTAATCCCTTTATTAGTACTATATACTATAAAATGCTACTCCCTCCGTCCTGGTGTATAGGGCACAATATCAAAAACATGCAGTCCCATCTATTAGGCACATTTTGCATTAATTCTCTTCTAATTAGTGGGTGGTTGCATCTCTCCACCCCTCTCCACCAATGCATGTAATGTTTAAACCCCAATGAATGAATACCTAGGGACTAGAGATTTGCTATATGTGCCCTATACACTAGGACGGAGGGAGTAAAAATCTTATATTTTAATACAGAGGGAGTATTAGTGTGGATTGGACCCTCTTAATTAATCGATGTCTTGTCAACATGGGTGGCCAGAGCTTGGGTTAACCACAACCATAACTAATAAGGAGGTGAGCATAATTTAGATGGACAACAACTCTATTTTGTGTGGACTACTGGAGCATCAATCATGCATGATGCATCAACGGTGAAACAAAATGCTCTATAAATTTAAGCCATATGGAACAAATGTTGCCTAAATGTCTAACAAAACAACTGTATCAGTGTTCATTAGATTTCTCCCTAGGGAAGAAAAGGTGATATATATGGTTTTGTATTGTGCCATATATACTCTGCACTTAGGTCATTATAAGAGCTAACAGTGCAAGTTGCAGTATATATGCATGCATTCCAGCAAAAATATTAATTAGGTTTTTGTCACAAACTTAAAATACAACATAAGGGGGCCATGGAAAGTGATGTTATCGTGGAAATGGAGCCCAGACATGCTTTGCCCGTTATCATGTATTTGCTAAAGGCAGTAGGTTAATCTTTGCTAGATAAAGAAAGTATATTAATATCGTGGAGATATAAATTACATCCAGCCTCTGCAACAATGCAATAATCAGAGCCATTACAGATGCACACAGCCGAAAGACAATAAGAAGAAATAAAAAGAAAACTCCCGCTACAGAGTTACAGTCCTTACACCAGCCGCACAACCACTACCAAAACAACACCTAATGTCCAGTTCTTCAAAAGCAGTCTTCAAGAGGAACAGTGCCAGACACAACCAATTAAGGCCAGACCTTGGATTTTCACCCTGAAGTTGATCCTCGCTCCCAAAACAATGTCTCCAACAAGACAACTGTCAGACACAACCAATTAAGATCAGACATTGGATTTTCACACTGAAAGGTACGACTTTGGACTTCACGTATGATGTCGCCCCTCTTACATGCCGCTGCTCCAAGTCATGAAACAGCAAGCCAATTCCTCATCGCCAGAATTATTCAAACCACCATCCAGTCCTCAGATCTCGCTTTTCATGTCCTTCACCTCTAGCACCATGGAACGATAAAACGTACTCCATGATAATAGCCAGCAGAGTTTCGAAGCACTCCCTCTGAAACCCAACGGGCAGAAATGGGTGCGCACGATCGAATACCATCTGATCCAGTAATCTCCAGGCATGATTCGCTCTGTGGAGTTCGCCGACGGAGCTTTCCGAAACATGTGAATCTAGCCAGATCAATGGGGACCCGGTAGATCATCATCTTGCGGCGAATAAGAACCAAGGACCACCACCATTATTCTTAGGCCATGCCCCCCACTCCTCCGACCTTCGCCGGCGATTGTGCCATGCCGGCGTTGCACACACGGAGCACACGACAGCCAACACAGAGAGCGCATGGATCTCGGCCCTGAGGGCCCAGATCGGCTCGATCTTGCTGCGTCGTCGCCAACGTGCCCGCGCAGTCCAACATCGCCAACCTCCGCCAACACCTCGATGACCGCTGTCGAGACATCGTAGTAGTTTTCATAGACGGGGGTGCCATGAGACTACAGTAGAGACGTGGGGTAACGGGATCGCGTGGTAGACAGTAAACACAGGATTTACCCAGGTTCGGTACGTCGCGACAGTACGACGTGCCTACTCCTGCACTTCTCACTAATCAGGACTAAAGCCTGGAAACAGGATTACAATGTGAGGTTTTGGATCTAGCTACTCGCAGAGGATCAACTTCTCGGCGAGTTGGCCTATAGCTTCCCTGTTATTCGTTGGTTTGTTTATCTCCCGTCCGGCTTTATATAATAGCCGGATTAGGGCTTACAGAATAGGAAACCTAGAAGACTACGATAACTATAACTTGGAAAGTAAGGAATGCGTCTTCTCCTTCAAGCCAGATCACACGGGTCGTGATCCGGGTTCTTCTAGAATCCGGCTTCTGTGCGTCAGGCTACTGGGCCGCCCAATGGACCACAGCCCACTACCACTTGGGCCACCCTGGTAACCAGGCACTTTCACTACCATCTTATATACCCCTATACGGTATATATCCGACAGTAGCCCCCAAGAAGGATTAAAACTCTTATTTGCCGTCTTCCGCCAAATGTGCTTTGTCCGAGAAATTTCAATCAGCAGTCTTGATTCTTCTTATTCTTCTTCTTTTGAAAGAGATGGTAACGTGAAACTCGGAATCCTGAAAATCCGGCTTTTCTCTCACGATCCTTCGTGGAGAAGGAACTTCTTACGTCAGCGCACTTAATCATGCTGACGTAAGGGACGTTTGGGTTTTACTCGGAAAACCCAGAAACATATCTCTGACAGATTCTCGCGGGAAACGAGGAGATAACCATCATTACCCTGTCATTTCATTTCCCGGATTTTCCGGCGAGTGACACGCGTTGATCATCCAACGGTCAAAATAGCCGTTGGCACGTATCTTGACGGATTTCTGGCTATAAATAGACGTCTTCGTCCTCGTCAAAAACCTTCCGCACTCTCACTGTAACGCCATTGCCGCGCACAAGCTCCCGAACGAAGAACCATCCCGAGCGCACGAACGCACCCAGAGCACCAGCGCAACGCGCCGCCACCAAATGGCAACCTCACCGTCGTCTCCCACTCGCTCCGCCGCGCTCACCGTCGACGACATCATCAACGATCTGGATCCGCAGCTCGGGTCCTCAAAGCACGCCGGCGACGACCCGGAAAAGACCGCGGCCTCTGCGGCGGGCGGAGAGGATCTTTCCGCCGCCGCGAACGCTACGGGCTCAAGCTCCGCTCCATCCCCGCCGTTTGCTCCCAAAACGGCGGAGGGGAAGATCTTATCCCGTGACGATGAGCACTCCGCTACCGGAGCCAACGAAGAAACAGAGTTTGTCGGCAACTGGAGTCCGAGTAATACTCCTCTCGTCCTTCTTCGGCGGATGTCAAAGGAGGGATTAATAGTTAAAGGCAAATGGCGGAACTCGGAAGGTGAACCCGAGCCCAAGCCAAAAGACGGAGAACGCGTCCTCCTTACCTCTCATATCGCGAGAGGTATGGGTTTCCCTCCTTCCGCCTTTTTTCTAGACGTCCTTAACTTTTATGGCGTTCAACCACATAACCTCTCTCCGAATTCCATCCTCTATTTAGCCAGTTTCCAAGCCCTTTTCGAAGGATATCTCGGGATAACCCCTAATCTAGATTTCTGGCAATATTGTTTTGAGGTAAAACATAACATCACAGATGGTATTTCGCCTATCTGTGGAACTATATCTTTCACCCTTCGCAAGTTTAGAGAGGATTGGTACCAAAGATAAAAATGCCGGAACCTGCCCAATCTTGGCTGGGTTCTTTATTTTACCATCAGGATATTCCATTCCCAGGCAAAGAAACCGGGGTTCCTCCATTTGTTAATTCTGCCGCTACTCCTCGTGAGAGTTGGACAGTTGCAGCAATAGAAATATTGCCAGAAAACCTGATGAAGATAAAGCGGCGCATCGCCAAGCTTACTTCCTCTTAGCCTTCTTTGACTGGGAAGGATACCGTTTTATGCTGGTTCGGACGTCGTATCCAACCTCTCTCTTTTCGTTCCCGGCTCCTTTATGAATACCAAGGACCAGAAGATAGCATGAGAGGAACAGATAAGGCTTATACCAAAAATGATTTTATAAAACGACTTCACCAACTGGTCGCCACCAGCAATCAGATTGAAGAAAATCTGGCAATTTATCACGTGGAGAATCTGGCCCCTAAGGTTTTTATACTTTCCTTGCTTCCAGTTTTCTTCAGATTGGCTTCTTTTTCTGACTTTCGACATAAAGTGAATTCTTTCCTAGTTCAATGAACTTGAAGGAGCTGATCTTGCTTCCGACATCGAGCTTAGCGAATTACATGCTAGCTTTTATAATGATCGGAAACGTAAAAAACAGGCGACTTTCGGCAAGACGGTGAATGTTGACGGAATTCCTATCGCCACATCCAGGTATTTTACTGGAGCCTCCCTAATTGTCATTCTCCTTCGGTTCTTCGAGATTTTTAACTCTCGGATATTCTTCTTTCAGTCTTGCCCCAACTCCTCTGAAGACAAAGAAGCTGAAGAAACATAAGACTACTATCAAAGAAGAATCTTCTTCTGCGGCCATGGGCCTGAGGGGTAGAACGGAAACACAGACGGGTGGAAATCTCCGGTCATCTGTTGGAAACGAACCCATCTCCAATTTGGATAGTAACATCCGGATAAAGGAAGAACCGTTCGACGACCTTGGATATATTCGTCCGGAGGCTAAAAAATTCTTCGCTCCTGCCCCTCTAATTCGTCCTTGGCCACAAGGCGGATTAGTTGTTCGCAATGATATTATATTTTCCCCTCGCCAGGTCATACAAGATGGCCTTCATCACGTTGGGATTCTTTTCTCGGAATATGCCAAAGAATGCAACGAGACCTTGGCCGACTTGCGAGAAATGAGCCAGGTAATACTTCTAGCCCCCAAGCATTAAGTTGAAAACCTGAATTCTTCTTAATGTTTCTTTGTATGCTTGTTCATACTTAAGCATTTGGCTTTCATTTCCGTGTTCAGCATTCCGCAGATGCCATAAACTTGGAAGTTTTTAAGAAGCTTAATCTCAAGAATAGAGATGTTAAAACCCTTCAATCTATTATTGAGTTAAAAAGCAACGAGCTGGCGTCATCTCAGCTACAATTATCGGAAACAACGGGTATTTATTCTCTGTAGTTTTTATCCGAATAAAATTTTTCCCGAATTTTTATAAACTCGAAATGTTTTTCGTGCCCTCTAGCTGCTTTAGCTAAAGCCAAAGAAGTAGCGAAGGACGCCATCAATGCATCTCGGCTCCGTGCAGAAAACTCGAGCCTTCGCAAGGAGCTTATGAAAGTTCAAGAAAACCTGGAAGCCAGTAATCTGGCCCTTGGGATTGCTCAATCCAAGGCTTCTTTGCAAGCGGCGGAAGATAAATCTATTATCCATGATTTGGAAAGTATGCTATTCCCGCGCATGAAAGAAGGCACCGAAATTGTTAAGGTTCTTGGTAAGTTAGTTCCTTTTACCAATTTCTCCATGTCTTATTTTCCGTATTTTGTCGCCTAACCTTTTTTGGTTGCTTCTGTCATCAAAACATGGAATATTCCAGGAATTTCTCGGATTGAGAAAATCCGAGCTTTTGGGGAGGTATGGAATGCAATCAGAAATGCAGGAATGCAATTGATTAACAAATTCCTTCCCACAAGTACTATGGAATTCTCGGAAGTTTACAAACTTCCGGATGCCATCATGGAGGTTGCGGGATCGAAGGAATCCATCCTACGCTCCGCCGCACGAGGTGGTGCGCGCATGGTCCTAGGCCTTATGAGTCTGCATTATCCTGATGCGAAATCTTGGCGCGTGGCATCTGGTGTCCCTCAAGGGTATACAGAAAATCAGCGAACCGCCATCTTTGATGAAGTCAAAGGTCACGCTACCAAGATTGCTTCCATGGTTAACATTTCTATCACTTATCCAAAAGAAGAGGTTCCCGCAGTCCCCGAAGATGAAAGCAGCGAGGAAGACTCGGATGTTTGAAGGACTGCACTTGACCTGGATGGTGGATTTGTATAATAGGAGCACTATTTTTACAATGTAATTCATATTGTAATGCTTCTATTTCGATTGTCAAAACAAGAACTCCGCCTTTTGCAGCTTTGAATTACGAAATTCCTTGCAAGATTGTCGGGTTTAATTATTCCTTTATCTTCTAAGTTCTCTGGCATATGTGTTTTAACTGTCTTTAGCGTTTTGAAAAAAAAATGGCTCAGTAGCATCATGCTGAGTAATTGGATATAACCAATCAGTTCGAACTCAGAAACATGGATCATACTAAAGACAATTTTTTACAAGCTAGTGTCGCACCCGGACTTCTAGGGGATACTCACCGTTCCGAACTGAATAGTAGATGATTGGATTACGGGGCTTACCGGCTCCCGCGTCCTCTTACGAGTAGGCCAACACTTATGTGTGACAAACAATCTCTACTATCCATCGTCGATGTAAACTATCCCATAGAAATCAGGACACTTCCATTGACGTACTTCAAACCATACACACATGGTACGTCAACGGCGTTTGAACAAGTGATATCACAACAGATCTCTACGACACAAAAGAGTGAAATAAGTTGCAAATAGCCCTCATTAGAGCAGAGATAGCAAATACAATCATTCAGAGGACACATGTCCCAACATATCATCATTACATCACAGCGGAAGCATTCAACATGTCTGAGTACAGACAAGATCCAAATAGGCCTAAGAGGCCGGAAACGAACAGACGGAGCCCATCCACGAAGTCTCGGATCCTGCCCGGGTCCGCTATCTACTCGTCAGCAGTCTCGTCATACTCCACGTAGTAGCCACCATGTAGATCCTCGGAAACGTAGGTCTGCGGAAACCACAGCCCCAAAGGGGTCAGTATATAAACGTACTGGCAAGCAAGACTCACAGTTCACCAAAGTGTAACCCGTCAACACCAAGCACAGATGCTTTGGGTTCAACGGAAGAAAGGGGATATAAAAGATGCTGCAACTGGCTGATCTAACCAACTACAGAGGTACTACCACTTCCGGCTAAACAGAAAGGAGATAAGATAGCGTATCGTAAGCAACTATAACTGACCACCAAACAAACCCATCCTGGATCTCGTCCCTTATCGAAAGAAGCAATCCGAGGATAACTCACACAGTTGAGTTAGTGATGGTTCAGATTGTTGTGTCAATAAGCCTATTACTAGTCAAGTTATCATTAGTTAGGTGTAAGTTGTTCTGAGTACTTGTTAGCCAGTACTTTCACCAAGTAATCCATAACCGCGGAAAACACGGCTTCTCGAGAAGATTTATCCCTGCAGGGTTGCACCAATTTGGCCGTACACGCAAGAATAACCCGCCAGACGGGATGCCTCCCACCAAGCGGGGCACTCTACACAACTCAACTCTTCTTCGCATCAAGCCCAAAGCACCACGTGCTGTGCGTGCGCGGCTAATCGAGCCCCACGAAGAAAAGGGGACCCTCATAGCACTGGAAGACCACGCCGCCCTAAATGCCGACTACAAAAGTTCCACCCTGGCGCCAAGGGTTCGTACCTGCATATGCGTGCATCAAATGGAAAGCCCGAACTAAGTGTGGTGATTTGGACGAGATGCGAATCGAGTCAAATTGAGGGGGGCGCCCATACTCGCTTCCCACATGCGGTTAGTGCGCTCATCATGGATCAGTAGACAAGACCCTTTTCCTATTAGGGTCGACACTAGCAGGCCTCAAAACCACGCCGGGCCTCCTGCCGGTGCCTTATGAGCAAATTATTATTACCTCAAAATTAACAGGTTGTTGTTTAACATCGAGCCCCAGAACATAATGAAATAGTAACAGAAAGTAACGGGTAACAGACTCGAGCAAAACAACCCTAAGCATGCTAGTAAGACACGGGCTCAAACAACGGGGTTATGGGAGTGGAGGTGAGGCAATATCAGGGTTAAAGGATACATGTGATAGGTTCGAACAGAAGCAACGATTCATAGGGCTAGCAGAATAGATAACGGAAAGTATCGGTATCCAATGTTGAAAGGAACACAATGGTTCATGTGAGTGAATACTTGCCTGCAAACTCAGCAGCCTGGTACTGAGCTAGATCCTTAGAAGGGGTGTCGTAAGTATCGTCGGTCTCAACGTCGTCGTGTATCCGAGAAGAAGCAAACAAACAACGCAGAGGCAAACAATCAATAACATGGCATAGTTCACAAACATGGGATGATGCATGACCATTTAATTGATGCATCAAAATAAACTAGTTGACAAGATAGCAACATGATTAAATGGACCCATATGCAACAGGATTGCATATGGAAAGCCCATGAATTTAAGTTGAAACATTTGTTTTACAACTAACCAATAGGTGAAAGTGGATTAGCATGATGCATGGATGAAGAAAACAACAAAATAACAACAATAGAACCAAATGGAAATAAGGTTTACCAAGTTTGGAAATTGGTTTATTAAGTTAAGAAATTTTGGTTTCTTAAAGGTGTCACACAAGCATTTGTTGTTTTCATCAAGTTAAATTGTTCAAAACAGATAACAAAGTTCATATTTGATAAGAACACTCAATTTTAGGTGGAATACATGTTTCACTTGTTGAAAATGGATTTAAAATGAGCAAGTTATTAATTTGGCAATTTTAAATGCAATAAATAAGAAACAGTTGTTTTCAGCAATTTAAATTATTCAAAAAAGCAAACAAAATTTATATTTGGAAAGTACATGAAAAGTTGATTGGAAAACATATTTAGTTTGTGGAATTTGGAATTTTTATGAACAAGTTATGATTTTTGCAAGTTTAAGTGAATTAAACAAGAATTCAAATATTTCAACAATTTAAAATATTCAAAACAGTAACAAATTGCATTGAAAAGGTTGAAAACATGTAGCAAATGTTTCATTGAACATTTAGAGCTATCAAACATAATTTTTGGGTTATTATTGAATTAATTATGCCATTTTCCATAAATAGTTTTATTCTGCCCTTTTTAGTAAACAGAGGAAAACATGTTCAAAATTAATTCAATTGTGCCCAAATAAAATACCAGTGTGTAGAGTTTGTTAAGACAATTTTTTAGAGCCCAAGTTTGCTTAAATTGGATGAGTAGAACTAAAGTTATGAAATTCCAAAGTTTCCACTTTTTATGGCATTTTCAGTAATTAATTAATTAGTGCAAAAATTGTTACAGAAACATGTTGCAAATTTGACATTACTGGAAAGAGCACAAAATTATGAGTTCACAGGATTTTGAATCATTCAAATTGGAGTGATATTCAAATTGATATGGATTTTTGAAGTAATGGTTCAGATTTGAGTTTCTGAAGATTTGGGCAGAAAAGAAAAACAGAGGTAAAAAAGGTGGGTTGAGGGGGATCGAACCCTAGACCTACTGCTTGCTCGCAGGGGGGGTTAACCAGTGGGATGACTGAACTTTGGTGCTAGGAAGGGGGCCTCGGGGTGGATATGGTTCAGCTACTGCCCTGAGATAAATCGGAAGAAAAAGGACATAAAAGGTGGGGTGCGGGGATTCGAACCCAGCACCTGTGGCTCGCTGCGCGCGGCTGCTGCCAGTGGGGTGGCGGAAATTTTGTGATAGGAGGGGGATCTGTGGCGGGTTAAGGTGTAGGCTGCAGCTGTTAACTGAATTTTATTCAGTTCGCACTCGCCTGTACGCTGACAGGGAGAGATCGGTCGATGGCAGTTCGCTGCTCGCCGGAGGAGCTGGGGCGTGGGGCTGCTGCGGGCGTGGGGGAGCTGCAAGGGGAGGGAGATGGAGGGAGTAGAGGGAGGCGAGCGAGGGGGGAGATGGGAAGCGCACCTCGATGGAGCAGATGGCGCAGGGGGTCGGGCATCAGGGAGACGAGCAGAGGGCGATGGCGACTCGGAGGGGATGGCGCCGGCGCAGTGGTGCGTCCCCTCCCAAACCGAGGGGATGGAGAGGACGAGGGCTCCATGGCGGTTCCATTTTCGGCCTTTCCCTGGCCGGGGAAGGAACCAAACGCCGGCGAGTGGTGGAGCCTTTCGGTGGTGGTGTACAGGTACAGAGAAACAAGGGATCAGAGGGAGAGGAAGAGGAGAGATTGGAGGCGGTAGAGGGAAGAAGGAGGGGATAGTGAGAGATAGAGGAACCCTAGGGTTAGGGCCTAGGTATTATAGAGAGGGGGAAGGTGGTGATCACCGTTGCTATTTCTTCTCTGTATACGTGGAGGTGATGGATGTTCAGCCGTACGTGAGGTTGAAGAAGGCTGAAGGGGTACCAGGCCTGGGGGAAAAGTTTTGGGCTGGGCCTAGTTGGCTATCTCTCTCTCATCCCTTCTTTTTATTAATTGCTTTGGTTTTATTTATTTTTGCTGAAAATAGAATTGGAAGAAATAGATGGGATTTTGAATTTGGAAAATTTTGGGAAAATTTGGGTGGGTTAAAATGGTCAACAGCAACCACTTGCAACTTTGAATTTTCAAAATTCTCAAATAACTTGATGTTTGTATTTAACTCAAAATTTGGATGATTTTTATATTAATTGAACCTTAATGAAAACAAACCTTTTAATAGGGTGAACCCTATGTTTAATTTGATTAAATGATTATAATTATTTGGTGATTTTCATATATTCAAGTTGGGTGCTGTTTGGTGGTTTGTCTTGAATTGGAAAGCAATTTGGAATTAATTAATTGAAATAAAAGCACCATTTTATTAGTTGAAACATTATGGAATAAATGGAAACAAAAGATTAGATGGTTTTGGTAATTTTCATAATTTTCCAAATGGGTGCTGTTTGTACAATGCAATTGGATTTGAATAACCTTTTAGTTAACATTTTAAATAAGTGAAAGATTAGAAGCCACAAATTTAAATAGCTGAACCTTATAGATTAATGGAAACAATTGGTTGTTTTATTTTGATATGTCATTTTGGAAAATTGTAACCTCACAAGGATGAAACAAAAGGTTTGAATTTTGGTTTGAAATTCAAATAGAAAACAAAGGAAAACAAATGAAAACAGAGGAAAACAAAAGGAAAACAAGCAAAACAATTGCAATCAACATGATGCCATGAAGCAAAACATAAAATAACAGAAGGCAAACATTCTAAAGGCTTATTTTTCATACTTGGGATGTTACAAAACGCCCCCCCCCCCTTGAAGGAATCGCGCCCCGAGATTCCTACTGAGAAAAGAAAAGGTCCGGATACTTCTTGTGACGATCCTCTTGAGCTGTGACACGTGAAACACATCGTGCATCTTGGATAGCTTTTCTGGAAGTTCAAAACGATAAGCATTCCTGGCAACTCTTCTGGAAAGATGTCAGGGAATTTGGAAACCACCGGAACATTTTCAAGTAAAGGGAGAGGTTTGTATGGAGGGTGTATAGCTGGATAGAACTTGATTCATTTGGAGAATAGACTATCTGGAATGTGGTTATTCAGGAATGCTTCCTCGAAACAACCCCAGGTGATAGGAATGCCAGCTCTCATAGCCTGGAATCAACAACAACAACAACAACAACAACAACAACAACAACAACAACCTTTCTGGCCAGATAGACTTGATATTTGGGAAGTTTTGATTAGACGCCAGTAGAAGAACTGAAATGGAAAACAACAACAAGATTTCAACGGACGAAAAGGATGTTGAGAAGAACAGGATAACGAAGCAACATCGGGAAAACGAGAACAAAACACTCCTGAGGTACTACGGAAAAACCCATCCAAGCTTCTAAAGGATCAATATCTACTGCTTAAGGAATAGAGGATCTGCTTCCGGGGCTTACACGCCTCCGTTCTCAATCATGAGTAGGCAACATGATAAATCATGTCACAACCACCTCCATTCCTATGGTCTAGTAGATATAACCATCCTAGAGAAACCAGGATTCGTGAAATCCTAACTTGAAATTTTAGATGAGAAGGGAAAACAACGTTGCACTTCCTTACCAGAAAAAGGGAGGGTGGGTGGGGAAAGAAGAAAAAGAACAGAATTCCTACTCTCGCGTTTCATTTTTCCTATATAGCTACAAAATAGTTTCTAAACTCAACTGCGACGAGTAAAAAGGGATCCTACGGGCAGACAGGCTCTGATACCATTTGTCGCACCCGGACTTCTAGGGGATACTCACCGTTCCGAACTGAATAGTAGATGATTGGATTACGGGGCTTACCGGCTCCCGCGTCCTCTTACAAGTAGGCCAACACTTATGTGTGACAACCAATCTCTACTATCCACCGTCGATGTAAACTATCCCATAGAAATCAGGACACTTCCATTGACGTACTTCAAACCATACACACATGGTACGTCAACGGCGTTTGAACAAGTGATATCACAACAGATCTCTACGACACAAAAGAGTGAAATAAGTTGCAAATAGCCCTCATTAGAGCAGAGATAGCAAATACAATCATTCAGAGGACACATGTCCCAACATATCATCATTACATCACAGCGGAAGCATTCAACATGTCTGAGTACAGACAAGATCCAAATAGGCCTAAGAGGCCGGAAACGAACAGACGGAGCCCATCCACGAAGTCTCGGATCCTGCCCGGGTCCGCTATCTACTCGTCAGCAGTCTCGTCATACTCCACGTAGTAGCCACCATGTAGATCCTTGGAAACGTAGGTCTGCGGAAACCACAGCCCCAAAGGGGTCAGTACATAAACGTACTGGCAAGCAAGACTCACAGTTCACCAAAGTGTAACCCGTCAACACCAAGCACAGATGCTTTGGGTTCAACGGAAGAAAGGGGATATAAAAGATGCTGCAACTGGCCGATCTAACCAACTACAGAGGTACTACCACTTCCGGCAAAACAGAAAGGAGATAAGATAGCGTATCGTAAGCAACTATAACTGACCACCAAACAAACCCATCCTGGATCTCGCCCCTTATCCAAAGAAGCAATCTGAGGATAACTCACACAGTTGAATTAGTGATGGTTCAGATTGTTGTGTCAATAAGCCTATTACTAGTCAAGTTATCATTAGTTAGGTGTAAGTTGTTCTGAGTACTTGTTAGCCAGTACTTTCACCAAGTAATCCATAACCGCGGAAAACACGGCTTCTCGAGAAGATTTATCCCTACAGGGTTGCACCAATTTGGACGTACACGCAAGAATAACCCGCCAGACGGGATGCCTCCCACCAAGTGGGGCACTCTACACAACTCAACTCTTCTTCGCATCAAGCCCAAAGCACCACGTGTTGTGCGTGCGCGGCTAATCGAGCCCCACGAAGAAAAGGGGACCCTCATAGCACTGGAAGACCACGCCGCCCTAAATGCCGACTACAAAAGTTCCACCCTGGCGCCAAGGGTTCGTACCTGCATATGCGTGCATCAAATGGAAAGCCCGAACTAAGTGTGGTGATTTGGACGAGATGTGAATCGAGTCAAATTGAGGGGGGCGCCCATACTCGCTTCCCACATGCGGTTAGTGCGCTCATCATGGATCAGTAGACAAGACCCTTTTCCTATTAGGGTCGACACTAGCAGGCCTCAAAACCACGCCGGGCCTCCTGCCGGTGCCTTATCAGCAAATTATTATTACCTCAAAATTAACAGGTTGTTGTTTAACATCGAGCCCCAGAACATAATGAAATAGTAACAGAAAGTAACGGGTAACAGACTCGAGCAAAACAAGCCTAAGCATGCTAGTAAGACACGAGCTCAAACAACGGGGTTATGGGAGTGGAGGTGAGGCAATATCAGGGTTAAAGGATACATGTGATAGGTTCGAACAGAAGCAACGATTCATAGGGCTAGCAGAATAGACAACGGAAAGTATCGGTATCCAATGTTGAAAGGAACACAATGGTTCATGTGAGTGAATACTTGTCTGCAAACTCAGCAGCCTGGTACTGAGCTAGATCCTTAGAAGGGGTGTCGTAAGTATCGTCGGTCTCAACGTCGTCGTGTATCCGAGAAGAAGCAAACAAACAGCGCAGAGGCAAACAATCAATAACATGGCATAGTTCACAAACATGGGATGATGCATGACCATTTAATTTATGCATCAAAATAAACTAGTTGACAAGATAGCAACATGATTAAATGGACCCATATGCAACAGGATTGCATATGGAAAGCCCATGAATTTAAGTTGAAACATTTTTTTTACAACTAACCAATAGGTGAAAGTGGATTAGCATGATGCATGGATGAAGAAAACAACAAAATAACAACAATAGAACCAAATGGAAATAAGGTTTACCAAGTTTGGAAATTGGTTTATTAAGTTAAGAAATTTTGGTTTCTTAAAGGTGTCACACAAGCATTTGTTGTTTTCATCAAGTTAAATTGTTCAAAACAGATAACAAAGTTCATATTTGATAAGAACACTCAATTTTAGGTGGAATACATGTTTCACTTGTTGAAAATGGATTTAAAATGAGCAAGTTATTAATTTGGCAATTTTAAATGCAATAAAAAAGAAACAGTTGTTTTCAGCAATTTAAATTATTCAAAACAGCAAACAAAATTTATATTTGGAAAGTACATGAAAAGTTGATTGGAAAACATATTTAGTTTGTGGAATTTGGAATTTTTATGAACAAGTTATGATTTTTGCAAGTTTAAGTGAATTAAACAAGAATTCAAATATTTCAACAATTTAAAATATTCAAAACAGTAACAAATTGCATTGAAAAGGTTGAAAACATGTAGCAAATGTTTCATTGAACATTTAGAGCTATCAAACATAATTTTTGGGTTATTATTGAATTAATTATGCCATTTTCCATAAATAGTTTTATTCTGCCCTTTTTAGTAAACAGAGGAAAACATGTTCAAAATTAATTCAATTGTGCCCAAATAAAATACCAGTGTGTAGAGTTTGTTAAGACAATTTTTTAGAGCCCAAGTTTGCTTAAATTGGATGAGTAGAACTAAAGTTATGAAATTCCAAAGTTTCCACTTTTTATGGCATTTTCAGTAATTAATTAATTAGTGCAAAAATTGTTACAGAAACATGTTGCAAATTTGACATTACTGGAAAGAGCACAAAATTATGAGTTCACAGGATTTTGAATCATTCAAATTGGAGTGATATTCAAATTGATATGGATTTTTGAAGTAATGGTTCAGATTTGAGTTTCTGAAGATTTGGGCAAAAAAGAAAAACAGAGGTAAAAAAGGTGGGTTGAGGGGGATCGAACCCTAGAACTACTGCTTGCTCGCAGGGGGGGTTAACCAGTGGGATGACTGAACTTTGGTGCTAGGAAGGGGGCCTCGGGGTGGATATGGTTCAGCTACTGCCCTGAGATAAATCGGAAGAAAAAGGACATAAAAGGTGGGGTGCGGGGATTCGAACCCAGCACCTGTGGCTCGCTGCGCGCGGCTGCTGCCAGTGGGGTGGCGGAAATTTTGTGATAGGAGGGGGATCTGTGGCGGGTTAAGGTGTAGGCTGCAGCTGTTAACTGAATTTTATTCAGTTCGCACTCGCCTGTACGCTGACAGGGAGAGATCGGTCGATGGCAGTTCGCTGCTCGCCGGAGGAGATGGGGCGTGGGGCTGCTGCGGGCGTGGGGGAGCTGCAAGGGGAGGGAGATGGAGGGAGTAGAGGGAGGCGAGCGAGGGGGGAGATGGGAAGCGCACCTCGATGGAGCAGATGGCGCAGGGGGTCGGGCATCAGGGAGACGAGCAGAGGGCGATGGCGACTCGGAGGGGATGGCGCCGGCGCAGTGGTGCGTCCCCTCCCAAACCGAGGGGATGGAGAGGACGAGGGCTCCATGGCGGTTCCATTTTTGGCCTTTCCCTGGCCGGGGAAGGAACCAAACGCCGGCGAGTGGTGGAGCCTTTCGGTGGTGGTGTACAGGTACAGAGAAACAAGGGATCAGAGGGAGAGGAAGAGGAGAGATTGGAGGCGGTAGAGGGAAGAAGGAGGGGAGAGTGAGAGATAGAGGAACCCTAGGGTTAGGGCCTAGGTCTTATAGAGAGGGGGAAGGTGGTGATCACCGTTGTTATTTCTTCTCTGTATACGTGGAGGTGATGGATGTTCAGCCGTACGTTAGGTTGAAGAAGGCTGAAGGGGTACCAGGCATGGGGGAAAAGTTTTGGGCTGGGCCTAGTTGGCTATCTCTCTCTCATCCCTTCTTTTTATTAATTGCTTTGGTTTTATTTATTTTTGCTGAAAATAGAATTGGAGAAATAGATGGGATTTTGAATTTGGAAAATTTTGGGAACATTTGGGTGGGTTAAAATGGTCAACAGCAACCACTTGCAACTTTGAATTTCCAAAATTCTCAAATAACTTGATGTTTGTATTTAACTCAAAATTTGGATGATTTTTATATTAATTGAACCTTAATGAAAACAAACCTTTTAATAGGGTGAACCCTATGTTTAATTTGATTAAATGATTATAATTATTTGGTGATTTTCATATATTCAAGTTGGGTGCTGTTTGGTGGTTTGTCTTGAATTGGAAAGCAATTTGGAATTAATTAATTGAAATAAAAGCACCAGTTTATTAGTTGAAACATTATGGAATAAATGGAAACAAAAGATTAGATGGTTTTGGTAATTTTCATAATTTTCCAAATGGGTGCTGTTTGTACAATGCAATTGGATTTGAATAACCTTTTAGTTAACATTTTAAATAAGTGAAAGATTAGAAGCCACAAATTTAAATAGCTGAACCTTATAGATTAATGGAAACAATTGGTTGTTTTATTTTGAAATGTCATTTTGGAAAATTGTAACATCACAAGGATGAAACAAAAGGTTTGAATTTTGGTTTGAAATTCAAATAGAAAACAAATGAAAACAGAGGAAAACAAAAGGAAAACAAGCAAAACAATTGCAATCAACATGATGCCATGAAGCAAAACATAAAATAACAGAAGGCAAACATTCTAAAGGCTTATTTTTCATACTTGGGATGTTACAGCTAGCTTCAGTGACCCGACACACATTCGATCAGATAATGCTTAGAGAGTTTTAAGGAACTTTTTTGAAACTTGGGCACGCAGGCACAATCCGAGTTTCCTTTAGCCATTAGCAGGCTGAAATCATTCAGTTTTTTAACGCCGAGCACGCAGGCACAATTCGGGTTAACATTGAGTATTTTGTAAGATCACTGGGAAATAGATAAGGTGGAATCATGCTTTGTACTATAGTGAACTTGTAAAAACATGGATATCAGAATTCCAACGACTTTATTTCATGATCTCAAAAGATGTTTACATAGATATTGAACTAAGTATAGAAGGGACGTAACTGCTGGATGCTCCAAGGCCTTTTTGTCTCTCCTAGCTCATCATCTATCTTTCTCTTTCTTTTGCGATTCGGCTTCTCGGGATCATCTTCTGTATCTCGAATGTCGACAAGATAGTACGATCCATTCTTCATGGCTTTACTTATGACAAATGGCCCTTCCCATACTGGGGCTAATTTATGCTTCCTTTGCTGCACCAGCCTCAGCACTAGGTCACCTTCTTTAAAAGAACGATGCCTGATTTTCCGACTATGGTAACGTCGCAAACCTTGCTGGTAAATGGCGGATCTTTGAAGCACAATCTCTCGTTCCTCTTCTAGGAGGTCAACGGCATCCTGTCGTGCTTCTTCGGCATCTAATTCGTCGAAATCTTGCACTCTTGGACTATCATGGATCATGTCTGTTGGGAGAATAGCTTCCGCGCCGTAAACTAGGAAGAACGGGGTTTGCCCAGTCGACCTATTTGGCGTCGTTCGAATAATCCAAATCACGGAAGGTAGCTCTTCTACCCATGCTCCGGCCGCTCTGTGAAGAGGAGTTTCGAGTCTTGGGCGTATTCCTTGTAGGATTGAGCTATTCATTCGCTCAACCTGTCCATTGGATTGCGGGTGTGCCACAGATGCTAGATCTAGGCGAATTCCCGTTTGTCGGCAATATCTTTCCAACTCTCCGATGGAGAAATTTGTCCCGTTGTCGGTTATTATGTTGTGTGGAACACCGTATCTCATCACCAAGTCGATGATGAAATTTCTAGCAGTTGCACCATCTAGCTTTTTGATGGGTTTGGCCTCCACCCATTTGGTGTACTTATCCACTTCTACTAGCAAATGAGTAAGTCCTCCTTTTGCAGTTTTGAACGGTCCCATCATATCTAGCCCCCAGACCGCAAACGGCCACGTAATAGGGATAGTTTTAAGCGCTTGGGCCGGCAAATTAGTCTGTTTGGCGTAGTATTGACACCTTGCACATGTATTAACTATGTGCTCTGCGTCTGTCTTGGTTGTTAGCCAGAAAAACCCCGCTCGGAATGCTTTCTTAACTATGCTTTTTGATTGAGCATGATGTCCGCAATCTCTGGCATGGATCTCTTCCAGTATTTCTCTTCCTTCTTCTGGTGAGATACACCGCAGAAAGATTCCGGAAGTACTGCGTTTATACAGGCAGTTATCAATTACCGTGTATCCTTTGCATTGACGCTGTATTTGTCTTTTCAAGACTTCATCTGCTTCTTCCGGGTACTTATGATTAACTAAGAAGTTTAAATATGGAATCGTCCAATCTGGTTTAACGAGCATAACTTCAATGGATTCGGAAGCCAGAGGATAATCAAGATCTCCACCTTTTATGGATGGCTCATGCAAGTGCTGAACAAATACCCCTGGTGGTAGAGTTTTTACCCTTTCTGATCCCATGCGGGCTAATGCATCCGCGTTCCAGTTTTCCTCCCTTTTGATGTGGAGTACCTCGAACCCAAAGAAACAAATGGCGAATTCGTCCACCGTTCTTCTGTATTCGGCCATTATAGGGCTTTTTGCGTCCCAAGTTTGGTTAAGCTGATGCTGTACCAAATCCGAGTCTCCATAGCACAAGATGCGCTTTACTCCTATTTCCTTTGCAATATGCAAGCCATGAAGCAGAGCTTCGTATTCTGCCACGTTATTACTGGCGTTGAAGTGTATTTGCAATACGTATTCCATTGTATCGCCTTTTGGGGATTTTAAGACTACACCAGCTCCAGCGCCCTCCTTCATCTTGGATCCGTCAAAGTGCATGATCCAATACTCGGACTCCGGCATTGGTGTATTCTCCATTGCTTCCGTCCAGTCGGCGACAAAGTCTGCCAAAACCTGGGATTTTATTGTCGTCCTTGGCTGGTACTTAATGTCGAAGGCTGCTAGCTCGATACCCCATTTGGCTACCCGGCCAGTTGCCTCCGCATTGTTTATTATATCCCCTAGTGGTGCTTTACATACCACTGTTATGGAATGCCCTTGGAAGTAATGGCGCAGTTTTCTAGATGCGAAAAACACACCATATGCCAGTTTCTGATAATGCGGGTACATTTGTTTGGATTCGGAGAAAACTTCGCTTATGTAATATACCGGATGCTGATCTGGTATGCTTTGTTCATCCTTCTTCCGTTCCACAACAATTACGGCACTAATAACCCGGTTTGTAGCCGTAAGGTACAATAACATGGGTTCTTCGTCTTTTGGGGATGCCAAAATCGGAGCATTCATCAAAGTTTCCTTTAGTTGGGTTAACGCTGCATCGGCCTCTTCTGTCCATTCAAATTTGTCGGATTTCTTCAGCAACTTGTAGAGTGGTAGGGCTTTATCCCCCAGCCTACTAATAAATCTGCTGACGGCAGCGGCGGAACCCGTCAATCTTTGGACATCTTTTACGCACATAGGCTTCGAGATGTTCAAGATGGCTTTTATCTTTTCCGGGTTAACTTCTAATCCTATGTGAGAGACGATAAAACCCAGAAGTTTTCCTGAGGGAACCCCGAATACACACTTAGATGGATTTAACTTTATCTTGTAAGTGCGCAAGTTTTCGAAAGTTTCTCGCAGATCCTCAAGGAGTGTATCTTTTTCCTTGGTTACGACAGCAATGTCGTCCACATAAACATGGACGTTTTTTGCCAATCTGACTATGCAAACAACGTTGCATGCAACACTGGTAGGTTGCACCTGCGTACTTCAGGCCAAATGGCATGGTTACGTAATAATACGTCCCGTACGGGGTTATAAAGAAGTCTTAATTTGATCTTCCTTTTTCATGCGTATTTGGTGGTACCCGGAGTATGCATCCAAAAAGCACAAAAGCTCAGAGCCTGCAGTGGCATCTATTATTTGATCGATTCGCGGTAACGCAAACCTATCTTTTGGACACAATTTGTTCAAGCCTGTGTAATCTATACACATTCTAAGAGCAGTAGTGTCTTTCTTCGGTACTAATACCGGATTTGCGGACCATTCAGTGTGGATTACTTCCTGTATGAAATCCGCTGCTAAAAGCCGGATAATTTCCTTGCCAATAGCCTTCCGTCTTCTTCCGTCAAATCGACGGAGACCTTGTTTGACGGGTTTTGATCCTGGAATCACCTTGAGTTGGTGCTCAGCAAGTTCCCTGGGTACGCCTGGCATGTCAGCTGGACACCAGGCAAAAATATCCCAGTTCTCACGGAGGAACTTGATGAGCTCGCCTTCCTATTTGTCGGTCATCCCAGTCCCTACAACGACGAATTTTGTCGGATCTTTGGGATCTAGGATTACCTGTCTTGTATTCTCGGACGCCTTGAAGCTGTCTGTTGGCTTCCGGGTTTCTTTTCCTGCCGGCATTTCTGTCGGCGATACCTCCTTGGCCAATTCCTTCAGTTCTTCCTTTGCTACGACTCTCTGAGCGTAAAGGGCGTTTTCTCTCTCCAACTCATTTGCTAGCTTAAAATCACCAGCTATGGTGATTACCCCTCCTTTGGGTCCTGGCATCTTCAGCTTGTTATAAATATAACAGGATCTTGCCATGAATTTGGCGAAAGATGGACGTCCGAGTATTGCGTGATACACGCTTTCGAACGGCACTACTTCGAAGGATACTTTTTCCTGCCGGAAGTGATCTTTATCTCCGAAGGTGACATCTAGGGAAATTTCTCCTAGGGATCGTGCTTGTCTGCCAGGAACAATACCGTGGAAGCGTATGTTGCTGTAATTGAGCTGGAACTCGGAAATCTTTAGATGCTTCAGTGTATCCAAATACATTATGTTAATGCTGGATCCTCCATCCATCAGCACTCTTCTTAGCCTAGTGTTCTGGACAATAGGGCTTACGACAAGAGCTTGTGTGCCGGGTTCAGGGATATTCCCGGGATGATCAGACTGATCCCAGATAATTGGTGTGTTGGAGTACTTCAAGAATTTCGGGGTTGCCGGAACAACCGCGTTTATTTCTCGAAGTGTTCTTTTGGCCACCTTTGCTGACGGAGTTGCTAGAAATGTTAGCATTGCTTCTCCATCAACTCTCGGAAATTTGGGTTCGCCCTTTCGCTGTTGTTCCTGTATTTTTTCATCAGTGTCCGATTCACTGTCTCCTTTGTCAGCTTCTGGCTTTTGTTTGGCGGGTTTCCTTTTGGAACCCTTCCCCTTATTTCCGGATCCTGCACTGCCTTTCATGTGCTTATTCAGCCGGCATTGTGCGTTTGTATGGGTGGGTTTCCCAAATTGTGAATGGTGGACACAAGGTTCCGACTTAATCCTCTCCCACTCCTCTGGAGTGTAATTGATTGGATCTGGGCTGCGTCCTTTCCACTTATTCCCTTTTTCGCTTCCAAAGGCTATATTGACTTCCTTGGGTTTTGTCGTTGTTTCTGGAGTTCCTTTTTTGTCAGAACGAGGAGTTTTCTTAGCAAGTATCAGTGTATCGATATTGCCTCCTCTTGCTCTGATGTCGTCTTCGGCTGCAGCGTGCTCGTTGGCGGTTGTAAGCATAGATCCGAGATCTTTGTGCTGCTTGGAACCAACCATGAACGGTACAAGTCCGGGTTTTAGGCCATTGACGAAAGCATGCATTGCTTGTACGTCAGTTACTCCAAAAAAACTATTCTTCATTGCTGTCCATCTGGAGATGAAATCCACGTATGGTTCATCCTCGAATTGGGTGCAACGGTTCAGCTGGTTGATGCTGTTCGGGCGTTTGTATGTTCCCCGGAAATGATGAGTAAATACTCTAGCCATATCATCCCAGCTGTCGACAGTTCTTGATGGTAATCCATTGATCCAATCTCTGGCTCCATCCAGTAACATTAGGGGAAGAAACTTGACAGCATCCAGGTCTGTCCCATTGTTGATTTGGACGGCTGTATAATAGTCTGAGAGCCAGGTGTCCGGGTTTGTGCTACCGGTATATTTTTGGTAGGTTGGACCAACTTTGGCGAAGCCAGAATGCAGGGTTATCCTTCGGATCCTGTCAGTGAAACACTTAGGACCAAAGTATAGATCATCCTTTTCCGCTCTATCAATGTGTGCGGAATATCTTCCGGCTGAATGGACAGAAGGGGATCTACTCCTTTCTTTTCCATTGTTGCGCGGGCGCGCTTTTCCGGGATTGTACCTATCTCTTCATGATCACGTCCTTTTGGATTGGGCGGAGTCCTGCTCCTGTGCCTTTCTTTATCCTTAGGGGGTGTCCGGGATCTCTCACGCTTGTGAGGTGTATCGTATCTTCCGGCTTTCTCAGCTGGGTTTCTCGGAGGTGGCATTATTTTGCCGTCATTCCGGTATTTTTCTTCCCGATCGTGGGGTTTAAGTCCACCTTTCGGGGGATGGGATCCGGTTCGGGACGCTTCATCCCTATTGTCAGGGTTTTTCTTGTCTTTGCTCGGATCCTCTTTTTTATCCTTTGAATTGTCTGAATCTCCAGGTTCCTCTGGTCCAGGTGCTCCAGCGGCGCAAGTAGCTGTTTTGCATAGGGCGGAGTTATCCTGCAGTCTTCCTGATCGCTCTTGGGCCCGTTGTTGTTGTTGCAATGCTTTTCCTAGGAAAGCATACACCCCTTGAAGTTTTTCACCGTTGGAGTACAGATCATTGTTCAGGATGGCGAATGCTGCTTCCGCGTTTTCTGCTGCGGTTTTATAAATTGGTTCGCCTCTGGCATCTTTGCCGTTTACCTGCTTTTGCCAAGATGGGTTGTGAAACCTTTCTTTTGGTGGCAATACTTCCGGTCTTACGATTCCGGGTAACCTTGTAGGTTTAATGCCAGATCTATTCTTTCTCTCGTACTCCTCTATTTCTTCCTTCATGAGCTTAATGTCATCCTGGGTTTTTTGGAGGTGTTGCCGAGATCTGAGTAGATGTTGCTGTTGCCTTTGGAAAGCTTGCCTCCTGGCTTCCAGCATCTCAGGAGGTTCATTTGCTCTCACTGGCGTTTGCAACAGCTCTTGCTCTTCCTGTTCCGTCATTGGCGGAACAAGGATTTCTTTGATTTTCTTCTCCGCAGTTTTTGTTCCGCTAGCATCTCCTACTTCCAGGTTTTCATCGGCTTGATCAGCTGATTTTTTCTTCCGGATTTTGTATTGGAGTTTCTTAGCAGCACAATGCTTTTTCTTGGAAGAGGGAGGTTTTTTGACAGGATCATCCTCTGTCAATTCCTTGACATTGGGAAATACCGGAGAATTTTCTCCGTCTTCTCTCTCTTCCTCCGGCGGAGGGGTTTTAGGGCTTTCCTGGCTGCCGGCGTCCGTGGTATCAGCTGGTTTCGCCATTAGCACTTCATGGAATCCCTCTTGAAAAGATTTAACTTTCCTTTCGAAGGCGTCCGCGTCTTCGTCTTCGGAATCAAAATCCTCTGATCCGGTTTCCGACTCTAACCTTGCCTCAATGGCGGCTAGTACGGATTCTGCTTCCGAGTTCATCGTCTCGTTGACGGATGTCGGATCTTCCGCTTGTACGACGGGTGTCAGATCTTCCGTCTCTGTGAAGGGTGTGTTTGTGTCTGCCTCTTGCGCGGGATTTACATCATCCGTTTTTTCGGCGACTTCGGACTGCACCATGCCGATAAAGTGTGTGTCACTTTTTTGTCGGCGATCTGAGCAGAATACGGTATCATAGTCATCCTCGACTGGGTATAGGGCGGGTGGGATAAATTTGCTTCCACCGCAAAACCCCATTGCTTCTGCAGTTAGTCCGATAAAGATGTTAGCAGATCCTATCGGTAACACGCAGGCACTTACCAGGTGGTTTTGCGCCGGTATGTAGGATCCGTTGTCGAGGAAGCGTCCGACATCATCGTTGAATTCCAAGCTTCCGACAGTGATTGATCTTCTGATTCCGCCAAGTATCCCAGATCGGAACTTCACGCCTGACGTCGTTTGCCCCACGGTGGGCGCCAACTGTCGAGACATCGTAGTAGTTTTCATACACGGGGGTGCCATGAGACTACGGTAGAGACGTGGGGTAACGGGATCGCGTGGTAGACAGTAAACACAGGATTTACCCAGGTTCGGTACGTCGCGACAGTACGACGTGCCTACTCGTGCACTTCTCACTAATCAGGACTAAAGCCTGGAAACAGGATTACAATGTGAGGTTTTGGATCTAGCTACTCGCAGAGGATCAACTTCTCGGTGAGTTGGCCTATAGCTTCCCTGTTATTCGTTGGTTTGTTTATCTCCCGTCCGGCTTTATATAATAGCCGGATTAGGGCTTACAGAATAGGAAACCTAGAAGACTACGATAACTATAACTTGGAAAGTAAGGAATCCGTCTTCTCCTCCAAGCCAGATCACACGGGCCGTGATCCGGGTTCTTCTAGAATCCGGCTTCTGTGCGTCAGGCTACTGGGCCGCCCAATGGACCACAGCCCACTACCACTTGGGTCACCCTGGTAACCAGGCACTTTCACTACCATCTTATATACACGAACGCCGCCGAGACCCGGGCCGCCGCCCGGAAACCACCTCCCATCGCTCGTGTCCCACACGCAGGAACCTCCTCCGTCTGACGTCTCTCCTTCCCGCTACCCTTGGCAGCGGGCCGCCACCACCGTGGCAAAGGCCGACGGCAGCGGCGGCGGGGGACTCCGGTCCTGTGCTCGTTGGCGGCGCGCCTAGGGTTCACCCCCACGTCGCCTGGGACACGACGCGAGGACATTCTCAGTAGGTTAACCCTGATAGCTAACTAATCACGAAATTGTATTAGTTGTTATCTTATCTAATTCACATGCTGGGGTACGGTTATACACGAGCGAGGATGAGAAGAAATATATCGGCTGGTACTTAAGCTAGACAAAGAAAGAATAGTTGTGTATTCTCCACTCTTGTAGTAGTAGTAGTTAGTTTTTTTTTTGAAAAGGGATTATTCCCCAGCCTTTGCATCGAGTGATGCACATAGATTTTTATTACTTATTTTGTTCCAGCGTGTCAAAAGATTACAATCTCAAACTCCTTACAAATAGGAAAATCTCCCTCGATACAAAATCGAACTACGAAAGCCTATTAATATGTTGCCACGTATGATGGAAAAAAAATCCTATGCCACCATAAGGAGACGTCTGCAGCCATCCACCATAAGAACCCTCTGGTCCGAACGCAGTAAGAAGGCCCATAGCTGGATCCAATGAGCTGCTGAGAAGATAATCTGTAAAACATGAAAGTGATTTTTCCTGTTGAAAACAACATCATTCCTACAATTCCAAATGGCCCAACAAATGGCTTACTTAGTTTTTTTTTCAAATTAGCTTACTTAGTTTTTTTTAATAAATTAGCTTATAATTATCTTATAGTACTCTTAACTAGCTAAATTCACCGCAAGAGCAATCTGTATGTCAAATTGAAAAATGCAGTTCCATTTCATGTATAATTATCATCCTTTTATGATTGGGCATGGTTGTATCACTACAGGAAACGACTTATATGCCGACGGCCATTAGCCGTCGGCACAGGCTAAAAAGCCGTCGGCACGGGCTGTGCCGACGGCCGCCGTCGGCACCTTGCCGTCGGCATATCCCGCGTCGGCGTAGGCTATGTTGACCGTCGGCACACTAAAAGCCGTCGGCACACCCAGCTCTATGCCGACGGCAAAGCCGTCGGCACAATATTTCCAAAATAATTGAAAAAAAAATTCAAATTTTTTTTAATTTTTTTTTTGAACTTTTTTGGAATTCTATTACAGAATTTTTCACTTAGCCACATATTTAATCTCTAATCTCTAATTACACAATTAATCTAGTCAACATACTTAACTTAGTCAAACTTCCCGTTCGGTCACCCATCCTGAAATTCCTCCAGTCCAAGCACGCTTAACCTTTGAGTTCCTTCCAAACTAGATTCCATATGAGATGTTAGAACTTACTGATATTACTATCATATCAATCATATTAACCTGTGGGGAATGATGTTAAACTTTTGTATTGTTTAAATTTAAAACAATATTTGAACAAATAGCAATGATTATATAATTATCTTTATTGACTAAATAATAATATAATGTTAGAAATTACTTTATTTTGTGAATAAATTATTTAATATACAATAATTTATATCTTTATATCCGTAAATCGAAATTTGACAAATAAAATGTCTAAATCGATTAGAAAAATTAGAGAAATTCAAATATGACATCCATATCATAAAAACATCGATAGTTTAAAAAAAAATAAACTATTTTGATAAATAGCCATGGTGGCCATTTTGACAGTTTCTGCCGATTCAGCTGGAAACAGGCCAAATGACGGGTGTAATGGTCAAATCCATGGCACAGTTTGTTTAAATATGCCCATATTCCACACAAACATGCATATTGGAAGCACAGACAATGTTCCTGAAGAAAGTTTTCCTTTTCATTGAATAAAAAAACCATTTTCCATCTTCCGAGTGTGAAAAATGGCTTTTTTTGTGAAGCATCAACCACAAATATGTTGCAAAACCTAGGAGATGCATTTTTTGAAAATACTAGACCATGTTATATGGAAAAATAACCAATTATTTTCCTCTGAAAAGGTTTTCATCCATCTCTTTTGAATAACACAAGTTTCTGCCGATTCAGCTGGAAACTGGTCAAATTTGAACTACAGGTGCCTCGTAGTTTGCTCATGATTTTTGGAAAAAATCATTTTTAGGTACACAACTACCTATTTCATCAGAGATACACCAAGAGTTTCTCAATATTCAAGCCCTAGCTACGAACGGTCATGCCCGCCGTCTTGACTTTTTCATGAAACCGAGTTAGAAAATTCCAGAAAATTTAAAAAACCGCAAAATGATGTAAGACCTTCGCGTGGTGTCATTATATATGTCCTAGTATCCACCAAAAATAATAAACTTGGAATACGACAGTTGTGTTGAAAATATGTTCACATAAATGAGCTATCTCCTACGAACATTCTAGGGTTTCGGGCCAAATGACGGGTGTAATGGCCAAATCCATGGCATACTTTATTTAAATATGCCCATATTCCACACAAACATGCATATTGGAAGCACGGACAATGTTTCCGAAGAAAGTTTTCCTTTTCATTGAATAAAAAAACCATTTTCCATCTTCCGAGTGTGAAAAATGGCTTTTTTTGTGAAGCATCAACCTCAAATATGTTGCAAAACCTGGGAGATGCATTTTTTAAAAATACTAGACCATGTTATATGCACAAATAACCAATTATTTTCCTCTGAAAAGGTTTTCATCCACCTCTTTTGAAGAACACAAGTTTCTGCTGATTCAGCTGGAAACTGGTCAAATTTGAACTACAGGTGCCTCGTAGTTTGCTCATGATTTTGAAAAAAATAATTTTTAGGTACACAACTACCTATTTCATCAGAGATACACCAAGAGTTTCTCAATATTCAAGCCCTAGCTACGAACGGTCATGTCCGCCGTCTTGACTTTTTCACGAAACCGACTTAGAAAATTCCAGAAAATTTAAAAAACCCCAAAATGATACAAGACCTTCGCGTGGTGTCATTATATATGTCCTAGTATCCACCAAAAATAATAAACTTGGAATACGACAATTGTGTTGAAAATATGTTCACATAAATGAGCTATCTCCTACGAACATTCTAGGGTTTCGGGCCAAATGACGGGTGTAATGGCCAAATCCATGGCATAGTTTGTTTAAATGTGCCCATATTCCACACAAACATGCATATTGGAAGCACGGACAATGTTCTCGAAGAAAGTTTTCCTTTTCATTGAATAAAAAAACCATTTTCCATTCTCCGAGTGTGAAAAATGGCTTTTTTTGTGAAGCATCAACCACAAATATGTTGCAAAACCTGGGAGCTGCATTTTTTGAATATACTAGACCATGTTATATGCACAAATAACCAATTATTTTTCCTCTGAAAAGGTTTTCATCCATCTCTTTTGAAGAACACAAGTTTCTGCCGATTCAGCTGGAAACGGGTCAAATTTGAACTACAGGTGCCTCCTAGTTTGCTCATGATTTTTTGGAAAAAATCATTTTTAGGTACACAACTACCTATTTCATCAGAGATACACCAAGAGTTTCTCAATATTCAAGCCCTAGCTACGAACGGTCATGCCCGCCGTCTTGACTTTTTCACGAAACCGACTTAGAAAATTCCAGAAAATTTAAAAAACCCCAAAATGATGCAAGACCTTCGCGTGGTGTCATTATATATGTCCTAGTATCCACCAAAAATAATAAACTTGGAATACGACAGTTGTGTTGAAAATATGTTAACATAAATGAGCTATCTCCTACGAACATTCTTGGGTTTCGGGCCAAATGACGGGTGTAATGGCCAAATCCATGGCATAGTTTGTTTAAATATGCCCATATTCCACACAAACATGCATATTGGAAGCACGGACAATGTTCCCGAAGAAAGTTTTCCTTTTCATTGAATAAAAAAACCATTTTCCATTCTTCGAGTGTGAAAAATGGCTTTTTTTGTGAAGCATCAACCACAAATATGTTGCAAAACCTGGGAGCTGCATTTTTTGAATATACTAGACCAAGTTATATGCACAAATAACCAATTATTTTCCTCAGAAAAGGTTTTCATCCACCTCTTTTGAAGAACACAAGTTTCTGCCGATTCAGCTGGAAACGGGTCAAATTTGAACTACAGGTGCCTCCTAGTTTGCTCATGATTTTTGGAAAAAATTATTTTTAGGTACACAACTACCTATTTCTCATGATTTTTAGGTCTACCTAGATTTTGGTTGGATTCAGACGCCCCACAATCCCCTCAGACGAAACTGTTAACCCATTATTGTTAGTTGCGTTATTTCTTATGATTTTTTTCTAATTATTTAGCTTTAACAATATGCATGATAATTTAGATATATTTCTCCTCTTCGAAACGAGCTAAAGAACGTCAAAATCCGAGTTGGAATGCAAAAGTTATGATCAAAACGGTGATTAAGTCGAAAAAAAATTGAGCTTGGCTATGCCGACGGCTTTGCCGTCGGCATAGCTCAATTTTTTTTTCGCAATTCGAAATTCCCTCTTACGGTCGATGCCGACGGCAGCCGTCGGCGTAGCTAAAAAAAAAAAAAAAAAGGCCGACGGCATTGCCGTCGGCATGGCAATTTTTTTTTTTGCAATTTGGAATTTCCTCACTGAGTCTATGCCGACGGCCCCGACAAATTACTGTCGGCATAGGATTTGGCCGTCGGCATATCGGCCGATTCCTGTAGTGTATTTGGCCACGTGTCATCCTCATCCATTTCGTCCCCACGTCTCTATATCTCCGTCTACATTCTCTCCTAATCTGTGGGAGCCAGACAGCCACGAAGCTCGTGGACATCTAAGGCTCGAGACATCTTTCGCCATGCGCACTCTCTAGCACACCTTCCCTGCAATGGCTCTGGTAAGAGTACGCCATCGCCGAGAGCAGTGCCGGGAAGCACACCATGCCATCCTCCTCAAGTTCGCGTGAGAGGCCTCATTCATGTCCTTGGGCACGTGCATGCATGCTCCTTTATAGAATCCTTCAATTTCTTGTTACCCATTTACAGTGCAATATATATGGAACTTTTGTCAAGAGTACAATGCAATATATGGAACTTGGTCGTAGTAATATTACAATAGATTCGTTCGTTGTTATCACCGTTTTGGAGTTGCAACATAAGCACCAATCATGGACAATTTCTTGCAATTATGTGTAAAACAGAAGATTCTAGAATTGTAGTTTCCTAGTTTGTATCCTAGTCTGTATAGGATAGACGAACGTGTAAGGCAAGTTTGTATGTTCCTTGTACTCTACGGATCGGATTGATCCTGTATATAAACGATAGAGAGCGGCCAAGTATAGGCACGCCTCAACTCATATTTTCATATGGTATCAGAGCCCACTTCTTCCTCACATCCAAAACCCTAGATCGATTGGATCATGGCGTCTTCCTCGTCGGAACCCGTCTCTGCAAATCCTCTTGCGACGACGGTGCACGAGAAACTAACCAGCGAGAACTTCCTTGTATGGAAGGCCGTGGTGCTTCCAGCAATCCGAGGAGCCCGGTTACTCGGGTATCTAGATGGATCGAAGAAGGCACCTGTCGAGAAGCTCCTCGTTGAAAGCGAGGTCGGTGGAAAGAAGGTGATAACAGAGGTGGAGAACCCTGAATTCATCACATGGATTGAGAAAGATCAACAAGTCCTCTCCTATCTTGTTGGATCCCTCTCTCGAGAGATTCTTGTGCAAGTCACGGATCTAAACACCGCACATGAAGTATGGAATGTGATTCAAACAATGCAAGCGTCCCAGTCTCGTGCTCGGATTATGTATCTACGCCGTTCCCTTAATGATCTGAAGAAAAGGGAGATGACAGCGGTTGTGTATTTCAACAAAGTCAAGACTCTGGCTAATGAGCTTGCTACTGCGGGAAAGAAGATGGATGACGATGATATTATTAATGCTGTACTCAATGGTCTTGATGCAGAATTTAATCCTCTGGTAGAAGCCGTCTCAGCGCGTATTGATCAGGGAATTACCCTCGGAGAAGTTTATGCCATGTTATTGGCGGCAGATGCGCGCCTCCAAGCCCAAAGTGCGGATGCGGGAGGAGGTTTTTCCGCTAACCTTGCGTCACGTGGCTATAATGCGGGCCGAGGCAATGGAGGAAATCGTGGCGGCGGTTATGGAAACCGTGGAGGCGGTGGAGGCAACTATAATACTGGCCGTGGAAGTGGCTATGATGGGCGAAACAGTGGTAACAATAACTCGTACCACTCCTATGGTAATGGCAACTCCTACAATGGAGGTAATGGAGTGTAACATCCCAAGTCTGAAAAATAGCCTTTAGAATGTTTGCTCTCTGTTATTTTATGTTTTGCATCATGGCATCATGTTGGTTGCATTTGTTTTGTTTGTTTTCCATTTGTTTTCCTCTGTTTTCATTTGTTTTCCTTTGTTTTCTATTTGAATTCCAAACCAAATTTCAAACCTTTTGTTTCATCCTTGTGATGTTACAATTTCTAAAAAGATATTTCAAAATAAAACAATTGTTTGCTTCCATTAAAGTGTGATTCCAAACTATTGTTTTATTTCTATAAAAATGCATCCAATAATCAAACCCTTTCCAAAATCAATTTGTTTTCTATTTGAAATTCCAAACCAACCTCCAAATACTTGTTTCCAAATAAAAACATTAATTGTTTCTATTTACCCCATAATGTTCAACTAATAAAATGGTGCTTTTATTTCAACCAATTAATCCAACCAAATAATTCCAAATCTTTTCCAATTTCAAACCAATCCTAAAAATCCTTAATCTTTTGAATCAATGAAATTCACCACTAATTTGAATTCATTAAATCACTTTTAAACCCTAAAGAAAACCCTATTGAAAATGCCTTGTTTTTCTAATATTAACTAATATTGGAAATTTCAATTAAAATTGGTTTAATTTCAAAACAGCAACAAACAATTAAGTTTTTGAAAACAAAAACTAGCAATTGTTTGCTATTAACCTAATAAGCCTAAACTAAATTTTCTAATTTTTTTTACTAACCTAAACCTCATGTTTTTCTTCCAAAACCATTTGCTACAAAAAAAAAAAAAAAAAATAAAGAAAACAAAAATAAATAAAAGGAGAGGAGAGGCACCAGCCAGCCCACCTTTCTTTCTACCCCTAGGCCCAAGCCCACTTCTTTTCTCCTGGCCCAGTACCCCTTCAACTGTCGCTGTCTTCTTCCCCATCGTGATGTCACCTGTACGAACACAGGAACACCGTCGATCGCCTCCTCCCCTCGCTCGATGGCCTGCCGTACCATGGCATCTCCTCCCTATATCTACCTACACCGAGCTCTGCTAGCCCTAGTTCCCTTCCGCCGCGCCGCCATCGTCCTCACTCTCCCTGAAACTGGAAGTCTCTGAACCTCGTCCACCCCAACAGCCGTGAAAAATCACCTCGCAGCCGCTCCGACGCCGTGAACCCTCCCGCGCCAAGACGATCGGTGGACAGGAACCACCCGCACTCCCTCGTTCTCCTCGACCTGGATCACCACTCGGAGGGGCAGCGGAACGTCTGTGAAGCCGCCACCTTCAGTTCGAACGCCGGCGAGTTTCTGCGATTTCTCGCCGCCGCGGACGACATCGGGCGCTAACTACCCCCTCGGCATCCCCTGGGTGAGCCAACCTACCGATTCCCGTCAAAATCCGCCCTTTTCGCGCTAGTTTTGGTCGTGTCATCTTTCTGACCATCGCCTGTTCCGCCATGGCCATGACCGGAGCTGCGACCTCGCAAGGTGCCATCACGTCCAGGATCTCCAAGGACAGGTCCAGGAGTTGCGCCTCGGCCCCGCTTCTTCCTGGCGCGACGCCAAGAGCTGGATGCGCTTCCGTTTGCAGCCAAGATCGGCGTCCAATTCCTCGTGTGCTGACGGCAGCGCGCACCTCGGCGTCGAGTTCGTCGCAGTAGCTCCTTCATCGACACCGACCAGGTCCCCGTGTTACTCGAGGTGAGCCCCCACCTCTACCATCCTTCCCTCCTCCCAATTGTGCTATGGATGATGCCGTCGTCGTACGCCATAGTTCTCCATCACCGGCCGCCGCGCCGTGCTGTTCAATTTCAGAACGTGTTCGTCAGGTTCAGCGAAGCAACTGTCCGAAATTCAGTTAACGCAGACGAACACCATATCTTCCGTCAGTCCCTACTCGTATCGCAACCACACATCCAGCCCAGCTGGCCAGCTCCCTGCGCGCGCGAGCCACAGATCGCTGGGTCGATCCCCCGCGGCCGCACCAAAAACCTCACCTTTTTGCTAACCAGCGCTTAGTGCAGGGGCCACCCGTCATCCACGGTGTCTGCCACGCGTGTGCGTTTTCGCCACGCTGGCCACGGTCCCACGGGGCAGTGGCTGGGGTTAGACCCCGTGGCTGTAACAAAAGAAATAAAACATTTCTGTTTTTGTTTTCTTTTTCCTTTAAATGGCAGAATAAAACATTAAAACCAAATCTTTAATAACTTTTAAACTATAAGTCCAATTAATACAAGTTTTATATGTTTATTGCTCCAAATTTCATACTCTTTCCAAATAACACAATTGCTCACTGTTTTGAAATTTCAAAAATGCATGTAAAACTCAAATTTGAATAATTCAAATGCACTTTGTAATAATTCATAAGTAATTCATACTATTTCCAATAAATGCAAATAAAATATGTTTTTCAAACCTTTTTGAATGTCCTATCCAAATATAAACTTTGTTTTCTGGTTTGAATAATTTAAATTGCCTAAACTATTTAAATCTTGTTTAATTCAATTAAAAATTGTTTAAAATTGTTTAATTCATAAATAATTAATCCTAAGTCCAATTTCAAAATGTGAAACATGTAATCCAACTAAAATTTGATAACCTTTTCAAATATCAATTTTGCTATTTGTTTTGCACCCTTTAACTTGATGAAAACAATCACTACTTGTTAACACCTCTAAGTAACAACAATTTCCACCGTTGATAAATGTTTTCTAAACTTGTTAACTATCATTCCAATTGCATCTAATCTTGTTATCCTATTGTTTTCATCATGCATGCATCATGCTAACAACTCTCACATAATAATTAATTGTAGATCATTTGTTTCCACTCATTTCAATGGATATTTTCCATATGCAATCCAATTGCATATGGGTCCAATTAAATTGTGTTATCTTGTCAAGTAGTTTATTCTGATGCATCTATTAACATGACATGCATCATCCCATGTTTGTGCACCTATGCCATGATAATGATTGTTTATCTTTCTGCATTGTCTGTTTGCTTCTTCTCGGATATACGACGACGTTGAGACCGACGATCCTTACGACATCCCTTCTCAGGAGTAGCTCAGTACCAGGCTACTGGGTTTTGCAGGCAAGTTATCACTCACATGAACCACTGTGTTCCTTTCAACATTGGTTACCGATACTTTCCGTTGTTCTTTTCTGCTAGCCTTAGTAGTAGTTGTTTCTGTTACGAACCTATCACATGAATCCCTTAACCCTGATATTGCCTCACCTCCATACCTAAAACCCCTTGCTTGTTGCCTTAGTCTTATCTAGCATGCTTAGGTTGTTTTGCTCGAGTCTGTTACCCGTTACTTTCAGTTACTATTACATTACGTTGTGGGGGCTCGATGTTAATCAATCAATCAATCATGCTAATGATATTGTTAAATAATAAATCTTGATGATAAGGCACCGGCAGGAGGCCCATGAGAGGTTTTGAAGCCTGCTAGTGTCGACCCTAATAGGAAAAGGGTCTTGTCTACTGATCCATGATGAGCGCACTAACCGCATTTGGGAAGCGAGTATGGGCGCCCCCCTCAACTTGACCTGATTCGCATCTCGTCCAAATCGCCTCATTTAGTTCGTGTGTTCCATTTGCCGCATGCATGTTTTTGCGAGCCCAGGCCAGGGTGGAAACTTTGTAGTCGGCATATAGGGGGACACGGTCTTAGAGTGCTATGAGGGTCCCTTTTCTTCGGGGCTTGATTAGCCGTGCGCCCAAGGTTCTTTGGGCTTGATGCGAGGAATGGTTGGTTGTGTTGAGTACCCCGCTTGGTGGAAGGGCCTTTCCATCTGGCGGGTTATTCATGAGTGTACGGCCAAATTGGTGCAACCCTGCAGGGATAATCTTCTCGAGAAGCCGTGTTTTCCGCGGTTATGGATTACTTGGTGAAAGTACTGGCTAACAAGTACTCAGGACAACTTAAACATAATGATCAAACATGTTACACCCCATGATTAATAACTTGACTAGTAATAGGCTTATTGACATAATAACCTGAACCATCATTATATCAACTGTGTGAGTTATCCTCGGATTGCTTCTTTGGATAAGGGGCGAGATCCAGGATGGGTTTGTTTGAAGTTATCTTTCAGTTGGTTACAATCCTCGATCTTATCTCCTTTCTGTTAGCCGGAAGTGGTAGAAACTCTGTAGTTGTTTAGAGCAGCCACTTGTAGCATCTTTTATATCCCTGTCCTTCCGTTGAACCCAAAGCATCTGTGCTTGGTGTTGACGGGTTACACTTTGGTGAACTGTGAGTCTTGCTTGCCAGTACGTTGTTGTACTGACCCCTTTGGGGCTGTGGTTTACGCAGACGACGATTCCGAGGATCTACATGGTGGCAACTACGTGGAGTATGACGACGAGGCTGCTGACGAGTAGATAGCGGACCCGGGCAGGATCCGAGACTTCGTGGATGGGCTCCGTCTGTTTGTTTCCGGCCTCTTAGGCCTATTTGGTTCTTGTCTGTACTCAGACATGTTGATTGCTTCCGCTGTATTGTACTGATGTATTGTTGGGGCATGTGCCCTCTGAATGATTGTATTTGCTATCTCTGCTCTAATGAGAGTCATTTGCAACTTATTTCAATCTTTTGTGTCGTAGAGATCTGTTGTGATATCACTTGTTAAACGCCGTTGACGTACCATGTGTGTATGGTTTGAAGTACGTCGACGGAAGTGCCTGTGATCTCTAGTGGATAGTTTACATCGACGATGGAATAGCAGAGCTTGTGTTGTCGCGCATAAGCGCAGGCCTACCAGGAAGCTGGGACGTGGGAGCAGTTATGCCCCATAATCCAAGCATCGGCTATCCAGTTCGTACGGTGAGTATCCCCTAGAAATCAGGGTGCGACAAATGGTATCAGAGCCTGTCTGCCTGTAGGATCCCTTTTTACTGGTCGCAGTTGAGTCTAGAAACTATTTTGTAGCTATATAGGAAAAATGAAACGTGAGAGTAGGAATTCTGTTCTTTTTCTTCTTTTCCCCACCCACCCTCCCTTTTTCTGGTAAGGAAGTGCAACGTTGATTTTCCCTTCTCATCTAAACTTTCAAGTTAGGATTTCACGAATTCTGGTTTCTCTAGGATGGTTATATCTACTAGACCATAGGAATGGAGGTGGTTGTGACATGATTTATCATGTTGCCTACTCATGATTGAGAACGGAGGCATGTAAGCCCCGGAAGCAAATCCTCTATTCCTTAAGCAGTAGATATTGATCCTTTAGAAGCCCGGATGGGTTTTTCCATAGTACCTCAGGAGTTTTGTTCTCGTTTTCCCGGTGTTGCTTCGTTCATCTGCTAAACTCTATTCCAGCTAAAAGTGTTATTTCATACCGGAGAATCACATTCCTTTGTGTCAACAATCTTTTCCACAACATACAACCCAATTCTGGTTCCACTAAGCAATCAAAACTCTGTTCACTCCCCGGGATCTCAAATGTTGACTTCCAAGATAAGTAAGAACAATCCAATTCTAATGGGAGGCCACATATTCCTCGTTACTCTCATGTTGATGATTCTGACATTGATCTCATTCTTAATTTTGGATTGATGTCAACAACTCTGTTCCACCATTCTAGCCAGATAGTCTATTCTCCAAATGAATCAAATTCTATCCAGCTATACACCCTTGGTGCAAAATCTCTCCCCTTTACTTAAAATGTTCCGGTGGTTTGCAAATTCTCTAACGTCTATCCAATGTGCACGATGTGTTTCACGTGTCACAGCTCAAGAAGATCTTCCCAAGAAGTATCCGGACCTTTTCTTTTCTCAGTAGGAATCTCGGGGCGCGATTCCTTCAAGGGGGGGCGTTTTGTAACATCCCAAGTCTGAAAAATAGCCTTTAGAATGTTTGCTCTCTGTTATTTTATGTTTTGCATCATGGCATCATGTTGGTTGCATTTGTTTTGTTTGTTTTCCATTTGTTTTCCTCTGTTTTCATTTGTTTTCCTTTGTTTTCTATTTGAATTCCAAACCAAATTTCAAACCTTTTGTTTCATCCTTGTGATGTTACAATTTCTAAAAAGATATTTCAAAATAAAACAATTGTTTGCTTCCATTAAAGTGTGATTCCAAACTATTGTTTTATTTCTATAAAAATGCATCCAATAATCAAACCCTTTCCAAAATCAATTTGTTTTCTATTTGAAATTCCAAACCAACCTCCAAATACTTGTTTCCAAATAAAAACATTAATTGTTTCTATTTACCCCATAATGTTCAACTAATAAAATGGTGCTTTTATTTCAACCAATTAATCCAACCAAATAATTCCAAATCTTTTCCAATTTCAAACCAATCCTAAAAATCCTTAATCTTTTGAATCAATGAAATTCACCACTAATTTGAATTCATTAAATCACTTTTAAACCCTAAAGAAAACCCTATTGAAAATGCCTTGTTTTTCTAATATTAACTAATATTGGAAATTTCAATTAAAATTGGTTTAATTTCAAAACAGCAACAAACAATTAAGTTTTTGAAAACAAAAACTAGCAATTGTTTGCTATTAACCTAATAAGCCTAAACTAAATTTTCTAATTTTTTTTACTAACCTAAACCTCATGTTTTTCTTCCAAAACCATTTGCTACAAAAAAAAAAAAAAAAAATAAAGAAAACAAAAATAAATAAAAGGAGAGGAGAGGCACCAGCCAGCCCACCTTTCTTTCTACCCCTAGGCCCAAGCCCACTTCTTTTCTCCTGGCCCAGTACCCCTTCAACTGTCGCTGTCTTCTTCCCCATCGTGATGTCACCTGTACGAACACAGGAACACCGTCGATCGCCTCCTCCCCTCGCTCGATGGCCTGCCGTACCATGGCATCTCCTCCCTATATCTACCTACACCGAGCTCTGCTAGCCCTAGTTCCCTTCCGCCGCGCCGCCATCGTCCTCACTCTCCCTGAAACTGGAAGTCTCTGAACCTCGTCCACCCCAACAGCCGTGAAAAATCACCTCGCAGCCGCTCCGACGCCGTGAACCCTCCCGCGCCAAGACGATCGGTGGACAGGAACCACCCGCACTCCCTCGTTCTCCTCGACCTGGATCACCACTCGGAGGGGCAGCGGAACGTCTGTGAAGCCGCCACCTTCAGTTCGAACGCCGGCGAGTTTCTGCGATTTCTCGCCGCCGCGGACGACATCGGGCGCTAACTACCCCCTCGGCATCCCCTGGGTGAGCCAACCTACCGATTCCCGTCAAAATCCGCCCTTTTCGCGCTAGTTTTGGTCGTGTCATCTTTCTGACCATCGCCTGTTCCGCCATGGCCATGACCGGAGCTGCGACCTCGCAAGGTGCCATCACGTCCAGGATCTCCAAGGACAGGTCCAGGAGTTGCGCCTCGGCCCCGCTTCTTCCTGGCGCGACGCCAAGAGCTGGATGCGCTTCCGTTTGCAGCCAAGATCGGCGTCCAATTCCTCGTGTGCTGACGGCAGCGCGCACCTCGGCGTCGAGTTCGTCGCAGTAGCTCCTTCATCGACACCGACCAGGTCCCCGTGTTACTCGAGGTGAGCCCCCACCTCTACCATCCTTCCCTCCTCCCAATTGTGCTATGGATGATGCCGTCGTCGTACGCCATAGTTCTCCATCACCGGCCGCCGCGCCGTGCTGTTCAATTTCAGAACGTGTTCGTCAGGTTCAGCGAAGCAACTGTCCGAAATTCAGTTAACGCAGACGAACACCATATCTTCCGTCAGTCCCTACTCGTATCGCAACCACACATCCAGCCCAGCTGGCCAGCTCCCTGCGCGCGCGAGCCACAGATCGCTGGGTCGATCCCCCGCGGCCGCACCAAAAACCTCACCTTTTTGCTAACCAGCGCTTAGTGCAGGGGCCACCCGTCATCCACGGTGTCTGCCACGCGTGTGCGTTTTCGCCACGCTGGCCACGGTCCCACGGGGCAGTGGCTGGGGTTAGACCCCGTGGCTGTAACAAAAGAAATAAAACATTTCTGTTTTTGTTTTCTTTTTCCTTTAAATGGCAGAATAAAACATTAAAACCAAATCTTTAATAACTTTTAAACTATAAGTCCAATTAATACAAGTTTTATATGTTTATTGCTCCAAATTTCATACTCTTTCCAAATAACACAATTGCTCACTGTTTTGAAATTTCAAAAATGCATGTAAAACTCAAATTTGAATAATTCAAATGCACTTTGTAATAATTCATAAGTAATTCATACTATTTCCAATAAATGCAAATAAAATATGTTTTTCAAACCTTTTTGAATGTCCTATCCAAATATAAACTTTGTTTTCTGGTTTGAATAATTTAAATTGCCTAAACTATTTAAATCTTGTTTAATTCAATTAAAAATTGTTTAAAATTGTTTAATTCATAAATAATTAATCCTAAGTCCAATTTCAAAATGTGAAACATGTAATCCAACTAAAATTTGATAACCTTTTCAAATATCAATTTTGCTATTTGTTTTGCACCCTTTAACTTGATGAAAACAATCACTACTTGTTAACACCTCTAAGTAACAACAATTTCCACCGTTGATAAATGTTTTCTAAACTTGTTAACTATCATTCCAATTGCATCTAATCTTGTTATCCTATTGTTTTCATCATGCATGCATCATGCTAACAACTCTCACATAATAATTAATTGTAGATCATTTGTTTCCACTCATTTCAATGGATATTTTCCATATGCAATCCAATTGCATATGGGTCCAATTAAATTGTGTTATCTTGTCAAGTAGTTTATTCTGATGCATCTATTAACATGACATGCATCATCCCATGTTTGTGCACCTATGCCATGATAATGATTGTTTATCTTTCTGCATTGTCTGTTTGCTTCTTCTCGGATATACGACGACGTTGAGACCGACGATCCTTACGACATCCCTTCTCAGGAGTAGCTCAGTACCAGGCTACTGGGTTTTGCAGGCAAGTTATCACTCACATGAACCACTGTGTTCCTTTCAACATTGGTTACCGATACTTTCCGTTGTTCTTTTCTGCTAGCCTTAGTAGTAGTTGTTTCTGTTACGAACCTATCACATGAATCCCTTAACCCTGATATTGCCTCACCTCCATACCTAAAACCCCTTGCTTGTTGCCTTAGTCTTATCTAGCATGCTTAGGTTGTTTTGCTCGAGTCTGTTACCCGTTACTTTCAGTTACTATTACATTACGTTGTGGGGGCTCGATGTTAATCAATCAATCAATCATGCTAATGATATTGTTAAATAATAAATCTTGATGATAAGGCACCGGCAGGAGGCCCATGAGAGGTTTTGAAGCCTGCTAGTGTCGACCCTAATAGGAAAAGGGTCTTGTCTACTGATCCATGATGAGCGCACTAACCGCATTTGGGAAGCGAGTATGGGCGCCCCCCTCAACTTGACCTGATTCGCATCTCGTCCAAATCGCCTCATTTAGTTCGTGTGTTCCATTTGCCGCATGCATGTTTTTGCGAGCCCAGGCCAGGGTGGAAACTTTGTAGTCGGCATATAGGGGGACACGGTCTTAGAGTGCTATGAGGGTCCCTTTTCTTCGGGGCTTGATTAGCCGTGCGCCCAAGGTTCTTTGGGCTTGATGCGAGGAATGGTTGGTTGTGTTGAGTACCCCGCTTGGTGGAAGGGCCTTTCCATCTGGCGGGTTATTCATGAGTGTACGGCCAAATTGGTGCAACCCTGCAGGGATAATCTTCTCGAGAAGCCGTGTTTTCCGCGGTTATGGATTACTTGGTGAAAGTACTGGCTAACAAGTACTCAGGACAACTTAAACATAATGATCAAACATGTTACACCCCATGATTAATAACTTGACTAGTAATAGGCTTATTGACATAATAACCTGAACCATCATTATATCAACTGTGTGAGTTATCCTCGGATTGCTTCTTTGGATAAGGGGCGAGATCCAGGATGGGTTTGTTTGAAGTTATCTTTCAGTTGGTTACAATCCTCGATCTTATCTCCTTTCTGTTAGCCGGAAGTGGTAGAAACTCTGTAGTTGTTTAGAGCAGCCACTTGTAGCATCTTTTATATCCCTGTCCTTCCGTTGAACCCAAAGCATCTGTGCTTGGTGTTGACGGGTTACACTTTGGTGAACTGTGAGTCTTGCTTGCCAGTACGTTGTTGTACTGACCCCTTTGGGGCTGTGGTTTACGCAGACGACGATTCCGAGGATCTACATGGTGGCAACTACGTGGAGTATGACGACGAGGCTGCTGACGAGTAGATAGCGGACCCGGGCAGGATCCGAGACTTCGTGGATGGGCTCCGTCTGTTTGTTTCCGGCCTCTTAGGCCTATTTGGTTCTTGTCTGTACTCAGACATGTTGATTGCTTCCGCTGTATTGTACTGATGTATTGTTGGGGCATGTGCCCTCTGAATGATTGTATTTGCTATCTCTGCTCTAATGAGAGTCATTTGCAACTTATTTCAATCTTTTGTGTCGTAGAGATCTGTTGTGATATCACTTGTTAAACGCCGTTGACGTACCATGTGTGTATGGTTTGAAGTACGTCGACGGAAGTGCCTGTGATCTCTAGTGGATAGTTTACATCGACGATGGAATAGCAGAGCTTGTGTTGTCGCGCATAAGCGCAGGCCTACCAGGAAGCTGGGACGTGGGAGCAGTTATGCCCCATAATCCAAGCATCGGCTATCCAGTTCGTACGGTGAGTATCCCCTAGAAATCAGGGTGCGACATGGAGGCCGTGGAAACAATAATTCCCAGCAAGATGGTGGCAACCGTACACGTTACAATGGACCTCCATGTCAGATTTGTACCAAAGTGGGTCATCCTGCCTACAAGTGTTTCAAGAGGTTCAACCGATCTTTTGTTACTCCAGAAGCACAATTGCATTTAGCTACAACATCACAAGCTGTTGATCCTCAGTGGTATATTGACACCGGGGCAACTGATCATGTTACGGGAGAATTGGAGAAGCTAGCTATTCGTGATCGTTATCATGGTAATGAGCAAATCCACACGGCGAGTGGACAAGGTATGGCAATACAACATATTGGTCATAATGTTATTCATACTTCTGATCGTCCTATTCACCTTAATCATATCTTACATGTTCCTCAAGCCACCAAGAGTTTTGTTTCTGCCTCTAAACTTGTTTCTGATAATAAATCCTATATTGAGATTCACCCTCAATTCTTTGCTGTTAAGGATCAAGCTACGGGGAAAACTCTTCTTCACGGCGCGAGTAGGAACGGTCTCTATCCACTTAATGGTGCCACCCCATGCATTGATAAGCAAGTTCTTAGTATAAGCACTCCTTCATCGTCTCGGTGGCATGCACGTCTTGGTCATCCATCATCCTCAATAGTCCAGGAAATTCTTAGTCAAAATAAAATTTCTGTCTCAAGTAAACATGATGAGTTAGTTTGTGATGCGTGTCAAAAGGGCAAAAGTCATCAATTGCCTTATCCTAAGTCTACTAGTGTTTCTAGTGCTCCTTTAGAGCTTATCTTCTCCGATGTTTGGGGCCCTGCCTCTGATTCTGTTGGTCGATACAAATATTATGTGAGCTTTATTGATGATTATAGCAAGTTTACATGGATATATTTGCTTAAATATAAATATGATGTCTTTCAGAAATTTCGTGATTTTCAACAACATGTTGAACGTCTCTTTGATCGTAAAATCCTAGCTCTTCAATCAGATTGGGGTGGAGAGTATCAAAAGCTAAATTCTTTCTTTTCATGCATTGGTATTGCTCATCATGTTTCTTGTCCTCATGCTCATCAACAGAACGGTTCTGCTGAACGTAAGCACCGTCATATTGTGGAAGTTGGTCTTTGTCTCTTAGCTCATGCTTCCATGCCACTTAAATATTGGGATGAAGCCTTCCTTACAGCTGTTTATCTTATTAATCGTCTTCCTAGTAAGGTCATCAATCATAAAACTCCCATAGAACTTTTGTTCAAAACTCCACCAAATTATTCGTTCTTACGAATTTTTGGGTGTGCCGTGTGGCCAAATCTTAGACCATATAATCAACATAAGCTCCAGTTTCGATCTAAACAATGCGCGTTCCTTGGCTATAGTGGTCTTCACAAAGGGTATAAATGCCTAGACATATCTACTGGACGCATCTATATATCCAGGGATGTTGTTTTTGATGAGTCAATTTTTCCTTTTTCTCAACTCCGACCAAATGCGGGTGCTTTGTTACGGGCATAAATTTCTCTTTTACCTTCCGTTCTACGAAATCCTTCTATTGTTGATCAGGAGCATGAATTACGTCATGATGATATGTCTGTTTCTGCTAATTTTTCGGATGAAAACAGTACCCAGGAGGTTTCTGTTGCAGGGAATCAACACAGCGATCCAGGAGCGGATTTTCCTGCAGATTCGGTTCCAGAATCGATGCAATCGCCATCGGGATCCGTGGAACAGCAGCGGTCTGGCGCGCAGGATTCCGCGCCGCAGTCTGACGCGCAGGATTCCGTATCCTCCACTGCTTCGCCGACACGTGGTTCCTCCTCGACCACGTCTTCGTCCAGGCCCGTGTCTACGCCTGCGCGGCTCGCGTCGCTGTCTCCTCCTGACCCGACACGCGACAACTCCTCGACTGGTGCGCGCTCTCTCGCTACTGCAGGGCAGGATTCGCCCATATCAACCGGATTGTCTGCGCCATCCATCCATGTGGATGATTTTGTCCCAGTTCAGCGTGTACATACTCGCTCTCAAAGCGGTATTACTAAAAAGGCACCGGTACCGACTGGGTTTATTCGCTGGTCGAATTTCTGCTCCACTGGTGAACCCGAGTGTCTTCAAGAGGCTATTGGACATGATAAGTGGAAAGCAGCTATGGATGAAGAGTTCTCGGCATTGATGCATAATGGTACGTGGCATTTAGTCCCTCGTCCTCCTAATAGCAATATTATTGATTGCAAATGGGTTTACAAGATCAAAAGAAAATCTGATGGCACAATTGATCGATATAAAGCCAGACTTGTGGCTAAGGGATTTAAGCAAAGGTTTGGTGTTGACTATGAGGATACGTTCAGTCCTGTTGTGAAAGCTGCAACTATTCGTATTGTTCTGTCTATTGCAGTGTCTAAAAATTGGGATATGCGTCAATTGGATGTGAAGATTGCGTTTCTTCATGGCGTTCTGGAAGAAGAGGTATATATGAGACAACCTCCTGGATATGAGAATTCAGTTACTCCGGGCTATGTGTGCAAACTTGATAAAGCATTATATGGTCTCAAACAAGCTCCACGTGCATGGTATTCTCGATTATCAGCAAAACTGCATGCCCTTGGTTTTGTTGCTTCTCAAGCTGATACTTCTTTGTTCTTCTATCACAAACATGGAGTTACGATCTTTATGCTTATCTATGTGGATGACATTATTGTCACTAGCTCTTCCATGCAAGCCGTGGATGCAGTTTTAGCAGACCTACGTATGGATTTTGCTCTCAAGGATCTTGGCTCTCTCCATTATTTCCTTGGTATCGAAGTTCAGAAAATTTCTAATGGTATTTCCTTGGCTCAAACTCAATATATTTATGATGTTCTCAAGCGTGTTGGTATGGGAGGATGTAAACCAGTTACCACTCCGCTTTCTACATCAGAAAAACTGACTATTTCTAAAGGAATTCCTCTCAATGATGATGATGCTACACGGTACAGAAGTATAGTTGGTGCACTTCAGTATGTGACATTAACTCGGCCAGACATATCTTTTCCGGTTAATAAAGTATGTCAATTCTTACATGCTCCAACATCTGAGCATTGGACAGCAGTCAAAAGAATTCTTCGATATTTGCAGTATACTCTTTCTCATGGCTTGAAGCTTGTGAAATCTGATTCTATGATGATTAGTGCATTCTCAGATGCAGATTGGGCTGGATGCCCAGATGACAGGAGGTCAATAGGTGGATATGTAGTTTTCCTTGGTTGTAATCTTATAGCATGGAGTGCACGTAAGCAGCCAACTGTGTCTAGATCCAGTACAGAGGCAGAGTACAAATCTTTGGCTAATGCTACAGCTGAGATTATCTGGGTACAGACACTATTGACAGAACTTGGCATTGGACAGCCTAAAGCAGCAACACTTTGGTGTGATAATCTTGGTGCTACTTATTTGTCAGCTAATCCTGTGTTTCATGCCAGAACGAAACACATTGAAGTGGACTATCATTTTGTCCGAGAGAGAGTTGCTAATAAATTGTTGAACATCAGGTTTGTTCCCACTGGAAATCAAATAGCTGATGGATTTACTAAGCCATTGTCAGTGCGACAGTTGGAGGCTTTTAGATGCAATCTCAACTTAGATAAAGTTGTGATTGAGGGAGGATGTAAAACAGAAGATTCTAGAATTGTAGTTTCCTAGTTTGTATCCTAGTCTGTATAGGATAGACGAGCGTGTAAGGCAAGTTTGTATGTTCCTTGTACTCTACGGATCGGATTGATCCTGTATATAAACGATAGAGAGCGGCCAAGTATAGGCACGCCTCAACTCATATTTTCATAGTATGGTCCGATATAGTTCACAAGAATGCAACATACATACTGCCTTTTAGTCTTTTTGCGTGTTTGAGTGCTGAGAGCAAAGGGAAAAGAAAAGGAGACTTCAAAGAAAGAGAGATTAAAGAAGGAATTAAGGTCGGACGTACAGTTGCACCTTTCTATCTACATCGATATACTAGGGTGGAGAAAGTGATATGGATGGCATGAAAGCAAATTCATAGAGTCCACTTCTTAATTTGTCAGGAAAAGAGGACGACGGCAAGGCAGCATGCAAATAAACCTCGTCCTTAATTACTTTTTTAATCCCGGAGGTCCATTATCGTATCAGCTGCACAACACTAGGAAGTTGAAGGAGCTAGAATAAGTTGGATAATCTCTGGTGTAATCTTGACGGCCGGCCAATTTAGTCTAGCTGGCCACTGCATCGGTGGAAAGCACGCGCGTGCATGCGGAAATTGGTCATATGTCATATACCCAGAAAGCACATCCACTTCATACAAAAGTAGATACTGGATTACTGGTCCAACACACACTAGCTGAGATTGCTAAGCATTTTTTTTTAACGGAGACTCCGCCGTCAAAATAATGCACACCACCTATTCTTATTAAAAATAAAAGCCACGGCTTAAAAAGAGTTACAAGCATCAACTCTACCCGGCGATAAAACTCGTCACACCTACAAACCTACAAACGTGATGAAGGGGATGGTCATTATCAGAGACATGTGCCCTAACCGAATAAGGAGCACAAACCTGTCCAGCATGCTCATAGTATACACCGTGTGCGCACACTCGGAAGCCGTCGCCGGCAACATTCGCTAAATCATCTTCTGGAGAGAACGATGCAGAAATCTTGCCAGGCCTGCCATCAATGCCACCATGGCGCCAAACAGGACTACCTTCTTGCGTGCATCCATCATTCCGCGTCCAACTCCTAGACCCCGCGGCGCCACGCCGCTAAGTCTCGTCGTGGTCGATGTAGTAGAAGAAACGGTTAAGAATGTAGGCAATTTACAGATTAAATTAATCCAAGTATAAATCATGAGCATGACGTAAACATACTGATAATTAACCATGTTCCTGCATACTAGATTGATAGTAGACACATCTACGCAAACGACTAGTATTGCAGACATGGAAATAATAATTACATTGATAAACGTGTTATACCATGCGGTCGGCCAGTTGGCAGTAGCCGTAGCCGAGGCGGCAGGCGCGGCGGAGGCTGCAGCGGTGGTGGCGGCTACAGCTGCAGTGGCGGCCTCGGTGGCAGGAGTAACGGACTCGGCAGCAGCAGCGCGTTCGGCTTCGGTGGCGATGTTGACGAAGAGGGCGACGTGCTAGTAGTCGAAGTAGATGAACAACAGTGAGCAGTCTCGTAAGAGACGCTCCCCAAAAAGCTAATCGCTCCTCTCCTGTACAGGATCTGGAGAGGCGGGGTTTCGGAAGCATGCTCTCCCGTCGGCCGTGTACGCGATAGACGGGATGGGATCACCGGTGGCAGCAACAGAGATTGGAATGACAATGGGAGTAAAGAGGCAGAGCTTATAAGGGGTGTGTTCATGTGTCCACCTGAGCCTCCAATATATAGGCACGGCCGGGTAGGAGAATGATCAACTCACAAATTCAATTGGCGTTTACTACAGCCGTTACCACGTGATCAATGTGGCGTTTTACTGCGCACGGTTACCACGTGATCAATGCGGCGTTTTACTGTGCGCTGTTGTTATCAAAATAAATGTGACGCAATTACAGACAACAATCAATATGACGTCTCATATTTTTGGCGTGTCTGTTGACTCTCCGTTTTCGACGGCCAAAATAAAGGCATCGGTTCGGCTCATTCCCGCAACCCACGGCGCGTCGTGACGAGACGAGCGGCGGAGGAGGGGGAGCGCGCGTGTGGAACACCTCCACAACTCCTCTCTCTTCATACCAACTCACACTAGTTGGGAGAGAGCTCACCTTATAAACTGGTGCAAAACTCTCTCAAGTAGTAATATGGGACTAAATTTCCACCATTTGCTATGACAGCATGGGCCTTATGGATTAAAGGGAAATTGCCTAGTGGGCCTAAGGCCCACCCCAAATTTCAGCAATCCCCCACTAGATACCGAAGACCCATGGTGTTGTCCTCTGTTCCAATCACTGTTTTTATATACTAGCTTTTTCAGTGGAGAACTGTTAACGTTGAACATCCACCTAGAGGAAATAGCTACACTACATCACAACTGAACAATGGACTATGCCTTTAATTGTCAGTTTGGCGTAAAGTAGTTTCACTAAATGTCTTGCCTATACTAGGCTGCCGAAGGCTGACCCTTCGGGTGGAGCATATTAGCCCCACTCCTGGCCTATTCATAAACTTATTAGAGATAACCCAATCTCATAGACTGTGACCAGCAGTGAGGCTCATATAGGTGTGTTCCTCTAAAGATCGCTCTGTAGTATATCATCTTGCTTATACAAGGCTTGGAACACATTAAGACAAAAGTCAAACTGCCATACAGTTTTCTAGAGTACTGCATCTCCAGTGGAGTGGGTTAGTAAAAAGTACTCTCCTCGGTTAACCACTAGCTTGTTTTCCCAGGTCCTACTTCACGGGATCTGCTATCACATAGGTTGGGTTACTGCCATGGCAACTCATGTGGTTCTCATACCCATCTTCTTCGATGCACTTTCTATCACAACACGTGATAACCCTTTAGTAAAGGGATCTGCCAGATTCTTAGCCGACTGGATATAATTCACCGCTATCACTCCGGAGATTCTTAAATGTCTGACAGCTTTTAATCTCATTTATGTGCTTTGTGGATTGTGCATTTTCCTTTGAACTCTTCACTTTGACAATTACTGTTTGATCGTCACAGTTCATAAAGATAGCCGGTATTGGCTTTTCAACCACAGACAAGTCCATCAAAAGATCTCAAAGCCATCCTGCTTCGACACTAGACGTGTCTAATGCTGTTAATTCTGCTTCCATTGTCGATCTCGTTAAGATCTTTTGCTTGCAAGACTTTTAGGAAACAGCACCACCTCCAAGGGTAAACACATACCCCGTTGTGGCTTTCATATCATCAACATCAGAGATCCAATTCGCATCACAACACCCTTCAAATACCATAGGATATCCGCTGTAGTGAAGGCCATGGTTCATGGTACCTTTCAGATAGCGCATAATTCTTTCTACAACATGCCAATGCACATCACCCGGATTGGAAACAAACCGAGTTAGTTTTCTCATAGCAAACATGATGTCAGGCCTTGTAGCGCTCTCTAGGTACATGAGTGAACCAATTACTTGAGAGTACCTCAGCTGATCCTTAGTTGTGCCTTCGAATTTTCGAATTCGTACACTAGTATCATATGGTGTTGGAGAAATTTTGCAGTCCGAATATCCAAAATGACTCAAAAACTTCTCAAAATAATGGGATTGCAGAAGTGTAATCCCACCCTCATTGTCTCTCAATAGCTTGATGTTCAAAATAACATCAGCCACACCAAGATCTTTCATCTCAAAATTCTGGGATAGAAATGACTTAACCTCATCGATTACTTTGAGGCTAGTCATAAATATCAGTATGTCATCAACATACAAACACAATATAACTCCTTCGCCCCCACCATGACGATAGTACACGCACTTGTCAGCTTCATTCACAACAAAGACAACAGACGTTAAAGTTGTATTGAACTTCTCATGCCATTGCTTAGATGCTTGTTTCAGCCCATATAAAGATTTCAGTAACTTGCACACCTTTCCTTCTTGACCATCTAACACAAAGTCATCTGTCTGTTGCATATAGATTTCCTCGTCTAGCTCCCCATTGAGAAAAGTCGTCTTAACATCCATCTGATGGACGAGAAGACTGTGTGAGGCCGCCAACGAGAGTAATACTCGAATGGTGGTCAGTCTGGCCACGGATGAATAAGTATCAAAGAAATCTTTATCTTCTTTCTGGGAATAACCATTGGCCACAAGTATAGCTTTGTACTTTTCAATCGTACCATCGGGCATAAGCTTTTTTTTAACACCCACTTACATCCTAATGGTTTAGAGCCATAAGTATGTTCAGTGCTCTCCCACGTTCCATTAGCCATGATAGAATTCATCTCGCAACGGACTGCTTCTCTTCAGTAGTCAGCATATGGACATGCATAATCTTCTGAAATAGATGTGGGAGTATCATCCACAAGGTACACAAGGAAGTCATCACCAAAAGACTTTGCAGCCCTCTGTCTCTTGCCCCTACCAAGGGTTTCCTCGTCATCCTTCTCAGAATTTTCATCATGTGTTTGTTCATAATATTCCATAGGAATGGTAGCCTCAGGAGTCTCCTCTGATTCCTGTCTAGAAGTGCTCTGCATATCTCTCATAGGAAAAATATTCTCAAAGAATGTAGCATCTTTAGACTCCATAATTGTACCGACCTTCACGTCAGGTACCTCAGATTTCACTACTAGAAATCTATAGCCAACGCTATTCTTAGTGTATCCCAAATTAACGCAATCCACGGTCTTTGATCCAAGTTTACGCTTTTTGGAAATCGGTATATTGACTTCCGCCAAACAGCACCAAGTACGTAAGTACGAGAGTGTTGTTTTTCTCTTCTCCCATTGCTCATAGGGAGTGACCTTGTTATCTTTCGTCGAAACTTTATTCAGAACATGACATGATGTCAATATAGCCTCCTCCCAACATGTTTTGGATAAACCCGATGTATCTAACATGGCGTTAACCAAGTCTGTTAGAGTACGGTTTTTTCCGTTCGACAACCCCGTACGGTTGAGATAAGTCGAAAGTTGTAAATCTCCGTCGTTTGGATGTAGTGAAGTTTCGCTGGCTGGTGCGCCCATAGTTTTTTTATCTTTATCTTTGGAAGTGTTTTCCACGTTAAGATTTTGTGTTCCTTGTTGTGCTAGATCTATTGTGTTTATGGCTTATTTGTGCTATGATTTATAACACGGTGTGTGTAGGATGGTAAATTACCATTGGTAATTGATAAAGCGCGTGGCCACTCTACATCATCCGTAGCATTTCCCAGCATGTGTAGTAGACGTCCATGCGTACATATATGTGTACGTATGGGTGGTGTGAAGGGTAGGTCCTCTTTGTACTTAAACAACAAGCGGGCCATGTTACCTTAGATTCTTGCCGATTACGCCCTTGTATAGCTAAGGCAGCGCGCAGATGCATGCTTTTGCACACAGCCATGCGTTGGTATTTTGTTCGGATATGAGTATAAGACGAAACACAAGGCCGGCTATGGACGGACGTATACCACACATACGCACGGGTGCCAGCTAGCCCTGGACAACGACCAGACACGGCTAAAAAGGACAGCAAAATTCACTTGCTCTGACCACGTAAAAGCATTGTCACTGGCAGGTATACCGTATCATGGGAGGTGACAGAGTATCGTTGAAAATTCAGGAAAAGTTTGTAGCATGCCATCGTTGGTCCGTCAGAATTCAATGTGAAATCGCAGCTGCCAACTATTTTGTGTGATATGAACATAGTCAAGCGTAGCAGGAAGTTTGTAGCATAGCTAGCTAGCGCGAGTGCGCGTCGAGTTGGCCGGCACACACACACGCACGCGCCGTAGGTACGTGGTCCCTCGCTGAATCGTTCGCTCCGTCCATCCATCACTAAGGACCGTCTACATGGGTGCGATTGGGTCGGGGTACCCCTACCCACGACGGCCCATTGTCCTACGCCTCTCTCAGTCTCTCTCTAGCGCACTGTGGGCTTCCACGGGCGGGCCCACCAGTCCTGTTCTTTTTATCCCTCTTCTTTTTTGAACAAGGAGGGCCCTCGAAGGGCCTAGAAGCCTCATATCATTCCATACAGTGGGTGTACATCGAAATTACAAACGGAGGTAATTGTCTAAACATAGATCCCTCAGAAAAGCAGAAAAGCCCTTGCCTAAAGATCGGTAATTGCAAACGAGCCCATCTCTTTCCCTACCGTCGAGCCAGAAGAGGATGAAGTCAATCTTGTCGTTGTCAGACCCCGTCGCGGGGACATGGCCACTTGCTTCAATGTCGACTCGCACTGCAACATCAGTTGACTCCAAAAAGGGCCTCACAAGGGAGGTTAATTTGGCGCTGGAGCTCACCAGCGTTTCCTGCCGGCCAGCATCGACCGGTGTCGATACCCTCGAGAAGAAGAAGGCTTCGTCACTCCAGGCCTGCTGCTCGCCAGGAATCAACGCATCTTCACAACTTGTTTCCACCTCCCTGGTGACCAAGAAGCTGCGGAACGATGCAGCGAAAACCAAGAACAGCAAAGCCAAGATTCTCCCCTGCTGCTCAATGATAGCAAGGCCGTCGTCGAAACTCCAAAGCTTGCCACGGATCCAAAAACTGTGCTTTATGCAAGAGCCGGCGCCATCCTCTCCCAGCACATCCTCCCACCTCGGAAGCATATCCGGAAGATACGGCCTCCTCCACTCGACGCGACGCAGAGACGCCGGAGCGGAATGACTCGACGCAACCTTATTAGCGGAGATCTCCAAGACCAGCACCTCGAGCATCCATCCCTCCCGCCGCCGGAGGAACCACCCGAAGGAGCAAGATTGAGGCCCGCCCTAGATCCGGTTGGACAGATCCAAAGCTCTACTCCAAAACGCCAAAGAGGACAAACATCGACTACTACCATCAAACGCCAAAGAGGACAGATCCAAAGCTCTACTCCGGCGCTTCTCCTCCACCATCTCCGGCCGGCAGCGCCGCCGAGAGAGGCTCGGGATCGGCCCGGCGACTCACAAGCGACTCTCAACTACTGTAGCTCTATCCAACCGGGGAAAGGGGAAAGTGACGTCCTTCTTTTTATCCCTCTTGAATCCCGGCTGTACCGATCATTCGTCCATCATCGCTACCCAGGACGGCAAGCAGGGACCCACGCGCCACAAATTTAACGCCTCTCTCATGCATAATAATGCTGATCGTAACCGTATTATCATACATAAATCAACAAACGGTAATGGCTGATGATGATTGAATAGTAGTGGCTCACCGTGGGTTGCTGTAGGGAGAGGGTGGATCTATGTTCCGCTGGGGACCCCCGGAGGAAGAAGATGCCCTCTCGTTCATTCGTCAAACTTCCCCGACCGTGATCATCCTCTCATGCCAACCTTGCTAACTGCCAGCCTTGGTAACACCTCCGAAAGGCCAAGACGGAGAAAAGAACAAATTAGTTATCACCTAGAAGCTTTATATTATCTTCGCTCAAACTGCAAGAGCAACAGGTATAAACTGTTCGAGCACAAACAATGGAGATCGCCAAAACCTCCATCAAACGTATGCACAAGCGTCTATGAGTACAGACAATGCATAAGGCCTCCGTCGGCAACGGATGAGATCCCTTGCATGGGGAATCAAAGGACGAAACGGTCGAGCTGGAAAACCAAACCATATATAATAATAATAAAAACTATGTATAAAAAACATTCAATCATATATAATCAATGTCTTTTCGATTTGCTCCTGACTGGCCAGCCCCGCTACCGTGTTTGTTTAATGGAGACGAGTATCGGCCGTCACATGGGCAGGCATGCACACAATGACACCCATTACGATCCTAATCATGGAATCACGGAGTATGTATAAACTTCTTCTTCTCTCTCTACTGTTCTGGAGTAGTGCATTACGGACGGCATGAGAGGATGGGAACAAATAGGGCCGGACCCGTAAAATCCGGGGCCCTGTGCGAAACTTTAAAATGAGGCCCTCATTCAACTTTGTCAAAATCCAATTTGGGCAATTGACGATCGGCCGGTCACACATGGGGAAGATGGTAGGAAGCAGCAAAAGATGTACCGGAGTTTGTTTTTCGTCGGCTTTTTAACGTCGCTAGCATGATCGATCGACGGGGAGGGGGGGGGCGACAAAAATGGGCCTCGCTCCACTTCAGACTCATATGAGTCCACTACCCCACGTCCATGTGTCTATATGAGGGATTTTAGCTCTTTTAGATAACAATTAACTTACTTTCTCTCCAAGAAATATTACTATCATTTAAAAAATGTGGATACATTCTAGTTTAAATGTTTTTAGAACCAAATGGTAACGGTTAACTTCGTTTGTCTCCAAAAAATATTGCTACCGTTTGGAAGAAAAAATGGGGATACATTTTACTTTAAAGACTATTAGACCCTGAACTGTAATTTTGTTCCACTCCAAAAAATCTACTAGCTACCATTTGCAAAAAAAATAGTTGGCTAAAAAACATTGCTACCGTTTGGAAGTAGCTCAAATAAATATCAAATACTATTTAGAAAAATTTAATTCAAAAGTTCAATTCCAGCTGAAATAGATAACGTACATGCGTTCTTTCTAGGAAATTAACATGACAAGGGTGATTTGAACTCTGTACCTGTTGGAAGAAAACAATTCAGGAGGCTGAGGGCTGTGGATGGGATCGTGTGTTGCAGGCCGTGGTGTGTTGGGCCTCGTTTCCGATGATATTTCCGTGTTTCCGGTCGTTCGGTAATTGCAGTGTCATGTGCAGGCCTGATAGTTTTTTTCTTCCTTTCGTGAGCTACGCGAGAAGATCACGAGCCCACGACAACGGTCAGCCAGAGACATGACGAGGAATGCGGACGCGCCCAGCGCACGGGCCCTGGAAGGCAGTAATGTGCTAATGTATGTAAAAATTTGGGGCCCCCAATATTTTTAGGCCCTGTGCGGGCCGCACAGTTGGCACAACTGTGGGCCCGGCCGAACAATAATACTACTACTCGCATTGACTCGCTCATTGAGGGAAATACCACTACCACTGTGCTGCGAATATTTGTCGGCTGCCCTCCTATGGACCTATATTGTATCGGGAAATTCAGAAAGCAAAGAGAATTTTTCTTCCTATAAATGATCGACGGGCGTATATATCCATTGACGTATGCGAGCGACGGTCAGCACGCAAATCATTAGCTCTAGTACCTGCGCAACTGTAATTATACACTAGTGGAAACAACCCCTCCCGTCCAGGGGGCCGAGGGCAGCTGTCCCGGTTGCAACCAAATTCGGGATAAATGCCCTGCATTGGTCCCGGTTCGTGCGCCCGGGCAACAGAAAACGCCTGGGCGCATTGGTCCCGGTTCGTGGCGGGCATATCGGTCCCGGCTCTTGCCACGGACCGGGACCAATGCCTAGCCATAGGCCACGTGGCACGCGCATGACCTATAGTCCCGGTTCAGTCCACGAACCGGGACCAATGCCCCCCTTCCCCTATATATACTGCCCCAGCCCCCACTCCTTCCATCTTTTTTTTTGCTTGGAGGTGTGAGAGTGTGTGGTGTTAGTGTGTTTTTTTTTACAATGCACACGAGGTGTTCAACGAAATTCCCGAGACACACACAAGCTCACTGAAAATGGTATCTTCGACCGAGGTTAACAAATTATATTTTTCATCTGTAACTGATACATAAAAAAAATATTATTTGTCGATGTACTGTGGTCATCTCTGTCTTAATATGTTATTGTAATGTATTTTGATAAACTTAATTATATGATGCAGATGGATGCACGGCAGCGATGGATGTACGGTGACCGACGCACTTCCGAGTATATGGCAGGCCTGAATGCATTTCTTGCTGTAGCTCAGGCGAACAAAGATAATGGCTTCATGTGTTGCCCATGTGTTGATTGTCGGAACGTCAGAGAACATTCTTCCGAAAGAATCCTTCACGACCATCTACTTCGGAGAGGTTTCATGCCCAGCTATAATTGCTGGACCAAGCATGGAGAAAGAGGGGTTGTGATGGAAGACGATGAAGAAGAAGAAGATCCTTTGTTCCCTGAATACGACGATACTGCAATGGAAGAGAATGCAGAAGAAGGAGGTGATCAAGAACAGGCATCAGAAGAGCCCGATGATGATCTTGGCCGAGTTATTGCTGATGCAAGGGAAGACTGTGAAAATAAATTGGAGAGGTTGAAGCTGGACAACATGTTACAGGATCACAAAAAATTGTTGTACCTAAATTGCGAAGATGGTTGCACAAAGCTCGGTACCACACTGGAGTTGCTGAAATGGAAGGCACAGAACGGTGTGACTGACAAGGCATTTGAGAGTTTACTTCAACTAATGAAGCCAAAACTTTCAAAGGATAACGAATTGCCTGAGAGTACGTACGAAGCAAAGAAAGCTCTCTGCCCTCTAGGATTAGATGTGCAGAAGATACATGCATGCATTAATGACTGCATCCTCTTCCGCGGTGAGAAGTACGAGAATTTGGATGAATGTCCGATATGCACTGCACTGCGGTATATGATCAGAGCAGATGACCCTGGTGATGTTGACGGCGAGCCCCCCCGTAAGAGGGTTCCTGCTAAGGTGATGTGGTATGCTCCTATAATACCACGGCTGAAACGTCTGTTTAGAAACAAAGAGCATGCTAGGTTGTTGCGATGGCACAAAGAAGACCGTAAGAAAGACGGAAAGTTGAGGCACCCCGCCGATGGATCGCAATGGAGAAAGATCGAGAGAGACTTTCCAGACTTTGCAGGAGAGGCGAGAAACTTATGGTTTGGCCTAAGTACAGATGGCTTTAATCCTTTTGGGGAGCAGAGCTCCAGTCATAGCACTTGGCCTGTAACTCTATGTATGTACAACCTTCCTCCTTGGTTGTGCATGAAGCGCAAGTTCATTATGATGCCAGTTCTCATCCAAGGCCTGAGGCAACCTGGCAACGACATTGATGTGTATCTAAGGCCATTAGTGGAAGAACTATTACAATTGTGGGGCAAACCAGGTGTACGTGTGTGGGATGAGAACGAACAAAAGCCATTTGACCTACGGGCGTTGCTTTTCGTAACCATCAATGATTGGCCTGCTCTTAGTAACATTTCCGGACATACAAACAAGGGATACAATGCATGCACTCACTGTTTAGATAATACTGACAGTGTTTTTTTGGATAAATGTAAAAATGTTGTATACCTGGGGCATCGTAGATTTCTTCCGATCAAGCATCCCGTAAGAAAGAAAAGAGGGAAGCATTTCAGAGGTGAGGCAGATAACCGGAAGAAGCCTGAGCTGCGTAGTGGTAATGATATATTCGATATGGTCAAGGACCTAGAAGTAATCTTTGGTAAGGCTGCTGGCAGCCAACCAGTTCCGTACGGCCCTGATAAGCGCGCACCCATGTGGAAGAAGAAATCTATATTTTGGGAGCTACCCTATTGGAAAGTTTTAGAGGTCCGGTCTTCGATCGACGTGATGCACGTGACAAAGAATCTTTGTGTCAATCTGCTATGATTCCTGGGCGTGTATGGGAAGTCCAAAGATACGTCAGAAGCACGGGAGGACCAGCAACGTATGAAAGACCCAAGCAACAAGCACACAGATAGGCGTCATTACTTAAGCAGCTATGCTCTTACTAAAGCAGAGAAGGAAATATTCTTTGAAGTCCTTTACAGTATCAAGGTTCCGTCTGGCTTCTGGTCGAATATAAAGGGGATAATAAACATGGCAGAGAAAAAATTCCAAAACCTGAAGTCTCATGACTGCCACGTGATTATGACGCAGTTGCTTCCGATTGCATTGAGGGGGCTTCTACCGGAAAATGTTCGAGTACCCATTGTGAAGCTATGTGCATTCATGAACGCAATATCTCAGAAGGTAATCGATCCAGAAAGTCTGACAAGATTACAGAGGGATGTGGTCCAGTGTCTTGTTAGTTTTGAGTTGGTGTTCCCACCATCCTTCTTCAACATTATGACTCATCTCCTGGTTCACCTATGTGAAGAGATTCATATTCTTGGTCCGGTATTTCTACACAATATGTTCCCATTTGAGAGGTTCATGGGAGTCTTGAAGAAATATGTTCATAACCGTGCTAGGCCAGAAGGAAGCATCTCGAAGGGCTATGGAACAGAGGAGGTCATTGGGTTGTGTGTTGACTTTATTCCTGACCTTAAGACAATTGGTGTTCCTGAATCGCGGCATGAGGGGAGACTGAGGGGAAAAGGAACGCTGGGAAAGAAAACAATGATACCTAGGGACGGGCATTCTTTGACCAAAGCACACTACACAGTTCTACAAAATTCTATGTTCATGGCTACGTATCTCGAGGAACACAAGAATATTGTACGGTCTGCAAACCCGGGGAAGGATGACTCATGGATTAAACGCGAACACATGGAGACTTTCGGAAGTTGGTTGCAAACACGTCTTATAAATGACACCACTGTTGAAGATCAGCTATACATGTTGGCAGGGTCACCATCTTCGACTATTGGGAGTTTTCAAGGGTACGAGATAAATGGGAATACATTTTACACGAGCTCCCAAGATAAGAAGAGCACCAACCAAAACAGTGGTGTCCGCTTTGATACAACAAACGAGAATGGAAAAAATGACACATACTATGGTTACATAGAGGAGATATGGGAACTTGACTATGGACCTTCTTTTAAGGTCCCTTTGTTCAAGTGCAAATGGGTCAACCTGAATGGAGAAGGGGTAAAGGTAGACCCGCTTTATGGAATGACAACAGTGGATCTCAACAATATTGGTTACAATGACGAACCATTCGTCCTAGCCAATGATGTGGCTCAGGTCTTCTATGTGAAGGACATGTCTTCCAGACCGAAGAAAAGAAAAAATAAGGAAACAAATTCATCATACGATGAGCCGAAGCGTCACATAGTTCTCTCAGGGAAAAGAAACATCGTGGGAATTGAGGACACGACAGACATGTCAGAAGATTATAATAAGTTTGTTGAAATTCCACCCTTCACAGTGAAAGCTGACCCCACCATCCCGTTAAATAATGAAGATGCTCCATGGTTACGGCCGAAGCGATCATAAGCAAGGGACACGAAGAAAATTCAGAAGACTAGATAGGGATGTTGTTGGTGATGTGTAATAATAAACGTGGAATACATGATCATAGTTCTTATAACGCATTATGAACGAGATTTTGTTAGCCAAAATGATATTTATACATATTCTGTGATTATGAATGGAGTAGGTGCAAGTTTGACCAATAATTTGTACATATTCTGTGATTATACATATTCTGTGATTATGAATGGAGTAGGTGCTGGCAAGCATTGAGTGCTTGACAACTATGACCAGCCTGACTTCATTATTATTCCAACCAGCAGCACACCCACCCACTTTTCTGTTTCTCTCTCCTCCGTCTGTTGGTGATGTGTAATAATAAGCGTGGAATACATGATCATATAGTTCTGTTTGATCAGTATTTTGTATTGACCGGTAAAAAGCTGACAACTATGACCCATATCCGAGTATGAGATAACTGTAGGCAGGTGTCGTGGTGGTGTCACGGCAGATGCCATGGGATGGCTAAAGATGTGGGGACGAAGGACGCTGGAGGTGCTCGGGGAGGGATCACGCGACGACTAGCCGCGTGAGGTACGACGTAAACACTGCAAACAACACGATCTACCCAGGTTCAGGGCCCTCGGAGGAGGTAAAACCCCTACTCCTGCCTTTCTTTATATATTCTGGTGTCTCACCGAGTAGCCACAGTTCAACGTTCTTGCTACCGAGTAGCCACTCTCCTCCCTAGATGATGAACTAGGTCAAGAATTAGGTCAAGATGTGTTCGATCTCGCCCGTGCCTCACGCAGGAGGCGGCGGGGCACCTTATATACCTGGTGCCCAGCCGGATACGTCCAAACATGGACAAGTGTCGACATAGTGTGCACATCGTCCTTCTTCCGGGTTCCCGCTGACAGCTTTGGTTCCTAATCTTGGCTGCATCTAGAAAGTCGTTGGGCAAAACAAGGGGACAGACTGGTATCACTGTGCCAAACACAGAGTGGGCCCCCCTTATCCTGCCACGGCCTGCTTCCATGCTGTCACTGTCAGGCAGGCCGTTCCCAGATGAACAGTAGTTCGAATACTGCCAAGTACGGACCCAGGATACGCGGGATCCTGTGTCAGAACGGCTCCTTTGACTTTCTGGCCCGAGTAGGTTCCCGCCAAATCTACTCGGGCCAACTCTTCTACTCGAATGGATGTAGCTTGACTGATATCTCCTTCCAGTCATCTTGAGGAGAAACCGAGTAGCTGTCGCCCGGGTAGCAAGCACCGGGTAGTCGGCTACTCGACCAAACCTCTCTTCTGTAAGACGCCTTTACCACTTGCCTTTACCCTACTCGGGGGCAACCCCCCGACAGCAGTCCCCGAAGCTGGTTGAGCCTTGTGAACTCGTTCACTAGGCTCTGCCAGCTTAAAACCAATCTTTGCAATCATAGCCCTTGAACCTCGAGATGCCGAGTAAATGACCTCCGAGTAGCTCTTCCGAGTAGCTCTCAGAGTAGTACCTTATGTTTCCTCTCTTCCGCGTAGCAGATGACTTCTACTCTGCGACCGAGTAAAAGGACTTGGAGAATTTTCTTGAATTGAGCCTCTGCAGCGCAGAGCACGATCCAGCCCTTCGCACAGCAACTGAACACGTGTCAAGCATCCGTGACCCCGTCGCTTCGTTGCCGCGACACGACGTGCCACGTGCCCAGTTTTCACGGGGCGGGCCCACTGATCCGTTATGTCCCATCACGCGCAGTAATTGGCCACGATCTGGTAGTGGGATCAACTGCGGCCATTACGCGCGCATCCCGCGCTTGTGTGCGTTTCCATGCGGCCACAGGCCCCACCACACGCCACGATTGATCCCACTTCCCCGGTGGTAACGGTAAAATCGCGGAGAGGATATAAATACCCCCGCCGGTAACTTCCTTTTCTCCTCCCTTTGCTCTTTTCCCCTTCCGTCTCCCTGTTCTCCTCCGCCGCCGAGCTCTCCGCCGCCGCGCAAACCTTTGCGCCGCCGCGAATCCAATCCAGCCAACCAAACTCTTCCAATTTTCTCCACTCCTCCTACTCGCAGCCATGTCTCGCGCCGGCTGGGCTGGCTCGCACGTCACCGCCGAGGACTGCGCCTGGCTTGTGAACACTAGGAGGGTTCCTCCTGGTGTTCAATGCCGGCCGTCTAGGGGCGAGCTCGTGCCTGCCCCGGAGGAGGGCGAGCACGTCGTGTTCCTGGCGCATTTCGAGCGCGGCTTCGGCCTACCGGCGTCCGACTTCCTCCGCCGCTTCCTCGACCACTTCGGCCTTCAAATGCATCATCTACCGCCCAATGCCGTCGTCTTCCTCGCCTACCACGCCGTGGTGTGCGAGGCCTTCCTCGGCATTCATCCGACAACCGACACCTGGCTCAGATACTTCCACCTCCGCCAGCAGACCGTCGGGAAGAAGGAAAGCGCGGGTGCGCCACGAGCAACCGACACCGGCTGCGCCATGATGGTGCAGCGGTCGGGGACCAATCACCCCCGCATCAAGGGGTTGGAGTCCGTGCGGATGTGGCAGAAGACATTTCTCTACGTCAAGAACATCCCCGCCACCGAAGGAGGACTGGTGACCGACAGGATCAACCTTCCCGCTTGGAGCGACCGCGCTCCCACCGGGATGAATTGGAAGGCGAAGCCCGCCAACGACCTCAACGCGAAGGAGATTGAGGCGCAGCTCGGCGCTCTGATCGATGAGGGCCTCAAGAGCGATGATCCAGTGGCATGCTGGATCAAGAATCGCGTCCTGCCCCTGCAGGAGCGCTGCCACCTGATGTGCTACATGGGTGGTCCCCGCGATCGCACCAGGACAACCACCATCGAGCTCGACAACGCGGACGTCCCCGAGCACGCAAGGGCTATCCTGACGACGAACCTCGACGAGCACTGGCAGTATGGGTTCATCCCATACAGCCGCACGAAGCCGATTTCGCGGGTACGCCCTTCTTTCCCTGCTTTCTGTACCATGTATTCCGAGTAGCAAACTTCTTCTTCTCGCCGCGGCTAGCAATCATAATCTGTACCGAGTAGACTACTTAGTAGAATTGTATAGGCTTAGTGTGCTTTGTGCTTGCACGCCGTTCCGAGTAGAACATTCGGTAAACTTACTTAGGCTTAGTGTGCTTTGTGTTTGCACGCCTATCCGAGTAGAGCATTCGATAAGATTACCTAGGCTTAGTGTGCTTTGTGTTTGCACGCCCATCCGAGTAGGATACCATTCTGCTACTCGGCTAGCTAGTGACACTTCTCCGCTCTTCAGGTCCTCACTCGCCAGCTTGAGGAGAGCTGCGAACGTTTTGAAGGGAACTGGTTTCCTGACCGAGAGGAGGACGACCAGGCCTCCTTTGAGACCGCTGACCAGATCAACCTTCCTCGCTCCCCGACCATGGAGAAGCAGCACGCGGAAACGTCTCTCCGCGACTGGTCTGAGGACGAATTTGAAGGTAATCGCACACTTGCTTTGCTTGTTCACGAGAAACACCAATCCACTGTTTGTTGTTTTCTGATATGCTCCTCTTCTTTCCCTGGATCCGCAGATGATGTTGCTGAAGAGAACGAGGATGAGGCCGAAGACGAGAACAAGAAGGAGGGCGACAAAGCACTTGTCGTCAACCCTCTCTCTATCGCTGCCCCTGCCACTCGCAAGCGGACAGGCAGCGGCGCCCAAGAACCTCCTGCCAAGAAGAGAAAGGCAGCCGAGGGGACGAAAACGACCAAGGTGGTCGTGAAGAGACCAAGGCGAAAACTCGCCTCCACCAGCGCGTAAGTTTCTTCTCTGTTGTCTCCCTTCTCTTACTATGTCATTTTCCCCAATCCTCTTCTAATTTCTGAATTCCTTCTTCTCTGCAGACCTCCCATGGACGCGAATGCTGCTCTCGCACCCAACCAGGCTAAGAAACCAGCAGCGCCACTTATCAACCTCGACGATGACGAGGATAACACTCCCAGTGCACAGGGCACTGATGCTCAAGAAGTAGATTCAGGAAAACAATCAGCAGCACAGGACACTGCCGCCCACCATGAGAGACTCCCTTCTCCTCCGGCCAACACTGCCGATGAGACTCAAGATGAAGAGATGCCGGATAACACTACCCTCGAGCGACCAGAGATTGAACAGGAGCAGCCAACCACAGCCACCGCAGGCCAAGTGGATCCTGCTGCCGAACAGCGGGTGGAAGATGCCGCCAAGACAGATGCCACCCTGGCAGATTGCTACCCATTAAGCGATGCACAAACAGGCGCCGCACCGAGTAGCGCCCAGCCGACTGGCGCACCGGATAGCGCGCCCCTGGCGCCGCCAACTGACCAAGCCAGGCAACAGGCCCTGGATGCTTTGAGGAAGGAGGTCGAGAAGAGGGCGGCCGAGAAGGGAGCTGCCGAGAAGACAGAGGCTGAGAAGAAAACAGCCGAGGCGGAGGCCGCCGAGAAGGCGAAGGCCAAGGTTGAAGGGAAGAAGCCCGAGAAGCAGAAGGGCGAGGAGCCGACTGCTCAGAAGGAAAAGGCCATGAAGCGAGCTACCGAGCAGATTCCGCCGGCATCGACTGGACAATCCAGGCAGTTGGTCATCCGCAACCCCAGTGCGGTTCCTGCTGCTGCCAACGTGGCTGACCAGCCCCTCTTCCCGGACTACATGGTGAAGGTCAGTCAACAGCGCCAGATTGGCCTTTCTGTCGAGGACCGGAAGATTGCTCGCACCAAAGGACGGAAGGCCGTGGCGACGGACTCCAGGCCCCCGGCCCCCGTCTCTATTGCTTCTCGGGGAGCTCAAGATCAAGCAGTATCTTCTCAGAGCCTCGAGCAGGTACTCGACTTGGTGGGTTTCATTGACGCCAAGTGGGACAGCAAGCTTCTCGGCACAGAGAAGTGGAACGGCCTTGGCCTGGGCGACATAGATCACATGCGGGTCGAGTGGAACAAGGTGGACTTGGGCTACCAGCCCATGACCGTCTCTTCCAGCACCGCTACCCTCGCCGCCAAGATGTTCGTGCACCGCAAGAACGCTGAAGATCTTGAACAGTCTTACGCGGTAAGTCTTATCTTTCCTTCTCCGAATAGCATCTTTCCTTTCTCCGAATAGCATCTTTCCTTTCTCCGAGTAGGATCCTTCTTTTCTCATTTTCCTTTACCATCACCCAGTCCCCGAGATTCTGGCCGAGTAGGCGGATTCTTTCCCGAGTAGCCGCCTTCTCGGGTTGAATCTTCACTTCTCTGTCTAACTTGCTTTCTTTTCGCTTCTCAGGATAGCGTTCTGAAGCGCACCAGTCTGCACCGCCAGCTTCTCTGGAATCACGCTATTGCCCGAAGGCGAATTACTGCATTGGAGAGAGAGAGAGCAGCTGCGGAAGCAGCCAGTAAGGATGCGAAGAATAGCACCCAGAAACTGTCTGAGGTGGAAGGTACGTTTCCAGCCGCGCGGTTCTTGCATTTTTGCTTACGCCCGCTTCTGCTTTCTTGCGTTAACATTTTCTTCTCTGCAGGGAAGCTAAAGTCCCTGGCTGACGAGCACGAGCACTGTCGCACCTTTGTTGCGAATGCCGAGAACACTATCAAGAAACTTGAAGGTAACCCTCCGTTTACTCGGTCTGCCCTTGTGTCCGTTTCTTTTGCTTCTCTGCTAACCATGCTTTGCTCTTTTCAGAAGATCATAAATTGTTTGTTGAGGAACACCAAGACTGCGTCAAGCCTGACGAACTGCAGCAGCGGCTGTCCGACCAGGCCGTTGAGCTGCTGAAGGACCATACAACAGAGACGGAGCAGCTGCAGCTCCAGCTTCAGAAGGCCCTCCAAGATGCTCTTGACCTTGGCGCCGAGAGGGACAGGATCACCGCCGAGAAGGCCAAGGCTGAGATAACTTTCAAGGCCAAGATCAAAGCCCTCGAGCAGGAGTGCGAAACACTGAAGAAGTCCAATGCTGGGTACTTCACTCAGTTGGACGGACTTCGCCTGCTCGAGGAGAAGCACATTTCCAATGAGGAGGCCTGGAAAATTCAGTTGCAGCAGCTGCGCCACGAGCTTCACAGTAAGTCTCCTTTTCTCTGCATCTTTTCTTCTCGGTTCTGCCTCTTCTCGGTTCCCGTGTCTGAATTTCTCCCTTGCTTTTGTGCAGACATCTTCCCTGATCTCGTGGCTGCTTGCGCGCCAGCTTTGGCCAAAGCCCGAGCAGCTCGCCTTGAGAAGGGCGAGGCCTCGGACACTAGAGCCAAGATCGAGGACAGCTTGCTGGTGATGAAAGGGCACTTCGAGCGCCTAGCCGGCGTGGGCACCGACTTGGTGCGCGTCGGCTTCGAGCTCCACAAGCTGTTCTGGCCTGAGGATTCCGCGCCGACAACGATTGGTGGCCTTGCTCTGAAACTGCGCGGCGTGAAGGCCGAGTTGAAGAAATGGCGCGCCTCTGCAGCTCGGGCAGGCGCCGACCTGATGCTACTCTGCGTCGCTTCTTGGTACGAGAATCTCAACATGGAGATCATCCGCGGGAAGCGCGATAACTCCAGGTGGGAGATGGATCCCAGCTGCGTGGCCTCACGCAAGCTGATTGCGTACAAAGTCGCGGAGTGCGCGGAGACGGACGTCTTCATCGACGGCCTCCCCGAGCCCGACACCGAAGTGGAGGAGGGCGAGGAAGCGGATGAAGATACAGAGTCCCACTTGGACGGCTTCTTCGATACGCCTAGAGGCAAGGGGAAGGCCACGGTCATCGCGAGTAGCGATGAAGAAAACGAGGTTATCGACACCGCTGCCCTCGAGTTCGGCACTTCATCAGGAGCCGCTCTCGACGACTCGGTGCGCCCCCAAGGCCAAGCTTCAGATCCGGTGGCTCCCGAGCACGACGTCGAGATGGAGCAAGCCGTCACGGTCCACCCGGATGCGACCAACACAAACACTAAGGAAGAAGCCGCGAAGGCAGCCGCCGCCAACTCGGAAGCCGAAGCAACCAAGGCCACCACAGAAGATGCAGCAGCCAAGGCCAGCGCCGACAACGATACCTCCTCCACATGATTTTACCTGCACACTTTTTACTTGAACACTTATCAGATCCCCGGGATGCCGGGAGCATATGTACCAGACTTATTTATGCTTTTCTCTTGCTACTCAATTTTATTTCCACTTGTTATCTTTGATTTAGTCATTTTGGGCAGCCCTGGCTCAATGCCGGGTTGCGTTTCCATGCGAGTCCCCGAGTTGCGTTTCTTATTCACCCTCTCCTTTCATCTCTGCTCTACCCGCAACTTGTTGCTTTTTTGGTATTCGAGTCACAAGAGTCCAAGAGTAGGGCTGCAAATACTTAGCCGCTTAGAAACAATCATAATAACGCAGCCCACCACTTAGCCGAAAAGACAATACAGAGAACAGAAGTAACAAACACTCTACTCGGTTCCTGCACTTTTTCTTCCTTAGCGATTTTCTTGTGCTCATTGACCTTTTGCTTGTTCTCTTGCTTGCCATGAAGCCGGGTTTCGGACAACAGCAGAGTCGAAGAGTTGGCATATAGGTTTAGACACAGTACTCTGTACGCGTATGAGTTCAGAAGTGAAGCAACCGAATAGACAAATAGTAAAACCGAGTAAAAACACTTAGAGCAATTTTGGACGAGGGCAGTCCCCGAGAACAATTTCAGATTGCAGAGTAGAACTTCAACTCGGATAAGAGGGTACATACACATCTTTGCTTACGAATGAAATCGACGGAGTAGAGCTACATTCCAAGGGCGCTTGGTTTCCTCTCCAGATTTGTCTGCCCTGTTCGCCTGTGGTGGACGCACATCTACAAGATAGTAAGCATCGTTGTGCAGCGCTTTGCTCACAATAAAAGGCCCTTCCCATGGAGGAGACAACTTGTGCATCCCGGCGGTGCGCTGCACAAGCCTAAGAACCATGTCTCCTTCTCGGAAAACCCTTGGGTTCACCTTTCGGCTATGATAACGCCGCAGGTTTTGCTGGTAGATAGCCGAACGTGACAGAGTCAGCTCTCTTTCTTCTTCAAGCAGGTCAACGTCGTTTTCTCGAGCTTCTCTCGCCTCCACCTCAGTGTAGAGGGCTACTCGGGTGGAGTCATGCTCTAAGTCTATTGGCAACACGGCCTCGGCCCCGTATACCAAGAAGAATGGCGTGTAGCCGGTTGACCGGTTAGGGGTAGTCCTTAGACTCCACAACACCGCTGGCAACTCGTCTAACCAACACCCAGGTGTTTTCAGCAGCGGCTCCATCAGCCTTGGCTTTATTCCTGCCAGTACCATGCCATTTGCTCTTTCAACTTGCCCATTGGAGGCAGGGTGCGCGACTGACGCAACGTCTAGTCGGATATGCTTATCTCTGCAGAATCGCACCATTGCTCCCTCAGCAAAGTTCGTGCCGTTGTCGGTGATGATACTGTGCGGGTAGCCATATCTCAGGATTATATCCTTCACGAATTTCACAGCCGTGGCCCCGTCACACTTCCGAATAGGTTTCACTTCAATCCACTTGGTGAACTTGTCCACCATAACCAGGATGTGAGTCATGTTGCCTCTAGCCGGCTGGAAAGGCCCAACCATGTCCAAACACCAAACAGCAAATGGCCAGGTGATAGGAATTGTTTTCAACTCGGAAGCGGGCATGTGAATCTTACTTGCGAACATCTGGCAACCAGTGCATTTCCTCACGATATCCTCAGCTTGTTGCAGTGCTGTGAGCCAATAGAATCCATGCCGGAAGGCTTTCTGGACCAGCGCCCGAGAAGAGGCGTGGTGCCCGCATTCTCCCTGGTGTATCTCTATCAGGATTTCTTCTCCTTCTGCTGGATCCACGCAGCGTTGCAGCACGCCAGTGGCACTTCTCTTGTGCAGCACATCTCGGACAATAGTGTAGCTCTTGGATCTTCTCTGAATCTGCCTTGCCGTCACCTCATCTTCAGGTAGAGTGTCGTCCCTTAGAAAGGATAATATGGGTATAGCCCAACTCGGTGTCTCCCGTGTGGGAAACACTGGTTCGTCCAGTTCCATTGGGACAGGTTCTTGTGGTGGCTCAGGAGGAGTAGGAGCGCTTCTCTGTAACCCAGATCGATTGGCGAGAACTTCTTCAATGAATGCGACAGCCTCCGGGTTGAGGGCGGCAGTCCCCGAGTAAGGAGTGGCAGTCCCCGGGTGAGGAATGGCAGTCCCCGAGTACGGAGTGGCAGTCCCCGGGTGAGGAATGGCAGTCCCCGAGTAACGGACGGCAGTCCCCGGGTTAGGAATGGCAGTCCCCGAGTAACGGACGGCAGTCCCCGGGTTAGGAATGGCAGTCCCCGAGTAACGGACGGCAGTCCCCGAGTAAGGAGTGGCAGTCCCCGGGTTAGGAATGGCAGTCCCCGAGTAAAGGACGGCAGTCCCCGAGTAGGGAGTGGCAGTCCCCTGGTGAGGAATGGCAGTCCCCGAGTAAGGAGTGGCAGTCCCCGGGTTTCCTGCAGCACTCTCCCAGTCAATTTCCATTGGGTCAGATTCCTCGCTTGGCAGAGAAGGAACAAATATCGACTCCGAGTTGGGAGAAGGCTTGATGGATGGCTTCCTCAAATGTTCCAAGGCGACTCCCGCCGGGATGGATTGCCGAGAAGATCCCAACTTGGATAACTCATCTGCTGCTTCGTTCTCTGCTCGGTGAATGTGCTGGAACTCACAACCTTCGAAAAACCCAGTCATAGACTGTACCAGGAAACGATATGATGCCATGTTGGCATCCAAAGCATCCCAAGTACCCGAGACTTGCTGCACCACTAGATCTGAATCTCCATAGCATATGATGCGCTGCACTCCAACTTCCTTGGCTACTCGCAAGCCATGTACCACTGCCTCATACTCTGCAACATTGTTGGACGCCTTGAAATGAATCTGCAGCACATACTTGAGTTGATCTCGCTTGGGGGACGTAAGCACAACACCAGCACCAAGGCCTTCCTTCACTTTTGAGCCATCAAAGTGCATCCTCCAATAATTGGAGACTGGAGCAGGAGGTTCATACTGCACCTCGGCCCAGTCCACAAGAAATTCCGCCAGGATCTGAGACTTGATGGCTTCTCTTCTCGCGTACGCGGGAGCATACGCAGCTAGCTCAATCGCCCACTTGGCCACCCTGCCACTCGCCTCCTTGTTGCCCATGATGTCCGAGATGGGAGCAGAGCTCACGACAGTGATGGGGTGCTCTTGGAAATAGTGTTTCAGCTTCCTGGCGCCTAGGTACACGCCGTAGGTCATCTTCTGGTAATGCGGATAGTTTTGCTTGGAACTGGACATCACTTCACTGAGATAATACACTGGGCGCTGCACACTCTTGCCCTCTTCTTCTCGCTCCACCACAATCACCACGCTGACTACTCGGTTAGTCGCAGCAATGTACAGCAGCATCGGCTCCTTGGGTAGCGGACTAGCCAGGATGGGAGCACTAGCCAGCATCGCTTTCAGCTCATTGAATGCCACATCCGCTTGCGGAGTCCAGACAAACTTGTCACTTTTCTTCATCAGTTGGTACAGAGGTAGGGCCTTCTCGCCCATTCGACCCAGAAAACGGCTCAGAGACGCCAAACAAACTGTGAACTTCTGCACATCTTTCAGCGATCTCGGTAAAGACATGATTTCAATAGCTTTTATCTTTGAAGGGTTGGCTTCAATGCCCCGACTAGAAACCAGAAAACCGAGTAGCTTTCCAGCCGGTACACCAAAGGTACACTTACTCGGATTCAGTTTCATTTTGTACTTGCGTAGGTTAGCAAAGGTTTCCTCCAGGTCGGCAAGCAGAGTATGTGTTTTATTCGTTTTGATGACAATGTCATCTACGTACACCTGCACATTCTTGCCGAGCTGGTCGTGCAAGCATTTCTGCATGCATCTCTGATAGGTTGCACCCGCGTTCCTCAAGCCAAAACACATGACACGATAGCAATAAGCCCCGTACGGGGTAATGAAAGCAGTCTTTATTTGATCAGCAGGATTGAGTGCAATCTGGTGGAAACCAGAGTAGGCATCTATAAAAGACAGCAGTTCACAACCAGCAGTGGAATCGATCACCTGATCGATGCGAGGCAGCGGGAAAGGATCCTTGGGGCATGCCTTGTTCAAGTCGGTGTAGTCAACGCACATGCGCCATGCAGTGGCAGCCTTGGGATCCTCCTTCTTCTTCTCGACCATGACCGGGTTGGCTAGCCAATCCGGATGCAGCACCTCCATGATGAAATTGCTTATCAGTAACTTAGTGATCTGGTCACCAATGGCCTTCCTCCTCTCATCTCCGAAGCGGCGCATAGCCTGCTTCACTGGTTTGGCGTCAGGACGCACATGTAGAGAGTGCTCAACCAACTCCCTCGGGACTCCTGGTAAATCTTCATTGGACCAGGCGAAAACATCCCGATTCTCACGAAGGAAGTGGATGAGCTCGCTTTCCTATTTCTCCGCCAACCCGGAGCCAATGATGGCTACGCGGTCGGGGAACTCGGGGTCGACCTGAACCTTCTTCGTCTCCTTGGCAGCTTGGAAAGCAGTGCCCTGCTGGGTACTCGGCATGCCTTGCGCGCTAGCCTGCGCGGACTGAGCCATGGCCACCACCTCGTACATCTTCTTCTTCTCGGCGGCAATCACCATCGAATCCGCCAACTGGGAGCCAGCAGAGGCACACTCCATGGACTTCTTGTAATCTCCAGAGATGGTAATGATGCCATTGGGACCAGGGATCTTCATCTTCAGATACGCAACATGGGTGGAGGCCATGAACTTGCTCAGAGCAGGCCTGCCGAGTAGAGCGTGATATGGGCTCTGATGGTCCACCACCTCGAACTGCAGGCGCTCTGTGCGGCAGTTCTCCCGGGTACCGAATAACACATCGATCCACACTCGGCCAATCGGGTTGCACGAGATCCCGGGCACAATGCCATGGAAGGTGGTCTTGCTAGGCAGCATCATGTTCTCGGCCAAGCCAAGCTTCTCGAGTGTGTCCTTGTACACAATGTTGATGCTGCTGCCGTTGTCGATTAGCACCTTGCTGAACCTCACATTCTTCTCGGGACCCAGGAAGGTAGGATCCAGCACCAAGGCATAGCTACCCGGGTTGGGCATCACCTTGGGATGATCTACTCGGGACCACCTGATCTCCTGGTCGCACCAGTACATGTAGTGAGGGACAGCAGGAATCATTGCATTGACCTCCATGGCCCGCCTGTGCTGTGATTGCTTGTCGTCTGGCTCAGAAGTGAAGATCATGTAACTCTCGTGGTGCTCTTGGTACTGATTGGAGCCATTGCCCCCATTGTTGCCATTGTTGTTGTTGCCCTGGTAGTTGTTGTTGTTGCCTCTGTTGTTGTTGTTGTTGCGGTTGTAGTTGTTGTTGTTGTTGCGGTATCTCTCATTGTTGAAGTTCTGATTGACTCCTAAAGCCACTTGGTTCACGTTCTCTCTTCTCGGGTACACTGGCGGCCGAGCTGCGGGTGCGCGAGTAGGCTGCACATTGGCATTGGCTGCTGGCAGGGGAGGAGGAGGAGGCAAGCCATCACTCTTGATCGCCTCCCACCACTCGCACTGCCGAGTAGTGTGGTTAGCAGGCCTCGAGGGGTGGTGAGTGTGAAAGCTGCATGGACCATCCTTCATGTCATCAAAGACGAACTTCTTCGGCAGCTCGGAGTTCCCGCTACCCGACTGAGAGGTGCGAAATGGCTTTTTGTTGCCTTGGCCCTGGTTCTGGTTCTGCCCGTAGGCTCCAGCAGGTTTCTGCCTCTGGCTGCCACCAGCTCCAACAGTCACTGCATTCACTTCTTCGGGATCATACCGATTATCTACTCGGCGCTTGTTGCGGAACTCGTTGCGCTTGCTGTTGCTGAAGTTTCTTCTCGGCTCAGAGGAGTCCATCAGTGGCTGAGTGGGATCACCAAGTGCGTACTGATCCGCAATCTTGATGGTTTCCGCCAGAGTGTTCGGCATCTCCCTCTGCAACCTCTGCCACAACATGCTGCCATGCCTGCATCCCTGCGCAAACCAAGTGATGGCCTGTGCTTCATTCACACCCTCACAGGTGTTCCTCAATGTACTCCACCGCGTAAGATACTCGCGGTCTGTCTCGTCTTCTCGCTGCCTGCAAGCTGATAGCTGCTGTGGCCTATTCGGCCTCTTGTATGTACTCGTGAAGTTGCTGATGAAGGCATCCGAGAAGTCCAGCCAGCAGTTAATGCTGTTCTTGGGCAAGTTGTTGAGCCAAGTGCGAGCTGGACCCTCTAGCATCTGTGGAACATAGCGCACAGCCCATCTTCTGTTGCCATTCGCGATATGGACCGCGGTGACATAGTCATTGAGCCAGTCTTCAGGCTTGGTGCTGCCATTGTAGCTCTTGGTGCCTCTAGCAAGCTGAAAGTTCTTCACGGACGGCTCGTTCATGATGCGCGGGCCAAAGCACTCGGGGCCAGGAGGACCCGTGCTCTCCAGCCGCGCCGACAAGCTGATCCGGTCCAACTGATGCCTTGCATCTCCAGGCGCCAGCACACGCTCACCAACACGGTCACGAATATCATAGCCAGCCATCTCCATGGCTGAGTAGCCGTCATCATACCTGTCCACCTGCACCGCTGCTCCACCGGGTTGGCGACTGGCGCCACAGCGCGCGGCTGTTGCCTATGCCGAGTAGGCTGAGCTGCGGGTTGCCGAGAAGAACCAGGACGCGCAGCTTCTCGGGCACGGCTTTGAGCTTGATGGGCTTGAGAGCCTGCTCTTGCAGCATTGTGTTCCTGCCCGGGCTGCTGCGGCACAGCAAGCTGTTTCGCGGCAGCAGCCGGGTCATACACCTGCATTTGCCTGTCTCTGCCTGAGCGACCGCTGCGGCTTTTCTCGCGGCTGGGATGCGGAGACGAGGCCTGATCGTTAGATCTAGCCGCGTGCGAGTGCACCACCTGCGAAGCCCCAGCACCCGGGTTGGCCTTCCGGAACTCCTCGTTCTGCCTAGCAGCCTCCAACACTAACTCATTGAGTCTTTCTTGCTGCCTAACACGCGCATCGCCATCTAGGCGAGGCAACTCGGCTGCTACAGCCTCTGCAGCTCTAAGTGTCTTGGCGGGTGTGCTATATCTGGGCCTGGTGGAGTTGTTTGCGGTGGCGGACTGAGCAGGAGCCTCTATAACTGTTGCCATCTCGGCACCAAGGTTGCGCCGAGTGGCACCTACTCTGCCAGGCCTCCTAGCAACTGGCGTGAAGCCGTGAGCCTTGTTGTACTTGAGCTGATCTAGACTCAACTCCAACCTCACCTTATCCAACTCCGCCTGCTCGGCAAGCAGCTCCAGGCGTTGCCGCTCGAGCTGCTCCCTCATGGCCAGGAGCTCGATGTCGGTGGGGGTTGGCATGCCAGGCCGCATAGCCGACGCGGGAATGGCCGTAGACGTGGAAGGTGGCAAGTTGCTCTACTTCTCGTAGGGCCGGTGTACCCTGCCACCAGCCGGTACATCCATCTCCTCGACGACGGCCGCAGCGCCAGTAGCGGCTGCGCCAGTGTTTGCCGCCAAGCCCGTCACCAGCACCTCAGCGCAGTTCGCAGAGCGGGACGCGGGCCTTCCGCGAGCAGCGATCACCGCGGGAGGATCCTCCGCGTCATGCACCAGCTCGGGATACGCGCGGTTGGCGACGGTGGCGACGTAGACGAGGTGAGAGCCGAAGGAGATCACCGAGCCGCCCTCCGGCATGGCCCTGCCGCCGAAATCGCCGGCGTTGTCGGTGACGAAGTCGAAGGAGCCGAATCTGTGGACAAGGCCACAGACCACGCGCTCCGCTGAAGAAGATCCCGTCCGAACAGAAACTCCAACCAGCGCCGCTGGTTGCCCCACGGTGGGCGCCAACTGTCGTGGTGGTGTCACGGCAGATGCCATGGGATGGCTAAAGATGTGGGGACGAAGGACGCTGGAGGTGCTCGGGGAGGGATCACGCGACGACTAGCCGCGTGAGGTACGACGTAAACACTGCAAACAACACGATCTACCCAGGTTCAGGGCCCTCGTGAGGAGGTAAAACCCCTACTCCTGCCTTTCTTTATATATTCTGGTGTCTCACCGAGTAGCCACAGTTCAACGTTCTTGCTACCGAGTAGCCACTCTCCTCCCTAGATGATGAACTAGGTCAAGAATTAGGTCAAGATGTGTTCGATCTCGCCCGTGCCTCATGCAGGAGGCGGCGGGGCACCTTATATACCTGGTGCCCAGCCGGATACGTCCAAACATGGACAAGTGTCGACATAGTGTGCACATCGTCCTTCTTCCGGGTTCCCGCTGACAGCTTTGGTTCCTAATCTTGGCTGCATCTAGAAAGTCGTTGGGCAAAACAAGGGGACAGACTGGTATCACTGTGCCAAACACAGAGTGGGCCCCCCTTATCCTGCCACGGCCTGCTTCCATGCTGTCACTGTCAGGCAGGCCGGTCCCAGATGAACAGTAGTTCGAATACTGCCAAGTACGGACCCAGGATACGCGGGATCCTGTGTCAGAACGGCTCCTTTGACTTTCTGGCCCGAGTAGGTTCCCGCCAAATCTACTCGGGCCAACTCTTCTACTCGAATGGATGTAGCTTGACTGATATCTCCTTCCAGTCATCTTGAGGAGAAACCGAGTAGCTGTCGCCCGGGTAGCAAGCACCGGGTAGTCGGCTACTCGACCAAACCTCTCTTCTGTAAGACGCCTTTACCACTTGCCTTTACCCTACTCGGGGGCAACCCCCCGACAGCAGGTATTGCAGAAACACTTCGAAGTGATAGTACAGATACAATCCTGACAGATATTGCAGGATTATAACTACTTTGGAGATGTAGTATGTGTTGACACACGGTATAGAACAAGTGATTATGGCAGGCCTCTATTGTTATTCATTGGAGTTAACCAGCATAAACAGCCGAAAACTGTTTTGACGGACTGCTTTACATCGATAGGGGATGCAGTTGCTTCTGCTTGGCCAGGGACTGTCCACTGCTCGGATATATATCAAAATGCAACGAAAGTATTAAGGGATATATTGCACTGTTCGGAAACTTTCGCTCATGATTTTAGTAGGTCTTGGCGAAGTACAATCTGAAGGATAACGAGTGGCTAAGTAGATTGTATGAGGATAGAGAAAAATGGGTTTTGCCTTATGGGTGTCATATATTCTGCGCAAATATTGCAGTCACACTTCGAAGTGATAGCAGAGATACCATCCTGACAGATATCCTTAAAACAGAAATAGAGCTTCGGTACTTCTTTAACATATATGATAAATTTTTGGAGGAGAAACGTCTAACTGAACAACGAAGATCCGAAATGTTGAAGGCGGAGGGGAGCACGACGGAGACGGCGGATGAGCAGAGGAGAGGAAAGCGCGCAGCAACGGCGCGGTCTCCCCCGCCCGACCGCCCGTCTCTGCTTTAAGTCTGATGCTCCCGCTGAGGCTTGCCGCGTACACGGAAGTTACTATGTTTTCAAGCGGGGGGCGGGATAAAGGGAGACGAAGATCTCAAATTCACCGTGTCAATAAGGTACAACTCGCTTTGTCGAACTTTATATAAATCACCCGGGATGCCTTGTATGCTCTGGACTAACTCGGAAGATCACGAGAGAAAACAAAAATTGTAACATTTTTATATTCAAATTATGTACAAATGGTAAAATAATTAATAGTGTCAGTAGTTAGAAAAATTATTTAGTTAAACGAAAAATGGATTTAAATTAGTTATGCAAATTCTAGTGTTTTTCATGTTGAAATTTTTGTCAAATTCGAAAGTATATAGAAGTTGTTAATGTGCAAACTTAATAATTTTTAAACTTTGGCGCTAAAAACTTTTGGGCGCGCAGGGTGCCACCCCAAAATTCGAAATATGTTTTTGGTCCCGGCCCGTGGTACCAACCGGGACCAAAGGGGCTCTAGTCCCGGTTGGTGGCACGGGCCGGGACCGGAGGCCCAGGTGTATAAAAATCGCGGCCCTCTCTCCAGGCCGAACGAACACCCCAGGACAGTGGACATGGCTTGGCGAAGCCCTGCCCCGGCGGCGGGAACGACTAGACAGATCCCGCCGGCGGACCGCCGGCGGGGATGGGCTAGGGACACAGTAGACTAGGGCACACAACTCATATTAAAAAAGTCCAGTGGCCTTGCTTACATAGATAGGGGGCGGCGCGGCCACAGGCGGCCGGCCGTACTTGCATAAAGGGGGCGGCGGCGCGGCCACAGGCGGCCGGCCGTTTTCTTGGGGGGTTGCTTAGTCTAGGGGGGGGGTAGCTTAGTCTAGGGGGCGCACCGGCGCCGATTTACTCGTCCTCCTCGTCGGAGGAGATTTCTTGGTAGGGGGGCGGCTGCCACAGGTGGGCAGGCGGCTGGGCCGGGGGTGCAGGCATCGGGGGCACCGGAGGCGCGTATGGCGGTGGCGGGGGCAGCGGCGGTGGGGGGGCAGCATCTCCTGCGGCGGCGGCGGTGGGGGCAGCTCCTCCTGCTGCGGCGCCCAAGCGCCGCCGGTCCAGACCCAGGACATGCCGTACTCCAGGCCTGGGGGGAGCGGCTGCGGCGGCGGCTTGTCCTCGGACGCCTCCCAGTCGGCGTACATCTGCTGCCACCAGGGGGCAGGCTCGGTAGGGGGCGGCGGCGGGGGCATGGCGGCGGCGTCGGCGGTGGCGGCGGCCACGACCCGCTCCCACCGCTTGATCTCGTCTTCCCGGAGGGAGCGGCGGGAGGCCTCGCAGGCCTCCTCCATGGCGGCCCGGAGCTCGAGGTCCTCCTCCCCGGAGAAGTCCTCCGGGATGTCCTCGAGGAGCCACAGCTCCCTCTCCCGGCCGGGCGGTGGTGCGGGGTAGTCCGCCATGTCCGTCTCGTGGGGGGCGGGGATGAAGGAGCGCCGGCGCTGCTCGTGCTCCTGCTCGAGCCAGGCGGCCCAGTAGGGGGAGCTGCGCGCGTACGCGCGCTCCCTGCGGACGGAGGCCGGCAGGAGCTCGCGCCGGCGGTCGATCTCCTCGAGCAGCGCCTCGCCGGTCGGGACCGGCGGCACAGGGATCCGCTGGGGGTTCAGGTGCCAGCCGTCCGGGAGGTGGACGTCAGCATAGAACACCGGCGTGGCGTTGTTCCAGTGCCACTCGGCCTCATCCCCCCGGACGTACCGGCGGAACCTCTTGCCCTTGGGCGCGGCGCGGGGTGGCGGGCGTGCCGCCGGAGGTGGCGCGGGGACGCGCGGCGTCCCGCCGAGGCGGACACCTCCAGGGCCGTAGCCGAAGGCCTCCGCCGGCGGGGGTGGGACGCGGCCGGCGCCGCTCGAGGAGCCTTCGTGGTCGTTCCTGGGGCGCTTGCCGGAGCCGGAGCCGCTGCCGAACCAGCGGGACATGGTGGCTATGGTTGCTCTGCCTTGGGCGCGGCCGGGGTGGATGGGTTGTACGGGCGGCGGGGGCCCTTTAAAAAGGACCCGGGGGGCTGGCATGCCAACCGGCGGACTGAACGTGGCGGCGGTTGCAGGCGCCCATGAATGCGGGCGGGAGCCGAGGCGTGGCGTGTGGGGAAGTGGGGGGCGCGGGAAGCCGAGGCGGGGCGGGAAGACGAGGCAACTGTGGCCCTTTGACCGTCATGTGGTCTTAATTTAAGGGACCAGGCGAGCCAGCCCCCAGGCCGCTGGCCAGTGGCCCCTTCGAACCGTTGACTGACCATAATAAAAGACGTGGGCTGGTGGGCCCTTCGAACCGTTGACTGACCATAATAAAAGACGCGGGCCAGTGGGCCTAATAAAAAACGTGGGCCTGGACGCGGTTGGGGAAGGGGAGGCCGGCTCGGGATTGGGAGATAGGAGCCCAAAAGACGTGGGCCTGGACGCGAAAATTGACGATTATATATAATTTTTCCAAAAAAGTATCCATCCCGGTCCCTTGAACGAACCGGGACGAACTCCCTGGCCCAGGTTCGCCACGTGGCCGACCCTTACCATCCCGGGTCCTGGCACAACCGGGACCAATGGGGGAGCGCCATTTGTCCCGGCCAGCACATCCCAGTTGCACAACCGGGACAATTGGCCGTTACGACCCGGGACAAAAGGCACTGTTTCCACTAGTGATAGGAAGCCGGCCGGCGTGTTTCGTCGACGATTCAGCGGCGGCAGGCAACGTGCATCGTCTCGGATTGGAGGAGCAATGTAATGGTTGAGATGCCCTCTATCCTGGAATACCAACATGCTGTGCTGCCACCTCTGTCTTTCCCCCCAGGACCCCAACTGTGATGATTGGCCATGGCTTTTCCCCCAAGAGGGAAGTGATCCGGTGACTTACCTGAAAAGCAACGGATACTTGGGTCTGACACACAAAATCTTGCAGGCGGTGGGAGAGAAAACGAGGTGCACATGCACAGCAAGGTGAGTTTAGGAAGGTGGACCGTGAGCTAGACCCTGCATGGAACACTCATGACTTTAGAAGCAGCGGTCAAATAAAAGGCAAGGGAAAAAAAACTGATAAGAAAGACAAGTTTCTTCCAGCAGTGGTAGTGACAAGATGCACCGGGGTCACGGTCGTTTTCACCATGGGAGCCTTGCAGGAGCGATCGGTCCCTTTCCTGACAACGCGGCCGTTTTACTTTCACTGCTTGTGCTCGACGAAACACCCTGGGGCACGCGAACTGGGACAGAACGAAAAGGAAGGAAGGAGGAGAAGCATGAACAGCTGCCTGCACAGGGCCACGACAATGAATATCGGTGGACAAATATTCTTAGGATTAAACCAGTGATGAAGAAGGATTAAACCTCCCTTCTTCCCGTCTCACAACCACCTCCACCACCACCTTTAAAACAAGGTGTGTCCTCCTGCCAAGAAAAGGAGAGGAGTGCCCCCTGACCATTCCCTGCTTTCCACTGAAACCTCCTCTTTGCCGCAACCATACAACACTTGCTCTCCCTGCCCAGCTCCGGGTACCCTCAGCGACCTCTGCAGCTCAATAATCAATCATCTGCCGATATATAACTCACTATACCCTCTGCATTTCCCAATTCCCAGCCCTTCAGCCATGAATTCCAGCTAGTGCTAGCTCTGTGCGGCTGCCAGAGGAAGTGCACAATTGCAAAGCGAACCTGCCGGGTCGGCTGCGCGAGAATTTCAAGCCCTCCGATCCTCAGGTTCTGCATTGCGCTGAAATGGGGAGACACTCTTGCTGCTACAAGCAGAAGCTGAGGAAGGGCCTCTGGTCCCCCGAGGAGGACGAGAAGCTCATGAACCACATAGCCAAGCACGGCCATGGCTGCTGGAGTTCGGTCCCAAAACTTGCAGGTGAGCAAAAGCGATTCCTTCTGCATTTCATTCTTGTCGATTGCCAGCTTTTGAATTTTCTTCCTTCTCTTCTTCCGCTGAGAATTTCCTCACTTATTCCGTCCAATTATCTGAAATATGTTTGGGAAATTAATGCAGGGCTTCAAAGGTGTGGCAAGAGCTGCAGGCTAAGGTGGATAAACTACTTGAGGCCGGACCTGAAGCGAGGCGCGTTCGATGAGGATGAGGAAAACCTCATTGTTGAACTCCATGCCGTACTCGGGAACAGGTACCTTTTAATCCTGAAGCGAAATTCTGCATTAGTAACTACAGGGCAAGACTTTGATAATTCAAAGCAGAATTCTGCATTTGTAACTACAGAGTAAGGCTTTGGTAATTCAAAGCAGAATTATGTATTCGAACTACAGAGCAAGACTTTGATGGCAATTCAACTAATACGACATTTTTTTCCTTTCTTTTTCCGTGAGAAGATGGTCTCAAATTGCAGCGCAGATGCCTGGGAGGACGGACAACGAGATCAAGAACCTCTGGAACTCGTCACTCAAGAAGAAGCTGCGGCAGAAAGGCATCGACCCCAACACCCACAAGCCCATAGCCGAGGCTGGTCGCAGCGGAGCAGCTCCCACCATCAGCACCGAGAGGTCCTCTGGTTCCAGTGACGTCAACCCATCGAGCGCTGGTGGTCTAGGGAGCTTCAGCTACCTCCTGAGCGAGACAGCCCAATCATCAATGCTACTGCCGGTGTACGAGAAGAAGCGCCCTGAACATTCAAGCTTGGCACGACCTAAGGTGCAGGCAAAGGAGTTGTTTCTGGACCAGCTTGCCGCTGGTCATGAGAGCCCGTCAGCCTGCCGTTCGTCAGGTCCATCTCTGTATTTCCCATTCGAGCAGCAATTAGGCTACAGCAACGAGTGTGGCGGTGGTGAAGGTGCAAATATGAATTCTCTCTGGTTAAACCAGAGTGATTTCAGCTGCGTCATGCCAACAGATTCGCCATCAGCGCTCCCGACTTCGATGGGCCTGAATCTCACACCGGACAATCACCGCCATGCCCCTTTCTACTGGGATTGTATTAATCCTAGCAGCAGTGGCAGTACCATGAGCACTGGAAGCAACAGCATGGGGTTCGAGCCACAGAGCACCAACTCGATTCTGGAGAACAGTGTATTCCCATGGGCAGATATCGGAGTTGGGCAAGAAAAGGATGCCAGAGGGGCTCATTTAGTGGAGGAACTCAAGTGGCCTGACTTGCTTCATGGAACCTTTCCAGAGGCAACCGCAGCGATGCAGAACCAGAGCCAATCGTTATACCATGATGTGATCAAGGCAGAGAGCCAGTTCAACATGGAAGGGATACATGCTTCTTGGTTCCAGAACCAGCAGCCTCAGCAACAGCTGCAAGCATCATCGGACATGTATTTGAAAGACTTGCAAAGATTGCCCTTGTCTTTTGAGTTTTGAGCATATCCCTTCTACTATATAAATTTGTTTTAGGTGGTGATTTTTTTTCTTGGAGATGGAAGCCCTTTGACCTCAAGCTCTGCATCGATTCGATGCACAGAGCCGGTTACGAAAGTGTCAAGAGTATGAAAGCGGCTTACAAATCACGGATCACGTAAAGTGGACACAAAGATTAACCACTCAAAGATTACAGCTCTATGCATCTAGTCTCTTAGCATTAACATTCGTAATGCCCTTCCAAAACGGTGAGTCTAAAGGTTTGGCTTGTCAATGAGATAACGTTTTATCCCCTCAAATATTTATTCCTTAAAAGCTCATGCTAGACCCCATCCTCATGTAACAATTTATATAGCCATTTTCTTAAAAGACACATATTCTTAATTTCCAGAATCTCAATCCCCAGACCTCCCTGGTCTTTTGGGCGACATACTAGATTCCACTTAATAAGGAGTTACTTCTTGTTACTATCACTTTGCAAAAAAGAAACTAGATTTGTAAAAATCCAATCGTTTTCTAACTCCCATCAGAAATTCAAAAGAGGAAAGAAGAAACATTGGTAAACTTGAAATAACCAAATTTATCAATATGAGGCGGTTCCATATGATAATAACTTACCATCCCAAGATCCCATTTTTTCAAATCGATTCTCCACAGTTTTTCACTCCTTTTTGAGTAGTTTTCTATAGTGAATCGGGATACCAAGATATTCAAACGGAAGAATACCCGCCTCACACCCAAATATAAGGCGATAGTCATCCTCAGCCTCCTGAGCCTTAGCAAAGCAATAAATTTCACTTTTATGGAAATCATTTTTCAAGCCTGATAGATGTTCAAACATAGCTAGAATAAGTTTGATGTTTAGCGCTTTATTAATATCACATTCATAAAAAGAAGCGTGTCATCAGCATATTGCAAAATTGATACTTCACCCTCGACAAGGTGAGATATTAAACCGCCAACCTGACCATCCTCCTTTCCCCGTACGGGGTAATGAAAGCAGTCTTTATTTGATCAGCAGGATTGAGTGCAATCTGGTGGAAACCAGAGTAGGCATCTATAAAAGACAGCAGTTCACAACCAGCAGTGGAATCGATCACCTGATCGATGCGAGGCAGCGGGAAAGGATCCTTGGGGCATGCCTTGTTCAAGTCGGTGTAGTCAACGCACATGCGCCATGCAGTGGCAGCCTTGGGATCCTCCTTCTTCTTCTCGACCATGACCGGGTTGGCTAGCCAATCCGGATGCAGCACCTCCATGATGAAATTGCTTATCAGTAACTTAGTGATCTGGTCACCAATGGCCTTCCTCCTCTCATCTCCGAAGCGGCGCATAGCCTGCTTCACTGGTTTGGCGTCAGGACGCACATGTAGAGAGTGCTCAACCAACTCCCTCGGGACTCCTGGTAAATCTTCATTGGACCAGGCGAAAACATCCCGATTCTCACGGAGGAAGTGGATGAGCTCGCTTTCCTATTTCTCCGCCAACCCGGAGCCAATGATGGCTACGCGGTCGGGGAACTCGGGGTCGACCTGAACCTTCTTCGTCTCCTTGGCAGCTTGGAAAGCAGTGCCCTGCTGGGTACTCGGCATGCCTTGCGCGCTAGCCTGCGCGGACTGAGCCATGGCCACCACCTCGTACATCTTCTTCTTCTCGGCGGCAATCACCATCGAATCCGCCAACTGGGAGCCAGCAGAGGCACACTCCATGGACTTCTTGTAATCTCCAGAGATGGTAATGATGCCATTGGGACCAGGGATCTTCATCTTCAGATACGCAACATGGGTGGAGGCCATGAACTTGCTCAGAGCAGGCCTGCCGAGTAGAGCGTGATATGGGCTCTGATGGTCCACCACCTCGAACTGCAGGCGCTCTGTGCGGCAGTTCTCCCGGGTACCGAATAACACATCGATCCACACTCGGCCAATCGGGTTGCACGAGATCCCGGGCACAATGCCATGGAAGGTGGTCTTGCTAGGCAGCATCATGTTCTCGGCCAAGCCAAGCTTCTCGAGTGTGTCCTTGTACACAATGTTGATGCTGCTGCCGTTGTCGATTAGCACCTTGCTGAACCTCACATTCTTCTCGGGACCCAGGAAGGTAGGATCCAGCACCAAGGCATAGCTACCCGGGTTGGGCATCACCTTGGGATGATCTACTCGGGACCACCTGATCTCCTGGTCGCACCAGTACATGTAGTGAGGGACAGCAGGAATCATTGCATTGACCTCCATGGCCCGCCTGTGCTGTGATTGCTTGTCGTCTGGCTCAGAAGTGAAGATCATGTAACTCTCGTGGTGCTCTTGGTACTGATTGGAGCCATTGCCCCCATTGTTGCCATTGTTGTTGTTGCCCTGGTAGTTGTTGTTGTTGCCTCTGTTGTTGTTGTTGTTGCGGTTGTAGTTGTTGTTGTTGTTGCGGTATCTCTCATTGTTGAAGTTCTGATTGACTCCTAAAGCCACTTGGTTCACGTTCTCTCTTCTCGGGTACACTGGCGGCCGAGCTGCGGGTGCGCGAGTAGGCTGCACATTGGCATTGGCTGCTGGCAGGGGAGGAGGAGGAGGCAAGCCATCACTCTTGATCGCCTCCCACCACTCGCACTGCCGAGTAGTGTGGTTAGCAGGCCTCGAGGGGTGGTGAGTGTGAAAGCTGCATGGACCATCCTTCATGTCATCAAAGACGAACTTCTTCGGCAGCTCGGAGTTCCCGCTACCCGACTGAGAGGTGCGAAATGGCTTTTTGTTGCCTTGGCCCTGGTTCTGGTTCTGCCCGTAGGCTCCAGCAGGTTTCTGCCTCTGGCTGCCACCAGCTCCAACAGTCACTGCATTCACTTCTTCGGGATCATACCGATTATCTACTCGGCGCTTGTTGCGGAACTCGTTGCGCTTGCTGTTGCTGAAGTTTCTTCTCGGCTCAGAGGAGTCCATCAGTGGCTGAGTGGGATCACCAAGTGCGTACTGATCCGCAATCTTGATGGTTTCCGCCAGAGTGTTCGGCATCTCCCTCTGCAACCTCTGCCACAACATGCTGCCATGCCTGCATCCCTGCGCAAACCAAGTGATGGCCTGTGCTTCATTCACACCCTCACAGGTGTTCCTCAATGTACTCCACCGCGTAAGATACTCGCGGTCTGTCTCGTCTTCTCGCTGCCTGCAAGCTGATAGCTGCTGTGGCCTATTCGGCCTCTTGTATGTACTCGTGAAGTTGCTGATGAAGGCATCCGAGAAGTCCAGCCAGCAGTTAATGCTGTTCTTGGGCAAGTTGTTGAGCCAAGTGCGAGCTGGACCCTCTAGCATCTGTGGAACATAGCGCACAGCCCATCTTCTGTTGCCATTCGCGATATGGACCGCGGTGACATAGTCATTGAGCCAGTCTTCAGGCTTGGTGCTGCCATTGTAGCTCTTGGTGCCTCTAGCAAGCTGAAAGTTCTTCACGGACGGCTCGTTCATGATGCGCGGGCCAAAGCACTCGGGGCCAGGAGGACCCGTGCTCTCCAGCCGCGCCGACAAGCTGATCCGGTCCAACTGATGCCTTGCATCTCCAGGCGCCAGCACACGCTCACCAACACGGTCACGAATATCATAGCCAGCCATCTCCATGGCTGAGTAGCCGTCATCATACCTGTCCACCTGCACCGCTGCAGGCTGCTCCACCGGGTTGGCGACTGGCGCCACAGCGCGCGGCTGTTGCCTATGCCGAGTAGGCTGAGCTGCGGGTTGCCGAGAAGAACCAGGACGCGCAGCTTCTCGGGCACGGCTTTGAGCTTGATGGGCTTGAGAGCCTGCTCTTGCAGCATTGTGTTCCTGCCCGGGCTGCTGCGGCACAGCAAGCTGTTTCGCGGCAGCAGCCGGGTCATACACCTGCATTTGCCTGTCTCTGCCTGAGCGACCGCTGCGGCTTTTCTCGCGGCTGGGATGCGGAGACGAGGCCTGATCGTTAGATCTAGCCGCGTGCGAGTGCACCACCTGCGAAGCCCCAGCACCCGGGTTGGCCTTCCGGAACTCCTCGTTCTGCCTAGCAGCCTCCAACACTAACTCATTGAGTCTTTCTTGCTGCCTAACACGCGCATCGCCATCTAGGCGAGGCAACTCGGCTGCTACAGCCTCTGCAGCTCTAAGTGTCTTGGCGGGTGTGCTATATCTGGGCCTGGTGGAGTTGTTTGCGGTGGCGGACTGAGCAGGAGCCTCTATAACTGTTGCCATCTCGGCACCAAGGTTGCGCCGAGTGGCACCTACTCTGCCAGGCCTCCTAGCAACTGGCGTGAAGCCGTGAGCCTTGTTGTACTTGAGCTGATCTAGACTCAACTCCAACCTCACCTTATCCAACTCCGCCTGCTCGGCAAGCAGCTCCAGGCGTTGCCGCTCGAGCTGCTCCCTCATGGCCAGGAGCTCGATGTCGGTGGGGGTTGGCATGCCAGGCCGCATAGCCGACGCGGGAATGGCCGTAGACGTGGAAGGTGGCAAGTTGCTCTACTTCTCGTAGGGCCGGTGTACCCTGCCACCAGCCGGTACATCCATCTCCTCGACGACGGCCGCAGCGCCAGTAGCGGCTGCGCCAGTGTTTGCCGCCAAGCCCGTCACCAGCACCTCAGCGCAGTTCGCAGAGCGGGACGCGGGCCTTCCGCGAGCAGCGATCACCGCGGGAGGATCCTCCGCGTCATGCACCAGCTCGGGATACGCGCGGTTGGCGACGGTGGCGACGTAGACGAGGTGAGAGCCGAAGGAGATCACCGAGCCGCCCTCCGGCATGGCCCTGCCGCCGAAATCGCCGGCGTTGTCGGTGACGAAGTCGAAGGAGCCGAATCTGTGGACAAGGCCACAGACCACGCGCTCCGCTGAAGAAGATCCCGTCCGAACAGAAACTCCAACCAGCGCCGCTGGTTGCCCCACGGTGGGCGCCAACTGTCGTGGTGGTGTCACGGCAGATGCCATGGGATGGCTAAAGATGTGGGGACGAAGGACGCTGGAGGTGCTCGGGGAGGGATCACGCGACGACTAGCCGCGTGAGGTACGACGTAAACACTGCAAACAACACGATCTACCCAGGTTCAGGGCCCTCGTGAGGAGGTAAAACCCCTACTCCTGCCTTTCTTTATATATTCTGGTGTCTCACCGAGTAGCCACAGTTCAACGTTCTTGCTACCGAGTAGCCACTCTCCTCCCTAGATGATGAACTAGGTCAAGAATTAGGTCAAGATGTGTTCGATCTCGCCCGTGCCTCATGCAGGAGGCGGCGGGGCACCTTATATACCTGGTGCCCAGCCGGATACGTCCAAACATGGACAAGTGTCGACATAGTGTGCACATCGTCCTTCTTCCGGGTTCCCGCTGACAGCTTTGGTTCCTAATCTTGGCTGCATCTAGAAAGTCGTTGGGCAAAACAAGGGGACAGACTGGTATCACTGTGCCAAACACAGAGTGGGCCCCCCTTATCCTGCCACGGCCTGCTTCCATGCTGTCACTGTCAGGCAGGCCGGTCCCAGATGAACAGTAGTTCGAATACTGCCAAGTACGGACCCAGGATACGCGGGATCCTGTGTCAGAACGGCTCCTTTGACTTTCTGGCCCGAGTAGGTTCCCGCCAAATCTACTCGGGCCAACTCTTCTACTCGAATGGATGTAGCTTGACTGATATCTCCTTCCAGTCATCTTGAGGAGAAACCGAGTAGCTGTCGCCCGGGTAGCAAGCACCGGGTAGTCGGCTACTCGACCAAACCTCTCTTCTGTAAGACGCCTTTACCACTTGCCTTTACCCTACTCGGGGGCAACCCCCCGACAGCAGGTATTGCAGAAACACTTCGAAGTGATAGTACAGATACAATCCTGACAGATATTGCAGGATTATAACTACTTTGGAGATGTAGTATGTGTTGACACACGGTATAGAACAAGTGATTATGGCAGGCCTCTATTGTTATTCATTGGAGTTAACCAGCATAAACAGCCGAAAACTGTTTTGACGGACTGCTTTACATCGATAGGGGATGCAGTTGCTTCTGCTTGGCCAGGGACTGTCCACCGCTCGGATATATATCAAAATGCAACGAAAGTATTAAGGGATATATTGCACTGTTCGGAAACTTTCGCTCATGATTTTAGTAGGTCTTGGCGAAGTACAATCTGAAGGATAACGAGTGGCTAAGTAGATTGTATGAGGATAGAGAAAAATGGGTTTTGCCTTATGGGTGTCATATATTCTGCGCAAATATTGCAGTCACACTTCGAAGTGATAGCAGAGATACCATCCTGACAGATATCCTTAAAACAGAAATAGAGCTTCGGTACTTCTTTAACATATATGATAAATTTTTGGAGGAGAAACGTCTAACTGAACAACGAAGATCCGAAATGTTGAAGGCGGAGGGGAGCACGACGGAGACGGCGGATGAGCAGAGGAGAGGAAAGCGCGCAGCAACGGCGCGGTCTCCCCCGCCCGACCGCCCGTCTCTGCTTTAAGTCTGATGCTCCCGCTGAGGCTTGCCGCGTACACGGAAGTTACTATGTTTTCAAGCGGGGGGCGGGATAAAGGGAGACGAAGATGTCAAATTCACCGTGTCAATAAGGTACAACTCGCTTTGTCGAACTTTATATAAATCACCCGGGATGCCTTGTATGCTCTGGACTAACTCGGAAGATCACGAGAGAAAACAAAAATTGTAACATTTTTATATTCAAATTATGTACAAATGGTAAAATAATTAATAGTGTCAGTAGTTAGAAAAATTATTTAGTTAAACGAAAAATGGATTTAAATTAGTTATGCAAATTCTAGTGTTTTTCATGTTGAAATTTTTGTCAAATTCGAAAGTATATAGAAGTTGTTAATGTGCAAACTTAATAATTTTTAAACTTTGGCGCTAAAAACTTTTGGGCGCGCAGGGTGCCACCCCAAAATTCGAAATATGTTTTTGGTCCCGGCCCGTGGTACCAACCGGGACCAAAGGGGCTCTAGTCCCGGTTGGTGGCACGGGCCGGGACCGGAGGTCCAGGTGTATAAAAATCGCGGCCCTCTCTCCAGGCCGAACGAACACCCCAGGACAGTGGACATGGCTTGGCGAAGCCCTGCCCCGGCGGCGGGAACGACTAGACAGATCCCGCCGGCGGACCGCCGGCGGGGATGGGCTAGGGACACAGTAGACTAGGGCACACAACTCATATTAAAAAAGTCCAGTGGCCTTGCTTACATAGATAGGGGGCGGCGCGGCCACAGGCGGCCGGCCGTACTTGCATAAAGGGGGCGGCGGCGCGGCCACAGGCGGCCGGCCGTTTTCTTGGGGGGTTGCTTAGTCTAGGGGGGGGGGGGGGGGTAGCTTAGTCTAGGGGGCGCACCGGCGCCGATTTACTCGTCCTCCTCGTCGGAGGAGATTTCTTGGTAGGGGGGCGGCTGCCACAGGTGGGCAGGCGGCTGGGCCGGGGGTGCAGGCATCGGGGGCACCGGAGGCGCGTACGGCGGTGGCGGGGGGCAGCGGCGGTGGGGGGGCAGCATCTCCTGCGGCGGCGGCGGTGGGGGCAGCTCCTCCTGCTGCGGCGCCCAAGCGCCGCCGGTCCAGACCCAGGACATGCCGTACTCCAGGCCTGGGGGGAGCGGCTGCGGCGGCGGCTTGTCCTCGGACGCCTCCCAGTCGGCGTACATCTGCTGCCACCAGGGGGCAGGCTCGGTAGGGGGCGGCGGCGGGGGCATGGCGGCGGCGTCGGCGGTGGCGGCGGCCACGACCCGCTCCCACCGCTTGATCTCGTCTTCCCGGAGGGAGCGGCGGGAGGCCTCGCAGGCCTCCTCCATGGCGGCCCGGAGCTCGAGGTCCTCCTCCCCGGAGAAGTCCTCCGGGATGTCCTCGAGGAGCCACAGCTCCCTCTCCCGGCCGGGCGGTGGTGCGGGGTAGTCCGCCATGTCCGTCTCGTGGGGGGCGGGGATGAAGGAGCGCCGGCGCTGCTCGTGCTCCTGCTCGAGCCAGGCGGCCCAGTAGGGGGAGCTGCGCGCGTACGCGCGCTCCCTGCGGACGGAGGCCGGCAGGAGCTCGCGCCGGCGGTCGATCTCCTCGAGCAGCGCCTCGCCGGTCGGGACCGGCGGCACAGGGATCCGCTGGGGGTTCAGGTGCCAGCCGTCCGGGAGGTGGACGTCAGCATAGAACACCGGCGTGGCGTTGTTCCAGTGCCACTCGGCCTCATCCCCCCGGACGTACCGGCGGAACCTCTTGCCCTTGGGCGCGGCGCGGGGTGGCGGGCGTGCCGCCGGAGGTGGCGCGGGGACGCGCGGCGTCCCGCCGAGGCGGACACCTCCAGGGCCGTAGCCGAAGGCCTCCGCCGGCGGGGGTGGGACGCGGCCGGCGCCGCTCGAGGAGCCTTCGTGGTCGTTCCTGGGGCGCTTGCCGGAGCCGGAGCCGCTGCCGAACCAGCGGGACATGGTGGCTATGGTTGCTCTGCCTTGGGCGCGGCCGGGGTGGATGGGTTGTACGGGCGGCGGGGGCCCTTTAAAAAGGACCCGGGGAGCTGGGATGCCAACCGGCGGACTGAACGTGGCGGCGGTTGCAGGCGCCCATGAATGCGGGCGGGAGCCGAGGCGTGGCGTGTGGGGAAGTGGGGGGCGCGGGAAGCCGAGGCGGGGCGGGAAGACGAGGCAACTGTGGCCCTTTGACCGTCATGTGGTCTTAATTTAAGGGACCAGGCGAGCCAGCCCCCAGGCCGCTGGCCAGTGGCCCCTTCGAACCGTTGACTGACCATAATAAAAGACGTGGGCTGGTGGGCCCTTCGAACCGTTGACTGACCATAATAAAAGACGCGGGCCAGTGGGCCTAATAAAAAACGTGGGCCTGGACGCGGTTGGGGAAGGGGAGGCCGGCTCGGGATTGGGAGATAGGAGCCCAAAAGACGTGGGCCTGGACGCGAAAATTGACGATTATATATAATTTTTCCAAAAAAGTATCCATCCCGGTCCCTTGAACGAACCGGGACGAACTCCCTGGCCCAGGTTCGCCACGTGGCCGACCCTTACCATCCCGGGTCCTGGCACAACCGGGACCAATGGGGGAGCGCCATTTGTCCCGGCCAGCACATCCCAGTTGCACAACCGGGACAATTGGCCGTTACGACCCGGGACAAAAGGCACTGTTTCCACTAGTGATAGGAAGCCGGCCGGCGTGTTTCGTCGACGATTCAGCGGCGGCAGGCAACGTGCATCGTCTCGGATTGGAGGAGCAATGTAATGGTTGAGATGCCCTCTATCCTGGAATACCAACATGCTGTGCTGCCACCTCTGTCTTTCCCCCCAGGACCCCAACTGTGATGATTGGCCATGGCTTTTCCCCCAAGAGGGAAGTGATCCGGTGACTTACCTGAAAAGCAACGGATACTTGGGTCTGACACACAAAATCTTGCAGGCGGTGGGAGAGAAAACGAGGTGCACATGCACAGCAAGGTGAGTTTAGGAAGGTGGACCGTGAGCTAGACCCTGCATGGAACACTCATGACTTTAGAAGCAGCGGTCAAATAAAAGGCAAGGGAAAAAAAACTGATAAGAAAGACAAGTTTCTTCCAGCAGTGGTAGTGACAAGATGCACCGGGGTCACGGTCGTTTTCACCATGGGAGCCTTGCAGGAGCGATCGGTCCCTTTCCTGACAACGCGGCCGTTTTACTTTCACTGCTTGTGCTCGACGAAACACCCTGGGGCACGCGAACTGGGACAGAACGAAAAGGAAGGAAGGAGGAGAAGCATGAACAGCTGCCTGCACAGGGCCACGACAATGAATATCGGTGGACAAATATTCTTAGGATTAAACCAGTGATGAAGAAGGATTAAACCTCCCTTCTTCCCGTCTCACAACCACCTCCACCACCACCTTTAAAACAAGGTGTGTCCTCCTGCCAAGAAAAGGAGAGGAGTGCCCCCTGACCATTCCCTGCTTTCCACTGAAACCTCCTCTTTGCCGCAACCATACAACACTTGCTCTCCCTGCCCAGCTCCGGGTACCCTCAGCGACCTCTGCAGCTCAATAATCAATCATCTGCCGATATATAACTCACTATACCCTCTGCATTTCCCAATTCCCAGCCCTTCAGCCATGAATTCCAGCTAGTGCTAGCTCTGTGCGGCTGCCAGAGGAAGTGCACAATTGCAAAGCGAACCTGCCGGGTCGGCTGCGCGAGAATTTCAAGCCCTCCGATCCTCAGGTTCTGCATTGCGCTGAAATGGGGAGACACTCTTGCTGCTACAAGCAGAAGCTGAGGAAGGGCCTCTGGTCCCCCGAGGAGGACGAGAAGCTCATGAACCACATAGCCAAGCACGGCCATGGCTGCTGGAGTTCGGTCCCAAAACTTGCAGGTGAGCAAAAGCGATTCCTTCTGCATTTCATTCTTGTCGATTGCCAGCTTTTGAATTTTCTTCCTTCTCTTCTTCCGCTGAGAATTTCCTCACTTATTCCGTCCAATTATCTGAAATATGTTTGGGAAATTAATGCAGGGCTTCAAAGGTGTGGCAAGAGCTGCAGGCTAAGGTGGATAAACTACTTGAGGCCGGACCTGAAGCGAGGCGCGTTCGATGAGGATGACGAAAACCTCATTGTTGAACTCCATGCCGTACTCGGGAACAGGTACCTTTTAATCCTGAAGCGAAATTCTGCATTAGTAACTACAGGGCAAGACTTTGATAATTCAAAGCAGAATTCTGCATTTGTAACTACAGAGTAAGGCTTTGGTAATTCAAAGCAGAATTATGTATTCGAACTACAGAGCAAGACTTTGATGGCAATTCAACTAATACGACATTTTTTTCCTTTCTTTTTCCGTGAGAAGATGGTCTCAAATTGCAGCGCAGATGCCTGGGAGGACGGACAACGAGATCAAGAACCTCTGGAACTCGTCACTCAAGAAGAAGCTGCGGCAGAAAGGCATCGACCCCAACACCCACAAGCCCATAGCCGAGGCTGGTCGCAGCGGAGCAGCTCCCACCATCAGCACCGAGAGGTCCTCTGGTTCCAGTGACGTCAACCCATCGAGCGCTGGTGGTCTAGGGAGCTTCAGCTACCTCCTGAGCGAGACAGCCCAATCATCAATGCTACTGCCGGTGTACGAGAAGAAGCGCCCTGAACATTCAAGCTTGGCACGACCTAAGGTGCAGGCAAAGGAGTTGTTTCTGGACCAGCTTGCCGCTGGTCATGAGAGCCCGTCAGCCTGCCGTTCGTCAGGTCCATCTCTGTATTTCCCATTCGAGCAGCAATTAGGCTACAGCAACGAGTGTGGCGGTGGTGAAGGTGCAAATATGAATTCTCTCTGGTTAAACCAGAGTGATTTCAGCTGCGTCATGCCAACAGATTCGCCATCAGCGCTCCCGACTTCGATGGGCCTGAATCTCACACCGGACAATCACCGCCATGCCCCTTTCTACTGGGATTGTATTAATCCTAGCAGCAGTGGCAGTACCATGAGCACTGGAAGCAACAGCATGGGGTTCGAGCCACAGAGCACCAACTCGATTCTGGAGAACAGTGTATTCCCATGGGCAGATATCGGAGTTGGGCAAGAAAAGGATGCCAGAGGGGCTCATTTAGTGGAGGAACTCAAGTGGCCTGACTTGCTTCATGGAACCTTTCCAGAGGCAACCGCAGCGATGCAGAACCAGAGCCAATCGTTATACCATGATGTGATCAAGGCAGAGAGCCAGTTCAACATGGAAGGGATACATGCTTCTTGGTTCCAGAACCAGCAGCCTCAGCAACAGCTGCAAGCATCATCGGACATGTATTTGAAAGACTTGCAAAGATTGCCCTTGTCTTTTGAGTTTTGAGCATATCCCTTCTACTATATAAATTTGTTTTAGGTGGTGATTTTTTTTCTTGGAGATGGAAGCCCTTTGACCTCAAGCTCTGCATCGATTCGATGCACAGAGCCGGTTACGAAAGTGTCAAGAGTATGAAAGCGGCTTACAAATCACGGATCACGTAAAGTGGACACAAAGATTAACCACTCAAAGATTACAGCTCTATGCATCTAGTCTCTTAGCATTAACATTCGTAATGCCCTTCCAAAACGGTGAGTCTAAAGGTTTGGCTTGTCAATGAGATAACGTTTTATCCCCTCAAATATTTATTCCTTAAAAGCTCATGCTAGACCCCATCCTCATGTAACAATTTATATAGCCATTTTCTTAAAAGACACATATTCTTAATTTCCAGAATCTCAATCCCCAGACCTCCCTGGTCTTTTGGGCGACATACTAGATTCCACTTAATAAGGAGTTACTTCTTGTTACTATCACTTTGCAAAAAAGAAACTAGATTTGTAAAAATCCAATCGTTTTCTAACTCCCATCAGAAATTCAAAAGAGGAAAGAAGAAACATTGGTAAACTTGAAATAACCAAATTTATCAATATGAGGCGGTTCCATATGATAATAACTTACCATCCCAAGATCCCATTTTTTCAAATCGATTCTCCACAGTTTTTCACTCCTTTTTGAGTAGTTTTCTATAGTGAATCGGGATACCAAGATATTCAAACGGAAGAATACCCGCCTCACACCCAAATATAAGGCGATAGTCATCCTCAGCCTCCTGAGCCTTAGCAAAGCAATAAATTTCACTTTTATGGAAATCATTTTTCAAGCCTGATAGATGTTCAAACATAGCTAGAATAAGTTTGATGTTTAGCGCTTTATTAATATCACATTCATAAAAAGAAGCGTGTCATCAGCATATTGCAAAATTGATACTTCACCCTCGACAAGGTGAGATATTAAACCGCCAACCTGACCATCCTCCTTTCCCCGTGCAATAAGAATAGCCAACATATCAGCGACTAGGTTAACAAGAATAGGATGCAACGGATCTTATTGCCTTAAACCTTTTAGCGTTCAAAATATTGATCGATGTCATGATTCACTTTTATTCTTACGCTACCACCTTGAACAAATCAAGCTATCCATTTGCACCACTTTAATGAGAACCCTTTCATTATTAAAACGTGTTGCATAAAAGATAAATTTAATTTGTCATATGTCTTCTCAAAATCGATTTTGAAAGCACCCCGTCCATCTTTTTCCTTTTGAGTTCATGGATCGTCTCGTGGAGGACAACTACTCCCTCCAAAATATTTCGTCCTGGGATGAACGTGGACTAGGTTAGACGAATGCCGTGACTTGCAATAGTTGTCGGTCGGTTAGTACCCACCTTAGTAAATATTTTTAAGCTCACATTTAGAAGGCAGATTGGTATAAATTGTTCAATTCAGCTTGCATCTTCTTTTTGGCAATATAGCGATAACTCCAAAATTCAACTTGAACAAAGGCATGCCACCAGTATGCAATTGAGCAAACATGGCCATCAAATCAGATTATATTACTTCCCAAAAACGTTGATAAAACTCCACAGGAAACCCGTCTTGTCATGGGCTTTATTATGTTCCATGTTATTAATCGCATCCAAAGCCATCTTCTCAGTAAACGGGGCCGTGAGGATGTTGTTCTCCTCAGAGGAGATTTGAGGCATATCAAGATTCTCCTCCTCCCCTAAAGAAACATAACTAGGAGTCGGTGCTCCAAATAGTTTCTTATAATACTCGAAAAGGAATACCCGAAGATTAACCTCACCAATAATGGTGCCTTCATCTTGCTCAAGTTGAAAGATCCTTTTTTCCTATGTTTTCCATTGGCTATTAAGGGAAAGTATTTTGTATTGTTTCCTCCCTCCTGAATACATGTCAGGGATATCCTGAATGGGGTATCCTTCGATATCCAGAAGACTGGACGACGGGGGTGGCCCAAAGGAGGTATGGCAGGAGGGCGACCCAGTAGGACAAAGCGTAGGAGACGGTGTCCAAACGACAGCCTGAAGCCCATCTGAGTTAGGTTAAGACTTGGATGTCGTAGATTCTAGATTTATTCATATGTATGGTTAGATCTCTCCTTTAAGCCCTGATCTGGATTCCTATATAAAGCCGGATGAGATAAACCCTAAGGTCAATTTCAGCTACCGCCTAGGTACTGATATGTTGCAAACGTATATATAATTTTTGATGTTCCATACTTGTTTTCTATCCAATGCCCTTATGTTTTCTACATGTTTTCACATGTTTTCCTTCGTTTTCCAGATGTTTCCATTGACTAACATATTAACGAGATGCCCCAGGCCAGTTGTTGTTCTCTGCAGTTTTTTCTATTTCGGAAAAGTTCTTAAAGAAATATTCTCGGGAAGTGCTGAAAATCCAAGGATATCGTTTTTTTTTAACCCGGAACAAAGAGGGAGACTTTGCCTTAACCCTAATTTAATGGGGGACGGAGTTATTTTGCATGAAATATACAGAGAGGCACCGTCACCTCGAAAGTCCAATCTAGCGCTTATGTAGCCCTGTTCCGGCACCCTACCGGAGGGGCGAATCGTCATCGGAGGCCTCTACATCGCCATGATCTCCTCCGGACAGATGCGTGAGTAGTTCATCTCGGGACTATGGTCCATAGCAGTAGCTAAATGGTTTTTTGTCCCCTACGCCTCCATGTTTAGAGTCTCGTGAGCTGCCTCACATGATCGAGACCACCGTTATGCAATTGTGCATGTTGTGTTTGTTGGGATCCGATGAACCATGAGATTATGATTATTTTGTTCATGTCAATCTGAGATGCTTCACTTATATTTGTAGAGAGTTTTAATCTTTTCTTACAATGCTCGCTAGTGTTTATGATTACCTTGGCCACATAGTTGTTTTCACCTCCAAGAGAGGGTTTATATGCTAGATGGTAGGTTCATGCCTCCATTACATCTGTGCTCAAGTGACAGAAACATGACGGAAGGGGGATGTGTTGTTGCTACTAGCGAGAAAACAGCGGTGCTCTTGTCTACGGACGAGGACCACTGCTTACATTACGTATTGTTCTTAATGCATTTGTCTGTTGCAAATAAAGCAATCACTTTGTTCCTGCAACTTAATACCAGAGAGACTTGCTAGATAGCTTTCTTGATGTGGACTTTTTGATATGGTTGTATGCTGGATAGCGGTCCATATGCCTTGACGTAATGCCTATAGTGTTAGAACCCATGAACTATATCCCGTCATACTAGTATTGTTATACATTCATGATTTTTCAATTGCCCAACTTTAATTTGTTCACCCAACATGTTTATTTTCTTTGGAGAGACACCACTAGTGAACTTATGACCCCCGGTCCTATTTTCCTCATATTTGCAACCTTCTTTCAAGCACCTTTATAATTGTTTCCTTGATATTCCGTTTTTGCTTTTATTTCTTTCTAAGACTCTATATGTTTAATTCTCTAGTTTTCAGCAAGACCGGAAGATTGACAACCTTCCGGAAAGTTGGGGCAAGAGAGAGTTTGTGTTTGTGTGTAGGTTCCACGCTTTTTGATGCTCCATAAAACAAGAAACCTTCTCCAAGACTACTAAGTCCTACTGGTTCGATAAACTCTGGTTTCTTAACTAGGGGAAATTTCCGCTGGACTACATCATACCTTCCACTTGGGGTCTCCCAACGAGCGTGTGATCAGTTCAACATGAAGTACTTTTTCTGGCGCTGTTGCCGGGGAACTTCTAGCTTGCTGCAAGGAGAGTCTCACACTTCCACTCTCTTTCTTTTCTTTTGTTCTTTCTTAGTTTACTTTTGTTTAGTCTTGTTTTCTCTTTATCAAAAAACCCAAAAAAATAGTTCTCTAGTTTCTAATCTTTTATTTGTGTTGTCAATTTATTTTGTGATATCTTGCGAGCAAGGCTACAAATTATACCACCAAGCTTTGTGACTTTACTAGTACTAACATATGCACACCAATTGCTCCACCAGCTGTTGATGCAAACGTTGATGGTGCCTTGACGGGGAGACTTCTTGATGATGATTAAGTCCCTGGCAACGGCACCAGAAATTCTTGTTGCTATGGATGGTGTGTTGGGAACCCCGAGAGGATGGTGTGATGAGTGCAGCGGTAAGAATTTCCCTCAGTTAAGAACCAAGGTTATCAATATAGTAGGATAAAGAGGATCTTCGGAAGGTTGATGCCACTAACGGTGGTGATGGCGCCTCACCGGTTCAGCAACAACGTGGAACCTGCACACAACACAACCAAAATACTTTGTCCCAACGGTACAGTGAGGTTGTCAATCTCACCGGTCTTGCTGAAAACAGAGATTAGACGTATAGTGTGGAAAATGATGTATGCTTGCAGTAAGTAAAGAAAGCAGGGAATTGTAGTGGTTTGTTTAACAGTGTAGAAAAATGGACCGGGGTTCATAGGTTCACTAGCGGTGCCACTCCATAAAAGATAGCATGCTGGGTGAACAAATTACAGCTGGGCAATTGACAAATAGAGGTTGAACCGTAGTGCACATTCATGACATTATGACTACTATGATATTTAGTGCGGGCATTACAACAATATACATAGACCGTAATCCAACTGCATCTATGACTAATAATCCACCCTCAGGTTATCATCCGAACACCCTTAGGTATTAAGTTGCAAGCAACCGATAATTGCATTAAGCAATGTGTGTAATATAAGCAACGAGTGTACACGCGGGCACTCACACCGTTCTTTTCTCCCTAGTGGCAATAGCACATCCTCCCCCTTCACGTTTCTTTCACTCGAGCACAGGCGAAAAGGAGGTATGAACCCAACTATCGAGCATAAATACTCCCTCTTGGAGTCACTTGCAACTACTTGGCCAGAGCAACCACTAGCAACGGAAAGCATGCAAAGTCACAAATAACGTATGCAATAAAGACTATAATCAACTTGGCATAAGTTCAATATTCATTGGATCACAGCAAACACAGCACATAGAATTACATAAGAACAATCTCGATAATGTTAGGCAGCTCACGAGATCTAAACATTGAGGCATAGGAGGAGAAGACAACCATCTAGCTACTGCTATGAACTCGTAGTCCAAGGATGAACTACTCACGCATCACTCTGGAGGCAGGCATGGTGATGAAGAGGCCTCTGGTGATGATCTCCTCTGTCACACCCCATACCTTGACCCATTCGACTAGCCCTTGCCTTCTCCTTGCCTCCAAAATCCAGGCTTGGACTTGCCCTTTCGTGGTCTTGCACTGGGACAGCCTTGCCTTGTGATGAAGTGACAAAACCAGCCCTAGGGCTCACTAATGCCATTGCTTGGTATGCACCCGAGAGCCCTCCTTTTTTCCCTTGCCTTTTTCACCATGAGTACAAGTCACCAGCCCTATCCCCTGCGCCACTACACTCCCTCACTCTCCAATACCTCCCCCATCTCGAGATCCAGCCCTGCTCTAGCCCCTGTGGAAGCCCCGAGCCCGTGACCTGCCGCCGGTGACCGTGCTAGGCCTCGAGGTCGAGCTGCACGATCCCCTCCTTCCCCACCCCCTCCACTGCCTTGGATCGACCCACCGTGCTCCCCTGAACACCCCTGACACTCTCGTTTGCCTTCGTGCCCGTAGGATCGCTGCCGCCATCCGTGGATGCCGCCACAGACACCGGCCGCGCGCCACCACCTGGAGCCGCTCCCGTCGCCACCGACCGCGCCCCTCGACTCCCCGTAGACCCTGCATCTCCCCCGAGCACGCGCCGCCCCTCCTTGAGCCCCCTAGGTGAGCAACCGCGAGCTCCCGTCGCCGGCCGTTTCGAGGTAGAGAGAGAAGAGGGGTGAGGAGGACGACGACCTGTGCGCCGTTGGATCTCTGATCCACCGCCACGCTTAAACCCGCGCGTTCCCGCGCCGCGTGCCCTCGCCTGGCCGCGTTGGGCCGCGCCCCAGCTTGCTGGTTTACTTTTGATCTATGAAAAATACTAAAATTGGAAAATAAAATCTACCCAAAAATCATGGCACGAATACTATGTTTTCCTAACCACATAAAAATTGTAGATCTATGTTTGGACTGATATTTCTCACATTGAATGTTTTCCCACAGAGTGTCCGTGAACTTGTTTTGAACATAACCTTTTGGATTTGTAACTAAAATGGCCAAACTAAAATGTTTTGAATAGCTATTGAACAGATCTATCCATATGACTTTGCCTCACATCAAGGTGAGCTACCAAATGGAAATGCCATCCATTTTGGTAAAAGACCAGTAGGCTTTTCTAGGATTTTTAGAGTGAGTTTAAAAATGATTTTTGAAGTGAATCTAATTGGTTGAGTTTGATATTGACTAGATCTATTTAATCCCAGCTCAGATTAATTTTTGGAGCTCTATAATAATTTTGGTGAGCAGATCTAGGAAACAGCACTTTTCTATTTTTGTTTGTTTGTGTGTATTTGTTTGAAATGAGATGTGTGCTTGTTTAAATCTTGTTTCCTAGCATGTATAGAGTTGTTACCACTTGTTATTAGGTCGTTATCTTGCAGTACCTCTGCCTTAGAAAGTGTGTGCATGTTTGGAAAAATAATGCAAGTAGGAATAGCATTTTGTTAATTCCTAGTTTTATTATGTTGATTAATGGGTGCACCAAATCTTTGTGTGTTTGATTGACTAAGGTTGTGCTATGTTTGGTATGAGTCCGGTACCATTTTGGTACTGTTATTTTGATGTTATTTCCTCTGTTAGCTTGCATGTCATTTTATAGCAAAGCATGTGTAAGTTTTGTTATTTGTTCTCACTAGACTTGTTTTCACTAGAATGAATAGCCTTGTGTTATTTATTTTGTCATGCACATTTTGTCATGAGTAACCAGAAGCTTTGTACCTCTTTTGCCTTGGTATTAGTGGGCCCATAACCCACTGGTCCCATTGCAATTAGGTTAGGGATGAAAATTCCCAACTTTACACTTGTGTGAAAATAGCATGTAGTACTATATGTTTGAATTATTTTCCACCATGGAAAATAGATTGTTTGTTTCACTTATGCAAGTGAAAAGTTTATTTCTTATTTGTAAATACTAGTATGTTTGGGTGTGATTCATTTGTTATCATAATATTCCTTAGGGGTATCATGTTAAGAAATGCTTCACTATTGTTTGCTTAAATTGAATTGTTGACTAATAGAATAATTTCCTTGTGATTGATAGATTAATTGTGAATGATTTTTATTGAGTGTTTGGATTTTTTAAAGTGTTTAGTTAGTCTTTTATTGAGTGCACAACTACTTTTTGTGTGGTTTATACTTTTTTTTGCTTGCTATTTAATTAATTAGAAAAGCATGTATTACTAGAATTGGTTTATGCTTGCTTAGTAGATATTCTCATAGGATTGTTTTATTATATTTCTTACTAGCATGTGTAAGGTTTGTGTGTTGTTAGTAGGTGTATTTATATTCACGACTTTCTTGTTTAGAGTTAAGCATCCTTGTAGCATTATTTGCTTCTTTAGTGTTGAACTAGTGTCACCACTAGATATTAGGAGTTTGCTCTAGTGTTGTTGTCTTTTATTTTTATGAGTGTATGATTTATTCTAGCATTTTTAGGAAGTAATTACTTCTGTTATTATGCCATGAATTCTTGAGTTGCTTGTGCTAAAATGGTAGAATCCAATTATTTCTTATAGCATGCTTGTGTAGAATTTCCATACTAGTATGCTATAAATGCAGTCATGTTTTTATGCTATTTGATAGGAGTATTATCTTGTGTGATGATTGTGTTTTAGATTATAGTTTATGGCTTGATACCATTGATTTTAGCTACTGGTTTGTTTCTTTAATTTTCATGATTTATGGATTCCATAACTTTGAGTAGACATAAGCATAGCCTTTAACTAGTCTATTCATCTGTGATGTGTTTACCTGCTGTTTGGAAATTGTCTGAGTGATTACCTTAGCATGAGTATTACACTTATGTTTTGATGTGCTAGTGTTGTTGTGGTTCTTAGTAGTATATTGTTATCAATTCAATTAGTTTAATCATGAACTTGTTTGGTGATGATTGCTTGTGTGTTGTTAATACCCACTACCTTGGGTATTGCTTTGTTTGATTGTTGTTATTTTTGTAACCTCACCTTTTGTACCCACAAACTATATTTTTTAGCTTCTTGAATATATTATTATGAGAGTGGTACACCCACTCCATATATGATATGTAAGATGTGGGATATGGTTTTTCAACCATACGTTTGTTGGACGATAGATATGTACCCTGAGAGTTTTGTGAGGTAGTTTTCTCGATGACGTTTGTGAGTTTGCGCTACTATACATTTGTGTCGGATATATACTGAATAGGGGTATAGAAGATGGTAGACAAAAGAGCCGGACTACCAGGGTGGCCTACATGGTAATGGGCTTAGGTCCATTGGGCGGCCCAGTAGTCCGATGCGCAGAAGCCGGATTCTAGAAGAACCCGGATCACGGCCCGCGTGATCTGGCTTGGAGGAGAAGACGGATTCCTTACTTTCCAAGTTACAAGTTAAACGTAGTCTTCTAGGTTTCTTGTTCTGTAAGCCCTAATCCGGCTATTATATAAAGCCGGACGGGAGATAGATTAAATAGGTTCAAGTTCTCTAAGTTCTAAGTTAAGTTAGACACAAGCTAAAGCTCTACGCAACTCGCCGAGAAGTTCATCCTCGTCGAGTAGCTAGATCTATTCCCTCACATTGTAACCTTGTTATACGGGCTTTAGTCCCAGTTAGTGAGAAGTGCAGGAGTAGGTACGCCGTACTGTCGCGACGTACCGAACCTGGGTAAAATCCCGTGTTCTGTGTTACTACGCTATCCCGTTACCCCACGTCTCTACCGTAGTCTCATGGCACCCCAGTCTACGAAAACTACTACGATGTCTCGACAGTTGGCGCCCACCGTGGGGCAAACGACGTCAGGCGTGAAATTCCGATCTGGGATACTCGGCGGAATTGGAAGATCGATCACTGTCGGAAGCCTAGAATTCGACGACGACGTCGGGCGCTTCCTCGACAACGGATCCTACATACCGGCGCAAAACCACCTGGTAAGTGCTTGCGTTTTACCGATTGGATCTGCTAACATCTTTATCGGATTAACCGCGAAGGCAATGGGGTTTTGCGGTGGAAGCAAATTTATCCCACCCGCCCTATACCCAGTCGAAGACGACTATGATGCCGGATTTTGCTCAGATCGCCGACAAAACAGTGATACGCACTTTATCGGCATGGTGCAATCCGAGATCGCTGAAAACACGGATGACGGAAATCCCGTGCAAGAGGCAGACAACAATACACCCGTCACAGAGACGGAAGAACCAACACCCGTCACAGAGACGGAAGATCCGACATCCGTCAACCAGACGATGAACTCGGAAACAGAGTCCGTGCTTGCCGCCATAGAGGCGAGATTGGAGTCGGAAACCGGATCGGATAACTTCGACTCCGAAGACGAAGACGATGATGCCTTCGTAAGAAAAGTTAAGTCCTTTCAAGAGGGATTCCATGAAGTGCTAATGGCAAAACCAGCTGATACAACGGGTGCTGATAGCCAGGAAAGCCCTAAAACCCCTCCGCCAGTGGAAGAGAGGGAAGACGGAGAAACTTCTCCGATATTCCCTAATGTCAAGGAGATGACAGAGGATGAACCTGTCAAAAAACCTCCATCTTCCAAGAAAAAGCACCGTGCTTCTAAAAAACTCCAGTACAAACTCCGGAAGAAAAAGTCAGCTGATCTCGCTGATGAAAACCTGGAAGTCGGAGATATTAGTGGCACAAAGCCTACGGAAAAGAAATCTAAGGAAATCACTGCTCCGCCAATGACAGAACTGGAAGAGCAAGAACTATTACAAACTCCAGTGGGACCCAATGAACCCCCTGAGATGCTGGAAGCCAGGAGACAAGCTTTCCAACGGCAACAGCAACATCTGCTTAGATCTCGGCAACATCTCCAACAAACCCATAATGACATCAAAGTCATGAAGGAAGAAATAGAGGAGTACGAGAGAAAGCATAGATCTGCCTTAAAACCTACTAGGTTACCCGGAATCGCAAAACCGGAAGAACTGCCGCCAAAAGAAAGGTTTTATAACCCATCTTGGCAAAAGCAGTTAAACGGCAAAGATGCCAAGGGCGAACCAATATACAAAACCGCAGCAGAAAACGCGGAAGCAGCGTTCGCCATCCTAAACAACGATCTGTACTCCAACGGGGAAAAACTCCAAGGGGTGTATGCTTTCCTAGGAAAAGCATTACAGCAGCAACAGCGAGGACAAGAACGATCAGGGAGGCTGCATGATAATTCCGCCCTCTGCAAAACTGTTACTTGCGCCGCTGGAGCACCTGGACCGGAAGAACCCGGAGATTCGGATAAAAAAGAGGATCCGAGAAAAGACAAGAAAAACCCCGACAACCGGGACGCAGCGTCTAGAACCGGACCTCATCTCCCGAAAGATGGATATAAACCACACGATCGGGAAAACAAAAACCGGAATGACGGCAAAATAATGCCACCTCCGAGAAACCCAGCTGAAAAAGCCGGAAGATACGATACACCTCACAGACGTGAAAGATCTCGGACACCGCCTAAAGATAAGGAAAGGTACAGGAGCAGGACTCCACCTAATCCCAGAGGGCGTGACAACGGAAGAGATAGAGATAACCTCGGAAAAGCGCGTCCGCGCAACAATGGAAAAGAAAGGAGCAGATCCCCTTCTGTCCATTCAGCCGGGAGATATTCTGCACATATTGATAGAGCAGAAAAGGATGATCTATACTTTGGTCCTAAGTGTTTTACTGACAGGATCCGAAGGATAACCTTGCATTCTGGCTTCGCCAAAGTTGGTCCAACCTACCAAAAGTATACCGGCAGTACAAACCCGGATACCTGGCTTTCAGATTATTACACAGCCGTCCAAATCAACAACGGGACAGACCTGGAAGCTGTCAAGTTTCTTCCCCTAATGTTGCTAGACGGAGCCAGAGATTGGATTGATGGTTTACCATCAAGAACTGTAGACAGTTGGGATGATATGGCGAGGGTATTTACTCAGCACTTTCGGGGAACATACAAACGCCCAAATAGCATCAACCAGCTGAACCGTTGCACCCAATTTGAAGACGAACCATACGTGGATTTCATCTCCAGATGGACTGCAATGAAGAATAGTTGCTCTGGAGTAACTGACGTACAAGCAATGCATGCTTTCGTCAATGGCCTAAAACCCGGACTTGTACCGTTCATGGTTGGTTCGAAAAAGCACAAAGATCTCGGATCTATGCTTACAACCGCTAATGAGCACGCTACAGCCGAAGATGATATCAGAGCAAGAGGAGGCAATATTGAGTCACTAATACTGGCCAAGAAAACACCTCGTTCTGATAAAAAAGGAACTCCGGAGTCAACAACAAAGCCCAAGGAAGTTAACATAGCCTTTGGAGGAGAAAAGGTGAACAAGTGGAAAGGCCGCAGTCCAGATCCAATCAATTACACTCCCGAAGAATGGGAGAGAATTAAGTCGGAACCCTGCGTCCACCACTCTCAGTTTGGGAAACCAACCCACACAAACGCGCAATGCCGGCTAAACAAGCATATGAAAGGCAATACAGGATCCGGAAATAAAGGGAAGGGTTCCAAGAGGAAACCTGCCAAACAAAAACCAGAAGCTGAAAAAGAAGACAGTGAATCGGACACTGATGACAAAATCCAGGAACAGCAGCGAAAAGGTGAACCCAAATTTCCGAGAGTTGACGGAGAAGCAATGTTAACTTTCCTAGCAACCCCGTCAGCAAAGGTGGCCAAAAGGACACTTCGAGAAATAAACGCGGTTGTTCCTGCAACCCCAAAATTCTTGAAGTACTCCAACACACCGATAACCTGGGATCAGTCTGATCATCCCGGAAATATCCCTGAACCCGGCACACAAGCTCTTGTTGTAAGCCCTATTGTTCAAAACACTAGGCTAAGAAGAGTGCTGATGGACGGAGGATCCAGCATCAACATAATGTACCTGGATACACTGAAGCACTTGAAGATATCCGAGTCCCAACTCAACTACAGCAATATACGCTTCCATGGCATTGTTCCTGGCAGGCAAGCACGATCCCTAGGAGAAATTTCCCTAGATGTCACCTTCGGAGATAAAGATCACTTCCGGCAGGAAAAAGTATCCTTCGAAGTTGTGCCGTTCGAGAGCGTGTATCACGCAATACTCGGACGTCCGGCTTTCGCTAAGTTTTTGGCAAGATCTTGCTATATCTACAACAAGCTGAAGATGCCAGGACCCAAAGGAGGAGTAATCACCATTGCCGGTGATTTCAAGCTGGCAAACGAGTTGGAGAAGCAAAACGCCCTTTGCGCTCAAAGAGTTATAGCTCAGGAAGAACTGAAGGAGTTAGCCAAGGAGGTATCGCCGAAAGAAATGCCGGCAGGAAAAGAAACTCGGAAGCCAACAGATAGCTTCAAGGCGTCCGAGAATACAAGACAGGTAATCCTAGATCCCAAAGATCCGACAAAATTTGTCGTAGTAGGGACTGGGATGACCGACAAATAGGAAGGCGAGCTCATCAAGTTCCTCCGTGAGAACTGGGATATTTTTGCCTGGTGTCCAGCTGACATGCCAGGCGTACCCAGGGAACTTGATGAGCACCAACTCAAGGTTATTCCCGGATCAAAACCCGTCAAACAAGGTCTCCGTCGATTTGACGGAAGAAGACAGAAGGCTATTGGCAAGGAAATTATCCGGCTTTTAGCAGCGGATTTCATCAAAGAGGTAATCCATACTGACTGGTCCGCAAATCCGGTATTAGTACCGAAGAAAGACACAACTGCCCTCAGAATGTGTATAGATTACACAGGATTGAACAAGCTATGTCCGAAAGATAGGTTCGCACTGCCGCGAATCGATCAAATAATAGATGCCACTGCAGGCTCCGAGCTTTTATGCTTTTTGGATGCATACTCTGGGTACCACCAAATACGCATGAAAAAGGAAGATCAAATCAAGACTTCTTTTATAACCCCGTACGGGACGTATTACTACATAACCATGCCTTTTGGCCTGAAGAACGCAGGTGCAACCTACCAGCGTTGCATGCAACGTTGTTTGCATAGTCAGATTGGAAAAAACGTCCATGTTTACGTGGATGATATCGCTGTCGTAACCAAGGAAAAATATACACTCCTTGAGGATTTGCGAGAAACTTTCGAAAACTTACGCACCTATCAGATGAAGTTGAATCCATCTAAGTGCGTATTCGGGGTTCCCTCGGGAAAACTTCCGGGTTTTATCGTTTCTCATAGAGGAATAGAAGTTAACCCGGAAAAGATTAAAGCAATCTCGAACATCTCAGAACTTACGTGTGAAAAAGATGTCCCAGAATTGCCGGGTTCCGCCACAGCCACAAAAAGATTTCTTAGTTGGCTGGGGGCTAAAACCTTACCATTTCATAAACTGCTGGAGAAGTTCGACAAGGTCAAGTGGATTGCGGAAGCCTGAGAACACCTAGCAAGTTATGTCCCCTTCTGTACTTAGTTCAAATCTATGTAAACATCTTTTGAGATCATGAAATAAAGTTGTCGGAATGCTGTCATCCATATTTCTTATAAGTGCAAAGTGTTTCCGCCTCATCTATTTCCCAATGATCTTACAAATTTCTCAACGTTAACCCGAATTGTGCTTGCGTACTCGGCGTTACATAACTGAATGATTTTTCAGCCTTTTAACGGCTAAAGGAAACTTGAATTGCCTGCGTGCCCAAGTTTCAATTAAAACTTTCCTTGTTTCTCTAAGTCTTATCTGATTGTGCGCATGCTGGGTTACTGGAACTAGTTAGTAAAAATGCCTTTAGCATGATTCATGTTTTCGAGTTTCAAAACTGCTTGGTTCGTCCCCAGTTACTCGGCATAACGATTCATAATGTTATCTGAGCCATTTCAAACACTAAGGACAGTTAAAGCATATACACCAGAGAACTTAGAAGATAAAGGAATGGTAAAATCCAAACAACTTGCAAAGTAATTTCATAGTTTAAACTGCAATAGGCGGAATTCTCATTAATACAAAAAAAAAAGCATTACATTTTGGGTTATAAATGAAAGAACAGTAATGCTCCTATTGTCTATTTTTTTTATCCAGGTTCCAGGTAACCTTTCAAGAATCCGACTCCTCCTCGCTGCTTTCTTCATCGGGGATTGGAGGAGCTTCCTCTTCTGGATAGTTGACGGCGACATTTACCATGGCGGCAATCTGGGTGGCGTGGCCCTTAACTTCACCAAAGATGGTGGATCGTTGCGCATCTGTGTATCCCTGAGGGACACCGGTGGCCACACGCCAGGATTTGGCACTAGGATAGTGCATGCGCATAAGGCCTAAGGCCATGCGCGCACCACCCCGTGCAGCGGAGCGGAGAAGAGAATCCTTGGACTCCGCCACCTCCATGATGATACCCGGAAGTTTTTCAACCTCCGAGCACTCCCCAGATTTTTCGGGAAGAAACTTGTCTACCAACTGCGTTGCAGCAGCCTTGATCAAATTCCATGTTTCCCCGAAAGCTCGGATGCCTGCAACCCGAGTGCCATCTGGGGTATCTCCTGTTTTTTCCCAATAAATCACCGAAAAAGGTTAGAAGGAAAAACAGAGAAAGTAAAACATGGAAAGATGATAAAGAGACTTACCGATGAGTTTGTCGATCTCGGAAACTTCCTCCAGGCGAAGGTTCAGAGCGTCGGTCAAATCCTTAATGATGGATTTGTCCTTCTCCGCCTGTTCGGAAGCCTTGGAATTGGAAATTCCAAGGGCCATGTTGCTGGCTTCCAGGTCTTGTTGTGCTTTCACAAGGTTCTTGTGAAGCTCAACATTCTCCTTACGGAGAATCTCGGCATTGCCAGAATCTTCCGCTGCTTGTTTAGCTTGAGCTAATGCAGCTGAAAAGCAAGAAAAAATCCGAGTTAATTAATTTCCTGGAAAAATATTTAGGGAAATGAATGAAACGGAAAATTCAGAAGGAAAATGCTTACCTTTTGTTTTCGACAACGCGAGCTGAGACGATGCCAGCTCTGCTTCCCTTTCTTCAAGAATAGAGAGAAGATTTCTAACTTCTTTATTCTTGATGGTAAGCTTCCGGAAAACTTCCCGGTTGATGGCCTCGGAGGTTTGCTGAAACATAGCAAGGGAAAGAATGAATACAAAAAGCATCAAAGCAAAAAGCACGCATTTTAATTAATGCTTGGGGGCTAGAGTTATATACCTGGCTCATGCGCTGCAAACCTGCCAAGTTTTCTTTGAACTCTTTCGCGTATTCCGCGAAGGAATTCTCGGCTGCGTCCAAGCCATCATTGATAGCTTTGAAATCCTTGTCAAAAGTGGGAATTTCCTCGTCAAAAGTCCGAGGTAATTTTCCCACCTCTGGAGCCGCCCTTTCCCTCGTGTCCGTGTCGGACACAATGGGCTGGCTGGGCTCTGGGGGCTTGATGGTGGGGGCTGCAGTAGGCTCTTCCGCCATTGTGTTTGGCGTGTCCGGGGCGACGGCGGGAGAAGGTTGGCTGCCTCGGCTGGAAGAAATCTTGTGTTTCTTCAGCTTCTTCGGCCTCAGGGTGGAAGGTGGCAGGCTAAAAACATAAAAACCCGGAAAAGGTTAAAACACCGGAGATGGATGAAAAAAGTTCCCATAAAAGAAAAATCCAGAAGAAAATAACCTGGAAGTGGCGACGGGGATTCCGTCAAGATCGATAATTTCTTCCGAGGAAGTTATTTTCTTGCGCTTGCGTCCACCTGTAGCGGCGGTGCGCAGCGCATCCAGCTCGGCCTCGGAGGCTAATTCCGAGTCTGGAAGATCCGCAAGCTGTCGGAAGAACCAATCAGAATTACAAGGTAGATTATCCGAGAATTATAACTGTACCCAAATGACTGAAAAATTACCTTGGGAACCGGATTTTCGGCCGTGTACATTGGCCGACTCTCTGTGTATTGGTCGCGCGATGCGACCAACTGATTGATGCGCCGCCTAAGCTCCTTTGCGGGCCAATCCTTGGTGGATGTCTGCATCGGATCCTTGACACCCGTGTAATCGCACAGGAGACGGCCGCTGTGGTTGGCTAGTGGCTGGATTCGCCTAATCAGCCAGCATAGAACCGTGTCCATGCCAGTGAGAGGCGGATCCATGGAAGTGAGCTTGGCGATGCGCCGCTTGATCTTTAGTAGATCTGGCGGCAGGACCTGGACGGCTTCCGTTCCCCAGTTATCCTGAGGAACTGCGGCAGAGTTCACGAAAGGTGGAACCCCGACAGCTTCCTTAGAGAAAGGCACGTCGGGGTGATAAAAGAAGGAACCCGTCCAAAATTTGACAGATTCCGAAGTTTTTATCTTGGGGAACCAATCTTCTCGGAATCTCCGAAGAGTGAAAGATATGGTCCCGCAAGTCGGGAGTGCGCCCTCCGAAGAGTTCCGCTTAACCCCGAAACAGTAAGTCCAGAAATCTAACCTAGGTTCTAGCCCTAAGTAGCCCTCAAACAAAGCCTAGAAGCCGGCCATGTAGAGGATGGAATTGGGAGGAAGGTTATGGGGCTGGATGTTGTAGTGAGAAAGGATTTGGAGGAAGAAGGAAGAAGGTGGAAGTCCCATACCTCGCAAAAGGTGGGAAGAAAGGAGTACCCTTTCGCCATCTCGTGGCGCGGGTTCGGCTTCTTCTTCTGGCAGCCGCCATTTCTTCTTGAGAACCAGGCCCTCCTTTTCCAAGTTTGGAAGGAGAGCCGGGGGAATACTGCAGGCACTCCAGTTGCCTGCAGATTCAGCTTCCTCCTCCGCTCCGGCGGTGGCGGCAGCGGCAGCCTCCGCGGCGGCAAGCTCGTCGCCGAGGAGCTCAATCTTTTCCTCCACCGTTTCGGGTGCAAACGGTGGGGTTGTTGCGGTGCTTGATGATGCTATGTCCGCGGCGGCGGAAGTGTTCTCTCCGCCCGCCGCGGAAGCCGTGGTCTTCTCCGGCTCACCGCCGGTGGGCTTTTGCGCTCCCGATTGTGGATCTAGGTCGTTGACGAGCTCGTCGATGGCGGCGCGGGTCGGTGAAGGCGGCGAGGATGCCATCTTTTGGTGGTGCGTTCTGCGTGCTTGGAAGCTAAGTGCGCTTGGGGCAGGAAACTTGCTCTCGAGCTCGCGTCAATGGCGTGGGCAGTGTGGGAGTGAGGAAAGTTTCGGAGGAGGACGATGATGGCTATTTATAGCCAGATATCCGTTTAGATACGTGCCAACGGCTCTTTTGACCGTTGGATGTTCGACGCGTGTCGCTCGCCGGAAAATCCGGGAAACGAAACGACAGAGGAATGATGGCTATCTCCTCGTTTCTCGTGAGAATCTGTCAGAGATACGTTGCAGGGTTTCCCGCGTGAAACCAAGCGGCGCTTGCGTCAGCATGATTGAGGCGCTGATGTCACAAGTTCCTTTTCCGCGAAGGATCGCGAGAAGAAAAGTCGGATTTTCATAGTTCCGAGTTTTGTGTTACCATCTCCTTCAAAAGGAAAGAAGAAAGAATCAAGACTGCTGAATCAAGTTTCCCCGGACAAAATGTATTTGACGAAAGGCGGAGTTTCAGAGTTTTGATCCTTCCTGGGGGCTACTGTCGGATATATACTGAATAGGGGTATAGAAGATGGTAGACAAAAGAGCCGGACTACCAGGGTGGCCTACATGGTAATGGGCTTAGGTCCATTGGGCGGCCCAGTAGTCCGATGCGCAGAAGCCGGATTCTAGAAGAACCCGGATCACGGCCCGCGTGATCTGGCTTGGAGGAGAAGACGGATTCCTTACTTTCCAAGTTACAAGTTAAACGTAGTCTTCTAGGTTTCTTGTTCTGTAAGCCCTAATCCGGCTATTATATAAAGCCGGACGGGAGATAGATTAAATAGGTTCAAGTTCTCTAAGTTCTAAGTTAAGTTAGACACAAGCTAAATCTCTACGCAACTCGCCGAGAAGTTCATCCTCGTCGAGTAGCTAGATCTATTCCCTCACATTGTAACCTTGTTATACGGGCTTTAGTCCCAGTTAGTGAGAAGTGCAGGAGTAGGTACGCCGTACTGTCGCGACGTACCGAACCTGGGTAAAATCCCGTGTTCTGTGTTACTACGCTATCCCGTTACCCCACGTCTCTACCGTAGTCTCATGGCACCCCAGTCTATGAAAACTACTACGATGTCTCGACAATTTGCTTGCTGTATGTGTTGTTTAGTTTAGTTGTTTGGTCTTTAGATCTGAGTGTGAGTACTTTATTCTTTTACGACGCTAGAAAATGAAGAAGAAGAAGAAGAAGAAGAAGAAGAAGTAGTTGTGGAGCTATGCGTCAAGTTCAAACTACTTCAAGGCCAGGGATACTAAGAGTTTTAAGGCAAGCTATCCTGATGCTTGCTGTTACTACACTTATCATTATCTATCATGCATGTTTTACTTCTAAAAAGTTTTACAAAACTTTGATTACCAAAAACTATTTTTGAGTGTCTACTACTTCTACTATTAATATTATATATACTGTGCCAGTAGTTGATACTTGGTGTTACCAAGCTTATTACCATCACAAGTATTAGTCCCTAAGTGGACACCCCAAAATTATGTATTTGCAAAACAAAGGCTTTTATGGAAAACACGGAGAAAAGGTTGAGCCTTATTCACCGGAAGAATGTTGGAGTGGTCATTTTTGGGAAAAATATGTTTTACAAAAATGACACATAACCTAGTCTTCGCCGGACAACCTTTACTGTACTGCCACCCTACCCCAACATGGGCACGGGGCTTAACTTGAAGTTTGTTCTTGTTAGTGTGTGTTCTATCTCAATTTCTATAAGGTTCGTCGTGCCCTCGAACCGATTGTCGCTAGGTGGAAGATACGGGGCATACAAAGTGAGGGATTAAGTTACCCCCCGGTCGCAGCAGTTGAGTCTCCTGTCTAGGCAGGGTGGGACCTGGTGCCGGGGAGATTACACTCAACTAAAGAGATATACATATACTAGCTTGAGCATAGTGGATGGTTAGGATCAGTTATCTGATGTTTACATACTGTTGTTACAGTATGTGGTTGTTCACGGCGGATGTACTGGATCTGGTGGATTGTGTACACCTCTGCAGAGTACAACTATTTCGAAGTAGCCGCGTCCTTGGATATGGACAGTTGAATGACCATGTAGCTATCATTGTGTCAATGTTTTCAAAAAAGAGTTTTTTTCAAAAAGGAGTTGGACTTGTGAAGTTCGGAAGGAGGAAAATCTTGTACCGTGGAGGTACCGTGATGAAAAGCCAGAAGTTGTTTTACAAAAAGTTTTGCAAAGAGAAAACCTTCCTTTACAAAATGAATTTTACAAAACCTCTTGTACATGTGATATCTACAAGAGAAAGAGAACTATATTATTTTCTTTTGAAGTATCTTCTTCAACGAAGATACAGAGATTTTAAAAATCAACTATGATATGTCTTACATTTATCATTGATAGCGAACCCTATGTATAGCCTACCTATTCCACTATATCAGCATACTTGCATCTTTGGTAAGCTACATGATGGATGTCTTGCTGAGTACATTCAAATGTACTCATATTGGTTTCGTCCCTGGTATTTACTTGCAAGACTTCAAGGAGGAACCTCAGAAGGAGATCTACGAAGAGGAGTACGGAGCTGATGGCTTTGCAAACTAGGATCGTCTCCCGGTCAGCAGCCTGTAGGTTAAGGCGTGACTTGGGCTCTACTATGTTTGTGTGTGTTTAGTCTTCTGATGTGTGTGTTGTGTGTTTGCCATGCGCGGCAGTTGTGTTAGACTTAGTCAAGTGACTATGTCTCTTGTAAGTGTTTTATGCAACCGTGTAATGGATATTGTATCTGTGTACCAACTTGATATTTAGTTCACGACTGGTGTGATCTGGGATCGTGAATGTATGCATATCGAAGGTGTCCTTGAACAGTGGTTCTGGGGCGGACCTTACATCCTCTCCGGCAGGGTGCCGGGAGACAGCTTCAGAACCCCCCTGATCTAGGGTTGACGACGACGGCGGCTACGGAACTTTTCGGGGATTTTTTAACAGGTGCCTAGGGTTTTCCTTCGGAGGGGAATAAATAGGCGAAAGGGCCAAGGCGGTGGAGCCCTAGGGGTCCCACACCACCCCCCCGGTACGGCCAAGGGGGCGCGCCTCCCTATGGTGTGGGCCCCGTGAGGCCCCCCTCTGGGTCTCTTCGGGACTTCGTGGAACCTTCGGGAATTCTAAGACTTCCGGGCTTCGAATATTCCAATTCCGAGAATATTTCTAGAACAACTTTTCTGAAACTGAAAACAGCAGAAAATAGGGAACTGACTCTGTGGCATCTTGTCAATAGGTTAGTCCGGAAAATTGATAAAAATGACATAAATAAGGCAGAAAACATGTAGCAATTGTCATAATATCATCATGGAACTTCAGAAATTATTGATAGGTTGGAGACGTATCAAGCATCCCCAAGCTTAGTTCGTACTCGTCCCCGAGTAGGTAAACTATAAAACAAAATAATTTCTAGGATGACATGCTACCACACAATCTTGATCATAATATGTAAAAGCATATGTAAGCTGAGATCATAGAACTTTAACACAAACATGATATATAGAACTTAAATAATAAAGCATATCAATCACTTTGCATCATGAGAAGTAACTCAAATAAAAGATCATGAATAACAATGCAAAGAAAGATATACGTTTGTTTCAAGTATAGAGAAAGCATGGCAAAGTGGTATTTCGCTAGTCCTTAAGAGTGGGGCAAAACATAAATGCCAGGGCACCTTCAAAGTTCATGAGGAAGACTAGAACAAATAGTTTGAGAACAAGCAATAACACATCATGAATCAATTAATAATGTTTGTGGGACAAATGCACATAAAACTCATAATGGCAAAAATGCTCTCTCAACTGTGCATAAAGTTAGAAGATGGAGACTCAACATAAAAGTAAAAGAAAGGCCCTTCGCAGAGGGAAGCAGGGATCACTCATGTGCTAGAGCTTTTATTTTATTAAACATAGGTATTAAAAGTTTGAAACTCCTCCCATCCATCTTACACAATGCATGGCTAACCGAATCCTCGGGTGCCTGCCAACAATCACATACCATGGAGGAGTGTCTATATTTTGGGAGATGTATGCTAATGTCAACGAATGGTAAACAGAAAATACAGTACGTCACAAGCCAACTAGATTTCAAAAGAGCGGCTCCCATATGAAGGACGCAACTGGTATAGAAGGTCATCCTTGTTTCTCTTTTGTTTACACAATTATGCTTTGACTGATAAATCAGAGGCAAAAATAGTGAAGAGATTTTGTGTGTATTAATTTGGGGCTGGGCACCCTGTTGCCAGCTCTTCTATCATTTGGATAAGCGGATGAAGCCACTATTCCAGGGTGTGAAATCCAATCAACAAGTGAGATAAAGATTCTCTATTTACGTCCTCATGAGTAAAAACAGGAACAAAAATCAGGAGTAATTTTGAAGATATTAAAGGTAACACATGAGCAATTTACTTGGAGTGGCAGTTAAATACCACATGTAGGTAGGTATGGTGGACACAATGGGAAAACTTTGTTTTAGGGAGTTGGATGCACGAGTAGAATTCCATACTCAGTACAGGTGGATGCTAGCAAAAGACTGGGAGCGACAAATCAGGAGAGCATAAGAGCCATAATCATACATAGCGACATAAACATCATTAATAAAAGGATAAGTGGTATCAAAGGTTCAAAAACTAAATTATCATATAGGCTATTAGTGACTGGTTCATATTCATAAACATGGTGTGAGCATGCGCCAAGTCACCAAAAAAAACATTCAAAAGAGAATATCACAAATTTATGCTTCAATATGACAAGAACAACACATGATTCTTTCAATGGAACATTAAACACTCTCAGCTATTTAAGGCTAATCATGCTACTCAATAACCACAAAGCTTTAAAACTAAAATAGCATCTAGCATGATACGAAAAAGTTCTAGCCACAGTCTATACAAGCTTCTACTTGCACCATTAAAAATTCTACTTCAAGCAGCAGTTTCTTTTCCCATCAAGCACCATACAAGATATGTTTAAAAAAAATACTCTACATGGTATAGCAAGCAAAAATTAGATTACTCACATAACACAACTAAAACTAACATCTCTTAGATAAGAGATGCATGCAAAACATGAGCTAAATAAATGCAGCAGCCAGACAAAGATTAAGAATACAAAGTATTCCCATGAAAAAGCGGAGCGTGTCACTCTCCAATAAAAGAATGTTGGGGTCCAACCAAGCTTAATGCAAAAAATAAAAAATAAACTGAAAGCAAAAATTAAAGACGCTCCAAGTAAAGCACATAAGATGTGACCGAATAAAAATATAGTTTCACTAGAAGTGACCTGATAATTTGTCGATGAAGAAGGGGATGCCTTGGGCATCCCCAAGCTTGGACGCTTGAGTCTTCTTGGAATTTGCTGGGATGTACCACCGGGGCATCCCCAAGCTCAGGCTTTTCACTCTTCTTGATCACGTCATATCATCCTCTTCTCTTGACCCTTGAAAACTTCCTTCACACCAAACTTCTCACAATCTTCATTAGCAACGTTAGTGCAATCGAAATAATAAATTCACATGGTTCAGTTTCAACACAAGTATAACACTCATAAACACATTAAATACTGTCACAACTTCTTTTAAAACTATTTTTCTCAAAAGAACACCAAAAGAAAGAGATTAAGATGCAAATGCAATTATTGGCAGAAATCTATCAAAACAGGACAGCAGGTAAAGATGATGTTTTCCGAAAATATTCTGTTTCTCAAATAAAAAAGTGTTCAACTAAGAAAAGTTGCGTATATATCCCAGGATTACGCACAAAAAAACTCAGGTCATTTTAAATGTTCTGTGATTTTATACAAATTTAACAGTCGACAGCAGAAATCTGTTTCCTGCGCAGAAATCTGAAATATAGTCTCAACTTTCCACTAGAGGCTTTACTTGGCTCAACAAAAACACAAAATAAAAGATACAGCGGGGTTTCTAAGGAAATAGAAAACACCCAGGTGCAAATCACACAGAAAGAAACGACGGAAAACGGGTTGAAAATGGAGAAATAAAACGGGTTGTCTCCCGGTAGCGCTTTTCTTTAACGCCTTTCAGCTAGGCCCAGAAAAGTGAAATCAAGTAGATGCTCACATAAGAAATATGAATTAATAAAAAGAGAGCATCAAGAAGAAAGTGTAAAACAAATTTAAGTCTATCCCACTTCCTTTGCATAGGAATCTTGTACATAAATAAATTAAAGAAGCTCAAACCATAAATCATGGGACGGTAGAACAAGAGCAACTTCAAAACTTTCAACAAAAAGAGAGGTATTTTAGTAACATGAAAATTCCTACAACCACATTTTCCTCTCTCATAATCATTTTCCTCTCTCATAATCATTTTCAGTAGCATCATGAACAAACTCAACAACATAACTATCACATAAATCATGTTTGTCATGGTCTAAAATAACACGATTCATATCAAGCTCCAAAACAGTGGGATCAAAATTTAAAATCAGCTCCTGTTTTTTCCCACTTTTAGCAATATCAAAACGAGATGATTGATCACTCATAAAAGGTATAGGACACATTATAGAAATTCTATTTTCAGTAGGATTATAGTTTATAACATCAAGTAACATAGGACCATCATCAAGAGCATTATCATAAGATTCATCCAAGTAGCATGTATTATCATAAATAACAGTAGCAATATCATTCTCACAAGTTTCATTCATAGTAGTATCAAGGTCACAAGTATAGCAAGTATCAACTTCATCAAAAGGGCATATTTCAAAAGAATCAATAGGATCATCACAAATATGAGTTAAAGAGTTACTATCATTGGGAGGTAAACATGGGTAGCTCCATTCTTCCTCCTCTTGATCATCACTCTCCTCCTCTTTTTCATCCAATGAGCTTCCAGGTTCAGCAATTTATTCTTCCATAGGTTCCTGCAAAGCATCAGTTACTTCCTTTGGTGGAGAGCATCTATTAAGGTATTCCATTATGTAGTAATTACAATCCTTGTAATTATCAAAGAAATATTCAAGTATAGAATACATCTCGTATTTATAAGGTGCATCATCAATACTTTCAAGTAAATAGGCAATTTCGAATGCACCCTTCCAAGCAATAAATTCTTCAATTTGTTCCACATCATGTAATTCACAATTTCCCTTAACATAAGAATATATGGTAACATCATCATTATACCCACATTGAAAAGGGAGGTGTCTATACCTCCTACAACAACAGGATTTATCAAAGCAATAAGTAACATTATAAGTGGAGCACAAGTTTTTAGCATAGTCATGCAATTTATTAATTTGCTCCCATAAGTGTATCCCTTTTTGTGACAAGCGGTGTTCCATATAATATTTTTGTTGTTCGTCTGTGAACCCACTTTACCTATAAGATCTAGTTCCAAAGACATCAACCATTGATAGCAAACATGACAAAGCAAGATTTAAACAGGAATAAAACTACACCTACAATAAGAACTAATTTTTTGTGTTTTTGATATAAAGAAGAAAAACAAGACAAAAATAAAAACAAGACAATAAAAAAATAAAGAGGTTGAGAGTGAGAGACTCCCCTTGCAAGAAGACTTCTTTCTCCCCGGCAACGGCACCAGAAATTCTTGATGCAAACGTTGATGGTGCCTTGACGAGGAGACTTCTTGATGATGATTAAATCCCCGGCAACGTCACTAGAAATTCTTGTTGCTATGGATGGTGTGTTGGGAACCCCAAGAGGAGGGTGTGATGAGTGCAACGGTAAGAATTTCCCTCAGTTAAGAACCAAGGTTATCAATCCAGTAGGAGAAAGAGGATCTTCGGAAGGTTGATGCCACTGACGATGGTGATGGCGCCTCACCGGTGTCAGCAACAACGCGGAACCTGCACACAACACAACCAAAATACTTTGTCCCAACGGTACAGTGAGGTTGTCAATCTCACCGGTCTTGCTGAAAACAGAGATTAGACGTATAGTGTGGAAAATGGTGTATGCTTGCAGTAAGTAAAGAAAGCAGGGAATTGTAGTGGTTTGTTTAACAGTGTAGGAAAATGGACCGGGGTTCATAGGTTCACTAGTGGTGTCTCTCCGTAAAAGATAGCATGCTGGGTGAACAAATTACAACTGGGCAATTGACAAATAGAGGTTGCACCGTAGTGCACATTCATGACATGATGACTACTATGATATTTAGTGCGGGCATTACAACAATATACATAGACCATAATCCAACTGCATCTATGACTAATAATCCACCCTCAGGTTACCATCCAAACCCCCTTAGGTATTAAGTTGCAAGCAACAGATAATTGCATTAAGCAATGTGTGTAATATAAGCAATGATTGTACACACGGGCGCTCACACTGCTGTTTTCTCCCTAGTGGCAACAACACATCCTCCTCCGCCACGTTTCTGTCACTCGAGCACATGCGAAAAGGAGGCATGAACCCAACTATCGAGCATAAATACTCCCTCTTGGAGTCACTAGCAACTACTTGGCCAGAGCAACCACTAGCAACGGAAAGCATGAAAGATCACAAATAACATATGCAATAAAGACTATAATCAACTTGGCATAAGTTCAATATTTATTGGATCCCAGCAAACACAGCACATAGAATTACATAAGAACAATCTCGATCATGTTAGGCAGCTCACGAGATCTAAACATTGAGGCATAGGAGGAGAAGACAACCATCTAGCTACTGCTATGAACCCGTAGTCCAAGTATGAACTACTCACGCATCACTCCGGAGGCAGGCATGGTGATGAAGAGGCCTCCGGTGATGATCTCCTCTCCGGCAGGGTGCCGGGAGACAGCTTCAGAACCCCCTGATCTAGGATTGACGACAACGGCGGCTGCGGAACTTTTCGGGGATATCTTATCAGGTGCCTAGGGTTTTTTCCTTCGGAGGGGAATAAATAGGCGAAAGGGCCAAGGCAGTGGAGCCCTAGGGGCCCCACACCACCCCCCGGTGCGGCCAAGGGGGGCGAGCCGCCCTATGGTGTGGGCCCCCTGAGGCCCCCCTCCGGGTCTCTTCGGGACTCCGTGGTACCTTGGGAATTCTAAGACTTCCGGACTTCGAATTTTCCAATTCCGAGAATATTTCGAGAACAACCTTTCTGAAACTAAAAACAGCAGAAAACAGGGAACTAGCTCTGTGGCATCTTGTCAATAGGTTAGTCCGGAAAATCGATAAAAATAACATAAAGAAGGGATAAAACATGTACAATTGGCATAATATCATCATGGAACATCAGAAATTATAGATACGTTGGAGACGTATCAGCTGCTTCAGTAGATTCCAATGAAATTAAACCTGCATTGTTGAATCTTGTCATGAAAGATCAATTTACTGGTATTGGAGAAGATGCTGCCTCTCATTTAAATAACTTTGTTGAGTTATGTCACATGTAAAAATATAAATAGGTATATAGTGATATTGTGAAATTAAGATTGTTCTATTTCTCATTAAGAGGAAGAGATAAGGATAGGTTATTGTCTTTGCCTAAAAATAGCATTGATTCTTGGACTCAATGCAAAGACGCTTTAATTGGGAAGTATTATCCACCTGCAAAAATTATACAACTGAGGAGTAACATTATGGAATTTATACAAAATGATAATGAACATGTTGCTCAAGATTGGAAAAGAATGAAAACTATGGTTAAGAACTGTCCCACACACAGACTAACTATGTCGATGGTTGTCCAAACTATTTATGCAAGATTAAATTTTTCTGCAAGGAATTTATTAGATTCAGCTGCGGGAGGAACCTTGATGACCTACAAGATAGGGGATCGCAACAGTCTTCGAGAGAAGTAAAACCCAAATTTATTGATTGGACACAAGGGGATCCTAACAATATTTATATGCCTTAACAACTGAGTTGTCAATTCAGCTGCAGCTGAAAGTAGACTTGCTCGCAACAATTTATCAGTGGTAACAATTTTATAGGAGCAGTAGAAATTAAATAACAACAGTAGTAAATAGTAATAGCAGTAGCAATCGCGGAAAACAGCAGTATGGGAAGTACCGTAGTCATAGAGGGAATGGATGGACGGGCGTTGCATGGATAACATAGGTCATGTAATAATAATAACGTGGGCATTGCAGATAATAATATAAAGCATCAAACATGTAGGCAACCATAGGCATGTGTTCCAATATAGTCATATGTGCTCGCAATGAGAAACTTGCACACCATCTTTTGTCCTACCAGCCCATGGCAGCGGGGTCTCTTAGGGAAACTACTGGTAATTAAGGTGCTCCTTTTCATAAAGCATCGGAGCAAAGTATTAACGCTCCGTGAACACATGTGATCCTCACATCACAACCATCCTCTTCGGTTTACCCAATTTCTGTCACTTTGGGGCCTCGGGTTCCGGAGAATGACATGTGTAAAACAACTTGCAGATATGATCAAGAAACAACATTATACTCATGAAAAAATAAATTGTTCAGATCTGAAATCATGGCAACGGTAGAAAACACTAACAATGGATACTAGGCACTATGCCCTAACAATATAACATTTTTACATGATCAATCTCATCCAATCCCTTCCATCCCTCTAAGCCTACATCGGTGTTTACTCACACATGGACGGGGGTATCATGGATGGTTGATGGAGAAGTGGTGGCGGTGTCGATGGCGATGATCTCCTTCGAATCCCCGTCCCAGCAGGGCGCTAGAACGGGAACTTTTGATCCCCGAATTGAGGTTCGGGGTGGCGGTGGCGGTCTGTTGTGTTCCTGTGGAATATGACGAACCCCCTGTTGTTTAAGGGTTGAGGGACTTATGTAGTCGATAGGGGAGTCCGAGGGGGTCCCGGGGTGGCCCACACCACCAGGCGGCACGGCCAAGGGGGGAGCGCCGGGGGGTTGTGTGGCCCCCTCCAGGCCCCTCTCCTGGCCCCCTTCTGGCTCCCGGGGTCTTCTGGTGTTTTAAGACCAATGGGGTCTTTTCTGGGCATTTTCCCGAAAGTTGATTTTTCTGCACAAAAATAAGACACCAAGGCAATTCTGATGAAAACAGCGTTAGTCCGTGTTAGTGGTATCCAAAACTCACAAGTTTAGAGGAAAACAATAAGAAAAGTGTTCGGAAAAGGAGATACGTTTTGGACGTATCAACTCCCCCCAAGCTTAGCTTATTGCTTGTCCTCAAGCAATTCAGTGATAACTGAGTGTGATAAAAGACTTTTACAAACACATTTGTTTCATATGATGTAAATATACTCACTACATAATCAAGTGCTGAGGCAATTCATAATAAGATATATGGAAAATAAAAGTCACCCAGCAGTTATGCAAACCATGAAAAGATTCCAACAAACTAATAATAGACAATATGAAGTACTTCAATCTACAAGATTGCAATGCTCATAATAGGGTATGATAAAGTGTACTCGCTTTCCCTTAATAGTGGAGCAAAACATAAATGCCAGGGCACCTCTGAAGTTCAAATGAACACTAGAAATATAGATATCAAAGATACAAGCATCAAAGTTATACCACTATCAACTGTGTTTTGGGACAACCACATTACACTAAGAATAAAAGCCATGCTCTCAAGAAGGTGCATAAAGTGAGAAGGTGAAGACTCAACATAAAAATAAAAGAAAGGCCCTTCGCAGAGGGAAGCAGGGATTAACTCATGTTCTATAGCTTTTTATTTTATTAAACAGAGGTATTAAAAACATTTTTGAGAGAGGTGTATGCTTATGTCAACGAATGTTTACGTCACAAGCCAACTCGACTTCACAAGAGCGGCTCCCATAGAAGGACACATCTGGGTAGAAGGTCACCCCTCTTTCTCTTTTGTTTACACAATTATGCTTTGACTGATAAATCAGGGGCAAAAATGTTGAACAGAATTTGTGTTATTAATTTGGGGCTGGGCATCCCGCTGCCGGCTCTTCTATCATTGGATAAGCGGATGAAGCCACTAGTCCAGGGTGTGAAATATAATCAACAAGTGAGATAAATATTCTCTATTTACGTCCTCATGAGCTAAAACAGGGGCACAAAACAGGAATAATTTTTAGCAGGTTTTAAAGGTAGCACACGAGAAATTTACTTGGAGTGGCAGTTAAATACCACATAAATAGGTAGGTATGGTGGACACATTTGGCAAAACTTGGTTTTGGGGAGTTGGATGCGCGAGTAGATCTCATACTCAGTACAAGTGGAGGCTAGCCATAGACGGGGAGCGGAAATCAAGAGAGAAACAATTGTCATAATCGTGATTGCGACAAAAAAAATTAACAGGGGCATAAAAATGATACAAATACTCTGAAGCAAAATAAATCAACGAGGTTTAATTGACTTTTTGTTTTCAGTCATAGCATGCGTGAGCATGTGCCAAGTCAATTCATGCGAAACAATTAGAGGGAGATACCACAATGGCATACCCTTCTATGAATAAAACAATGCAAGCAAACATTCATACGACATTCTATCTTATATTAATAAGTTGGAACTAACACGTGAGAGCACGAACTACCAAGCATCAATTAAATAACATACACCTTACATGAACGGACTAAACATGTTCACACAATGAGTATATGTACAGAAATAAAACAAATAGAGTTCATACCAGCCTCTCACCACAACTCGGATTGTCGTAAATCATCATTGCCGCTCTTCACTTGTGGATTGAATAATATAGAATGATAATCAAGATCCAATGGAGACACGGAAGTCCGGTAAAGTCTGCAACAAACTTTACAAAATGAAAGAAGAACAACAAATAATTTTGGGTTTTCGAATTAAAACAAGAACAGAAAGAACAAGCAAATGAAACAAAATATTTTTGGATGTTTGAATACTAAACCAAAGCAAGAAAGGAAAACAAACCAACTAAAGAAACTAAAGGAGAAAATAAAGAGAAACAACAGAAATATTTTTGGTCTTTTTTTTGTTTTGGAAAACAAGAACAAAACAATAAAACTAAGAGAAACGAAAGAAGTGAAAGAAAACGAAAACAAACGAAAGAAACAAAAACATGGATATATAATGAACCGACCGAACATGATATATAAATGAGTGTGATGTCGGTATACCTCCCCCCAAGCTTAGGCTTTTGGCCTAAGTTGAGATCAATCACCAAGGGGACCATGAGGTGGCGCCACCGTAGCATGCTAAGGAGGAACCCTCCTCCTGATATGTGCTCGAGGATGGGCCGGTGTACTACGTGGTGTGGTCCTCGGGGGGCGTGTCTCGCCTCTTCTACTGCCGATAAAACTCCGTAGTGCTCAAATGCTCGTCTACCTTCTCCTTAGAGAGAAATCATGGTGATCTGTCAATCTTAAACAAAATAGGCTGCGACAAAGTAACTTTTCGCTCCTCTCCATCTATATATAAAAATCTATATACTAAACGTTCAGCAGTAGAGTTAGCAGGGACAAACTGATGGGACTTCATGGCAGCAAGGTTGAGTCTATAGGGAGAAATCAATTCATCATCAGGAGCAATAGAAAATTCTAAAGCAGTTGCTATAAGTGTAGCAATAATGCCCCCAAAAATAGGCCCCTTAGCAGCAAGGCGTCGTGCAACAAGTGCACCAAGGTTATACTTCATGCTACGGTTCAGCGCAACATCAATGAAAGCAAGGTGGTAACCAGAAATGTTGCTAGTGTTCTCCCTACCAAGGATACTAGTAGCAATATAGTAAGTAAAATATCTAAGAGAAGGAAGTTGAATGTTCCTTACCTTCCCACGCTGGGATGAGCGACCATCATCGTTGGTGATTTCTCGGTAAAGCGCCATAAGATTCGCGGGTTTCTCCTGAATCTTGCATGTTGTCCCAGTAGCGTTGATACCTACAATGGCACAAAAATCTTCCAAGGACAAAGAAAAGATATACTATATAATTTGAAGCCAACAGTGGGACCAAAATGTGTGTTCTGAAATTGAAAACTCTCAACAAAAGATTTGGTGAGAGCTGCATACTGAGGCCCTTCATCCTCCGTATAGTTGGTTAGACCAACTCTTTCAATAGGCATACGAAAGTCATCTAATAGACCTGCACTTCTTAGAAATGTAATGCAAGGAAAGCTAGATGGGTTAGCGATACCATCACCTCCCGCATCGTCAATACTCGGTGCAATAACGTCTTCATTTTACGATGGCCTCACTGAAGTGGATGAGCATGAGGGCCTTGTATTTCTAGGAGCATCACTCCTAAATATCTCTCTAAAATTATAATTATCCATCTCTGAAATTTTTCAACAATCATCACAAAAATTAATTTCAAGCAACTATAAGGTAGAAACTACCATAGGGACTTATATTAGAGCTAAATATACATCAAAACTACATTATTTATACTCAAATCAAGCATGCAAACTCACATAAATTGTCACCTACAGTACCAAAATACTCAAGAAATACTCCACTAAAAAAAATTCTACTTGGATCATCGGAGGAGTTACATACCGGAGATCAAACACACCAAATCTCAGAACAAATGATGGGGTGAAAAAGGAGATCAAAAATCCACAGGAAGAACAACAAGAACACGGGTTCCAGGAAATGTTTTCAGTTTTGGGGGTGAGACAGAAGACTATGGCAGGGAGAGAGTTAGTGGGGGCGGGGGGGCCACATCATGTGCTGGCGCCACTAGGGGCGGGCTGCGCCACCCCTTGGTGTGCCTGACTGGCGGGTCCCCCTAGGGCCTCCCAAGTGGCTCTCTGCCTCAATTTTGATGTAAAATTTAATTATATTTTTTCTGGAATTTTTCGAGAAACTTTATTTTTGAGGTATTTCCAGAATTTTAATAATTAATAAAAACCATAAAAAAAAGTGAAAAGGTGGAAAACAAAACCAAAACCATAACTATAGAGGTTCTAAGACACTCTAAGGAAAAATATCCAGAGAAAACAAAGGTGGTAGTGGTGAAAACAAAAGTATGGGTGGTGAAAACATGCATAACCACAATAATCTGGATAAAAACATGATGAACACATGAATATGGATGATGGAAAACATGATTGTACTCAAGTAGAAATGTGATAATAGAAGGAAACATGGTAAAAACATAATGGGGAAGGTGAAAACATAGTGGAAATATTGTCCTCTTCATTCAACATCATTTTTTTAACAAGGGTGATCAAGTATTGTTACCAGAACAATTTTCATATGAAGCAAAACTTTGCTAATCACTAAATAATTATGTTACCTAAACCTTGATAGACATAGTCCCAATCATAATAATTTCATATTCTTTTGGTGGTACTGAAATGGGACAATAAAATTCTCCAATCTTGATGGTCTCAATATTTTCAATTGAATTTAAACCATATCTTATATCAATCTTTTTAGAAAAATAAACAGTATTCTCTTTATCATTAACATAAAAAGTTACTTTTCCTTGATTGCAATCAATAACAGCCCCTGCAGTGTTAAGAAAAGGTCTCCCAAGAATAATAGACATGTTATCATCTTTAGGCATTTCCAACACAACAAAGTCAGTTAATATCAAACAATTAGTAGCAACTTGCACAGGAACATTCTCGCATATACCAACAGGAATAGCAGTAGATTTATCATCCATTTGCAAAGATATATCAGTATGTATCAATTTTTCAAGAGAGAGTCTCTTATAAAGAGAGAAATGCATAACACTAACTCCAGCTCCCAAGTCACATAAAGCAATTCTAACATAATTGTTTGTAATAGAACAAGGGATAGTAGGAATACCAGGATCTCCAAGCTTCTTTGGAACCTTTCCATTGAAAGAATAATTAGCAAGCATAGTGGAAATTTCCTTATTAGGAATTTTCCTTTTGTTTGAGACAATATCTTTCATATATTTAGAATAAGGAGGCAGTTTAAAAGCATCCGTCAAAGGGATTTGCAAAAACAGAGGTTTCATCCACTCACAAAACTTGTTATAATGTTCTTCTTCCTTTGAATTGTGTTTCTTATTGTACCCAAGGCTCTCTTTCATTACCTTGTTTATTAGCAATGAAATCCTCCTTAGTATACTTTGCAGTTTTAGTTTGCTTTTCACGTTCAGCTATAGGTTTTTCTTTATCAGAAGCATCACTTTTATCATTACCACTTTCAGTTTCACCATCAGAAATAGATATAGTATTAGGATCTTTAGCAGGTTCAGGAGATTCTACAACATTTTTATGTCCCTTCTTCTTTTTCTTAGAAGGAGAACTACTATTTTTAGGTTGCTGAGAATCTTGTTCAATTATTTTAAGATGTCCTTCAGGATACAAGGGGTCCTGAGTAGAAACACCACTTCTAGTAATTATTTCACAAACATGTTTATCTCTAGAAGCATTAGCTAGCATGTCTTTTTGCACTTTAGTAAGTTGATCAATTTAAGTTTGAACCATTTGAAAATGTTTAACAAGCATTTTAACATCATTAGAGGTTCTCTCAATAATACCATGCAAATTATCAATAGCTCTAGAGTTTTCCATAAGGTCATTTTGCACGCTCCTATTAAAGTTGTCTTGCTTAACAACATAATTATCAAATTCATCTAAGCATTGATCAGGTGGTTTAGAATAAGGAATATCTCTATTATCAAAGTATTGGAGAGAGTGTAACTCAACAGTTGATGGATGAGGAATAGGCTTACATAATTCTTCTATCGGAGGTAAATTCTTCACATCTTCAGATTTAATACCCCTCTCTTTAAGAGATTTCTTGGCTTCCTTCAGCACTTCATCATTTAATTCAATCATTCCTCTCTTCTTGGGTGTTGGTATTGGTGTTGGCTCTGGTGTAGGTGTAGGCTTAGGTATATTCCAATCATCATTATTTTTGGCTATTTTAGCCATTAATTCCTCAGCTTCTTCTGAGGTACTTTTCCTGAAAACACAACCAACACAACTATCCAGGTATGTCCTAGATTCAACAGTTAGTCCATTGTAAAATATATCTAGGAGCTCATTTTAAGGTAATGGATATCCAGGGCTAGCTTTTATCAAAGAACAAAACCTTTTCCAAGATCCAGGCAATTTTTGTCCTTTAGTTTGCTTAAAGTTAAAAAATGTCCCTGCACAGCAGCATGTTGGGCACTAGCAGGAAAATATTTTTATAAGAAAGCATCAACCAAATCCATAGGATCAGTAATACACCGAGGTGACAGATTGTTAAACCAAAATTTAGCTTCATCTTTCAATGAGAATGGGAAGATCTTGGTAACAAAATAAGTATGCAGCTTAGTATCATCAGAAAATAGACTACTCAAAGATGAAATCTCATTCATGTGTTCCATAGCACTTTTACTTTCAGTTCCACAAAAAGTTTCCTTCTCAACAATAGATATATAAGATAAATCTAAAGAGAAATCATAATCCTTATCTATAATGTGTATGGGAGATGTGGCAAACTTAGCATCAAGAGAAGATTTATATTTCACAGCATGTCTTGCAAGAAGACTCTTAAGAGCACTTGCACCAGTAGTGTCGCACCCTGGCTTCTAAGGGATACTCATCGTACGAACTGGATAGCAGGTGCTTGGATTATGGGGCATAACTGCTCCCACGTCCCAGCTTCCTGGTAGGCCTGCGCTTATGCGCGACAACACAAGCCCTGCTATTCCACCGTCGATGTAAACTATCCACTAGAAGTCACAGGCACTACCGTCGACGTACTTCATATCAATCACGCACTGTACGTCAACAGCTTTGAACGAATGATGATCACAACATATCTCTAAGACACAAAAGATTGAAATAAGGTTGCAAAAGGCCTTCACTAAGGCAGAGATAGCAAATACGATCATCCAGAGGACACATGTCCCAACATAACATTCATTACATCAGCGGAAGCAATCAAAGGTGTCTGGGTACAGACAAAACCAAAGGCTTAAGAAGCCGGAGGAAAAATAAAGAAAACAAAGCCCATCCACGTAGGTTCTGGATCCTGCCCTGGTCCAGCTATCTACTCGTCTGCAGCGTCGTCAAACTCCACGAAGTAGCCGTCCTGAGAAGCATCGTAGTCGTACTCTGCGTAAACCACAGCCCCAACGGGGTCAGTACAACCAAGTACTGTCAAGCAAGACTCACAGTTCATCAAAGAGTTACCCGTCAACACAGGCATAGATGCTTGGGATCAACGGAAGAAAGGGGTGATATGAAAGTTGCTGTTGGCTGCTCTAACCAACTACAGAAGATAACTACAAGTTCCGGCTAACAGAATAAGATGAGATCGAGGATTGTAACCAACTGAAAGATAACTTCAACCAAAACCCATCCTGGATCTCGCCCCTTATCCAAAGAAGCAATCCGAGGATAACTCACACAGTTGTGATAAGGTGAATCAAGTTATTGTGTGAATAACCTATTACTAGTCAAGTTATTAATCATTGGGTGAAACATGATTGATCATTAAGTTGAAGTTGTCCTGAGTACTTGTTAGCCAGTACTTTCACCAAGTAATCCATAACCGCGGAAAACACGGTTTCTCGAGAAGATTATCCCTGCAGGGTTGCACCAATTTGGCCGTACACGCAAGAATAACCCGCCAGATGGGATGCCTCCCACCAAGCGGGGTACTCTACACAACCAACCATTCTTCGCATCAAGCCCAAAGCACCTTGGGCGCACGGCTAATCGAGCCCAGAAGAAAATGGACCCTCATAGCACTCTAAGAACGTGTCCCCCTATATGCCGACTACAAAAGTTCCACCCTGCGCTGGGCTCGCAAAAACATGCATGCGGCAAATAGAAAGCACGAACTAAATGAGATGATTTGGACGAGATGTGAATCAGGTCAAGTTGAGGGGGGCGCCCATACTCGCTTCCCACATGCGGTTAGTGCGCTCATCATGGATCAGTAGACAAGACCCTTTTCCTATTAGGGTCGACACTAGCAGGCTTCAAAACCTCTCATGGGCCTCCTGCCGGTGCCTTATCATCAAATTATTATTATTACCATTAGCAATTAACAGGATTGATTGATTAACATTCGAGCCCCGGTACGAATAATAAGATAGTAAAAGTAGTAACCGACAACAGACTCGAGTAAAAGCAACCCTAAGCATGCTAGGTAAGAACAGGCACAAGCAAAGGCTGTAGGTATGGAGGTGAGGCAATATTATTGGCTCAGGGAATCATGTGATAGGTTCGGAGAACAAGCAACGGTACATAGGGCTAGCAATAGTAGACAAAAGGATAGTATCGATAACAAGTGTGGAAAGGAACTCGATGATTCATGTGAGTGATAACTTGCCTGGAAGCTCAACAGCCTGGTACTGAGCTAGGTCCTGGGGAGTGGTGTCGTAAGGATCGTCGGTCTCAACGTAGTCGTCGTCTAACCGAGAAGAAGCAAACAAGCAAAACAGGAATGTAAACAATCATTGCCATGGCATTGTGCACAATCAAGATGATGCATGACAAGTTAATGATTGCATAAGATAAACTGGCTAACATGATAGCACAAATTAAATGGACCCATATGCAAGGTTGCATATGGAAAAGGATCCATTGAAATAAGTGGAACAAATGTTTTACAATTAATTATTATGTGATAGTTGTTATCATGCATGCATGCATGATGATGCTGACAAGGTAACAACAAATAACAATAATAGATGCAAAGGAAAAGGAATAAAACAAGTTTAGAAATTATTTGTTAAGTTTGGAAAAATTTGGTTACTTAAACATGTTACACAAACAATTATTGTTTTCATCAAGTTAGAGTGTGCAAAACAATTAACAAAGTTGATATTTGAATAGGTTATCAAATTTTAGTTGGATTACATGTTTCACATTTTGAAATTGGACTTAGGATTATTTAATTATGAATTAACAATATTAAACAATTTTTAATTGCATTAAACAAGATTCAAATTGTTTAGGCAATTTAAATTGTTCAAACCAGAAAACAAATTTTATATTTGAGTAGCCCAACCAAAATGGTGTGAAAAGCATATTTTATTTGAATTATTTGAAAACAGTATGAATTAGTTATGAATTATTTCATTTTACATTTGAATTATTCAAATTTGAATTTTAAATGAATTTTGAAAACTCAAAACAGAACACAAATAGGCTAGTTGGAAAGATTATGAAATTTGGAGCAAAATTCATATACAGTTTGTATTTATTGGAATTATAAAACAAAAGATATTGAATTTTAAAGTTTATTGATTATTCTGCAATTTAAAAGAATTAGAAATAAAAACAGAAATGTTTTAAATCGTTTGGTACCGCACTGGAAGCGTACCCACACGCTGCCAGTGGGCCCTGTGGCTTTGCGTGCATGCGTGGCAGTGGGGGTGGCCGACTGGTGGGCCTAACGCGGGGGGAGAAAACCCGAAAAAGATTTGCGGCCGCGGGGGATCGATCCCGCGACCAAACGCTTGCGCGCTCGCTGACTGAACCAAGTGTGTTGTGCGCGTTCGTTTGACAGGGATAGGGACGCAGGGGGTATAAGGTTCAGACTTGCACTATTTCTGACGAAACTGACGAACGCGTGCTGGCTCGACTGACGGAAACTTCACCGGCGACGATCTACGCGGTGGCGCTCGCTGTGGTTGTGCTGGAAGTGGAGGACGTGCACGGGATCACGTGCAAGTGACAGAGGGAGAGCGAAGGCGACGTGGGGTGCTCACCGCGGTTGTAGAGGAAGCAGTGGTCGACGGCGAGCTGTGGCCGCGGCGGTGGCGATGACGGCGTCGCGGATCCCGTGCCTCTCCGGGCTCCAGCAGGTGTCCAACAGGAAGAAGGAGGGGTGGTGATGTGATTCCTGGGCTCGGTACAAGGAGAGGGTGGCTACGTGGGCGACGCCATGGCAAGGTTCAGAGTTCTCGCCGGCGGTGAGAAGCTGCAGAGATGGGGAGCGGCGACGGCGAGGAGAAAATGGAGGCGCGGCGCGGGGAGCGAGGAACCCTAGCAGCTAGGGTTGCTTCCAGGGGCTAGGGCTTGCTTTTATAGGCCCTGGGCGACGGGACGGCCGCCGGCGTTGCTGCGGGGGTGCGGTGGCGCCCCCGATGGCCTGCCGTACTGCTTGAAGACGCGGATAGATCGCCCGCACGAATCGCGAAGCGGTATCGCGGGGTTTAGCTGGGTTGGGTCGCGCGCGCGTAGGCTAGGTTGGGCTGGGCCGCTGTTAGGTGTCGCGCGCGCGCTGGTTTTTCTCCTTTTATTCTTTTTCTGTTTTTTTTTTGTAGTTTTGCTTTTGGAAGAAAAACATGGCTTTTTGTTTATAGAAAATTCTGGAAAAATTTGGATAACTTCCCTGGGTTAGAAACAAACATTTGGTGGCTTTGGTTTCCAAAAAGTTGAATGTTTGCTTGCTGTTTTAAAAATGAACCAAATTAATTGAAAATTGCAATATTAGTTATTATTGGAAAAACAAGGCAATATCAATAGGGTTTCCCCTAGAGTTTTAAAAGTGATTTAATGAATTCAAATTAGTGGTGAATTTCATGGATTCAAATGATTAAAGATTTGAGAAATGGTTTGAGTTTGGAAATAATTTGAAATTAATTGATTAATTGATTAAGTGATTGATTGAATTAAGCAACAATTTAAGAGTTGATCCAATATGAAATAATTGGAAGCAATTGATGTTTTGGATTTGCAATTCTCTATTTGAAAAGATTGTAACAGACAAGGGTGAAAACAAGGGTTGATTAAGTTTGAATTTTATTATGAAAACAATGCAAACAGAAATAAAAATGAGAATGATGCCATGATGCATTGCATAAAATAAACAAGGAACAGAAACACAAGGGTTGTTTTCATACTTGGATGTTACAAAACGCCCCCCCCCCCCCCTTGAAGGAATCGCGCCCCGAGATTCCTTACTGAGAAGTGAAAAGGTCCGGATACTTCTTGCGAAGATCCTCTTCGGTCTCCCACGTTGCCTCTTTATCGGAATGATGCGACCATTGCACTTTCAAGAACTTGGTGCTCTTGTTGCGAGTCTTACGCTCGGTCTCATCGAGAATACGAATAGGGTTCTCCTCATAAGATAGATCATCTTGCAGTTCAATGGAATCATGATCAACTGCACGATCTGGATCTTTGAAACACTTCTTGAGTTGTGACACGTGGAACACATCGTGCACCTTGGATAGTTTTTCTGGAAGTTCAAGACGATAAGCATTTTCTGCACGCCTTGAGAGGATGTTGAAAGGGCCAATGTATCTTGGTGCAAGCTTTCCTTTCACACCAAAACGATGAGTTCCTCTGAGGGGAGTTACACGGAGATATGCCTTATCACCAGGTGCATAGATCATATCCCTGTGCTTGCTATCATAATAGCTCTTCTGACGAGACTGAGCAATCCTGAGATTGTCACGAATGATACGAACTTTCTCCTCGGCTTCCTTAACAATGTCAGGGCCTAAGAGTGAACGTTCACCAGCTCCAGACCAATTGATTGGACTCCTGCATCTGCGACCATACAGTGCCTCAAACGGTGCCATGCCTAGGCTTGCCTGGTAGCTGTTGTTGTAGGAGAATTCAGCATATGGAAGGCAATCCTCCCATTTCATGCCAAAGGAGAGACCACATTCTCTGAGCATATCCTCGAGAATCTGATTGACTCTTTCGACTTGCCCTTGAGACTGAGGGTGATAAGCTGTGCTGAACAGAAGTTTAGTGCCCAATTCTTCTTGAAAGCTTTTCCAGAAATGAGAAGTGAAGATGCTTCCACGGTCTGAGCTTATTTCCAATGGAACACCATGAAGAGGAACAACCTTTGCTGTGTAGAGCACTGCTAACTGGCTAGCTGAGATAGTTTCCTTTACAGCATAGAAGTGAGCAACCTTAGTGAGACGATCAATAACAACGAATATTGCATCGTTGCCCTTCTTGGACTTTGGAAACCCAGTAACGAAGTCCATTTCGATCATGTCCCACTTCCACTCAGGAATTTTCAAAGGTTGGAGTAGACCTGCTGTCTTCTGATGGACTGCCTTAACACGTTGACAAACGTCGCATTCAGAAACGTATTGAGCAATTTCACGTTTCATGCCAGACCACCAATACAGAGTCTTAAGATCCTGGTACATCTTCGTACTTCCAGGGTGGATGGATAGAGGAGTTTCATGAGCCTCCTTGAGAATGATATCCTTGAGACTTTGAATCTGAGGAACTGCAATGCGTCCTTCGAAGAACACAGTTCCCTTGTCATCAATTGAGAAGGACTTGAATTTATCACTGCCCTCCTTGATGTGCTCTACAATCTTCTTGATTTCATTATCACGAAGTTGTTCAGAACGAATCTTGTCCTCGAGAGTTGGACTGGCCGTCAAGCTAGCAAGGTATCCTTCAGGGACAAGACCAAGGTTCAGCTTCTGGAATTCTTCATGAAGTGGAGGTTGGCTTTCCATGATCATGAGATTATTGCAATAGGATTTGCGACTGAGAGCATCGGCCATAACATTAGCCTTGCCTGGAGTGTAAGAAATGGTGAGATCAAAGTCTTTAATCTTCTCAATCCATCTCCTTTGCCTGAGGTTCAGATCTGGCTGAGTGAAGATGTATTTCAGACTCTTATGATCGGAAAAGATTTTAGTTTTGTTACCCAACAAGTATTGTCTCCATTTCTTGAGGGCAAACACAACTGCTGCAAGTTCAAGATCATGTGTGGGATAGTTTTGCTCATGTGGGTTCAACTGACGTGAAGCATAAGCCACAACTTGACATTCTTGCATAAGAACTGCTCCTAGGCCTTGGAGAGATGCATCACAGAAAATCTGGAAAGGTTTGGTAGTATCTGGGCCAACCAGAACAGGGGTGGAAGTGAGTTTAGTCTTCAGGAGGTTGAAACTCTCATCACATTGTGGAGTCCAAACGAACTTTTTGTCCTTCTTTGTGAGATCAGTGAGAGGTTTGGCAATCTTGGAGAAGTTTTGGACGAAACGACGGCAATAGCTAGCCAAGCCAAGAAAACTTCTGACTTGCTTCACCGTCTTAGGGGGTTTCCAATCAACAATTGCCTTAACCTTTTCAGGATCAATGGCAATGCCTTTGGCAGAGATGATATGACCAAGATATGCAACTTCTGGAATCCAGAACTCACATTTGGAATACTTGGCATATAGACGATGCTCGCGAAGTTTCATGAGAGTGAGACGAAGGTGTTCTCCATGCTCTTCCTCGGATTTTGAGTAGACTAGGATGTCATCAAGATATACCACAACGAACTTGTCGAGGTATTCATGGAAGACAGAATTCATGAGTCTTGAGAACGTTGCCGGTGCATTGGTGAGACCAAAAGACATGACGGTGTATTCATATAGACCGTAACGAGTGGTGAAGGGTGTCTTAGGAATATCTTCCTTTCTGATCTTTATCTGATGGTAACCCATCCTCAAGTCCAACTTTGAGAATATTGAGGCTCCAGCAAGTTGATCAAAAAGATCATCGATACGAGGAAGTGGATACTTGTTCTTGATGGTTTTCTCGTTGAGAGGACAATAGTCAACCACGAGTCTTTTTGTTTGATCCTTCTTGGCAACAAACAGAGTTGGGCAACCCCAAGCGGAGGAACTAGGCTGAATGTAACCTTTCTCCATGTACATATCGATTTGCTCCTTCAACAATTTAAGTTCAGGAGGAGCTATCTTGTATGGATGCTTAGAGATTGGAGCAGTACCTGGCTCAAGATCGGTCACGAACTCAACTGCTCTGTCCGGAGGCATCCCTGGCAACTCTTCTGGAAAGACGTCAGGGAATTCACAAACCACCGGAACATTTTCAATTGCAGGAAGGGGTTTGGCATCGAGGTTGAACAGCTGAACAGAACTTGATCCATATGGAGAATAGACTATCTGGCCTGAAGTGTGGGAGAGAGTTATTGACTTTTGAGCACAGTCAATTTTAGCTTTGTGGGTCTTCAACCAATCCATACCCAGGATGACATCAATGTCAGAATTTCCCAGCAACATGAGTGAAGCAAGGAATATGCGACCCCCAATTAGGATCTGGTTGTCCATGCTTCTCTTGGATGTCAACATTTGCGGTCCCGGAGAGTGAACAGTCATTTGATTGCTTAGCGGAACCAGAACTAGGTTGTATGCTTTTGCAAAAATCTTTGACACAAAGGAATGCGATGCTCCAGTATCAAACAACACTTTAGCTGGAATAGAGTTTACGGGTAATATACCGAGAACGACGTCAGCAGCTTCCTCAGCTTTGTCGGCCTTGATATGGTTCACCCTCGCGTTCCTCCCGACAGGCCTGTTGTTGGAGTTGAAAGCTTTAGCCGGGGGAGCACGAACCATTGCATGGTTGGTGTTGGGGCGAGGAGGTAGAGGTAGCTGCTTCTGAGTGCACTTATCAGCGTAGTGCCCAGTCTCCTTGCACTTGTAGCAAGTGACGACACGAGGAGGACCTGGCCTTGGCTGCCCCATAGGAATCCTCTGACCCTGCATCTGAGATGGGTTGGGTGGGCGGGGACCAAAGCCTGGAGAAGCTTGGGCATTTGGAGCCCGAGTGACAGCACCATTTGGCACCCAGATGCGGCGCTTCTGCGGAGGGGTGGTCATGTTGGAGGAGGAACCACCCTCACGCGAGTGCTTGCGGGACTCTTCGAACGCTTTGCGCCCATTCTCCTCATTGAGCGCGGTGTTCACGAGCTCCACGAAGTCCTTGCACTTGATGTTGGTGAGAGCGTACTTCAGTTCCGGGTTAAAGCCTCGACGGAACCTTGCCATCTTTTTGGCTTCAGTGGACACTTCGTCACCAGCGTACCGAGCGAGACGATTGAACTCGTTCTGGTAGCCGAGGACGTCCAGCTTGCCCTGTCTGAGAGAGCAGAATTCCTCACGCATCCTTTCCATGAGACCATCCGGGATGTGGTGCTTCAGGAAGGCATCCTTGAAACATCCCCAGGTGATAGGATAGCCAGCTCTCATGGTCTGGTAGTTCTCCCACCAGGTAGCTGCCTGACCCTTCAGTAGGTAGGTGGCATACTTGACCTTATCTTCCTCAGCAACATGAGCAATCTCCAGAGCCCTGTTTATCTCCCTGATCCAGTCATCAGCATCCAGAGGCTCACGTGTTGCCACGAAAGCCCTCGGCCCCACGCTCAGAAACTCCTTGATGCTGACTCGCGGAGCATTCTGGTTGTTGTGCTGGTTAGCCTGGATCTGGGCCATCTGAGTCACCACTTGGGTCATCTGAGCTAACAGTTCCCCCATTGGTGGTGGCGGAGGCGGGGTGTTCCTGGTTGGAGGCATCCTGAACAGAAACTCATTTTAGCACAACAACAGAAAAGGATAGACTTGGTAACCGAAAGATAGATTATTCCGACGCATGAATAGATAACCAACAGGTACATCATCACATGTTCAATTACATCAGAATATCCAACAGACCAATACATGGTTTGAAAGACAAGGATAACTAAACATAGCTAGGAACGGATACATCGGTACTCCCATGCTCATCACGCAGGACGGCGGTGAGTAGTACGACGAGAGATACGGTGAGGAGGAACCCCACGGAAGTAGGTATCACGATGATCCCTGTAGATAGGAACTGCTCTGAGAGCGACTCTCGGAGTGGTGAAGTAGAAAGCGTCCTCTCCCTGTGCTCCAAAGAGAGGGATACCACTGTAACCAGCTCCAAGGTTGAGAAGTGGACCTCTGATCGGCTCGTAACCTCCAGCATCTGGCAGCGGTAACCCAGCTGTCTGAACGCAACGTGCAAAGCGCTCATCTCCAACAAAGTCTGTGGTGTACGTCGCCAGACGGGTGAGAGCAAGGTGGAGCTGCTCCCTGACTGAGGCTACCTCCTGAGAAAGTGTGGAAGCGACTGCGTCACTGTGCCTCACGAACTGGGCAGTGGTGTGCAGCCTGGAGCTATCAGACTCGTAGGTATCCAGGTCGCGGTGGTCAGTGAAGTGAACTCCCGCTGCCGTGATGTAACCACGTGGGATGTGACGATAGATGGAATCATCAAACCCCCAGTAGTCAGCACGGAGAACGGTGAGACTCACGTACGCTGCCTGCTGCACGGCCATATCCACTGTGGAACCTACTGCCTCGTAGCGGTGAACAAAGCTCCTGCCATCATCCGACATAATGTAGACGATAGCTCGGTAGAAAGTCTGCTCGAACTCGCGCTGGTGCTCGTAGACCTGGTACTCTGGTGCCCAATGGAACCCCAGATAGGTAACCATGTCCCTCAGCATCTCCGGATAACCGGCGGTGTCCTCACAGCGAGTCATCCGAACCACCTGCGGGTAGAACCTGAGATCCATCTGCAGATGATCGGGGAAGGTTTTGATTAGACTCCGGTAGAAGAACAAGGATGTGGAAAACAACAACAAGGTTGAACGGACGAAAAGGATGTTGAAAAGAACATGATATTGAAGCAACATCGGGAAAACGAGACCAAAAGTCCTGAGGTACTAAGGAGAACCCAAAACACGTGAAATCCTAACTTGAAAGTTTAGGTGAGAACAGAAAACAACGTTGCACTTCCTTACCAGAAAAGGGTGGGTGGGTGGGGAAAGAAGAATAATGGCAGAATTCCTACTCTCACGTTTCATTTTTCCTGTATAACTACAAAATAGTTTCTAGACTCAACTGCGACCAGTAAAAAGGGATCCTACAGGCAGACAGGCTCTGATACCATTTGTCGCACCCTGGCTTCTAAGGGATACTCATCGTACGAACTGGATAGTAGGTGCTTGGATTATGGGGCATAACTGCTCCCACGTCCCAGCTTCCTGGTAGGCCTGCGCTTATGCGCGACAACACAAGCCCTGCTATTCCACCGTCGATGTAAACTATCCACTAGAAGTCACAGGCACTACCGTCGACGTACTTCATATCAATCACGCACTGTACGTCAACAGCTTTGAACGAATGATGATCACAACATATCTCTAAGACACAAAAGATTGAAATAAGGTTGCAAAAGGCCTTCACTAAGGCAGAGATAGCAAATACGATCATCCAGAGGACACATGTCCCAACATAACATTCATTACATCAGCGGAAGCAATCAAAGGTGTCTGGGTACAGACAAAACCAAAGGCTTAAGAAGCCGGAGGAAAAATAAAGAAAACGAAGCCCATCCACGTAGGTTCTGGATCCTGCCCTGGTCCAGCTATCTACTCGTCTGCAGCGTCGTCAAACTCCACGAAGTAGCCGTCCTGAGAAGCATCGTAGTCGTAGTCGTACTCTGCGTAAACCACAGCCCCAACGGGGTCAGTACAACCAAGTACTGGCAAGCAAGACTCACAGTTCATCAAAGAGTTACCCGTCAACACAGGCATAGATGCTTGGGATCAACGGAAGAAAGGGGTGATATGAAAGTTGCTGCTGGCTGCTCTAACCAACTACAGAAGATAACTACAAGTTCCGGCTAACAGAATAAGATGAGATCGAGGATTGTAACCAACTGAAAGATAACTTCAACCAAAACCCATCCTGGATCTCGCCCCTTATCCAAAGAAGCAATCCGAGGATAACTCACACAGTTGTGATAAGGTGAATCAAGTTATTGTGTGAATAACCTATTACTAGTCAAGTTATTAATCATTGGGTGAAACATGATTGATCATTAAGTTGAAGTTGTCATGAGTACTTGTTAGCCAGTACTTTCACCAAGTAATCCATAACCGCGGAAAACACGGCTTCTCGAGAAGATTATCCCTGCAGGGTTGCACCAATTTGGCCGTACACGCAAGAATAACCCGCCAGATGGGATGCCTCCCACCAAGCGGGGTACTCTACACAACCAACCATTCTTCGCATCAAGCCCAAAGCACCTTGGGCGCACGGCTAATCGAGCCCAGAAGAAAATGGACCCTCATAGCACTCTAAGAACGTGTCCCCCTATATGCCGACTACAAAAGTTCCACCCTGCGCTGGGCTCGCAAAAACATGAATGCGGCAAATAGAAAGCACGAACTAAATGAGATGATTTGGACGAGATGCGAATCAGGTCAAGTTGAGGGGGGCGCCCATACTCGCTTCCCACATGCGGTTAGTGCGCTCATCATGGATCAGTAGACAAGACCCTTTTCCTATTAGGGTCGACACTAGCAGGCTTCAAAACCTCTCATGGGCCTCCTGCCGGTGCCTTATCATCAAATTATTATTATTACCATTAGCAATTAACAGGATTGATTGATTAACATTCGAGCCCCGGTACGAATAATAAGATAGTAAAAGTAGTAACCGACAACAGACTCGAGTAAAAGCAACCCTAAGCATGCTAGGTAAGAACAGGCACAAGCAAAGGCTGTAGGTATGGAGGTGAGGCAATATTATTGGCTCAGGGAATCATGTGATAGGTTCGGAGAACAAGCAACGGTACATAGGGCTAGCAATAGTAGACAAAAGGATAGTATCGATAACAAGTGTGGAAAGGAACTCGATGATTCATGTGAGTGATAACTTGCCTGGAAGCTCAACAGCCTGGTACTGAGCTAGGTCCTGGGGAGTGGTGTCGTAAGGATCGTCGGTCTCAACGTAGTCGTCGTCTAACCGAGAAGAAGCAAACAAGCAAAACAGGAATGTAAACAATCATTGCCATGGCATTGTGCACAATCAAGATGATGCATGACAAGTTAATGATTGCATAAGATAAACTGGCTAACATGATAGCACAAATTAAATGGACCCATATGCAAGGTTGCATATGGAAAAGGATCCATTGAAATAAGTGGAACAAATGTTTTACAATTAATTATTATGTGATAGTTGTTATCATGCATGCATGCATGATGATGCTGACAAGGTAACAACAAATAACAATAATAGATGCAAAGGAAAAGGAATAAAACAAGTTTAGAAATTATTTGTTAAGTTTGGAAAAATTTGGTTACTTAAACATGTTACACAAACAATTATTGTTTTCATCAAGTTAGAGTGTGCAAAACAATTAACAAAGTTGATATTTGAATAGGTTATCAAATTTTAGTTGGATTACATGTTTCACATTTTGAAATTGGACTTAGGATTATTTAATTATGAATTAACAATATTAAACAATTTTTAATTGCATTAAACAAGATTCAAATTGTTTAGGCAATTTAAATTGTTCAAACCAGAAAACAAATTTTATATTTGAGTAGCCCAACCAAAATGGTGTGAAAAACATATTTTATTTGAATTATTTGAAAACAGTATGAATTAGTTATGAATTATTTCAATTTACATTTGAATTATTCAAATTTGAATTTTAAATGAATTTTGAAAACTCAAAACAGAACACAAATAGGCTAGTTGGAAAGATTATGAAATTTGGAGCAAAATTCATATACAGTTTGTATTTATTGGAATTATAAAACAAAAGATATTGAATTTTAAAGTTTATTGATTATTCTGCAATTTAAAAGAATTAGAAATAAAAACAGAAATGTTTTAAATCGTTTGGTACCGCACTGGAAGCGTACCCACACGCTGCCAGTGGGCCCTGTGGCTTTGCGTGCATGCGTGGCAGTGGGGGTGGCCGACTGGTGGGCCTCACGCGGGGGGAGAAAACCCGAAAAAGATTTGCGGCCGCGGGGGATCGATCCCGCGACCAAACGCTTGCGCGCTCGCTGACTGAACCAAGTGTGCTGTGCGCGTTCGTTTGACAGGGATAGGGACGCAGGGGGTATAAGGTTCAGACTTGCACTATTTCTGACGAAACTGACGAACGCGTGCTGGCTCGACTGACGGAAACTTCACCGGCGACGATCTACGCGGTGGCGCTCGCTGTGGTTGTGCTGGAAGTGGAGGACGTGCACGGGATCACGTGCAAGTGACAGAGGGAGAGCGAAGGCGACGTGGGGTGCTCACCGCGGTTGTAGAGGAAGCAGTGGTCGACGGCGAGCTGTGGCCGCGGCGGTGGCGATGACGGCGTCGCGGATCCCGTGCCTCTCCGGGCTCCAGCAGGTGTCCAACAGGAAGAAGGAGGGGTGGTGATGTGATTCCTGGGCTCGGTACAAGGAGAGGGTGGCTACGTGGGCGACGCCATGGCAAGGTTCAGAGTTCTCGCCGGCGGTGAGAAGCTGCAGAGATGGGGAGCGGCGACGGTGAGGAGAAAATGGAGGCGCGGCGCGGGGAGCGAGGAACCCTAGCAGCTAGGGTTGCTTCCAGGGGCTAGGGCTTGCTTTTATAGGCCCTGGGCGACGGGACGGCCGCCGGCGTCGCTGCGGGGGTGCGGTGGCGCCCCCGATGGCCTGCCGTACTGCTTGAAGACGCGGATAGATCTCCCGCACGAATCGCGAAGCGGTATCGCGGGGTTTAGCTGGGTTGGGTCGCGCGCGCGTAGGCTAGGTTGGGCTGGGCCGCTGTTAGGTGTCGCGCGCGCGCTGGTTTTTCTCCTTTTATTCTTTTTCTGTTTCTTTTTTTTTTGTAGTTTTGCTCTTGGAAGAAAAACATGGCTTTTTGTTTATAGAAAATTCTGGAAAAATTTGGATAACTTCCCTGGGTTAGAAACAAACATTTGGTGGCTTTGGTTTCCAAAAAGTTGAATGTTTGCTTGCTGTTTTAAAAATGAACCAAATTAATTGAAAATTGCAATATTAGTTATTATTGGAAAAACAAGGCAATATCAATAGGGTTTCCCCTAGAGTTTTAAAAGTGATTTAATGAATTCAAATTAGTGGTGAATTTCATGGATTCAAATGATTAAAGATTTGAGAAATGGTTTGAGTTTGGAAATAATTTGACATTAATTGATTAAGTGATTGATTGAATTAAGCAACAATTTAAGAGTTGATCCAATATGAAATAATTGGAAGCAATTGATGTTTTGGATTTGCAATTCTCTATTTGAAAAGATTGTAACAGACAAGGGTGAAAACAAGGGTTGATTAAGTTTGAATTTTATTATGAAAACAATGCAAACAGAAATAAAAATGAGAATGATGCCATGATGCATTGCATAAAATAAACAAGGAACAGAAACACTAGGGTTGTTTTCATACTTGGATGTTACAAGTAGTAGCACATGCTTCTTCAATAAAATCATCACTTAGTTCAATATAGGTTTCATCAAGATCATCAATAAGCTCAGTTAAATTAACAGGTGTACCAATATTTTCAACAGAAATTTTCAGCATTTTTAATTTGTTTGGATCTAGCAATAGTAGCATCTAGGAAAGGACATAGAGAACCAGTATCATCAAGCACAGTAGAAGCATCATCAAAAGTATCAGAAACATTCTCAGACTCAGCAGAAGTAACAGTACGTGTAGCATGTGGAGGAATAAGAAGCTTACTCATAACAGACGATGAATCAAGAGCAGCAGAGGTGTTCAGAGTTGTACCTCTTCTTGTAGTGGATGGTAATAGAGGAACTTTTCCATCACGAGTCTTTCCCATGATGAATGGCTTGCAGCAAACAATATCATGATAAAGTGAGAAAATAAATAAAGCTATGCTCCCTGACAATGGTGCCAGAAAATAGTCTTGATGACCCACAAGTATAGGTGATCGCAACAGTCTTCGAGGGAAGTAAAACCCAAATTTATTGATTCGACACAAGGGGAGCCAAAGAATATTTATATGCCTTAACAACTGAGTTGTGAATTCAGATGCACCTAAAAGTAGACTTGCTCCAACATTTTATCAGTCGTAATAGTTTTATAGCAGCAGTAGAAATAAAATAACAGCAGTAGTAAAATAGTAACAGCAATAGCAATCGCGGAAAACAACAGTATGGGAAGTACCGTGGGCATAGAGGGAATGGATGGACGGGCGTTGCATGGATAACATAGGTCATGTAATAATAATAATAATAATAATGTGGGAATTGCAGATAATAATATAAAGCATCAAACATGTAGGAAACCATAGGCATGTGTTCCAATATAGTCATATGTGCTCGCAATGAGAAACTTGCACACCATCTTTTGTCCTAGCATCCCGTGGCAGCGGGGCCTCTAGGGAAACTACTGGTAATTAAGGTGCTCCTTTTAATAAAACACCGGAGCAAAGCATTAACGCTCCATGAACACATGTGATCCTCACATCACAACCATCCCCTCCGGTTGTCCCAATTTCTGTCACTTTGGGGCCTCGGGTTCCGGACAATTACATGTGTAAAACAACTTGCAAATATGATCAATAAACAACATTATACTCATGAAACAATAACATGTTCACATCTGAAATCATGGCACTCGGGCCCTAGTGACAAGCATTAAGCATAAGAAGTTGCAACAACGGTAGAAAACACTAACAATGGATACTAGACACTATGCCCTAACAATCTGGCATTATTACATGATCGATCTCATCCAATACCTTCCATCCCTCTCAGTCTATAGCGGTGTTTACTCACACATGGACGGGGGAATCATGGATGGTTGATGGAGAAGAGGTGGCGGGGTCGATGGCGATGATCTCCTTCGAATCCCCGTCCCGGCAGGGCGCCAGAACAGGAACTTCTGATCCCCGAATCGAGGTTCAGGGTGGCGAGGGCGCTCTGTTGTGTTTCTGTGGAATATGGAGAACCCCCTGTTGTTTTAGGGTTGAAGGCATTATGTAGTCGAAAGGGGAGTCTGAGGGGGTCCTGGGGTGGCCCACACCACGAGGCGGCGCGGCCAAGGGTGGGGGCGCCGGGGGGTGGTGTGGCCCCCTCACGGCCCCTCTCCTGGCCCCCTTCTGGCTCCCGGGGTCTTCTGGTGTTTTAAGACCAATGGGGTCTTTTTTGGGCATTTTCCCAAAAGTTGATTTTTCTGCACAAAAAACGAGACACCAAGGCAATTCTGCTGAAAACAGCGTTAGTCCGTGTTAGTGGTATCCAAAACTCACAAGTTTAGAGGAAAACAATAAGAAAAGTGTTCGGAAAAGGAGATACATTTTGGACGTATCAAACCTTCATGAACCTCACTTTTGGTGCAGCAAACAAGTTATTGGATGACCTAATGCAAACTATTACTAATGGCACACAGAATGGGCTCCAACAGGTAAAAAGGTAAACTCTACTAAGGAGGTCTCTTCTTTGAGCGATAAAATTGATATGCTTGCTTCTTTGATAGCTAAACAAGTTCCTATAGATCCTAATAATGTTCCCTTTAAATCTCTAGTTTCTAATAATAATTATCAAATTGATGTGAATTTTATCGTTAGAAACAATTTCAACAATAGTGCTTACAAGAATAATTTTGGTGGTAACAACTATAGGTCATATCCTAATAATAGTGGTAATTCGTATGGAAATTCTTATGGAAATGCTTACAGCAATCCTAAAAGTTCCACCACTGATCTTGATAACATGCTTAAATAATTTATCGCTACACAAAAATATTTCAATAAAAGTGTTGATGAAAGGCTTGTAAAACTAGATAATCTTATGCTGAAAGTTGATAGTCTTGCTCATGACATAGAACTTTTAGAAATTAGGACTACAACTCCTAAGGCCAAGAAAACTGAACCTATAAATTCTATACAAGTTCAAATAAATGATAACATGAGAATGTTAGCTCAAAAACGTGCTAGAAGAGAAAGAGAAGCTGAAATTGCTGAAAAAACTTCTAAAAGTGATCTTGTTAAAACTTATACCATCCAACCCTTTGAAGAAGTGAAAACTTTCAGTATCAATGAGTATCCTAATTCTTATAAACATATTTATGTCAAAACAAATGAGATTGGATAGGTCATGCTTTAGGTAGAAGGAGTCCCAAAAGTTTGGAGATTAAAAAAAATTCTACTGAGAAAATTGTTGCAAGTGGGATTGATGATAATATGACTTTAGGAGAAATTTTTCCCACCATGTTTGAGTATTATAAACTTTATTTTGATAATTTCACCATCTCCGATGTTATTAAGTTCTTACAAAAAAATTACCTAAAGATCCTAATGCTAGTAAGATAAATATTGCTTTTACTAAACATGACACTAATGCTCTCACTGAAGATAAATAAGAAAGGATCAAACTTGAAGCCTCTATTCATATAAAATTAAAAGATGGTTGGGATCCCACTATTAGAATAAGAGTGAATGATTTTTATTGCAATGCTTTGTGTGATCTCGGTGCAATTTCTTCTATTATGCCTAAAAGTTTATATGATATGCTTGATTTGAAACCATTGGATAAGAGTATTTTGGGAGTGCATCTTATAAACTCCACTGTCAAAAGACATTTGGGAAGGATTGATGATGTTCTTATTGTTACTAATGATAATTATGTCCCTGTTGATTTTATTATTTTGGATATTAAATGCAATGCTTCTTGTCCTATCATTTTGGGGAGACCTTTTCTTCACACTATTGGTGCTATTAATTATATGAAAGATGGAATTATAAGATTTCAGTTTCCCTTAAAAAGGGCATGGAATATTTCCCTAAAAACAGAATGAAATTACCTTTTGAGTACCTTGTGAGGAATACCCATGATTCTATTGATAATACTTGATTCGTTCTTCATGCCTAGCTAAAAGGCGTTAAAGAAAATCACTTGTGGGAGGCAACCCACTTTGTTTTCCATTGTTATTTTTATGTTTTATTCTATTTTCTTTTGTTATTTTTGTGTCTTGGAATTTATTACTTCTGTAACAACCGCTTCTTATCATTTTTATTTTCCTTTTGTGCCAATAATAACCTCTAATGGCGATTTAGTATGATTTGGGGAAATTCCTGTTTGTATCCAGATTTTTGTGCTTCACCAAAAACCTCGGTTCTCTCAGACAGAACCTGAGAATTTTTTGATATGTTTTGGTAACCTGCCCCAGGTTGTTATCTAACTTTCGTTAGTTTACCACCTTTTCATTTGAGAAACAGAAGCTCCTCAAAAAAATCATCTTTATCAGTTGTTCTGTTTTGACAGATTTCTGCCAATATTTGCATTTGCCTCTTAATCTTTTTCTTTTGAGATTCTTCTAGGGGGAGCCTTAAAAGAAGTTGTGGTAGTACTTTATGTTTTAAATTGAGTGTTAGACCTGTTTTTAAACTGAACAAAATGGATATCTTATTTTGATGCACTAACGTTGCTAATGAAGATTGTGAGAAGTTTTAGGTGGAGGAACTTTTCAAGTGTAGGGAGAGAAGAATGATATGATGAGATGAAGGATGGATAAAAGCCCAAACTTGGGAATGCCCATGTAAACCCAAGACATATCCAAGAAGTACAAGCTTCAAAGCTTGGGGATGCCCAAGGCATCCTCTTCTTCATCAACAAAAATATCAAGTTTATTTCAAAACACTTAATTTTTATTACTTCACATGATATGTGTTATTCTTGGAGCATCATTTTATTTTTATTTAAGTTTGTTTTGTTTTATTTCCTGTAGTATATGGTTGGATCCTAGCACTTTTTAGTTTGTAGCAAAACACGCTTCGTTTTTACTGCCTAGAACACTCTAGTTTTCACTCTTATTGTTCTGTGAGTGTTCAGTTTTTGCTAGTATTGTGTTTATCTCTTGTTTTTCACTCGAATTTTGTTCATATATTGTTGATTTGCTTAATTTATATATGATTATATCTATGGTCTTTTATGATTTTTTTTTAGAGTTGTTTCAAAAAACTTGATTGGTGTTTGAGAAGAGTAAAATATTTCATGCTTATAGTGGTGCAATAGGAAGCCTTGTTTTCAATGTGGCTTAGACTTTGGCATGCCATGTTAGATGCTATTTTAATTGTGTGCTTAGTAGTATATGATGTATCATGACGAGAATCATATAGCTGAGAGTGTTTCATGTGCCATTGAAATTAAATCATGTGTTGTTTCCTCATATTGAAGCATGGTATTGTGGTATTCTCCTTTGAATGATTTATCTAGATTGACTTGGATCATGCTCACACCATGTTATGACTATAAACAAATTCACTTCTATCCTTGATGATTATTTAGTCTTTTGACTTGTAATATCACTTCATGCTTTGATTAATGATGTTTTATCGCTATGCATGATTATGGCCGGTATTGCTCTCTTAGTTGGTCGCTCCCAGTCTATTGCTAGCCTTCACCCTCTACTAAGTATGAGCTCTACTCGTGCATCCAACTCCCCAAAACCAAAGTTTTCAAATGTGTCCACCATAGCTACATATATGTGGCATTTCACTGCCACTCCAAGTAAATTTCTCGTGTGCTACCTTTAAACCTTCAAAATTATTAACCTATTTTGTGTTCCTGTTTAGCTCATGAGGAAGTATTGAATGCTTTATTATGTTTTATGGCTTCACACCTGACTAGCATGAATAATGTGCTAGTCCTTAATTTTGCAAAAAGAGCATGCATCCATGTGCCCAGCCCAAAGTAACCTACAACAATAACATTAAAATTTCCTCCCTCTACGGACTTGAGAAATAATGAACTTAGCTTGTGCAAACAAAGGTGACAGGAGAATGCTATGATTCTCCTATGGGAGCCACTCATGAAGCCATTAAACATGAAAAGATAATAGGTCATTTGATAGCATTCATTGACATAGACATACAACTTCCTCAAAATTTTGTTTTCAATACCTCAGTTTTATGAAATAAAAATCTCTAGCACATGAGTAGTCCCTGCTTCCCTCTGCGAAGGGTCTTTCTTTTACTTTTATGTTGAGTCTTCATCTTCTTACTTTAAGAGAGCATAGTTGTCATTCTGATTATAATGTGCATAGTCCCAAAATTTATTATTGATTGATTCATTATTATGGTATTGCTTGCTCTCAGATTATTTGTATCTATTCACCATTTAAACTTTGAAGGTGTCCTGGCATTTATGTTTTGCTACCACACGAAGGACAAGCTGGATACCAATTTATTATGTTTTTCTTTATGATTGAAACAAATGTATCACTTTTAATGTTTCATTATTCATTGTCATTTATTTGTGTTACTTTTCATGTGCAACATAGTTGCTAAGGTTACATTAGTTCAAATAATATTTATCATGCCTTTGTTAAATTACTTTAATCTCAGCTTGCAATGCTTTTACATAACATTGATCAAGATTTGTGTTGGCTTCATGTCACCTCAAAAATTATTTTGTTATCACTTACCTACTCGAGGATGAGAAGGAGTTGAGCTTGGGGATGTTGATACGTTACAAACGTATCTATAATTTTTTATGCCATGCTTGTTTTCTATCTAATGCCTTTATATTTTCAACATGTTTTCCTTCATTTTCTGGATGTATTCATTGACTAACCTATTAACGAGATGCCCCAGGCCCGTTGTTGTTTTGTGCTGTTTTTCTATTTCAGAAAAGTTCTTAAAGAAATAGAAAAGGGCTGAAAATCCATGGATATGTTTTTTACCCGGAACAAAGATGGAGACCGAAGAAGAGCCGGAGGGGGGCCAGGGGGTGTCAGGCGCGGCCCCACCCTAGGCCGCGCCTGGTGGGTGATTGGTGTGTGCAGACACACGTTCGTTGGGAGACCCCAAGAAGGAGGTATGAAGAGTGCAACAACAAGTTTTGCCTCAGTGAAAAACTAAGGTTGAATCGACCAGTAGGAGAAAGAAATCACTTCTGAAGGTTGTTGATAGCTGATGTTGGTAGGCGCACCACCAGACTCAGCAGCAACTTGGAATCTGAACACAACACAACCAAGATACTTTGCCCCAACGAAACGGTGAGGTTATCAATCTCACCGATTTTGCTGAAAACAAAGGATTAGACGTATAGTGTGGTAAATGGTGATTGTTTTTTAGTAAATGAAAAGATAACAATAATTGCATTAAAAAGAACAGTGATTGTAGTAGGTTGTATTATCAGTGTAAAGGAATGGACCGGGGTCCAGAGTTCACTAGTGGTGTCTCTTCATAAAAGATAGATAACATGTTGGGTAAACAAATTACAGCTGGGAAATTGATAGGAATAAAGGATGCACCGTAGTGCATATGCAAGACATGATGATTACTATGATATTCATGCAGGCATTACAACATGATACATAGACCGTAATCCAACTGCATCTATGACTAATAATCCACCCTCAGAACGTAATCCAAGCAGACTTTGGGTATTAAGTTGCAAGCAACAGATTATTGCATTAAGTAAAGTGCGTAATGTAAACAATAGAATTTATCCTTAGACAAAGCATTGTTGTTTTCCCCCTAATGACAACATCACATCCTCCATCCGTCACGTTTCTGTCACTCGAGCACAGATGAAAGGGAGGCATGAACCCAGTATCGAGCATAAATACTACCTCTTGGAGTTACAAGTATCAACTTGGCCAAAGCATCTACTAGTAACGGAGAGCATGCAAGATCATAAATAACATAAACATGATAGATTGATAATCAACTTGACATAGCATTCAATATTCATCGGATCCCAGCAAACTCAACATAAAGCATTATAGATAGATGATCTTGATCATGTTAGGCAGCTCACAAGATCTAAACATGGTGGCATAAAGAGGAGAAGACAACAATCTAGCTACTGCTATGGACCCGTAGTCCAAGGATGGACTACTCATGCATCACTCGGGAGCCAGGCATGGTGATGTAGGGCCCTCTGGTGATGATTTCCCCTCTTGGCAGAGTGCCGAGGAGAGCTTTAGAACCATCCCGAACTAGGGTTGACGATGACGGCAGCTACATAACTTTTTGTGGATGGAGGCTCGGGTGTTTAGGGTTTTCCCGGGAAGAAGTTTAAATAGGCAAAATGGCGAGGTCGATAGGCGCCCGAGGGGCGCACACCATGTGGTGGCACGACCAAGGGGGGAGGCCGCGCCGCCCTATGGTGTGGCCACCTGGTGGCCCCCTCCGGGTCTCCTCCGGACTCTGTGTACGTGGTAGAAAAATAGGACCCTCGGTTTTCATTTCGTCCAATTCCGAGAATATTTCTAGAACAACTTTTCTGAAACCAAAATCAATAGAAAACATGAACTGGCGCTGTGGCATCTTGTTAATAGGTTAGTCCCAGGAAATCCATAAATAATGCTATAAAGTGTATAGAAAACACGTAGCAATTCGCATGAAATCGACATGGAACATCAGAAATTATAGGTACGTTTGAGACGTAACAGTGGGCCCCTGAGGACCCTGGCCACCGCCTCTCTTCGCATCTTCGCCCATAAATTTCCCTTTACCCTAATTTTATGGGGGACGGAGTTATTTTCCATGAAACATACAGAGAGGCGTCGTCACCTCAAAAGTCCAATCTAGGGCTTCTGCAGCCCTGTTCCGGCACCCTGTCGGACGGGGGGGGGGGGGGGGATCATCATCGGAGGCCTCTACATTGCCATGATCGCGTCCGGATAGATGCGTGAGTAGTTCATCTCGGGACTATGGGTCCATAGCAGTAGCTACATGGTTTTTCTCTCCCCTACGCCTCCATGTTTAGAGTCTCACGAGCTGCCTCACATGATCGAGACCACTGTTATGTAATTGTGCATGTTGTGTTTGTTGGGATCCGATGAACCATGAGATTATGATTATTTTGTTCATGTCAATTTTTGATGCTTCACTTATATTGTAGAGAGTTTTAATCTTGTCTTGCAATGCTCTCCGGTGTTTATGATTACCTTGGCCACATAGGTGTTTTCACCTCCAAGAGAGGGTTTATATACTGGATGGTAGGTTCATGCCTCTCTTACATATGTGATCGAGTGACAGAAACGTGACAGATGGGGAATGTGCTGTTGGTACTAGGGAGAAACAGCGGTCCTCTTGTCTACGGACGGGGACCACTTCTTACATTACGTATTGTTCTTAATTAATTTTTCTATTGCACACAAAGTAATCACTTTGTTGCTACAACTTAATACCAGAGAGATTTGCTGGATAACTTTCTTGAGGTGGACTTTTAGATATGGATGCATGATGGATAGAGTTCCATATTCCTTAACGCAATTCGTAAAATGTTAGAACCCATGAAGTGACATGCACTACGATACCAAATTCTGTGGACACGGCTGACTAGGAGAACCAACATCGAGCTCTACATCCGTACGTACATGCGGCGAACCAGCCACATCCAATACGCCATCCGCCCCATGGGCCTCCAAACTCGCAACACCAGAGGTACCATCATCCACAAAACAACATCCACATAGCCCAAAGGCTCGTGCCGTGCGAAGCGCAAATGAAGTTCATCCCACACTGAGTCAAAAAGCACGCTTAACAAGAGGCGAGAAAACCACCCTGTCACCATAGGTCTGGAAGCATGCTGCATACGCTCAGTACCTCCCTGTAGCTGCAAATTACCCTGATCAGAACTCGGAGCCGAAGAATCAACCACTTCCACCCCCTATCCCTCTCTTATTTCTCCTCCACCTCCTTAAAGTCATCACCCAAACCATCATCCTCGCCATCATCGCGAGGAGCATCTGTCATAGCAATACCAGCCCCCAAAAAAATTTCCTCACCCTCCACCTCAAAAGCAAGCTCATATAGGCCATCCTTTATGAACAAAGGATATGTGAGAGGAATCTTGGCATAATCCAAACATCCCACTCTGATCCGAAGTACCTTATGCTCCCGAGTATAAGCCATATCGATCCTCGAAGTATTCCCAAGTACAAAACCCACTTCCCAAAGAGCAAGATAATCACAAATGTGATCCTCCAGAATACCAGACACCCTGACTCAAAACTGAGGTAACGTATCCATGGGCTCAATCTTCTTCGTCCGGTTGTTGAAAGTCATCCCACACAAGCTTTAGGCACCCTACAAGTACCTAAGACCCATAACCTCTCCAACTCTTTCTTTGACAGAAACTGCACCTTAAATATGTTATGACCTACACGTCAAACATCCCACTGGAACTGATCAGTTGGAACGAGCCTCCTCAACTGAGTAGTGATCTGCTAGATTATCATCTCTCCATAAGTAACAACCAGAGATGCCAACGGATGATTGATGAGTTTAGGCCGATAAGAATCTGAGCATGGGAAACTAAAAAATAGCAGTTCCTCATGCGCATAACCTTAGGTAATAAGTTGGAGATTCAGCACCGACAACAACGGACATGGCCCCTGCCCATGCGCAGGACCCTCATAAATATCACAAATGATAGTCGAGCAATCCCCGAGAACATGTCCATGCAATCCACATCAAAAACACTTCTGCTTGTCCTTCTTCGCCTTCTTCAGAACCTCCAATAACTTATCCACACACACTATCCTCTTCCCACCATCTACCCTTGCCGCAGCCACCACAGAAGGAGCGACGGTCATAGTGTGCTGAACAATAGGCCGAGCCGCAACCGGAGCAACCACCGTAGCCACTGTCTGAGTTAGTGGTGGCACCGCAGCAGTAGGAACCACCTCAACATGAGGAATCACCGGAGCCACCCTTCGACCGCCACCACCTCGAGCGAAACGGCCATGGCCATAGCCATCAGTGCCTCCTCTCCCAAGTCCAAAAACTCTGACTTGATCATATCGATAACGTCCACGTGCATGATTCTGCTGGCCAAACCGAATTTGCCCCATGCCATGAAGGCCACCACCGGCCACACCGACGTTGAAAACAATAGGAACCTGACCTCCTCCGACACCTCCAAAGGTGCCCCCGGCAGCACGACCTACGCCGGCTCCCCCGGCCGTAAACTGATACGTCATAAATATATCCATAATTTCTAATGTTCCATGTTGTTTTCATGCCATATGCTATATGTTTCCTTTACACTTTATGCCATTTTTATCGATTTCCTGGGACTAACCTATTGACAAGATGCCACAGAGCCAGTTCTTGTTTTCTGCCATTTTTAGTTTCAGAAAAGTTGTTCTGGAAATATTCTCGGAATTGGACGATTTGAAGCCCGAAAGTCTTAGAAAGTTGTCGCGCACACGGAGTCCGGAGGGGATCCACAGGGGCCCCACACCATGGGTGGGCGCGCCCCCTGGCCGCGCCGAGGGGTGGTGTGGCCTCCCTGGAAGCACACCGATGTTGCCTCACACCTATATATTCTCCTCGAAGGGTTAACCCTAAATAATGAAGCCTTTTCCATCGAAAACATCCGCAGCCGCCGTCATCGTCAACCCTAGTCCAGGAGGGTTCTGGAGCTCTCCCCGGCACCCTGCCGGGAGGGGTAATCATCACCGGAGGGCTCTACACCACCATGCCCGTCTCCGGAATGATGCGTGAGTAGTTCATCCTTGGACTACGGGTCCATAGCAGTAGCTACATGGTTGTTCTATCCTCTCTATTCCTCATGTTTAGATCTTGTGAGCTGCCCTACATGATCAAGATCATCTTATTGTAATGCTACATGTTGTGTTTGCTGGGATCCGATGAATATTGAATGCTATGTCTAATGATTATCAATCTATCATGTTCTTTTCATGTGTATGTTATTTGTGATCTTGCATGCTCTCCATTGTTAGTAGATGCTTTGGCCAAGTAGATGTTAGTAACTCCAAGAGGGATTATTTATGCTCGATAGTGGGTTCATGCGTCCCTTTCACTCATGCTCTAATGTCTTGCTCTTTTTACTTGATTTATCATGCTTGCAATTAATGGTTGATTTCTTTGGATTCACGGATGAACAACAAAAATATTATAAGGAACATCGCTTGTCACAAAAAGGGATACACTTATGGGAGAAAATTACTAAATTGCATAACTATGCTAAATTTTTTTGCTCTACTTATAATGTTACTTATTACTTTAATAAATCTTGTTGCTGTAGGAGGTATAAACACCTCCCTTTTCACTGTGAGTATAATTATAATGTTACCATATCTTCTTATGTTTAGTGAAATTATAACTTTTATGATGTGGAATAAATTGAAGAATTTATTGCTTGGAAGGGTGCATTCGAAATTGCTTATTTGCTTGAAAATATTGATGAGTGCACCTTATAAATATGAGATTTATGATATACTTGAATTTTGCTTTGATAATTACAAGGAAGAAAATGGCTATATTCTTAAATATCTTTCTAGATGCTCTCCACCTAAGGAAGATACTAATGCCTTGCAGGAGCCTATGGAAGAAGATATTGCCAAATCTGGAAGCTCATTGGATGAAAAAGAGGAGGAGAGTGATGATCAAGAGGAGAAAGAATGGAGCTACCCATTTCTACCTCCCAATGATAGTAAATATTTAACTCATACCTTTTTAGATAAATCTTATGATAATCCTCTATTTATTCCAACTATTGATATGCATGATAATGAGGAAGTTTGTGTAGAAAATTTATATGATACTGATCTAGATGATGGTCCTATGTTACTTGATGTTAAAAATTATAATGGTACTGAAAATAGGATTGCTATAATGTGTCCCACACCTTTTATGAGTGATCAATAATTTTGTTTTAATATTGCTAAAAGTGGGAAAGAAGAGGTCTTTATTTTTAATTTTGATCCCACTATTTTCGAGCTTGATATGAATTGTGTGCTTTGAGACCATGACAAACATGCTTTATGTGATAATTATGTTGTTGAGTTTGTTCATGATGCTACTAAAAATTATTATGAGAGAGGAAAATATGGTTGTAGGAATTTTCATGTCAATAAAACACCTCTCTTTTTGTTGAAAGTTTTGAAATTTCTCTTGTTCTACCTTCCCATGATTTCTAGTTTGTGATTCTTTAATGTATTTCTTTACGAGATTCCTATGCATAGGAAGTGGGTTAGAATTAAATTTGTTTTATACTTTATTCTTGATGCTCTCTTTCGCTTAATTCATATTTATTATGTGAGCATCTTCTTCACTTGGAAATACTTGATTCTTCTGGGCCTAGCTAAAAGGCGTTAAAGAAAAGCACTTCTTGAGAGATAACCCATGGTTTTATTTTTGCTTTGTTTTTCTCTGTTTTCTTTGAGTCAAGGGGTTGTATACTTATGTAGCAACTCCTTTGTATCTTTATTTTCATGTATTAGTTGTGCCAAGTAAAGTTTCCAGCAAAAGTTGGTGTTGGTTTTGGATTTCTGCTGTCCACTGTAAAAAATTGCATAATTCACAGAAAGATCAAAATGACCTAAAAACAATTGTGCTTATTACTCAGCTAATTCCGAAACTTTTTTGTTCTTTATGTTTTTTCGATTTGAGCAGCGTAAGTGCCCCGAAAAAATTCGTCTTTACAAACTGTTCTCGTTTTGACATATTCTGCCTTCTTACTTGCATTCTCCCTTTTACTATGTCGAGTGGATTTATTTGCTTCACGAAACATCAGTGGCTGTAGCTAATGTTTAAAAGTAACAATAATGCTTGTTTCCATGCAGAACTTGTGAATTTTTTATTGTGCACTAACCCTCTAATATGAATTACATTGATTATGGTGTGAAGGAAGTTTTCAAGCGTCAAGAGAAGAGGGTGATATAATATGATCAAGAAAAGTGCAAAGCCAAAGCTTATGGACGCCCCTGTGGATCATCCCAGAAAATTCTAAGAAGACTCAAGCGTCTAAATTTGGGGATGCCCAAGGCATCCCCTTCATCAACAATTTATAAGGTCACTTCTAGTGAAACTATATTTTCTTCAGTCACATCATATGATTTTTACTTGGAGCGTCTGTTTGTTTTTTTTTTCTTTTCTTTTCTTTTCTTTTTTTCCTTGCTGCAATAAATATTGTTGGAACCCATCATTCTTTTTGTGGGAGAAAGACGCTCCACTTTTTCATATGAATACTCGTTATGCTCGTATTCTTAGTTTTTCTTCTAGCTGCTGCAATTCCTTTTAGCTCCTGTTTTTCATGCATCTCTTATTTAGAGCTGTTAGTTCTAGTAGAGTTATGTAGTACTCTCTTGTTTCATTTCTATATCTCTTGGTGAGTTTTTTTTCAGTATAAAATGATTGGTGTTGGAAAGTAGTAATACATTTTTCGTGCTTATAACGGTGCAAATAGAAGCTTGTATAGACTGTGGCTAGAATTTTTCATGTCATGCTAGATGTTATTTTAATTCTATGCTTAGTAGTTTTTATTGTAGCATGACTTGTCTCAAATAGCTGAGAGTGTTTAATGTGCCATTGAAAGAAGCATGAGTTGTTTCTTTATCATATTGAAGCATGAATTTGTGGCGTTCTCCTTCGAATGCTTTATTTGGTTGACTTGGCACATGCTTACACCATGTTTTTTACTACAAACCAGTCACTTATAGCCTCTATGATCATTTAGTTTTTGACTTGTAATACCCTTTATGCTTTGATTACTAATGTTTTTGTCGCTATGCATGATTATGGCCATTATTGCTCTCTTGATCTCCCAGTCTTCTGCTAGCCTCCACCCGTACCGAGTATGAGCTCTACTCGTGCATCCAACTATAAAAACCAAAGTTTTCCAAATATGTCCACCATACCTACCTACATGTGGTATTTAACCGCCACTCCAAGTAAGTTTCTCATGTGCTACCTTTAAAACTTTCAAAATTATTCCTGTTTTGTGCCCCCTGTTTCAGCTCATGAGGACGTGAATAGAGAATCTTTATCTCAATTGTTGATTGAACTTTACACACCTGGACTAGTGGCTTCATCCGCTTATCCAAATGATAGAAGAGCTGGCAGCGGGGTGCCTAGCCCCAAAATTGGTTACTACTAAATTCTCTTCACTATTTTTGCCTCTAATTAATCAGTCAAAGCATAATTGTGTAAAAAAAAAGAGAAAGAGGGATGACCTTATATACCAGATACGTCCTTCAATGGGAGCCGCTCTTGCGAAGTCTAGTTGGCTTGTCACGTGCTGTATTTTCTGTTTACCATTCATTGACATAAGAATACACCTCTCTAAAAAATATATTTTCAATACCTCTGTTTAATAAAATAAAAATCTCTAGCACATGAGTTAATCCCTGCTTCCCTCTGTGAAGGGCCTTTGTTTTACTTTTATGTTGAGTCTCCATTTTCTAACTTTATGCATAGTTGAGACAGCGTAGTTGCCATTCTGAGTTTAACGTGCATTGGTCCCAAAGACTATTATTAATTGATTCATGATGTGTTATTACTTGCTCTCAAATTATTTGTTCTAGTCATCCACTTGAACTTTGAAGGTGTCCTAGCATTTATGTTTTGCCCCACTCTTAAGGACAAGCGAAATATCACTTTGCTATGTTTTCTTTATGCTTGAAACAAACGTAGAACTTTCAAGTGCATTATTATTCATGATCTTTTATTTGTGTTACTTTTCATGATGCAAGGTGATTTGTAAGATTCATTGTTAGAATTACATCTATCATGCATGTGTTTAAAGTACTATGATCTTAGCGCACATATGATTTTACTCCATGATGATCAAGTTTATGTTGGTAGCATGTCACCTCAGAAATTATTTGTTTTTATCGTTTACCTACTCGAGGACGAGTAGGAACTAAGCTTGGGGATGTTCATACGTCATAAACATAAACATAATTTATGATGTTCCATGTTGTCAATTTCCTGGGACTAACCTATTGACAAGATGCCATAGAGCCAGTTCTTGTTTTCTGCTGTTTTTAGTTTCAGAAAAGTTGTTCTGGAAATATTCTCGGAATTGGACGATTCGAAGCCCGGAAGTATTAGAAAGTTGTCGTGCACACGGAGTCAGGAGGGGACCCAGAGGGGAGCCACAAGGGCCTCACACCATGGGTGGGCGCGCCCCCGGACGCGCCCAAGGGTGGTGTGCCCGCCTGGCCGCCCACCGACGTTGCCCTCGCGCCTATATTCTCCTCGAAGGGTTAACCCTAAATACAGAAGCCTTTTCAACCGAAAACATCCGTAGCCGCCGTCGTCGTCAACCCTAGTTCGGGAGGGTTCTGGAGCTCTCCCCGGCACCCTTCCGGGAGGGGGAATCATCAGAGGAGGGCAATACACCACCATGCCTGCCTCCGGAATGATGCGTGAGTAGTTCATCCTTGGACTACGGGTCCATAGCAGTAGCTAGATGGTTGTTCTCTCCTCTTTATGCCTAATGTTTAGATCTTGTGAGCTGCCCTACATGATCAAGATCATCTTATTGTAATGATATATGTTGTGTTTGCTGTGATCCGATGAATATTGAATGCTATGTCCAATGATTATCAATCTATCATGTTCTTTTCATGTGTATGTTATTTATTATCTTGCATGCTCTCTGTTGTTAGTAGATGCTTTGGCCAAGTAGATGCTAGTAACTCCAAGAGGGAGTATTTATACTCGATAGTGGGTTCATGCCTCCCTTTCACTCACGCTCGAGTGACGGAAACGTAAACGGGCGGGGGATGTGTCGTTGCCACTAGGGAGAAAACAACGATGTTTACATTGTTTACATTACACACTTTGCTTACTGCGATTATCTGTTTCTTGCAACTTAATACCCAAGGTTGTTCTTGCTCGGATGACATTCTGAGGGTGGATTATTAGTCATAGATGCAGTTAGATAACGGTCTATGTATCTTATTGTAATGCCCGCATGAATCACATAGTAATCATCATGTCATGCATATGCACTACGATGCAGACTTTATATCTGTCAATTGCCCATCTATAATTTGTTTACCCAACAGGCTATCTATCTGTTTTGGAGAGACACCTCTAGTGAACTGTGGACCCCGGTCCATTTTCATCATGCTGATAATACAACCACTACAATATCTGTTTTCATAGTGTTATTACTGTTTTCCTACTGCCATCACTGTTCTCTTTTCATCTACTGCAAACAAGTACTGTTTTCCACACCATACGTTTAACCTCTTTGTTTTTAGCAAAACCGGTGAGATTGACAACCTCACTGCTTTGTTGGGGCAAAGTGATTTGGTTGTGTTGTGTAGCTTTCACGTTGCTTCTGAACCGGTAGTGCGCCCTGGCACATCAGCTGCATCAACCTTCGGAAGTGATTTCTTTCTCCTACTTGTCAATTCAACCTTGGTTTCTTTCTGAGGGAAACTTGCTACTGTGCTCTTCATACCTTCCTCTTTAGGTCTCCCAACGAACGTGTGTTACACGCGCATCACAAACCTCCGCGAGCGCCGCCTGCAGCGAAGCAGCCACCGACACTCGGTCCCTGGCCTCCCATGGCATAACCGCCAGCCACGCCATGCGGTGGCAGTCCCTCTGGAAGGCCATCATGTCCACTGGGCTGTTAGAGATATGCCCGAGAGGCAATCATAGAGATGATGATATATCTATGTATCCATGATTTGTAATAATGTGCCTTGAATAATATCTTTGTGTTGATTGGCAAGTATGTGACTTTTTTGTGAAACTCTTTACTTACATGGTCATTCTAAATATGTCCCTAGTCGGAGTTCATGTGAGGGCACACCTGAACATTAGACTAGCATATGTATTGGTTGATGACTATGTTTCGCAAGTCATAGACATGGTGATGTCAAACTAATAATGTGAATTCATGTTATGAACATGGTGTTGGACTGACCCACCTTGAGACATTACAACAATGTTAATAGTTCTCTCTCTACACGTTGTGCTTGCTTTGTCCTTAGACCCGAGATTGTCGCATGTTCTTGAGATGTGAATCAATCTACTTTGGGGCTACCAAACACTACACCGTGACAAGGTAGTTATAAAGGTAGCTTTCGGCTTTGTCATGAAGCATGCTGCAAGTCATGGTCAGTCAAGATGGGATTTGCCCCTCTCTTCACGAGAGAGAGAGATTTCTCTGGCCCCTCGGGTGATCAGATCCAGAATTGTATGGCCATGTTGAATAAGGTTAATAGTTAACCTGGTAAAGGATTCCGATTCACAGGATCGAGAAAGAGTGATCAGCTAAGAGCATGATGAAATATCGTGAGGCAAAAGAAATAGCATAAACATGTGATGGTTCGTCCGATGTGATCTTTATGCACGTTTGGGAGTTGGAACGTTTTGCTAGAAAACGCTACCAACTATTGGCCGAGTAGGTGTACTCGTGTCATGTCTAAACGTGTGTGAACCTATAGGGTCACACACTTAAGGCAGAAGAAGCAGAATTCGGATTTGATCCGAAATGGGTTGAAAATAGACTCCAGTGTGGGCTGTTTAGTGGCAACCCATTATGGTGACGTCTATATAAAGGAGAGGAGGATGTGTGTTTTAGGATTGCTAATTCCGCACCACATTACACCGCAGCCACCGTCTCTCCACGCCCTTGCCGCCTGCGCGGACCTAGCAGTCCGGCGAGCGGTGCTTCCACGCCGCACATGTGGATACCGATAGAGGTGTTGCATCTGTAGCACTTGGACGAGCCGCCAAGAGGAGCTGCTCGTGGGAGCGACGGGATCCGGAGGATTCATACGACTACCCTACCCCCGACCCGCTTCACCGAGATCGGCACAACGCGTCTAGTGGTAATACCGTGATCTATATCTTGCAGCGGATCTTGGTTGACGCGGTAGACATTTTTGATTTGCGCTAGTGTAGCCTACCCCATTTTCCTGCATGGGCCCCCTTCCTTGAAGGTGGCTGCTGCCCGAGAAGGACCATCTCCTCTCCCCGGATCACCGGTGGCGTCCGCTCGTCGCTTCTCGGGAGGTCCATCAGCACCTCTGCCTCGGTACGCCATGGTGGCTAAGCGAGCAAAGACGTGGAATAGATTGACTCGATCCCTGCCCAGCAAAACCTAGAAGGTGTCGAAGCACTCCTCGGTTCCCTGCGCGAGCCCACGCACCGACCACTCGACCTGGTCCCACCGTGCGTGGTTCGAGGACCAAACGCTGAGGATGTCCTACCACATCAGACTCGAAGCCCGAAGTCCCCTGCAACTGACGGTCCAACAACCATTGAATTTTCGAAATCCCAGGATCCAACGATCCGGTTTTCTCGGCCACCACAAAAGCACGCGTCCTGGCCGATGTTGGCGAGCACCGAGGAGGACGCCGGAGTTCTCCCGCGTGACGTTGTTCCTTCCAATGGACCCAAGTCCACTCCGCCGCATGAATGACACCCTCGAGATCGAAGGTTGATGGAGGGATAACCGGCAATCGGAGCTCTACTCTCCGACGTCGCACTACCGGATGGGTAGGAAGAAGGAGAGCTAGAGGGATCACGTACCTGCAGAAGCTGAGCCGCCTTCCTGATTTTCCTTCTTCACAAACATATTATTTAAGTCTAATATGATTTAAATTACTTTCTTTTAGGAACGCGCGAGAATGCACGCCTTTTTTTTTTATAGAAGAAGATAGATTTGGTCCAGTTTATGAAGGAAACCGGACCCAAAAACCATACAAACCCACACTATGCCAAACGGCAAACAACACGAAACAAAGACACCAGACCGCGTCACTACCGGAGCAGCCACCTCGGAAGCACAACACCTACCCCAGGAAGACACAAGTCGACGTACCACCCACCCATAAAGCGCCAAGAAGAAGTCGTCGGCAAATGGACGGCAGAACCCGGCCGGAACTAAGGTAGGCGACTGCAAGGAAATGGCACCAGAGTACATTGCGCCTTGGAGGCCCACGCTCCCGTAAGAGACTAGCAAGGAGTCCGGTTGCAATACTCGGACTCCACGAGCAACCTTGACAACGCCTCAAAGGAGGGAACGACGCCATGGCGCCGCTGCTGCCTGACCCACCAAGTGGATCAAGGGTTTCCCCCGGTGCTCGGGATGGGGAGAAAGATGGATAGGGTCTCAACGACGCCTCCAAGGAGGTGACGGCGCCCATAGGCGTCGCCGGCGTCCGCAAACGCGGGGATTTCTCCCGACACTAACATCAGCCCATGTCCAAAGAAGCATGAGCACCTTGAAACCAGCCGCCGCCATGGAGCACCTTCGTAGGACACCGCCGTCCATACAGCCAGCGCCACCACTCCAACGGTACCCACCACCTGGAGCCGACACTCCAGCTCCGGGGGGCAAGGCCACCTACCAAATCGGCAGCCAGCCATCCACATCCCGGGGCCACCGACCAGACAACAACGACCGAGGAGAAGACACCGACCAGACAACAACGACCGAGGAGAAGACCACCACGCCACCCGCCAGATCTGGCGGCCCTGGATACACCGCCTCCCAAGTGGAGCAGCAACCAAACCCCTCGCCGTCCGCCTCCACAGCCCGGGGCCGCCGCCCCGGCGTCCTACAGCGCGTCCTATTACTTTGTATAGTACAAACCTAGGCTATATATTTACTGTAGTTCCTTGCAATAAAAAATATGGTGCAAAAAAATTAGTTCAGGTGATTTTTACTACAGTAATTATGTTTTTTAGATAAAGTACAGTAATTATGTACATCACACAGTACACAAACTAATGCTAAAATCCCTGGCTTTCGTTCACAGTTTCGGTGAATTTGCTCTTAGAGGAGCCGGTTCCCGTTCCATGGTCACTTAGGGCATCTCCAGCCGCCCCCCAGAGCCCCCCCAAGCGGCGTTTTTCGCGCCGTTTCGCGCCGTTTCGCACCAGTCGCCCCCCAGGAACCGATTTAGCGCCGCTTTCCGCCGTTTTTGGCGCCGCTGGGTTCGGCTTGGGGGGGCGAAATACGCGCGTGGGCCACGCCTGTCAGCGACGGAAGACGATTTCCCTCCCTTTTTTCGGCGCTTCCCTCCACTTTCCCCCCACATGTACCCCTCCCCCCGGTCCATTCCCGCCATTTCCCCCCGCCCCCGAGATCTAGACGCCATGGCTCCTGCCCGATTTACAGGACTCTGCGCCGCCGCCACCGCCGTATCCGTTCCCACGGCCTCCGAACCGGCCAAGAAACCGCGCAAGCCGAGAGCGCCGAAGGAGCGGTCGCCCGGCATGTCGAACAAGGAGTGGATCGCCGAGAGGTCGCGCTGGAAACGGCCAACATCAAGCGCCGGGGGAGGGAGGCGGCGCAGCGGCAGAGGCAGCTGATGGCGCAGCTGCAGGCGGAGGAGCAGGCCGTCGCCGAGGAAGCCGTGCTGGAGGACGAGGAGGAGGAGGCCGCGCCAGACGAACCACCTACGCCAGTCGCAGCCACGGCGTCGCTCGCCAAGAAGAAGAGCCCTTTCGGCCCCATGTTCGCCGGCTGGAAGCAGTCGCCGTCGCCATCGCCACGCATGTCACCGCACCCGCCGCCTGCGTGGTTCGTCGAAGGCGATTCCCTGGGAGGCTTCAACCCCAACCTCACCTTCCCCTACCCCGCCGATGATTTATGGTGCCGCGTCGGGCTACGCAGCTTCCCCGTCCCACCGCCGTGCGATTCTCGCCGGGCTTCAGCCCCAGGACAGCTACATGGAGGAGATCATCGCGTCCGGCTCGATGGCGGCGGCGAGCCCGGGCTTCCTCGAGCACAGCGGGGAGTTCTTCGCGCAGGGCGGTGGCGACTACGACGAAGGTGGCTCCGGCACGCAGGCGACGGAGGAGCAGGGCGAAGACGACGAGGTGGACGAGACGCCGGTGGTGCCAGAGGGGACAGATCAGGCCGGCGATGGCCGAAAGCGCCGGGTGTTGGGAATATGCCCTAGAGGCAATCATGTATGATGTAATTCCCACTGTATTCATAAAGTCATTAAGTTGTACTTGTTTTGAACATCTGATATATGTCATTGAATATGTGATTCGATTGTGGAACTATATATTCATGTTGTTCATACTAATTGTCCTTGGTCGTTAAGGTTGTGCTGGACACACATCCTAGACTAATGTGAGTGTTGGCTGATGACACGGTTCCACTTGTCATGGGCATGGTGATGCCATTCCAACGTTCACGGACTTGGCTAAAGAGTTTAGCAAGTCGGACTGACCCACATTGAGATGCAACGATCAAGTCGTCATTTGCATGTCTCAATCAATGTAATCCTTAGACCTGAGGTTATCGCACAATCCGAGTTGTGGATCACCGACTTAGTTTCTGTCAAACGTTGTTCTGTGACAAGGCAACTATAAAGGCAGAGTTCGGGTCGAATGAGAAGCAAGCTGCGTGATGTGGATAATCAAGATGGGATTTTGCCCCTCCGAATGGAGAGATATTCTCTGGGCCCTCTCGAGTGATATGATTCAGGAAGCATGGCCATGCGCGATTCAGTTAAGTGTTAACTGTGTCGGTTGACTAAGAGTTAGTCAGATGAATCACATATCACGGATCGAGAAGAGAGTTGAGCTATTTAAGGGATGACGATAAATCGCCTATAGCTCGACAAGGTATATCGTGAGGCAAAAGAGACTAAGATGAATATCACATTGAAAGGTATGTCGTCATGACTCAATGGGACTTGGGAGTCGGCACGTTCTGCTAGGAGCCGCTACCGATTGATCGATTGGGAGTAGGACTCCAATCGTGTCCATGTCGCCATGAGCCTGCAGGGTCGCACACTTAAGAGCGGGAGCAAGTATTGGTCGGGTTGGACCCGAACCGGAAATGGACTGAGTTAGTGAGTCGGACTCACAGAGGGAATGGGCCACAAGTGTTGTGCAGCCCATTACCATACGCTATATAAAGAGGGGCGCAGGTTGCCCAGCGGGTACGTTAGTCCACTCTCCCATGCGTTGGGAACCCTAGCCCCACTCAGTCCAGCCGCCGCACCGGACCTAGCAGTCCGCCGTCGGAGCTCCTCCTCGTACGTGTGGATACCGGCAGAGGTGTTGTACGTTCAGCACTTCGACGTTCGAGGGATTGGATCGGCCGGATCGGATCGTGGGACTGCACTGCCTCGACGCGCTGCATCGATAATCCGCACCTGCGCGTCTAGTGGTAATACTCGTGGCCTTCTACCTCGGCTAGATCTTGGGAGTACCGCGTAGGAAAAGTTTTCGTTTATCTCTACGCGTCCCAACACCGGGGTCCTGGCCGTCCCCGCAAGGAACCCAAGGTGCCCCTGCCCCCCGCCGAGCCTCGCATCAAGTGGCTGAACAGGGAGGACACACTCCTCGCCGAGGCGTGGAAAACGATCAGATTGGACCCGATCGTCGGCGCGAACCAGCACGTCGACAACTACTGGAAGCGGGTGAAAACGGCGTACGACGAGCGCCGCATGATCGACCCCTACTACGCCTGTTGCATCACCGACCGCGGCCAGAAGGCCATGGCGAACCATTGGGCGAACATCCAGGCATCCTGCAACAAATGGCACGACATCCAGGAGGAGATCTCGATGAGGCCGCAGAGCGGCGCCAACCGCGAGATGGAGATTGTCTGGATGCTGGAGGCGTACAAGAACGACGAGGGCTCCGACTTCAAGTTCCTCCACGTCTTCGTCCTCATCGAGAAGTGCGAGAAGTGGGCGGAGGTGCGGCGGTCGATCGGCAAGGGCAAGGAGTACGTTCCCGACGCGGTGGTTGCAGGTGCGTCCGAAGGGCGTCCGCCGATGGGCCACAAGAAAGCCAAGTTGGCAAGGGACGGCGCGCCGGCAGCGACAAAGCTCCAGGCGTCGATCGAGACCTGCATCGCCGACGCCCAGGCCCAGGCCGTCAAGAGGGACGAGGTCTCCAAACAGCGATGGGCGGCGCTCATGGCCAACTCGCAGATCAAGATCGACCTCCTCAGGACTGGCACCGCGGCGAAGAAGAGGAACAATGACCTCGTCTTCCTCACGGGCGGCGACCCGGCCGCGATGACCCCCGAGGTGAGAGCTTGGTTCCTGGCGCAGTGCAACCTCATCCTGACCGACATCAGCACGCCCCCGTCCCCGACATCGTCTGGTGGCGCCAGCTACACCACCGCGCCGACAAGCCCGCACGCCGACCTGCAGGATGCCGCGACCATCGTCGACAAGGATGCCGAGCCCGTCGTCGACCTGGAGAATGACGCGCCCGTCGTCGACAAGGATGCCGCGCCCGCCGTCCACTCCGACGCCGTCATCGACCTGGAGGATGCTGGGCCGAGCTCGCCGCTTGCTCCGACGCCGGCCGACGCTTCTGCCTGATCGCCTACGTTTGCCCACGCCGCGCGCCCGTCTGTGTGATTCGATCTGGACTATATTTGATCGCCCACCTGTGGCGTTTTTTTGTAATATGATCGCCCAAAACCATGGCTGCTGATCGCCGAACTAGGGCTCTATTTTTTGGGGCGGGAAGATGAACTTTCAAATGATATCGCCGGTTTCTTTTCTGGGCCGCCGAACGGCTGGTGAAATCGCCCCCCGAGGTTATGGTGCGGCCCGGCGCTATCGCTAAAAAGGGTTGATCTGAAACCGGGGGGCCGAACGACCGGAGATGCCGTTACGGGCCAACTGGATATCGAATTCTCTCCCATGATCTTCCACGCTCACCTCCCTGGTCGGAAGTGACGGCGCCCCTCCTGCTCCGCCCAGAGGAGACAGGCGTACAAGCGACGCAGAGAACACCGCACCACCGCCACCACCGGCAGCGCAGACGCAGGAAGAGAGGCGCAGCCAAACCAACCTCGCCGACTCGCCGTCACCTTTCCCTTCTATCGCCCGCAGTCTTCCACCGCCGCCCGGGCGCGAGATCCTGGTACATGCTTCCCTCCCCCCCCCCCCCCCCCCCACCCCACCCCTATCCCCGGCATTCGTTAATGGCGACCCGTCCTGCTGGTTCCCGGCCCTTTCCCGACCGAATTGATGCGTCGCCCCTGGAAAATAAATACCACCAATGTAGCATCAGTCTATGGGATATGTATTGGTTTGAGTCCTGGACTTACTCCATTTGTTACTTGTGGACGCGGGCTCATACGCCCGTGCCAGCATTGCTGGTCGAAATCGTTGATCGATGCTCACAACCGTTCAACCATGTTCTGTAAGCTGCTGACCCCGGCAGCCAGTCACCTGCCCGTTTTTTTGGTCTGAACTATTGCTTTGAGTAACTAAAAAACAACTGTGCAGAAATTATTTTGTAATTCATCATGTTAGACAATCCATGTGTCCAAACCTTAAAGGCGTGTGAATGCCTGCTAGGTTTTGGAACTGAACCCAGTTGTTAGTACTACTGCAGGTCTGCATCTAATTGCAGTGCTGTTGCGTCGTGGATGTTAATTTCTTCATCGTGCCATTAGCTTAATCTCCTTATACTAGACTAGTTTCTTTTATGTGCCTATCTGATATCTATAACCTACTATTAGGTGAACATCTGAACCATGAATTTAAATTACTCGAAAGTATTATCCATTTTGTTTTGCATCAGATATGATGTATAGTTGCAATACTATATCCCTGCGATATGTGACTGGGCCGGTCTTGATTTTGGATGTTCTAGTGCGGTCGCACACTTTTCACTTCTTTCAGTCCTACCACCTTGCTCTGCTTTGTCAAGTATTTAATCTTCTGTCTGGAGCATCACCCATTACTTCATTCCCTATCAAATATAACTGCTATAGGGACCAGTTATCGCTTGTTTGAAAACAAGGAATTCCGTGATATCGACATTTTCTCCCCCACGAACAATTATGAAGAAAATGTAATGCAGTGCTGCAATCTCGCCATCTATTGAACATGGTGAAATTCAAATGCTAGCCCAGACTCCTGATTTTTTATCTTCAAAATAGAGTTGTACCAAGTGTACCTCTTTTGTTTTAGGATGAAAGCTGAATTGACTGATCCCCCTTGGCTTTGGCTAGACTCTCTCTGGTGTAATGTTTCTTGTATTGTATATCCCCTCCCTAGTTCTCCCATGTATGCCATCCCCCTCTGCACTCCCCAGTTTTTTAGTAAAACCATTGTCGGGGCCTTCCCTGCAGTTTCCGGTAGTTTCTTTTTAAACGCTATGCAGTACTCTGCTCATCTGTGGCCATAACAGTGTTTGGAAGTAAGGACATCATATAATTTTACAAATCAGAAAGAGGGACCAATGAACATACAAATTGGATAAATCACAAAGCAGAAACGATGATAAAACCTGATGTTTCTGATTTGACCAGAAAGATAGAAATAGAGGACATGTGCTTGTCAAGATTGTTAAAGATTTGGATAATCCAATTTCTTTGGTAATGTAGCAGACTTCTAGTTTGGTATTTTTGGATGGCCTAAGTCAGGCTCTCAGAGTGAAAAACTCTTTAGACAAATAAGGTAATTCAGATTGTTCTCTGCTTCTGCATTTACTGTTGAGGTTCTGTTGTGGTAGTGACTTCATTGATCTTTCTTCTTTTTATCAATAACTAAAGTGCAACCATTACTTACTTAATTTTACTAAGTCTAACATGAGTTGGGAACTTTGGGACAGATCCATCATAGGCTCTGATGTACTGCTTGCTGTTCGGTCCTACATCTGCCCTAAGTTGTAGAAGAAACTCCACCATTGAGGAAGATGACTCCAGTGTCTTGGGCGTACTTTTGTTATTGACATAGAAGGCCCACGAGAAATATGGCCTCAATGTGCCAGGCCTCATGCTCCTGAACATAGCAGCCAGCCTGCAGCACTTCTCACAAGGCCTATTGAACGAACCTTACCTGCAAAATGTGTGCCAAAGAGGGAAAGAAAACCCCAGAAGAAAAAAATCATCGATACCTTGACATTTCATTTCAAGAATTAAATTGTTGAATGTGCATGCACTTGAGTACTCCTGGCCACAAGCCGCACCTTTAATACCCACGTCGGCCACTGTGTTAGGCTGTATCTAGTTGCTAACTTATTTCTCTTGGCTGATGCTAACTATCCACTTGCACACCGTCTTTACCAGGCAATCAACTCAAGGATGCTTCCAACTAATTAGGCTACTCGTATTTGTTGCTTCCTCCTAACTTATGGCCTTGGGCCATTTGTTTTGATTGAGTGGACCTATTGTTAGTTGCCGTCGAGATTTAGCTTTGCAAATGTCTCCATTCTCCCTCTACCTGATCCTGAAGTGTTCCATAGAACCATAGTCTCATCTTAGTTTTAGGAGTATAGATGAGATTGCTAACATATGTACCAGCGCAGTTTGACATTTCTCGTCACATATCTGTGCATTTGCAGTTTAATTACTGAAGGAACTATCTGTAGCCATGTATCGAGCCTGTAACTTTCTGTAAATGACACATGTTGACTGCAGAGACAGAGAGTGTTCAAGTCAGATGAATTAACTTGACAGGTGCCACCCTCAAGATTGTAAGGGCATTCGTAACACATAAGCTTAAAGCTGCACCGATATGTTTTCCTATTTCGATTGTCATGCTGATGTCCTAGAGAGGCTGAGAGGAAACATTTATTCAGAAGCACAGTTCTCTTGCAGTAGTAGATTCATGTCTTGACTTTTATTATTCCTGATGAAATGAGACGTATTTATGGGTCTTATCCGTTTTCTGAACCTTAAAATTACGTTTCTGTTAAACCAAAGCTATACTATTGCAACAAGCACCTTCTTTCTGGAAATGCATACTTGGTCACATGAGTTGCGTTAAATGTAATGGGTGAGCTGGCTGTTAAATATTCGTCGTTCCATTTGGACCTCCTAAGTGCAGACCCGTTGCAGTATCCCGGATCTAATATAGCTAAGTTACTGTTGCTTGAGTAATTTGTGATATTATTCCTTCCTGTCTGTTATCTTCAATTTATTAATGATGATGTTAGGTGGTCATTATTGCAGTCTACCACTGTTGGCAATCTTGACACTAAATATCAAGATATTAATGTCTTTTTCATCTGGAAGAGCACTAGCATCCTCCTTTTCAGCAGTTTCTATTTTCCTGTCTTGTTACTTCATCCTTTTCAACTTTTTGTGCTTTTATTTCATCTGATGTGTCAATTCTCAAAACATGCAGGTACATCCAATAATACAGCTCATACGTCCAAGCGGACACAGGATGCAAACAAAGGAACTTAAAGTGCATATGCCACATAAATTGGAACATCAGGGTACGCAACCAAGCTCTTATTAAGTGTAATTCATTGTGATTTCCTTACCAGAATCTAGAGACAGATATATAGCATTTATCGCGGCATTTCAGAATTGTGGTGGTTCTCTAATTTCTCCTTTGGTGATAATGGTACTTATGACCATTATTGGTCTCGTCGTGTTTTTTTGGAACTGAAAGGACCAGTCGCTTTATGCCAGCTTTTTTTTTTGCACATGACCAATCGCTATTATTCGTGCAATGTAAAATATAATCTGTATCTTCTAAAGCTAAGCTATACTTTAGGAAACTGATCTGTAGCTCCATTATTAAGCACTATTGCAATCCATAGAAAATAAACCCATACTACAGCGTTTGAAATGGTGGAGTCATAGAAAAGATACCACCAAAGCCAAGCCAATTTAGTTAACAATCTAGTTCAGCCCATGACATGGTCCCTCAGTTGTATTATGGCCCTCAGTACGGCGGTGTTTAATGTTGAAACCAAGTTATGATACTGTATTGGGCCTTCTCAAGTAAAGACTATCTCTTCTAGATGGTGGGAGGGGGATGAGGTGTGTGTGTGGGGGTGGGGGTGGGGGGGGGGGGGGGGGGTACTCACCTAGCTCGTTCCACAATTAGTTCGGGATAAACCAAATAAGCAGCTGTAATGACTTCAGTTCAATGGCTGCTGAACATTGAGCTCATGGCCAAGTGTAAGATATGTTTTGTAAGGCTACATCTAATCAAGCATAAGCAATAACGCCTATCCATAGTTGAGCATATGTAGCGTTCTCACCTCAAAACAAGGCTTCATATATGTTATCGATTTGCTTGGTAGGTAGATATTCATAAATACTTTGTCTCCTTTTCTCCCACTCATGCTTAAGCTCTCGTGCGGAAGCTTACCTCTTCCGACCATATCAAATCAACCAATTCTTTTCCATGCCGGTACATCGAAGTAGAAAAGGATCAAGTAGTAGCTTCAGATTCTCCACAGGAAAAGTAAAAGGTTAAGGCAGGAAAAGGAAAGGCAAAGAAAAGATAGCTCTTGGGTCAATATTGTAATGTTCCGCCTTTACAAATATACAAGTGCATGCAGTTTGTCGGCAACTGCTCAAAAGAAATAAAAATACAACATGGAATAATTAATTCCCATCCATCTACGTGCATGGCAATCGTTGAAAAAGTTTGTGACTACTACTTGTTTGGTGTTCTGATGATAGCTACCGACACATGCAGTTTTTCCCATGCCTGTCTATTTATTTGATAAACAGAGAGTGAACCAAAAACTCAAGTATCCAAAAGTTGAGTTGTCGTGTACAGAAGAAAACAACAATTTTAGAAGAGAAAGAAAGGGAGACTCCAGAATGTACTTTTCTGTGCAATTTTGATGCCACTCCTGGGGATAGAGCTGTCTTTTCCATGGCACTGCTTGATCTCTAACTGAAGAAAGCTGTGGAGGTTGATTTCTGTATCAACCTGCGTATGTATCTGTGAAACACCTCAGCGTAACCTGCTCACCAATCTGTGAGAATATGTCTCAGCTTCTGCTGATCTGCTCTGTCCATGCACCGCAGGACATGGTACCTAGATATGCTCAAAAGACAAGGGCAATCTTTGCAAGTCTTTCTCGTACATGTCCGATGCTGCTTGTAGCTGTTGCTGTGGCTGCTGATTCTGGAACCAAGAGGCACATATCCCTTCCATGTTGAATTGGCTCTCTGCCTTGATCACATCATCGTATAACGATTGGCTGTGGTTCTGCATCGCTGCGGTTGCCTCTGGAAAGGTTCCATGAAGCAAGTCAGGCCACTTGAGTTCCTCCACTAAATGAGCCCCTCTGGTATCCTTTTCTTGCCCAACTCCGATATCTGTCCATGGGAATACACTGTTCTCCAGAATTGAGTTGGTGCTCTGTGGCTCGAACCCCATGCTGTTGCTTCCAGTGCTCACGGTACTGCCACTGCTGCTAGGATTAATACCATCCCAGTAGAAAGGGGCACTGCCGATGCCACTGCCCTCGTGGCGGTGATTGTCTGGTGGGAGATTCAGGCCCATCGAAGTGGAGAGCGCTGATGGCGAGGCTGTTGGCATGACGCTGGACATCGTGCTGCAGCTGAAATCACTCTGGTTTAACCAGAGAGAGTTCATATTTGCACCTTCAGCACCACCGCCACACTCGTTGCCGTAGCCTAATTGCTGCTGGAAAGGGAAATACAGAGTTGGACCTGATGAACGGCAGCTTGACGGGCTCTCATGACCAGCGGCAAGCTGGTCCAGAAACAACTCCTTTGCCTGCACCTTAGGCCGTGCCAAGCTCGGAAGTTCAGGGCGCTTCTTCTCGTACACCGGCAGCAGCAATGACGACTGGGCCGTCTCGCTGAGGAGGTGGCTGAAGTTCCCCAGTCCACCAGCGCTCGACGGGTCGACGTCACTTGAACCAGAGGTCCTCTCAGCGCTGATGGTGGGAGCTGCTCCGCTGCGATCAGCCTCAGCGAGTGGCTTGTGGGTGTTGGGGTCAATTCCTTTCTGGCGCAGCTTCTTCTTGAGGGACGAGTTCCAGAGGTTCTTGATCTCGTTGTCAGTCCTCCCAGGCATCTGTGCTGCAATCTGCGACCATCTTCTCACGGGAAAAAGAAGAACAAAATGGGCCGTATTAGTTGAATGATCAAAAGTTTTGCTCTGCTGAGTGCAGGCACCTAGTGAAGTGCAGGTTGGTTAAAATGTACCTGTTCCCGAGCACAGCATGGAGTTCAATGATGAGGTCTTCCTCGTCCTGGCCGAACGCGCCTCTCTTGAGGTCTGGCCTCAGGTAGTTTATCCACCTTAGCCTGCAGCTCTTGCCGCACCTCTGGAGACCTGCATCAGTTTATTTATCATGAAAATTTTAGATAACTGGACTTGCTAAGGCGAGGAAATTCTCTGGGGAAGAAGAAGAGGAATTTCATGAGAAGTTGGCAATTGACAAGAGCGAAATGCGGAAGGGAACTGGTTGTGCTCACCTGCGAGTTTAGGGACGGAGCTCCAGCAGCCATGGCCGTGCTTGGTTATGTGGTTCATGAGCTTCTCGTCCTCCTCGGGGGACCAGAGCCCCTTCCTCAGCTTCTGCTTGTAGCAGCAGGAGTGCCTCCCCATTTCAGCGCAATGCAGAACCCGAGAGAGAGAGGAGGGCTCAAAATTCTCGCGCGCGGCAGACAGGCAATTGCGCACGCACGGACGGCTCAAGCCTCCTTCCTCTGGTAGCTTTGCGAAGCTAGCTAGCAGGAATCCATGGCTGAAGTGAAGGGGTTGGGAATTGTGAAATGCAGAGGGTATAGTGAGTTATATACTGGCAGATTATTGATTGAGCTGCAGAGGTCGAGAGTACCCAGAGCTGGGCAGAGGAGAGCAAGTGTTGTATGGCTGCAGCAGAGAGGGAGGAGGTTTCAGTGGAAAGCAGGGAAAGGTTAGGGGGCACTCCTCTCCCTTTCTTTGCAGGAGGACACCCCTCTTTAGCACCTTCTTTTAAAGGTGGTGGTGGTGGTGGAGGTGGTTGTGAGACGGGAGGAAGGGGGGTTTAATCCTTGCTGTGAACTTGGGTTAAGCTGGGTCTCGTCATCTCTGCTAAGAATCTTTGTCCGGCGCCAAAACCGGTGGGGCAGCCGCCCGCCAGCCTCCACCGATATTTTCATTGTCGTGGCCCTCCCTGTGCAGGCGGCTGTTCATGCTTCTCCCCCGTTCCTTCTTTTTTCTTCCTTCTGTCCCGGGGTGTTTCGTCGGGCACAAGCCAGTGAAAGTAAAACAGCCGCATTGTCAGGAAAGGGACCGATCGCTCTTGCTGTCTTGCATGGCTCCCATGGTGAAAACGACCGTGACCCCGGTGCATCTTGTCACTGCTACTACTACTGGAAGAAACCTTGTCCTTTTTATCAGTTTTTTTCCCTTGCCTTTATCTGGCCGCTGCTTCTACGTCACGAGTGTTCCATGCAGGGTAAAGCGCGTGTCCACCTTCCTAAATTCACCTTCTTGTTAGCTGCTGTGCATGTGCACCTCGTTTTCTCGCACCACCTGCAAGATTTTGTGTGTCAGACGAACCAAGTATCGTGTACGTCCCGTTGCTTTTCAGGTAAGTCACCCGATCACTTCCCTCCGGGGAAAAGCCATCGCCAATCATCACAGTTGGGGTCCTGGGGAGAAAGACAGAGGTTCGTATTCCAGGACAGAGGGCATCTCCACCGCTTTTGTTTACCCAGAAACCTTCGCATTGCTCCTCCAATCCGAGACGAAGCACGTTGCCTGTTGCCGCCGCTGAATCGTCGACGAAACACGCCGGCCGGCTTCCTATATAATTGCAGAGATAATTGCGGTTGCGAAGGTACACGGGACTAATGATTTGCGTGCTGACTGTCGCTCCCACACGTCAATGGATATGCCCGCCGATCATTTGTAGGAAGAAAAACCCAATCTTTGTTTCCTGATGAATTTCCCCGATACAAAATAGGTCCATAGGATAGGCGGGAGACAAATATTCGCAGTACAGTGGTAGTATTCCCCCAATGAGCGAGTCAATGCAAGTATTATTGTTCCCATCCTCTCATGTCGTCCGATATAGTACATACACAGAGAGAGAGAAAAAAAAAGAAGTTTATATATAATCCGTGATTCCATGATTAGGATCGTAATGGGTGTCACTGTGTGCATGCATGCCCATGTGACGGCCGATACTCGTCGGAATTAAACTAACGCGGCAGCGGGGCTGGCCGGAACGAATCGAAAAGACGTTGATGACGATTGGACGTTTTTTTTTTTTTTTTTCTGTTAGTCCGGTTTTCCAGCTCGACCGTTTCGTCCTTTGATTCCCCATGCAACGGGTCTCATCCGTTTCCGGAGGCTTGCGTTGTCTGTACCGATAGACGCTTGTGTACATCCATATATATTTAGGGAGGTTTTTGGAGCAATTAGCACATCTCCGTTGTTTGTATATATGCAACAGTTTATAACCGATGCCAGCGCTTGCAGTTGAGCCAAGATAAAACAATTTCTAGGTAACAGCTACTTTGTCTTTGTCTTCCATAGGCGTAATTCTTATCTTTTCGTCTTCATCTTACAGAGGCGTTATCTGGAAGGGACGGCAGCAGCAGCATGGCAGTTAGCAAGGCTGGCATGAGAGGATCACGGGGAAGTTTGACGAATGAACGAGAAGGCATCTTCTTCCTCCGGAGGTCCCCAGCGGAACATAGGTCCACCCCCGCCCTACAGCAGCCCACGGTGAGCCAACGACTAACTGCATGCGCTACTATTCAATCATCATCTGCCATTACCGTTGTTGATTTATGTATGATAATACGGTTACGATCAGCATTATGCATGAGAGAGGATAGGTCCCTGCTGTCCTGGCGATGATGGGTACAGCCGGGATTCAAGAGGGATAAAAAGATGGAGAGATGAGAAGAGGACGGAGATAGAGATAGGAGGGAGAGGCGTAGGACAATGGGCCGTCGTCGGTAGGGGTACCCCGACCCAATCCCACCCATGTAGCCGGTCCTCAGTGGCTGCCCATGGATGGACGGAGCGAACGAGGGACCACGTACCTACGGCGCGTGCGTGCGTGTGTGTGTGCCGGCCAACTCGACGCGCACTCGCGCTAGCTAGCTATGCTACAAACTTCCTGCTACGCTTGACTATGTTCATATCACACAAAATAGTTGGCAGCTGCGATTTCACGTTGAATTCTGACGGACCAAGGATGGCATGCTAGAAAAAATTTCTGAATTTTCATATCCTTCTCTATCTGAATAAATACGGTATGCCTGCCTGGATTTTGCTTTTACGTGGTCAGCAGAGCAAGTGAATTTTGCTGTCCTTTTTAGCCGCGCCGTGTCTGTCAAGGGCTAGCTGGCACCCGTGCGCGTGTGTGGTAATACATGCGTCCATGCATAGCCGGCGTTGTGTTTTCGTCCATGTATCGGAACAAAATCCCAACGCGTGCTTGGCTCTGTGGAAAGCATCCACGCATGTGCGCGCTCCCTATACAAGGGCGTAATCGCCAAGAATCTAGGGTAACATGGCCTGCTTCTTGCTCAAGTACAACCAGAGGGCCTACGCTTCACACACCACTATACGCCTCGTCGTATACATAGAGTAGCCACGCGCTTTACCTTGGAATTAAGGCATATATATATATATATACACACATGCCTCTGATTATACACATCATATGGTGATTAATCTTCGGCTAGCTAGTATCTACTTTTGTATGAAGTGGCCGGATGTGCTTTCTGGATATATGACACACGACCAATTTCCGCATGCACGCACGCGCTACCTTTTCCTCGCACTCACAATTAGAATCTTACACCAAAGCTTTTTGTAGCTGTCCCTCAACTTCCTAGTGTTGCGCAGCTGATACGATAACTCTCGGATTAAAACAAGTAATTAAGGACGAGGTCCATATGCATGCTCTGTCTCGCGCGCCCGTCGTGTCCTTTTGCTGGCAAAGAAGTGGACTCTATGAACTTGCTTTCATTATGCCATCCATATCACTTTCTCCACCCTAGTATATCCATGTAGCTCGAAAGCTGCAACCGTACGTACGACCTTAATTATATGTTGCATTCTTTAACGGCGATACCATACGATATTGGTGTGCTTATATTGCAACTCCAAAATGGTGATAAGAAAGGATCTGTTGCAATACTACTACCTGGCGAATTGAGTTCTCGATTAATCGTGAGCTTTACTTGTTTGTGCCGCGATCCAGCAACACAGTTCCACCTTGGCACCTCCCTCAAGAGTACATGCCCAAGAACGTGAATGAGCGCTCACATGGGAACCTGATGAGGACTGATGAGGAGAACAAGGTGTACTTCGGTGTGGCAGTGACGGCGTACTTTTACCATAACCATTGTAGGGATGATGTACGTGCCAGAGAGCGTGCATGGAGAAGGAGATTTCGACACTTAGATGTCCATGAGCTTCGTGGCTGTCTGGCTCCCACAGATTGGGAGAGAATGTGGACATAGAGGACAGAGACGTGGGGACGAAAAGGGGGGAACATGACACGTCGCCAAGTGATTCAGACAAAGATGCGTGTACATGACCCAAGTGTTCTTTGAGCACAGATGCATCTTACCATAAGAGAAATACAACCAACCATGTTCAATCATAAAAAGATAATAATTATACATGAAATGGTATGTGTACTAACTGCTACTAGAAGAGTGGAGAATACACAACTATTCTTTGTGTAGCTCACGTACCAGCCGACAGATTTTCTCTCAGCCTCTCCTGTATATAACCCCAACATGTGAATTAGATAAGATAACACAAATAATACAATTTCGTGATTAGTTATCTATCAGTGTTCAGATTGCCCTACTGCCTTTAGCAAGGACATGACAACAGGCAACGCATTGCTGGGCTCCATTTCCACGATAACATCACTTTCCATGGCCCCCTTATGTTGTTTTTTAAGTTTGTGACAAAAACCTAATTAATATTTTTGCTGGAATGCATGCATTATATTGGAGTAGATCTTATCTTTATAATCAACCTAAGTGCAGAGTATATATATTGTGGCACAATAGAAAATCATATCGCCATTTTTATCTCCTGCCGCCTGGTTCGAATCGAATGAATATTGGTACAAAATTATACAGTACCTTTTGGTTTCACCGTTGATGCACGATGCACGACTCATTCTCCAGTAGTCCACACAAAATAGAGTAGTTGTCCATCTAAATTATGCTCACCTCCTTGATTAATTATGGTTGTGGTTAACCCAAGCTCTGGCCACCCATGTTGACAAGACATCGATTAATTAAGAGGGTCCAATCCGCACTAATAATAATTAATCTCCTGTCCCTACGCGATGTGAAACCGCACCTTCCACATATGGTCCCCCACGCATGAGTGTCACTAGTAGTGTAGCACTTTAGCAGCTAGCTGCCGCTAGTAGTAGTGCACAGTTTTCTTCTTAGTTTCTTATTTCCAAGAGGTCACCATATATGCCCTGTCTCTGCATATGTTTCTATCGACATCGTTGTAATCTCGTCATGCATGTATACATCACGTACCTGTCCTCCGTACATGGCGACACGTCAGTGTATATGGTCGCTCCTCGCAAACGTTCATACGTACATGCACATGTACGTACACATATTTTCTGCATATTTTTCTGTATGTACCTAGGGCAGGTAAATACCTTAGACTTAAAGTCCTTGTATAAATTAAATACTTCTTGCAGATCTGTATGCTCGTGTATTGGTGTACTTATACAGCTTATGCATGTCCACGTGCATACGTTATGAAGATCACATGCGTGATATCTACATGCATGGTCCAGTCCCTCCTTTTTTCTTTGAATTTTGCACGATCCAATCGTATTCATTATTAATTTATTGTAAATATCCGCAAAAGCGAGGAATGGCTCATAACTGTCCATCCGTGTAGTAGGAAGATAAGTATATGTGTGGCCTGTAATATTTAGTATACGTGGCGTAGCTAGCGATGGATATGTGCTTTAGTGTAGTCCTGCTGCCATGCACGTACGCCAGCGTCTTGTTCAGACGTCGTTTTTCCTGTCCAAGCGCGCGTATCTCCATCGGGGTCCTAGGATGTGTGATATTGACAAATAAATGATGCCAGCTGTTAATCAACTTCATGCATTTGCATGCATGCTTATGGATGTAGTATATCCACCGGTACTGTACGAAGTTCATCAAGAGTAATGAGTCGTGTAATTAAATATACCATATATGTTTACAACACAAGAATTTCACATGAAAATTTTAAATTTCAATAAGAGACCTGCAAAATAAAACTGACCACTACTACATGCATGGATGGCAGCACTATGACGCCGCAAAATGCCACCAATGAAACCAGTTCTGACCAAAAACCATCAAACGAGCCATACTTACCGTGAACAAGCTAATTTGATTTGCGGCTTTTCTCTTTTTTCTCTTCTAGGTACACATATGTCTTTCCATTTGCAAACTGGTCTTAGTTAAATTAATTAGGGCATTGTGTGACATGAAGCAAGGCTGGTAAAGTTTTCTTCCTACGGGGAGCGGCCAAAGGCCATATATTCAGCAATAGGGTTAAAATTACATGCTCGATACAACATACATGACATGACCATACGCCAAGTGGCACGTACAGTAGTCAGTTGAGTTCATATGCTAGAATCTGTTGAGGCGCAACAGTTATCAGAGAACATGTCACGTGTACTTGTGGCAGAGTGGGGAACACAATTATTTGTACAATCCACTTTAGCTGCTTGAACCAAGAGACTCTGGTCTTAATTTCGTAGAGCAAATGCTGTTACCATGACGCAGTGCTCATGTACTGTCAACTATCTTGTATAGTCCGTCTCTTGTCGTGCATTCTTTGTTCTTTTGCACAGCACGGGCTACTCTATAATATGAAAATTATGAGCATGATAATGTGGTTCTAATCATCTAACCCTTTGAGTGGATGAATGTACACATGGGTATTAGCTATTTGTGACACTAGTAACAGTATTGATTTACTAAATTTTCTGTACGACCAGCAAAATCACCCGCTTAGATACAATGCTAGATAAAGGGGGGAAACAATGTTGTTTTTAGAACAACAGGGATACCTTGTTTCAATTTATCAGGAAACATGTGACAGGTTTGTGAAACATCGTTCGTCACGCCCCGCACAACACAAGCAGCAAAAGGTTAAACTCCAGCCCAAGAGTGGCGACAGCTAAAAGGAAAACCAGAACTAGTAGTAGAGAACTACAAAATAGTCTTGTTTTTCTAAACACTGCTTACCGAAGCTTATGGTGCATCAAACGACAGCCTAGACTTCCGCACTTGGGGAGATGAGGGATGCCCTAAGGGTCAACGTCGGAGCAGCCCAAATGCCATACCGAGGCTTTCTTAGCTCAGGGGATCTTTGGTGACGATCTTCTGGATTTCAACGAGGGCCATTTGTTTCATTGCGCAACCACATTCCAGTTGCATAGGTGCTCGGAGAATCATGGATACACGCTTGCAGACACTGTCTTCAAGCTCCATCATGCACCCTTCAAGACTAGTCGCCATCCTTTGACCGAGTTCAACAGTGATCTCTAGATATAGTTAACATCCTTATAAGTTGATTGTTAAAGTCAAGGCATTCCTAAATGTTCAAAGGAGCCAAAGAACACCAAACCTTTTTAATTCAAAACAACATACTTCTTATTAGCTACCTAGGACTTGGCAATTCATTCGTAGTCTATTCCAATAGGAAGTTGGAAAAAGAAGCAATTTTCAACCATATCTGCTGAGCTACAATGCAACCGAGAAAAGATAATGCACATATCAAGTTTAGAGTAGAAGATGTAATCTTCAAGTTTATGCATATTCCTATTTTAGATTATCTCTAGTTCATGACTCATGAGTATATTTTGTGCTAGGAACCAAATAAAAATGTGCACCTTGGGTGCAATATGTAATTTCCAAACATCAAGGACTAAAACAGTTGTCATCCTTCCAAAATGAACTAAAATGTAAATAGTGGAAGTAGAGTAGACATCTTTACTATCATACCGACATATCAAAGCATCGGTTTAATCACCCCGCAAGTTCAAATCAATTGTTCATAAGTTTGATTAGAATTTATTTTCATAGATAATTTTAGCTTAGATCCATCCTAAACTTGTTTTATAATTTTACCATGCTAATGAAAATGGATATAGATGTAAAAAATGGCACATCCGAGGGGAAGAGCCACATTGTTTTCCTAGAACCTAAACTTCCCCCATTGCCAATCTTACACATGTATCCAAATTTGATGGATTCAACATCCCACATGACCCCTTTCCAAAAATAACGGCACCTGAGCGTATACTAAAACATAGTTGGAGTTTTGAGTATTATACTTATTATCTACCATTGTTTTCCTAATGTTCTCATCATCTTTTATGTACCCTTTAATCAAAGAAGTAAGTAGGCACATCTTACATGGTTAGGAATACATAGCCTCCCAATGGAACTTTTCTTGAAGATTAATTTTCTAGTTGGACAAATGTATCTTCATATGAATTTCCAAATCATTCCATATTCATTGGCCATCTAAGAACTAATGAGATATAAGACTCATTTGTGGAATTTAAAGAAATAATGTAAATCCGTATGCTGGCTAGACAAGCTTGCATCTGGTTTAACTAGCCACATAGGACAATAGTTTTCCAATCTTCCACATGTATCCAAATTTGATGGATTCAACATCCCACATGACCCCTTTCCAAAAATTGAAGGCACCTGAGCTTTTACTAATAAAGAGTTGGGGTGTTGAATATTATACTTATTATCTACCATCGTTTTCCAAATGTTCCGATCATCATTGATGTACCCTTTTATCAAAGAAGTAAGCAAGAACATCTTACATTATTAGGACCCCAATGTAGCTTTTCTTCAAGATTAATTTTCTAGCCGGACAAATGTATCTTCGTATGACTTTACAAATCATTCCATAGTCAATTGGCCATCTAAGAACTTCAAAGAACATTTATTTATCCCTCTTTTGGTTTTGTGTGTTAGACAGCAACACTGGTGATTATCTAATTTTGTGTCAAGTGATACAGGTGTTTTAGGCAAATAATCCTTGAAAGCATCGAACCCCAAAAGCAAAGAAGATTGAGATTTTGTCTGGCCGTGGAAGCAGTCCGGAGACTCCGGGGTCCCAAGATCGGATACTCCGACAAGAAATTCGTGGATTTCGTGAAATCGTAGATGCCCCTTCCGGAGGAAGGCCGGAGTATGCCCGGAGACTATGGACATCTTGTTCGGCGATGCGATTAAACTCACAGATGGCCCCTCTGGAGTAAGTTTCGAGTTAGCCCGTCTGGAATGGCTCAAAACGGCTAGTTGAGTGAAGGGGTATAAATACCCCACTCCATCTTCAACCTCAACTAGCTCGACCAGAAAAAGAAGAACCCCATTGTTCAGCCCACTAATGTCAAGAGATCTCCTTCCCCTCCCACCCAAACTTGTTGATCTTCGGAGAATTGCAGGAGAAGGCCAAGATCTAGATCTTCACCAAGACGATTTGAATGTCCCACTCATTCACTTGAGGTATTTGAGCCTAGGGTTTCCTTGCGGAAAACTTAGGCATCTTGTTACTTACTTGAAGGAAAACTTAGGCATTTTGTTACTTACTTGTGTTTCTTGTAACAGATTGGTGGCGATTTTGGTAGCCCTCAATTCAATTGTGGGTGTGTGCCTTAAACTCATTGTAAAAGGCTCTGGATTCAGTCTTGAAGGATTCCAATAGTGGAAGGTAAAATAGGTCTTTGTGACGAAGTTCATCGGAGCATAGTGTGAGGCCTTAGTGGTGTTGAGAAAGTCTTTGTTACAAAGCTCACACCCCTCCAACAAGATGTACTCCCCTTCGGGAATATATCCTTGTCTCCGTGTGCTTCTACTTCGGTTGCTTCTATCCTTTGGCTTTTACTTTGTGTTTGTTTCTTGCTTATTGTTATCCTTGTCATATAGGTAAATTCACCTTAATTGCATATCTAGAGAATTTACTTTTGTGTCAAGCCAAAGCGAAAAAATATTAAAATTTAGAATAACACCTATTCACCCCCCTAGGTGCCCATACGACAATTTCAATTGGTACCAGAGCCTTTGCTCTTTATTTCTGTCTTTACCGCCTGAGAGTATAGGTACCTAAGGGGAGACGACTAGTGCTCTCGGCACTTCGGCTACCATGGAGGATCTCAAGAACATCGAAACATCCTTGATTTCTTCCATGGAAGCCCGAACGAATGAGATGCCTTACATGCTTGCACAATTCCTGAAAGTCAAAGACATTGTGTCCTCTCCTACTCTAGAGGTTTCCACCTCAAAGGAAAAGGAAGGGGATGAACACTTCTTGCATCGAGGAAGTTTTTGAGGAAGTGAGCCAGAGACTCCTGTCTATCAGGCCCAGAGACTCCGGTGAGGACGGTTCTTGGAGTAAAAGGGGCGGACCGGAGACTCCGACCACTTTACCTCGGAGACTCTAGCCTGAGGTGTGGTCGAAAAATTTCATAAGGGGGTCGACGTGGAGAGCTCTCACAGATTCGTTGCCGCCCTCCTGGGGACCTCCACCAGGGCCGCCTCTAGATCCGCCGTGTCAGCTACTCCCTTCCTTCTCAACCGCTTGGGGACTCTCCTCCCCAATACATGGAGCTTTACCATGTCAAATCAAGGTTCAAATCTCTCCCCACCTCTCTAGGTTTTCCTACATGCATTTCGGACTAAATACCTAGATTTCTTATGGTCTTTTTTTAACAATGTCGGCAAATAGAACACATAGGAACTTGTTGCAATAGGATTTTGTCAAGATTTGTACCTAGGTTTGGAGAATCTGGCTTCAACTCTTCTAGGTCCGGAGACTCTGTCCTGCAAGACCGGAGACTCCGGTCATGACCAGAGAAGACGACCCCTGACCCTAGAGACTTTGGCCTAGATACACCTCATGGCAAACAGATTGCCCCAAGTCCCTATTTTATTTACATTCTTGGATATGTGTGCTTATCCCCATGCTTTTTACTGCTCTCTACTTCATAGGGAACAAAAGGTTCAAGTTTTTTGTTTCTAACCCCAACAAACCCCCTCGTAACCTCAAAAGGAGGGGAGATGGGCTCGAGTATGAGGAAGAACATGATTGCTATGTTTTTTGCAGCCCGTCCAGAGGCAAAAGGAGAAGGAAGAGAAGTGTATTGCCGCTGAGCAAGCAAGGTTTGTCCAAGCTCAAAATGAAAGGGCTGCAATGTTTGATAGATTGGACACCTTCCAAGTGATGTAAGGGAGGACTTCCATGAGCTGAGGAATGGGCGTACCATAACCTTCCTAGAAATTCAGAGGACAACAATTATCATAGACATGAGATGAAGCTCATTTAGGTGGAGATCTATGACAAATTGAGCAAGCGAAAGTTAGTCTGTCCGCAACAGCCCCTCAACCTTGAGTACTTGGGGCGAAGGCTTATTCTGAGGCTCTATGGGTGGCCAAGAAGCTTGGCTTAGAGAAATTTATGGTCACACATCAGAACTATGATATTCCCAAGGTTCACCAGTTCTTTGCCATAGTTTTCTTTAATGAGGATTATATGCACTCTTTCTAGTGGATGAAAGGGCCTATGAAAATTCGTCCAATTTCAGAGAGTTTGGTTGCTGGTTGGATATGGCTTTGGAGGGGCGGAGGTTTCTATTGGGAAGATGATGCACTAGGTTGGGCTTGATCCCAACAAAGGCGAGATGGTTCCTCTTTATTGCTCTAATTGTGTGCCTAGTCAAGCCAAGGGTCTTAAGAAGGTCTACAACATCCTCCTCCGCATGTTTCGTGAGAACATTGCACCTCAGACAAGAAACTTGGATGAGATCCGTGGAGGACCGGTGAATCTCATGTATCATGCTCATCAGACTTTCCTTGCAAAATCTGAGTGTGATGGCAAGGAGATTGATGTGATGGAATTAATCCACTCCGAGATGTACATTGCTATTGTTGAGAATAACTCTTGTCTATGCCTTCTATGTTATGAAACTTATCTTGCTCAAGTTGAAAGGTTTGAACACTAGGGGTTTCACGTAGCATAAGCCGAAGAAGCTTCAGATTCTCACTCATGATGATGCTCCTAGTGGCTCTCATGCTCCATTTGCTTCAGATGAGGATATGGATCGTGCACCTCGAGCTAGGAGGGAAAATGCCACTCCCTCTACCAATATTGACCGTCCCTCTCCTAAAACCAAGGCCAAACTGAAACAACTCAACTAGTTTCAGAGGACCATGATCTGTATGCAGACTACTAGCCACAAGGAGAACTATGATATTTATTTTTAGAACAAGCGCATCCTCCACAATCAAGGTGTCATTCTAAAAGAAATACAAGTGGTGCAGGGAAACGTGCAATCCTCAAGGGCTGATGGTGACGCCTCTAGTGATAGTCAGAAGTTTGACAAAACTATCTCCACAACAAGTGGAACTGTGATGCAGTCAACTGGCATCTTTAGTGATATCTCCTCTCAGCATTCCACCTCCAATGTGGACAAAGGGAAGCAAACTGAAGATGTTGATGAAGAGGACTCCGAGTATGACAAGGAAGGGGATGAGGAGAGCGAGGAAAGTGAAGACTCCGATTGATCTATGGGATTCGTAGCATCGCTCTTCTTCCCTTTTCGTGTCTCAATGCCAAAGGGGGAGAAGTTGCTCTAGTAGTTGCGGGATTTGCAAGGGCCGGGCTCAAGCATATGCTTTTATCATTTCTTGAGAGCTTGTGTCCATTTAAATTTGTGTTGAATTATTTTCTTTGTGTTGAACCTTGTTTCTTATGTTCGTGTGAGAGATATGGAATTATTATCTATGGTTGAGACCATAAATAGCATGCATTGGTTTTATTGATATTATTCTAAATGTCTATGCAAAAGGTACGATCTCCCCCATCTCATATGTTATGTCTCACTTGTCTATTTTATCATGTTGTTGTTTCTTTGAAGAATGGCTTAGAACCTAGATGTTGTGCTTCTTAAAACCTCGAGTCTGCACACATTTAGGGGGAGCCTTTCAATTTTCTTGAAACATGATAATTGGGTTTATGCTTTATTTTGCAAATCCTAGTGTTATCAGCTAAAACCAAAAAGGGAAAGATTCAAAGAACATTTATTTATCCCTCGTTTGGTTTTGTGTGTTAGACAACAACACCGGTGATTATCTAATTCTATCTCAACTCATGCATGTGTTTTAGGTAAATAATCCTTGAGAGCATCGAACCCCCAAAAAAAAAAACAAAGAAGAGTGAGATCTGGCTGACTGTGGAAGCAGACTGGAGACTCGGGGGTCCCAAGACCGAACACTCCAGTATGAAACTCCGGAGTATCCGGACTCCGGGCAGCCAGAGACTCCGGACATTTTATTAGTGGATTTGGTGAAACACGCAGATGCTCCCTCTGGAGTAAGGCCAGAGTATGCCCGGAGACTCTAGACATTTCGTTCTGCGATGCGATTAAACTCAAAGGTGGCCCCTCCGAAGTAAGCCCGAAGTTAGCCCGGATACTTTGGAAGCCTCCGGCCAGGCCGGAGACTCCGGCGTAAGTTCGTCTGCAACGGCTCAAAACGGCTAGTTGAGTGAAGGGTTATAAATACCCCACTCAATCTTCAACCTCAACTAGCTCGACCAGAAAAAGAAGAACACCATTGTTTAGCCCACTAAAGTCAAAAGATCTCCTTCCCCTCCCACCCAAACTTGTTGATCTTCGGAGTACTGAAGGAGAAGGCCAGGATCTCCTTCAAAAGTTTGCCTCCCCCTTCAAAAGTTTTATTAAAAAGTTTATCTACTACAGGTTAGATATCCTTCAAGTTCTGGAAAATGCTTGGAAAGGTGGCGACGACACACAATCCGGCCATCCGGGGATGACCGCATGCCCCCATCTCCATGGTTCGGAAAATGCAATCTTCCTTAGGTGAAAATAATGGAAGTAAGTGTTGTAATCATATACTCCATTTGGGGCATTTGGAAGGAGCGTAACAGGTGAGTATTTTGAAATGTCGCTTTGCAGCCGGATGACGTTGCCACCTTGGTCAAGGTGGCCATGGCGCATAGGGAATATGCGCACACCCAAGACCCTAGATACGTCTCGGGAACAAAAAAAATCGAGAAAAATCTGGATTTAATTATAGAAGGTCAGAGGAGGTATAAAACACCACAAACATAGGAAAAATACTTATTGCAGCACCTAATGACCATTACTGTCACCAGGGCGATCCGTAGACGCGCCCATGCCATCGTTCCCCTACTGGAGCCGTCTTGACGTTGTTGATGACAGCCGGGAAGTCTTCGTGCACATGCCCCTAAGGACCGGCGCCCTAGAGACGAAGTTGTCAGCATTGAACCTTTGAACTGATGTGAATCTTGTAACACGAAACTTATAAAATGCTAGACTGAACGAGATCCATCACTCCATGGGAGCACCGACATAGACGATTTCCCGCCACTCTCAACATCACCGGCGAGATCCCACCAACGTGGTGGACAAAGAGACGGGTACAACATATTCTAGTCCCGCATAGTGCCGCCAAAGCCACCATAACTTCGTTGTCGGTTTACCAACGTTTAACTTTAGGAATCTTACTACGGCTCCAAGCGCAGGACCGAGGTACCCACCCCCACCCGCCGCCGGAGCGGCAAGCACACGACGAGGGGACATGTCGATTCCTGGTCGGAGATGACGGAGCCGATGCAGACGGCGACATTGGCTAGGGTGGAACCCTAGATCGCCGCCTTTCTTTTCTTCTTTCATAGAAGAAAAACGTTTTCTCGCGGGAACAATTCAGAATGTTGTAAACTTACATACGATGGCTGAGCACCTGTATGCGGAAAGGTACTTAGATGCCTCCTGAAGCGTGTCTTGCTTTCGCTCCTATTGTCGTGTGCTCCGACAACGTACTATAATGTCAAATACGACCGGAGTGCCGGTCGTACGCCATCGTCTTCCGATGCGTACGTGCTGCGACTGTAGATTATTTTCCCGTTTTATGTTGCCTAATTAATTAGTCAGCTCAATCGATCACACTAGCTTATGATGTCGTTAAGGTAGCGACGGCAACGCAAGTTGTGCGATCATTAGCGTCTCTGCATCTGGGGCCTGCCGTACTGTCAGGAGCAGACAAACACGCAAGCACGCCCTCTAAAACCTTTGTTGATCTGTTGCTTTTAGTTAGTACAACACCTGAGCAGCATTCCTTTAAGCCTTAAGCTCCGTGGGCTGGGAGCATTCTCAGTCACTCTGCCGATCGTGCTCTGTCTGCGTGTGGGTCCTGTTGACTACGGTTTGTCGCTGTCCGTGGAAGGCGTGGGATGTATTGCCTGCTAGCTGTGGCGTGGGGCCGCTGATTGAGCTGGCATGCGCTTTGTTCACCACGTGTGGCGGTGGAGGCGGTGCGGGGGTGGGCAGGGGCCCGTTTCATGGTTTTGTTTTGGCTGCTTTCGCCGTGGGCCCGTGTTGTCATAGGCTCGGAGGCCGGTGCCTCTGTAACTTTCCCCTGTGCCGGGTGGGGATTCCGCCTCATTTTCTCCGCGGCGTAGGGGCTTCCAGATTCGCTTTCGTCTTCTTTCTCGCCGGTGATTATCCGCCCTCGCTGGCTCTCCTTTGCTGCCCGTCGGTTTGGGGGTTCGGTTGCCTGGCTTTCCGTCGCCGATTCTGTGGGCGTCGTGTTTTCGGTCGTCGTGCGGGTCTTTTGGCCATCACCGCTTCGGGATTCCTTTCCGGTTCTTTCCGTCTCGCCGGGAGCAGGGCGCTTTGGATCTGTGTGGTCGTTTCCCTCTGTTCCGGCGGTGCTGCTGTGTTGCTGTGTGGGTGCCGCTGCTCCTTTCGTCTCAGATTCGGCGCCAGCTGCTGCTTCCTCCATCGGTGGCGGCGCCTATTCCTTCTGCCCGGCGTGACCAGGAGTCCTCGAGTTCTGGCGGGCGTGCTCCTGCCTTTGGCTGCTCCGCGTTTTCGTGCCCCACGGTTCGTTTCTTTCCTCCTTGCTTCTTGCGTCCTCTGATTTCTGCGATTTAATGCTAGGTGTCGACGCGGTAGGATTTAGTTTCCATTTCCGTTGGTCTGTTTCTTCGGAGCTGTTGCTGAAGATGGGGTGTGAGGCAATGTTGTCGGCGTGGAAGCCGCTGACGGCCTTCTTGGACTCGCCCGGCGAGGACAAGGTCGTAGGAGGAGAGTAGGGAGCCGAAGAGCGCGTCGACGACCTTCACGGCCGCGGCGGCGGAGTAGCCGAGCCCGGAGCCGAGGGGCAGGCCCTTGGCACGCGCGAGGGAGACGGCATGGGAACGGCCGTCGAGTGTGCGGAGCGTGGCGGCGGCGGCGTGCCCGCACAGTTGCGCAGCAGGTCACGGCAGAGGCGTGCGGCGAGGTGCGGTCGAGTGGGGGATGTGACAGTGGAAATAGCGACCGTGCCGGGGGGCAGGTCAGGGTCGAGGGTGGCGGTGAATCGGTGATGGTGTCTCCGAGGGAGAGGGACGCGTCGGCGACCACGCCACCTAGGAAGTCGAAGCCCGGGCCCAGGTTAGCTACCGTGGACGGCAGAAGGCCGTGACGAACTGGAAGGCCAGGGATGGGTCGGACCAGAGCACGGCGGCGGGGAATTTGGGCTTCTTGGAGATGCGGACAGCGGAGCGTCGGGAGCAGGTACTTGCGGACGGTGGACGAGAAGGAGGAGGGCGCGGTGGCTGGAGAGTTCGCTGCCGCCGCCGCCATTGGGGCCAGTTGGGTTTGGGAAAAAAGATTGACCTTTGCGAGTGCGCACAGGGTGGGCGGACCAGAGGCCTATAAGCATGAATTTTCCTTCAATCGTTCATTAGCTGTCCTTCAAGTATTATATGTGTTGCTCACTCTGCCCTTCTTTACGCAGGTACAAGATGCTCCTCGACTTTGCTGGTATGCCTCAAGTAGCCTTAGCATGGAAATGATGTTATTCTTCTTATTATTTCAGACTTTTGTCTAATATAGCTTTATCCTTGCAGACTCTCCATTGTTTTCATGGTATTTGGTGTTTTCTTTGTGGTATTCAGTGTTGGTCTGGCTTGTGTGACTGGCATTGCTGTCTGTTGCTGCCTACCTTGCATTATTGTCATCATATATGCTGTAGCTGACCAGGTACAGCCAGTTATGCTAAAGAATTTTAATTTTGAGAAATAAATGTAATAAGATTTGCTTGAGTGTTTGTTATAATGATTGATTTGTCTTCTAGATGCATTTCTGTCAAATGCAGTGACTAATGCCCCGTTTGGATAATACAGATAGTCGGACATACAGTATTAAGTATCTCGACTGTGTTTTTTCCTTAAGTTGATTGATACATATCATAATTCATAAGAAAACAAGAACTTTTTCTATAGTGGGATAACGAAAGTTAAATATAGGCTCTACTCATCTTTAGTATGTTACTAGGTATCAAATTTTTGAAAAAAAAAGTATGTTCCTAGGTATCAAATTTTACAGAGGTGAGACGAAAGGAAACTATATCTCCTACTAAAGATGTGGCATGTTTTACCTCAAGAAGGAAGGAGCACCTGCGAATGATATTAATAACCTATCCGAATACAAATTCCGAACAATGGGTGCTGCAGACAAACTGGTTGCTGGAATTGCAGCACCTGTGGGTGGAGTAATGACTGAGTGTGGCGCCAACCTCTTCCTGTTGAGCACATTCTTTCATTCTTTCAGCTGAGGATGCAGTATGTTCTTTAATAAAAAAATCGAAAGTTTTAAGTTAATTATTATTCTTCCCAAGCTATTCGTGATTAAATTGACTTTTATAATTACAAATTCTCCTTTAGATTAAACCTGGAAGGATTTTTTGCATTTTTTCAGTCAGCTAATCATGTATTTCCTCTAGCTGGATCATGTATTCACTCGAGGTGCTACAAAGTGACTTTACTTTTCAGTGTTAACAAGTGCACATTTTTCCAGTAGATTTATTGCCACATATTGAAAAAGGTTATTTAAATGTTACTATTTGTAAAAATATTTTAATATTATTTACTTGTTGCATTTTACACATTTTCTATTCCAAGTTAATATTGTTTGACAATTTTGACTGCACACATCTAGCCACACAGGCAGTCACTGTTTTTTATACCGAAGGGAGCTATCATGTGAAATTATACACTCTTGATGATTTATACCTAGATCTGTAGTTCATAAATGAAATTACAATTCCCTGTTAGCACGCACTCTACTAGATGCAAACTGGTTCCTGATTTTTCCAGTCTCTTGTTTTGGTCAATGGCCCTTGATCAAATTGTACACTTTTCATGTGATTTGTATTACTAGCGTACGTATATGAAAAAATCCCCAAGTTTGACTGTGTATTAGTGTATTCATGAGATGCCAGGATACCACAAAGGCCAGTGCTAACATTTCTTGTGGGCGATTAAATCTGCTAATCCTCAAAATGTCATCCTAATAGGTTTTAAACTACCTTTATACTTGTGAATGCAGGAGTGATGTATCTGCCTATGCCATACAATGACGGTGTCGAGCTGAAAGAGCTATTCTGCAATCATCACTTTCACACCTGCATAAAAAAATGGCTTCACATAAACGCAGCATGTCTGATGTGCAAATTTAACATCATCAAGAGCAACCTTGGCAGCGAAGAGGCGTAGGCAGCGCCAAGAAGGCCTCTTGATACCTTTCTGCGAGTTCATCAGTTGTACTGCAGACCGGTTGTGTGGTCACGCATGGTTGACCTGTTGAATTACGGGCATAGGTGGTGCACCGATGGTTCCTGAAATGCTTTTGTTGCAGCTGCACTAGCAAGGAAAAGTGTGTGATGTACATTCTTTCCTTGACTTTTAGATCAGTTTGCATCGCGATTTCTCATGGTTCTTGTGTAGCTAGAGTTTAAACACGTGAAAAGTAGTGATGCGTGCAAATGTTTCATGGATTGGGGCTTAGTTACATGTACATACAGGGCATGTTTTGGGGGATACAATGTTTTGAATGGTTGCTGCATTGGGTGTAAGTACTATTGTTTTATTAGATTTCCTAAGCTATCTGATGTCTGCTTGAAATATGAAGGGTCATGCTGCATATGTGATGCCCTTAGCTTGCAAAATCTTGGATGAGAAGTCTTTATTTAGATTTGTGAGATATTATTTCTCTACATTTGTCTAGATATTCAATTCTATTTTTACCTGATAGATGTCTTTTGTTGTCTCTCCGAATTAAACCAGGTGCAAAATCGACAATGAAATGAAATGAAATTTCTGTAGGTGGGACACTTCGTTGTACGATGGTCGTCTGAAGAGAAACCGAGCTGTTTGCTCTACCTTCGGTCTTAGATGTGGATGAGTTATTGAGCCAGTTTTATCTGGGCTGTTCTTGAATTTCAACAAGATTAATTTGTCTTAATTTTATATCACGTTTGAATGAAAAATAACAATCAGACAGACCCCATGCCATGGCACCTTGAGAAATCTTATGAACCATCAGGAAATCACATACTTCTATCATGATTTTGATGTTTGTCATATCATTTGAAATGATCTTTCTCATTCTGTAAGTGAGCTGTAAGTGGACACATTTAATAGTCTATGTAACTACATGACTTGCCACATGCCTGTGCATGTCACTTTTAATCAGGATACATCTTTCTGTCTATTTAGTGCGAAGCGTAGTATCTCACATCAACATGCATGTTTGTACAAATGTTACACTCCACTACTGAGACTTTCAATTACCGCATCATGCACATATCAGACAGAATAACAAACTACTGTCGGAGCACGAGTTTACCATACGACAAAACGTAATGTAGCCGGCGCGGCGGAGCGTGCTGTTCGTCTAGTATCGAATATTTGTGTACGTAGATTGCTGTTATTAGGTAAGTGATGACGATGTAGTAGCAGTACCGTTAGTTTGGTATTTGTCCGGCCTGCAGGACTCATGTGCAGTGGACGCATCTTGAACGGAAATCTTCTATTTTGGAATGGTAAAGAAAATTATGATATGTACAGTACACCGATAAAAGGAAATCATACATGATGTACACAAAACCAGCTCTAGCACATGCTGAAAAAGACGGCGTACTAAGAAACCCGGGAAATAGGGTCAATAGTAGATAACCATAACGCATCCCGTACTGATTTTTCTAACACTATACTGAAAAACAACTACCCGTGCTAAATTTACAGTACGGTGTTTCAGATAATATATGGCTTTAGACTTCTTAGAAAAAAAATCTAACTGGTTTGCGTTTGGAGAGGATCAACAATTGCATGCATGTAAGCTAAGCGGCACCGACACGGATACGGAAATACGATATTTTGAAAATGAGCCAATATGAGGATACGGTTTAATACTTTAAAAATAAGCAACATAGAGAGAGATGACATCCAAACTACAAATAGAGAAATAAGCAACATAATAGCTACAAATAGAGAGAGATGACATCCAAACTACAAATAGAGAGAGATGACATAAATATATTAGCTAGAAATAAGCAACATAATAGCATATTATCTTATTCTGAAGCATCCAAACTACAAAACTAGTTCATGTGAATGAATATGATGCACTCATGCACTCATGCTCTCCATTCTCCTATTCCAAGTCTCCAATTTCTAAAGACAAATAGAGAAATCGAATGTCCGCAAATGCAACACTAAATGAACTATAGAGAGAGATGACAGATGAGTGCACCGGAGTCTGTAGGGATAGGGGGAGGAGGAGCCGAGGACCGTACCTAGTGGCGAGGGGAAGGCGGCTAGGTCAGGGCGAGATGCGGTCGTGCCGGAGTGAAAAGCGAGAGGAACCAGATGAGGACGGGGTCGGCCAAAATAGGTTATCGTGCTTACCTGGGCTGAGTTGTATCCAATTTAGATCCGATACGTATCCAAATGATATTCTTAATTATTTTAAATGCTTTATTTACCGATACTCCTCTGATACCTATCGAAGAGGTATCGAACATGAATCCGTATCGGATACGGTATCGGACACGGACACGGCTCTCCAACCACGTATCCGTGCAGCGTAGCATGTAAGTAAGAAAAAACCAGGAAAAAATCATCTAATTTACCACCCGGTCATCAAGGAGTTTGAGTAATGAAACGACCAACACTGATATATAGGAAAAAAGGACGCTATATGTACGAGACATTTCGTGTGACATCTGTACGATGTAAACCTGCTGAAATTCGGATGGACCTACATGCCCATTAGCCAATTTTCACTTAATCCCAAAGGCCCATGCTGCCATAGCAAATGGTGGGAGTTTAGTCCCACATTGCTATTTGGGAGAGTTTTGCACCAGTTTATAAGGTGGGCTCTCTCCCCACTAGTGTGAGTTGGTATGAAGAGAGAGGAGTAGTGGAGGTGTTCCACACGCGCGCTCCTCCTCCTCCGCCGCCCGCCTCAACTCACACACGCCGCCTCTTTGCGCCCACTGTCGTTCCACCTACTGTTGCTGCCCGGGATGCATAATCGCCAAGCTGCCTAATTCCTGGAGGAGTTTTGCCACTACTCTGAAACATTAGAGGCGTGAATTCTCAGTAGAGGATGTCATCGGCCATCTGAGTGTTGAGCAGAATTCAAGGGCAAAGGACTCGCATGGAAAAGGGAATGAAGGGACTTCTGCGGCCAATATGGTACAGAAGAACTACAACTCCCACAAGAACAAGGCGAGGACTGGTGTCCAGCAGAATACCGACTTCAAGAAGAAGGCTAAGAAGACCTTCAAGAAGGATAAGAAGAAAGATGGCTGCTTCACTTGTGGTTCACTGGAACACTGGGCTGGGAAGTGCCCAAAGAAGTATGTGAAGCCAGGACAGGATTCCAAGGATGTCAACATGATCGTGAGCAACAATGAGAATGGGGCATCTGGGTATGGTAATTTGTTTACTGTATTTTCAGTTTGTCAGCCTACTGATTGGTGGATTGACACATGTGCAAACATTCATGTGTGTGCTGACATCTCATTGTTTTCTTCTTATCAGGTCACAAGGAACGGGTCCGTATTGATGGGGAACGGCGCAAGTGCTTCTGTACTTGGTGTTGGCACGGTCGATCTGAAGTTTACTTCGGGAAGGATCGTGCAGCTCAAGAACGTGCAGCATGTCCCCGCCATCAAGAAGAATCTCGTTAGTGGCTCCCTTCTATGTAGAGAAGGATTTAAGTTGGTTTTCGAGTCCAATAAAGTAGTTGTAATGAAATATGGACTGTTTGTTGGAAAAGGGTATGAGTGCGGAGGTCTGTTCCGCTTTTCCCTCGCTGATTTTTGTAATAAAGTCGTGAACAATATTCATTCGAGTGTTAATGAAACAGAAGTTTGGCATTCACGTCTTTGTCACGTTGGTTTCAGTTGCATGACGCGGTTAGCAAAACTAAATTTAATTCCAAGTTTCACTTTAGCCAAAGGTTCTAAGTGCCATTCGTGTGTACAAGCAAAGCAACCTCGCAAGCCCCACAAGGCTGCGGAGGAGAGACACTTGGCGCCATTAGAACTCATACATTCTGATCTCTGTGAGATGAATGGTGTGTTGACTAAAGGTGGAAAGAGATACTTCATGACGTTAATAGATGATTCCACTAGGTTTTGCTATGTATATCTGTTAAACACTAAAGATGAGGCTCTACACTACTTTAAAATCTATAAGGCAGAAGTTGAGAATCAACTTGAAAAGAAAATTAAACGAATCCGGTCAGATCGTGGTGGAGAGTATTTCTCTAATGAGTTTGACTCTTTCTGTGCGGAACATGGCATTATTCACGAGAGGACGCCTCCCTATTCACCTCAGTCAAATGGGGTTGCCGAACGGAAAAACCGTACTCTAACAGATTTGGTTAACGCCATGTTAGATACATCGGGTTTATCCAAGGCATGGTGGGGGGAGGCTATATTGACATCATGTCATGTCCTGAATAAAGTTCCGACGAAAGACAATGAGGTCACTCCCTATGAGCAATGGGAGAAGAGAAAAACAACACTCTCGTACTTACGTACTTGGGGCTGTTTGGCGAAAGTCAATGTGCCGATCCCCAAAAAGCGTAAACATGGACCAAAGACCGTGGATTGCGTTAATTTGGGATACGCTAAAAATAGCGTTGGCTATAGATTTCTAGTAGTGAAATCTGAGATACCTGACGTGAAGGTCGATACGATTTTGGAGTCTAAAGATGCTACATTCTTTGAGGATATTTTTCCTATGAGAGATATGCAAAGCACTTCTAGACAGGAATCAGAGGAGACTCCTGAACCTGCCATTCCTATGGAATATTATGAACAAACATATGATGAGAATCCTGAGAAGGATGACGAGGAAACCCTTGGTAGGGGCAAGAGACAGAGGACTGCAAAGTCCTTTGGTGATGATTTTCTTGTGTACCTTGTGGATGATACTCCTACTTCTATTTCAGAAGCTTATGCATCTCCAGATGCTGACTACTGGAGAGAAGCGGTCCGTAGCGAGATGGATTCCATCATGGCTAATGGAACGTGGGAGATCACTGAACGTCCTTATGGCTGTAAACTATTAGGATGTAAGTGGGTGTTCAAAAAGAAGGTTAGGCCTGATGGTACGATTGAAAAGTACAAGGCTAGACTTGTGGCCAAGGGTTACTCCCAGAAAGAAGATGAAGATTTCTTTGATACTTATTCACCTGTGGCCAGATTGACCACCATTCGAGTATTACTCTCGTTGGCGGCCTCGCATGGTCTTCTCGTCCATCAGATGGATGTTAAGACGGCTTTTCTAAATGGAGAGTTAGACGAGGAAATCTATATGCAACAACCAGATGGCTTTGTGTTAGATGGTCAAGAAGGAAAGGTGTGTAAGTTACTGAAATCTTTATATGGGCTGAAACAAGCACCTAAGCAATGGCACGAGAAGTTCAATACAACTTTAACATCTGTTGGCTTTGTTGTTAATGAAGCTGACAAATATGTATATTATCGCCATGATGGGGGCGAAGGAGTTCTATTGTGTTTGTATGTTGATGACATACTGATATTTGGGACCAACCTCAAAGTAATCAATGAGGTTAAGTCATTTCTATCCCAGAACTTTAAGATGAAAGATTTTGGTGTGGGTGATGTTATTTTGAACATCAAGCTATTGAGAGACAATGATGGTGGGATTACACTTCTGCAACCCCATTATGTTGAGAAGGTTTTGAGTCGTTTTGGATATTCGGACTGCAAAATTTCTCCAACACCATATGATCCTAGTGTGCGGATTCGAAAGTTCGAAGGCACAGCTAAGGATCAGCTGAGGTACTCTCAAGTAATTGGTTCACTCATGTATCTAGCGAGCGCTACGAGGCCTGACATCATGTTTGCTGTGTGCAAACTAAGCCGGTTTGTTTCCAATCCGGGTGATGTGCATTGGCATGCTATAGAAAGAATTATGCGCTATCTGAAAGGTACCGTGAACCATGAACTTCACTACAGTGGATATCCTTCGGTACTTGAAGGGTATTGTGATGCGAATTGGATCTCTGATGCTGATGAGATGAAAGCCACAACGGGGTATGTGTTTACCCTTGGAGGTGGTGTTGTTTCCTGGAAGTCTTGCAAGCAAACGATCTTAACGAGATCGACAATGGAAGCAGAATTAACAGCATTAGACACGTCTAGTGTCGAAGCAGAATGGCTTCGAGATCTTTTGATGGACTTGCCTGTGGTTAAAAAGCCAGTACCGGCTATCCTTATGAACTGTGACAATCAAACAGTAATTGTCAAGGTGAAGAGTTCAAAGGACAATGCACAGTCCACAAAGCACATAAAAATGAGATTAAAAGCTGTCAGACATTTAAGAAACTCTGGAGTGATAGCGCTGGATTATATCCAGTCGGCTAAGAATCTGGCAGATCTCTTTAGTAAAGGGCTATCACGTGTTGTGATAGAAAGTGCATCGACTGAGATGGATATGAGACCCACATGAGTTGCCATGGCAGTAACCCAACCTATGTGATCGGAGATCCAGTGAAGTGGGACCTGGGAAAACAAGCTAGTGGTTAACTGAGGAGAGTAATTTTTACTAACCCACTCCACTGGAGATGCAGTACTCTCAAAAACTGTATGGCAGATTGACTTTTGTCTTAATGTGTTTCAAGGCTTGTATAAGCAAGATGATATCCTACAGAGCGATCTTTGGAGGAACACACCTATATGATCCTGACTGCTGGTCACAGTCTATGAGATTGGGTGATCTCTAATAAGTTCATGAATAGGCCAGGAGTATGACTAATATGCTCCACCCGAGGGGTCAGCCTTCGGCAGCCTAGTACTGGCAAGACATTTAGTGAAACTATTTTACGCCAAACTGACAATTCAAGGCATAGTCCATCGTTCAGTTGTGATGTAGTTTAGCTACTTGTTCTAGGTGGATGTTCAACCTTAACGGGTCTCCACTGAAAATGCCAGTATATAAAAACAGCGAATGGAACAGAGGACAACACCATGGGTCTTCGGGATCTGGTGGGGGATTGCTGAAATTCGGATGGACCTACAGGCCCATTAGCCAATTTTCACTTAATCCCAAAGGCCCATGCTGCCAGAGCAAATGGTGGGAGTTTAGTCCCACATTGCTATTTTCGGAGAGTTTTGCATCAGTTTATAAGGTGAGCTCTTTCCCCACTAGTGTGAGTTGGTATGAAGAGAGAGGAGTAGTGGAGGTGTTCCACACGCGCGCTCCTCCTCCTCCGCCGCCCGCCTCGTCACGACACGTCACGACGCGCCGCGCCGCGGGTTGCGGGAATGAGCCGAGTCGATGCCTTTATTTTGGCAGTCGGAAACGGGGAGTCAACAGACACGGCAATAATATGAGACGTCATAATTATTGTTGTCTAAATGCGTCACATTTATATTGGTAACAGCCGTATTGACCGCGTGTGATAACTGCGCGCAGTAAAACGCCGCTTTTATCACGTGGTAACGGCTGTAGTAAACACCAATTAAATTGACCGTTCTCCTACTCGGCCGTGCCTATAAATTGGAGGCTCAGGCGGACGCAGTACACACAACTCACACACGCCGTCTCTTTGCGCCCACTGTCGTTCCACCTACTGTTGCTGCCGCCGGTGATCCCATCCCGTCTACCGCGTACACGGCCGACGGGAGAGCAGGCCTCCGAAACCCCGCCTCTCCAGATCCTGTACGGGAGAGGGGCGATTAGGTTTTTGGGGAGCGTCTCCTACGCGACTGCTCGCTGCCGTACGTCTACTTCGACTACAACCTCATCGTCAATATGGCCACCGAAGCCGAACGAGCTGCTGCTACCGCCACTGCTGCCACCGAGGCCGCTGCTGCTGCTGAGGCCGCCACCGCTGCTGCCGCCGCCGCCGCGGCTGCCGCCACTGCTACGTCTACTGCCAACTGGCCGGTCTCAGGGTATAACACGTTTATCCCTGTCCTTGTTATTTCCATGTGTGCGATACTAGTAGTTCTGTAGATGTGTCTACTGTCAATCTAGTATGCATGAATATGGTTAATTATCAGTATGTTTACGTCATGCTCGTGATTTATACTTGGATTAATTTAATCTGTAAATTGCCTAAATTCCTAACAAAACCACGGGGCTGTGATGGGCTAATTTGTGTATAAATGTTGTCCGATGGATGCCATCGATAAAAAAAGGGTGAGGAGAAACATCTATCCATGCATGATGATTGAGTCAATCACCAGCACCGAATCGTCTTGGTGAGTTGACGTTATAAAACTATATCATATCTCGTTGCTCGATTTGATGAACGCACGTCGTCGGCGCATATATATAACCTATCGGTGATTAGATTTGGGCATGGAACCAAATATCTTCTTCGCCTTTTGTTTCTGCCTCACGACGCTAGCGCTGGCCACTACTGTCGGTCTAGATAAAATATATGTGGAGCCACACCGTCCTGTGATTGAAAATAGTAGTCACAGCTGCCCCCTTTTAGATCGAGTGTCTATCTTGGACTTTTGAAAGCACTCAACGCTTTTCAAGATTCAACTTTGCAAACTATAGCGTGGAATTTGTTCAACAATACATATGCAACACAAATTTGGCATTGTTGGTTTCTTCATTTCAAGTACTTTTCTATAATTCTATTATTGTGGTGCTGTCACTTGCTACGTACACAATATTGCAGGGACCTGCTTGACTGAGACTGCGTCGGCCTACAAGATCAAGATCTTTAGGGGGTAGTTTTACTAGCTATGAGTATAAGCAACCAAAAAATTAAACAAAACACATAGTACCTCTCCGATCCAAATTATAAGTTTTTGTAGACTATGACATGGTCATCAAGATGCTACTTTGACCATTAGTTGATGTGCTAACATATTGCCTCATATATGTACAAACAATTATACGTACATGAGGAAATAATATTTCAATGTAGTTAGAATAATATCAGCCTGATGTCTTGGATGCTAGTAGTTTGTTTTATAGATGGTTAACCTTAGAAATGTTTGACAGGTGCAAAATCTAAAATAATTTGCAATTTGGATAGAAGGTGGTATATTTTAACCTCCTAACATTGCTTTTTTTTTTCCCGAAATGGAGGTGAACCCCCGGCCTCCGCATGATGAAAATGATGTGTGTATAGTTTTTTTCTTTATTAAAAAACAAGAAAAGCACAAACCCTTACAAAGAAATACATCGATCAGCCGGAAGACACCTATTGTTACACCTACAAACTTGATGGAGGGGGCGGTGGACCTGATCAGAACCATGTGCCGCAACCTCACACACCTACACACATCATCTAAATCCGGAGCCTTAACCAAACCATACAACAGTGAGGGGAAGCACAAACCGGTCTAGCAGAAACTCATCATATGCCACATGCACACACTCAGAATCCACCGCAGCCTTCTTCCGCCAGCCATCTTAATGAGAGATCAACGCAATGACTTTGTCAGACATGCCTTCGGTGGCGCCACGACACCAGAGAGTACCACCATCCTGCGAGCGTCCATCATTCTGCATCTACCGCTGATTCTCCGATGTGCCAAGCCGCCAAGACCCGCCGACCTCGATGCGGTAGATACGAAGCCGCTCTAGCATTGGGCCCCTCGAGCCAGGACTTGCTCCAAAACTAATGCCGCGGGAGGGGACGACGCTAGACGAGACCATCGTTCTACTAGAAAGACCCTGATCTAGGGTTTCTCCCGGAGCAAATAAACCTTCTAGCCGAAGTACTTGGTGGTCCAACACAGCCATGCCTTCAATATCCCACGCGAAATACGAGCTCCAAAAAGTGCCTACAAGGAGGTCGACACCAAGCTAAACCCGAGGTTTCCCCTAGATCTCAAGGAGACCACAACCGTCAAGATGCCCTCCAAGAGGTCAGCGACCGTACATAGATGTTGCTGCATCATACTTGATGGAAGATCCGGGCAGAAGAATTTATCCTCCGGAGGTAGTCCCTTGAAGTCCGTCCAAACTCGACCTAGATGGAAGGAGCCATCGACATGAGGAAGATCTTGGCAAGGATCCGTCGCCCAGATGGCTTTTAGTACGAGCAAGAAGAAGACCTCCCCCCCCCTCAACAACAGCCAGATGGCTTCGCCAACGACAGTTTCTAGGAGAGTCGAGGAGAAGGGAAGGGGGGAGGAGTGTTGTGGCGGATGCGATCTACCTCACCTGGAGGGAGGCGACTGTTGTTCATTATAGTTATTTATGGATGAAATATTAGTAGGAACAAAGGACCTTACGAATGAGCAACAACTACATTTTGTGAGAGAGAAGGGGTATACCTCGGGCCTCAGCATCAATTAGTGCACACAACCAAATTTACCGGAAAGCCTATCATCCAACTTATTACATCACATAGCAGAAAGAGTCGATACAAAAATCAACCATTTAAAGAGCATATGGCATCTATGCATTCTGCAATTTATGTGCAAATCGCCATTCACCCGTGTCGACAAAATGATCTGTGTCCGTCACCAAAGAGTTGCATCCAATAACCATAACATCCCATTGCTCCAACGGAAGGAGGTAAGCCCATAGCCGAAATGTTGCCATGTTGATAACCTGTAAAAGGAACTCCTCGGGATATCTTCCGATATTCTAATAAATCGGCCAATTTATCACTTCTCGGCGTCTGACCGACACGATAAATCAGCCAATATATGCTTGTAAATCGGCTTTATCCCTTATATAGACTCGATCAATAAATTCCCGATAAGCGGTATCCTCAACATTTGTAAAAGGTGGGAAGCTCGTGTCTTGTTAAACACGATATTGTTTCGTAAATTCTATATTGACCAACATAATTTAAACTCCTAGCCGAATTCAAGCTGTTGTTTCTATCTATCACGTTTAACCGATTCCAAAATTATTTGTGACAATAGTTGGTGGGAAGTATGATATGTACTGAAAACGATGTGCCATATAAGACAGGAAAAATGACACGAGTTGAATATATGCCATGTAAAAATAGCATTTCTTACTCCCGTTCCAATGTCATTTAGCCAGATTACGCGACTAATGACAGGAGGGGTTCCAACGACAAAGAGCGATGTGTATTATATAAGGAATGGAATATGCCTGTAATGTGTCACTCATGTCCATGCATGCATGCGTACTTGTGCACCGACAGGAGGAACCGGCAAATCTTAAGAAACAATCGCCAAAAGGAAGAAAATAAAGGGCTTCTCCACTCATGCTCCTCCAATCAGCCCCAAAAGTCTCTTCCAAGATTCTCGTGATATTCATCATCACTAGCAAAGAAGACCAGATCGTGCGATATGCACGAGATCGTTTTGCCGATCAGAGTAGCTAACGTACTTAGTAAACCTTTTCCAGTTTGATTTTAACTAAACTATATATTTTAGCTATGGAGAGAACAAGATGAAAGTGCATGGATAAGAATGGTCTAGAATCCTAGCTAGATATGTGGCTGGCCGCATGAAGATTCTGCACAAACAAAGCCGTGATATACTGGAATATCGATAAAATTATAAAGCTGTGCGCACTAGCGAGTTAGGAAGACTGCCAGACGATTCAATGTGGACCACCTATGTAATGGAGTGGCATGTTGAACCCGATTCAAATCACAATACCGGTTCCATAATTTTTCCCCTTGCCGTATGGCAGCCGGGTTTGACAGATTTTCCGGCTTAATTTCCCAGCCCAAATTAAAACACGCCGTGCTGAGCCCCATCAATTCTCTGAATCCATTTCGAAAAATCATTTCTCTGATTAGTCGTCGATCAATGGTACACATGGCCATATCTTGGGCAGGCCCGAGCCTGGCCCGTCATGACCCACCAGGCCGCATAAATCAGGCCCAAGCCCTGAAAACCCCGACTTGGCCTGACCGACCTAGACCCGACGTAATCTACATATCTTGCAAGCTCGAGTCTGCCCTGGCCTAACCGTCGGGCTCAAATTTCAGGCCCAAGCCTGACCCGATGGCATAATCTGGCCTGGCCAGGACCGGAACTTTCGGGCCGAGCCGGGCTACCCATGGCCAGGTATAACCAATGGGGACCCGAGAAACCCCTCTCACGGTTTTGCCCGCTTGTCATCTTGCTGCTCCGGTAGTGCAACCAGCTTGTCGTGGTTGTTGCCTCTCCTCTTAGTAGGCTCATTTCAGATATTTTGGGCCACCTTCCATGAACCCGCTGTGTTTTTCTCTGCATTTTGCACTAGTAGAAAAAGGCCTTTCTGTGGCGCACCAAAATGCGATTCTGTGGCGCACCTAGGGGCCAGAGGGGTGCGCCACAGAATACACGCCACTAAATTTTTTTCTGTGGCGCACCTCAGCCGTGCGCCACAGAAATTTGCAATTCTGTGGCGCACCAAGGGGGGTGCGCCACAGAATTTTTTTTTGAATTTCAAAAAAAAAGGCAGCCAGATCTGGCCGCGGGAAATTTTCGAAATTTCGAAATTTCGCCGGATTTCGTCGGATGCTCGCCGGAGTTGGTGGGTGGAGGATGGGGGTCACCGGAGTTGGTGGGGAGGAGAAGGAGAAGCTCGCCGGAGGTGGTGGTGGTGGAGGAGGAGGAGGAGGAGAGGTGGTGGTGATAGAGGAAGAGGAGGAGGAGGAGGAGGAGGAGGAGAGGTGGTGGTGGAGGAGGAGGAGAAAGAGGAGGAGGAGAGGTGGTGGTGGTGGAGGAGGAGGAGGAGGAGGAGCTCACCGGAGGTGGTGGTGGTGCTGGAGGAGGAGGAGGAGGAGGAGGAGGATGGTGGTGATGGTGGTGATGGTGATGGTGGTGGTGGTGGAGGAGGAGGAGAAGGAGGAGAGGTGGTGGTGGTGATGGTGGTGGTGGTGGTGGTGGTGGAGGAGGAGGAGAGGTGGAGGAGAGAAGAGGTAGAAGATGAGAAGTGGAGGAGAAGTGGAGGGGAGAAGGGAAGAAAAGGAGGGGAGGAGGCAGATTTCGAATCCTGCCTCCCAATTCTGTGGCGCACCCCCCCCCCCTTTGGTGCGCCACAGAATTTTTTTATTATTATTTTCTAGTCAAAATCTTAAAACGGCCATAACTTTTGTTCCTTTTGGAATTTGGCGATTCTAAAAAAAGCTCACAGGCCAAAGGCAAGTGAGGTTGGGTTTCTTTTTCTCTCTAGTTTTTTTTAATATCTTGATCATTTTTTTTCGACATCGTATGCAAAAGTTATGCCCATTTTACTTTTTTTATAAAACTTTTGCTCAGAAAGTCGAAATACATATTTCAAAATTTGATAAAAAAGTAGACATTAAACTCTTCGTGCATCTATAAGGAATTTATTTTTTGATGCTTTTTAGACCGCTAATTCTTCCGTCAAAAACTAGAAAAGGCGTTCCCGGGGGGGGGGGGGGTGGAGTTGGTGCGTGTGGACAGAATTTTTTCGGATGGGAATTCTGTGGCGCACCAAGGGGGGTGCGCCACAGAAATGTCATATTTCTGTGGCGCACTAACCACCATGCGCCACAGAATAGGAGTGTGGCAATCATGGTGTGGGCCCCCAACTTATTTCTGTGGCGCACCCCTATCCGGTGCGCCACAGAATTCCTGTTTTCTGTGGCGCACCACGGTCCCGTGCGCCACAGAATGTCTCTTTTCTGTGGCGCATGACAACCCGTGCGCCACAAAAATATATTTCTGTGGCGCACCAAAAAGCCATGCGCCACAGAATCTGTTCCATAGAAAGGCACTTCTCTACTAGTGTTGGCGGTATCGACCGGCTCCGCTCCCTCACGCCTGACTCTGCATCACCAGCCATTCCATTCACCTCGACAAGGATGATATTGCTCCGGCTATCGCTCGTGTCCTCATCAACAGATTGTTGTTGCAGTCACTACAAGGAAATTTCTTATAGCCGGAAGCCTGAAAGAGCATGGTTCCCCCATGTGTGGTTTTGGTAATTGATGACAATCACTATGGAATAATGGTTGTATTGAGCTATACTTGTAGAGTTTGTCCATAGGCAATGCTTGATGTCTATGTGTTGGATTCAAGATAATCAAGTGGTGACCAAGGTGCTATTCATGTGAATATCCCAAGTTTGGTCATGAGAGAGTTGAGCATATTGCAAGTATGTCTTGAAGAAGAATATTGTGTGAACATTCATCTTTACCTTCAAGACATCATTATTATGAAGAGAGAAGAAAAGATACAAGGTTGATCAAGGCAAAGTGCTAAGCGATGGTTAATATTGATCAACTCACAAAGCAAGAAGATGTACCATGTGGGATCATGGTATGGTAAGTAATTATTCATATAGCTTTGTGTTCTAACCCATTATATGTGTGTGTGCTATATCTATGTGGGTTTATGTATCTTTCCATGGGCTTGCATCAAAAGGAAGATTTTATATAGTCCATGGTGGATGACGTCAAGTTGTGGTCGTCCTCAAGTTCGAGAAGTGCAAGTTCAAGGGGAGCATATCAAAGAGATCACATGCTTGAAGCTTGCCACTCTTTTGGAGATAATGTCCAAGTTAAGATGTACTTAAAAGAGCCTCTCCCATAGTGGCATATGGGGGAGCAATTTTTGTGTCTTCACCGAGCAAAGCGAAATCAAGAAAGGTGTTCCATCTTGAGGAGGTCAAGATCTTCATCATCTAGGTCAAGTGGAATGCTCAAGGCAAAGGTATGCTCTTGATAGGTTTTCTATTTTACCGGTCTCATAGCATCAGGAGGGAGACCGGGCTATAGGATAGATAATCGTACTATCAAGAGGGGCTCTCATATTAGCAACTTGATCGCATCACTCGGAGAGAGCTCAAACCTTTGCATATTTGGCATCATCTTTCTTGGTTCTTATTTGTGTTTTCTCCATGTGTGGTTTTAGAGCTTGTCATGTGTTTCCATACAAGCTCAAGTTCATCAAAAACGGGTTTCGCATGAAAAACTTATTGTGTTTTTGATATTGGTGGTTTAACCGATTGTTCCTTTACAAAGAGGTCAAACCTTTTATCATTTGGTTTTATCCTCCAATGATGGACTATGATGTTTATTTGCATAATCTTGTAGTGCTTGTTCTTGCGATTTCAACGAGCCCAAGATCATCGAAAACGGAGTCCGGATGCAAAAGATATCGCGCTTTTAGCGAAGGTGTTTTTCTGGAAACAGGAAGGCCGGCCAGGCCGGGCTGCAGGCTGGGTGGTTCTGTTAGGTGGCCGGCCTGGAGGCCGGCCCGGAGGCCGGGGACGCGCAGAATGCCCCCAACGGGCTGATTTGGGGGGCCTATATAAGGGGTCTTCTTTCCCAATGGTTACCTACCTTTTAGGCAAGTTTTCCCCCACCATTGTTGACCTCTTGGAGCTTGCTTTCTCTCTATTCCTCTATGATTCTTGCCTCCAATTAGTGGGAAAAGAGAGAGGAGATCTAGATCTATCTTTCCACCAATCCATCTCTCCTCTTGTGAGGGGAATTCTTTGGGATCTAGATCTTGTGGATTCATTTGTTGAGATCTTCCTTCTTCTTCCTCTCTTCTCCCCCCCAATAGCATTTGTTGCTTTGGTGGGATTTGAGAGTGAAGGATTTGAGCACTTCTTGTGTTCTTGCCATTGCATAGGTTGCATCGGTTTGAGTTCTCTACGAGGATTTGTTCGAGTGAAATGTTGAGAAGCTTGTTACTCTTGGGTTCTTGGAGTTCCCTTGAGCTTGTCCTCTTGGGTACTTGGAGTGCCCTAGACGGTTGTTGTTGTCTCGGAGTTTTGGTAGCTCCGGACTTTGTTGTACCGGAGTTTGGTGGCTCGGGAACTTGTTGCTATCTCAGTGTTTTGGTGGCTCGCGGGATATTGTTGGGAGCCTCCAATTGAGTTGTGGAGACTGCCCCAACCTTGTACGGGATCGGTGACCGCCCTCAAAGGTCCCATAGTGGATCGTGGCACTCCGCATTAGTGGAGGCACGAGGAGAATAAGGTGAGCCATTGGGCGCTTGGAATTATTGTGACTCCACACCTCTCCAACGGAGATTAGCTTCCATTGGGAAGTGAACTTCGGGATAAATCATCGTCTCCTCGTCTCTCGGTTATTTCTATACCCAATATCTTTACTTATGCAATTTACTCTATGATAGCCATCTCGCTTGAAGTAATATATCTTGCTATCACATAGTTGCTTGAATTGTTTAGCATAAGTTGTTGGTGCACATAGGTGAACCTAGTTTGTTTAGGTTTTGGCTTGATAAATTAAACGCTAGTTTTATTCCGTATTTATTCAAGCCTTAACCGTAATTATTTTTAAACGTCTATTCACCCCCCTTCTAGGCGATATTTGTGTCCTTTCAAAGCCTACATTGGCGGGGCACCATGAGTACACGTGAGTGGTACTCTGGGACCGTGTTTCGTAAAATACCACTGTCGTGAACTACTTCACCCGCCAGTAGTAACGCGATACAACTAGTGTGCCATTTCTATCCCACGCCAGTGGTAAGCGGCTGAAGCAGCGGCGGCTGCAGCAGCGGAGGAGGAATCTGCGGTGGAGGAAGCTGCAGCGGCTATGGCGGTTGAAGCTACGGAGATACCGGCTACGTAAAAGAAGCGTCTTTCACGGGGTGGTCGCAAGACATAGACGATGACAACGACGAGCCCATTACTCCCACCGGGTGGGAGTGACCATGATTTGCCGGAGGGGCCCTTAAATAATCTCATATCATCGTGGATATTTAGATAATTTTATGCTTGGTTTGTAATTAAGTAATTGTGTGTGTTTCTTTTCTGTGTATGTCACTCTACTCGTGCTTTTCATATGTGTGGTTTGTATTGAACTAATTTTCAAGTTAGTTTTTGCTTTCGGAACCTGCAAGTCTAAGGTTCTCTCGACCGTCCAAGTTGTGCCGATACGCGTCGGTCTTTATTGAAGGGGTTTTGTAGCAGAAAACAAACAAATTTCTAACAACGATAACCGAAACTAGCCAGAATCTATTACTACGCAGATATAGAGGAATGGAGGAAGAATGGAAATCATACCCTTGAAAACCGAAAGCGGGGATTACCCTCCCGCACGAGGGTTGTCGATGAAGACTGCGAAGTCGATCACGAGATCGAGGAGTCGTTCCGCGACTAGTTACCCAAGTGTTGCACCTCGTGGGATTACACCCATATGGTGTACTCGATGACTCACGGTCTCCGGCTCAGTATGGGGGTTGCGGAAGTAGAGAGATGAACCGAATACTAATAGCACGACGGTGTGCTTATAGTAGAAAATCCTCAACTCCTAGCATAGCTCCTAAGGGAACCATGGTTGGAGAAGATAGAAGAGAGAGAGATTGGATAAATGGGAGGGGTGCCTCCCTTTATATAGTGGGAGGAGGGGAGCCAACCCCTTGCCTCCCCCCATGTAGGACTAAACCCACATGAGGGGTGCGGCCAAGGGAAGGGATCTGCAGCCCCCCATGGGTCCCACAAGGCCCATGCAGCCGAGCCCCCTTTGGTCTCCCTCCTTTTCCTCCACTTTCCCCTAATGGGACTCTTTTCCCGGGAAGCCCCATTATTAGAATAAATGCATTTAAAATAAAATAATATTTAATTATTAATTACACTAATTAATAATAAATACATATTTCTTATTTATTTTGAGTCCCGGAAGCACTTCCGGCACCCTCCGATCTCCATCAGGCATTTCTCCATTTATCCCGATGCACCTTCAGAACTCTCCCATCACCATCGGATAAATCCCGAAACGATTCCGGTTCCCTTTATTTATTCTCTTCGGTACTAAGATCTCTCTCTAGCATCGTATACCCTTAAGAGTGACACCTAACGGTTCAGAACACACCAGAAATGGCCGAGGAAACTCTCAAACCAATGACCAATAGTGAAACTGGAACATCCCTAATGGCCCATGGGCATCCATCGAAATTTTTGCGTCGCTTGAACCGTAAACGTCAAATCCCCATGCCCCTTGCCTTAGTGATACTCTGTTTGTCCGAGACTTGCGCCCGGAATCTTATAACCCGTTCAGTCTCGTTACCGACATAAAAATTCTACTCGTTCTCGTGTCGTTGCATCTCCCTGACCTAGTCACATGCTTGCAAGCTAATTGATGCAACTCTACCGAGTGGGTTCAAGAGTATCTATCGGTCAATAGGATTGGCAAGTCTCGCTCTTGATGGTACGCCTCAACATATCCCTTTCAATACCTAAGAGACACCTTTATAATCACCCTGTCATGGTGTGATGTTTGATGCAATCAAAGTAACTTCCAAGATAGCAATTAAATATCATCGCATGGTCAAAGGCTATGGTACTACGTTTTCGTTATCATAATGTTGAACTTAATGATTCCACCTCGTCATGATAAAACATAATAGGTGTGAGTCCATCACATCATTCACCAATGACATGACTCCGTTGTCAATGATATAAATATTCATGATCAGGAAACCTTGATCATCTGTTGCCCAATGGACTAGTATAACTAGAGGCTACTAGGGACTTGGTTTGTTTATATACCACATGAGTATCAATGTTTCCTCTTAACACATTTATCGCATGGTATAAAATATTATGAACATAAGAGTTATGATAACAAATAACTTTATTATTTGCCTATATGGCATAACTCCTTTATTTATCTGGGCCTATGCACAACATTTCTGAGGCCTTCTGTCGTAGAGACTGGCTCCAATGATGCATCGTGCCAAGACGGCTACATTTTGCAGCAGCCTCGCTAATTTGGGGAGGCAGGGTTTATTTTGAGCCGCTACGGATGGCGTTTATTATAGCCGGGCTTTTCTTTTAAGACGGCTTATCTACACAAACCGGCCGAGGGGTCTCGTTTCTGAGTCTGTTCCTTTTTTCAGGGTAAAACCGCCTCTAGTAACAGTCTGTAATACTCAGTTTTCTACTAGTGAGAGTAAGTCTGGATGCTTTTTCTATAAAAAGAAAGAGCACTGGAAGAGGAACTGTAAAAGATTCCTAAAGCAAAAGGAGAAATTCACCAAAGGTGATAAAGGTTTAAAATTTATACCTAAATGATATCTTTCATTCGTACTAGTATCTCCCGTGTATCGATTACTAAAATCCTTTTATGAATTCGATATAGGAGCTACGAAAAGTAAGGAGACGGAAGAGTAAAATGTGTTGATGAGCGTCAAGCCAAGAGGATAAAGGATCATCCAAGGATGAAGACATCTCCACTTTTACTTTTATAATTCGAAAGATTTATGAGCTTCAGCTCAAGTTATTGTAATAAGGTCGCATGGTCGGCGAAGTAATATTCTTGTGGATTAATAGGATGAAGTCCTAGTTATCTTATGAGGATATTATGGATCAATCCCATCGTATATGATCAAGTTACAAACGTTTTTAATTAATGAAATATCATTTTTTCTGAAATATTTTGTGATTGAGTGAACACCACATTTGTGTGGAACTATGATTTGAAACACATCATTTGCACGATGAAGGTTTGAGATATTGAGTGAATTAGTACATAGATAGGTCAACAAGAAAAGTTATTGAATGGTGCTTTTGTCAATAACTAAAGGACTTGACAAAAAATTAGAAGTTATATCTTAGTGATGTCTTGAAAGTTTTCAAGTCATAATTTGACTAAGTGACACAAAGTCAAATACGAAGAAAGATTCTTTTACAATTAGTTCTTAATATTACCCATGGAATAGTATAGTAACTTAAGTTTGATCTTTAGCACAAAATTATTGTATGTACTATGTGTCATAGTTTTGAAAGAAAAACTATAAAGAGACACGTATTTCTAATTTTAAAGTTTCTGGAATATTAAAACTTGATCCTAAGATTAAAACATTAAATTTATACTTTGTTGGTTGTTCTAATTTTACATTAGAAAACCTTATATAAAACTAGCACATAAGTAACAAAGTTTTATTACTAGGGATATGTGATTCTTAAGGAATTAATTCCTTGTTGAATTTAGTGGGAAGATGGTATTTCTTGAAGGGACTAATGAATCTCCAAAAATAATTACCAGAGTTGTGCAAGAGGAAGCGATTATAATTGACAATTCTTCCAGACTTTTACCGAGAGCCATTGCGGTTTGAGGCATGGTTGCTTATCTAGAAAATACTTGACCAATAAAGCACATTTAAGTTTCAAGGCGACTTAAATAAAGGATGTGCATGTATTAGTAAAGATAATAGAAGAGCTAAAGATATCCAAATGAGTTGGATTCAAAAAGTATTTTATGTTGTTAAGTTCAATTAATTCCTGATGGAATAACGGGATCATAAAACTTGTTTTGTCTTAAATCGTTTTATGAAAAAAATCAAGAGTTAACTACTAATGATCTTGTGATCTGTAGCAAAGCATTATCGATCTGTATAAAAGTCTGTATGAGAAATTAACAAAAATAAATTCCTTTGAAGGAAAATTGATCGAGTTTGTGTACTAACTACAACTCGAGAGTTTTGTTAAATACAGAGCTTATTATACAAGGGCTGAATTTTTTAATACAACTTAAAGGCAGTTGGCATAAAATTTTGGAGTGGCAAAAAACCAGAGTTGTTTTGACTTCATGAAAAATTATACAAGTCATGTTTTTTTAAAGTCAGTGGGAGTTATTTTGATGATATCTAAGTTATTAGAAATCATAAAGAACTTGTTGACAGAAAATATGTATCATTGAAAATATTATTTTCTGAGATAATGTGATAGCAAAGTTACTAATTTACAAAGAATAATTGCTTTTATGTACGTACAAACGGTATATTGAAAAAACTGAAGACTCCAGAGATATTTTTTCCATACAAATTAAATTGAGGTATCCTAGAATAATTAATGAGGTATATGAAAAATAATAAAGAGGTATAATACACTCATATGTGTGGTATATTGAGTATGGGAGTATGTACACCCAGGAGTATATAAAAGGAGTCATGTACGTACTCTCATGTGCAAATATGCCACATAAATGAACCGTTTATACCTCTTTATTGTTTTTAATAGACTCCATTATTTGATGCTATATATGCATTGAAGTTTTAAATGAAAATTTAAAACTTAAGAGAACTAGATTCTCACAGGAAATTGGGATTTTGAGTGCAAGACCCAATATTGTAAAACATTGTTGAGCAATGATCAAATGATAATTAGAAATTCCTCAAACAATGCATTTTGTCTAGACATATAAAAATAATAATTGTTTGAAGATTGAATTTGGTAAAAGTTCCATTAGATCCAAATTATTATGAGTATTCTCCTCAGATATGTTTTCAAGATGTTTCTTCAATAATGAAGATGGAGAATACACTTATAATGTGAGAGTTACATTATATGAAATGACTAATGAGATAAGTACATAAGATTAAGTGGTACTTATATGATAAGTATTGACCAAGGATTAAGATATAGTCTTGTGATTATATGAATAGAAACGATTGAAAATGCTTAACTATTTTAAGCATAAATTTACGAACGTTACAACAATAGAAGTAAAGAATAGAAGTTAAATACTTCTAGAATTTTGGATATGGTTCATGGAATGAATTAGGTGTGGTATTTTACAAAATATGCAGGCTTATCCGTGATAAATGGCGAAACTGTATTATTACTTGAAACACCAGGGTTTCACCTAGAATAACCTAGACTACAGTTGATAATATGATCAAGGGGTATTATGAAAGAAAGATTTTCTTCATAATACATATGGTCCATACAACCTCAAAAAGGGGTTGATGACAAATGTCTCTACCATGGTGTTTGCCTTAGTGTTCACTTACATATTGTAGATCTTTGATGAACTTATACAAACGAATTATTGCCAGTTATGCAAGTGGGAGACTGTTGGATGTATGCCCAAAAGGAAATAATATTTATATATATATTATATGATTATGATTCATATTAATATGTATAACTGACGTGGTTCCTAAATATGAGATTCGGAGGAAAATTCGTGCTCATGTGTAGTAACATGAACACAAAAATAAACCATAGTATTGCCTTTTACGACTAATTCATTGGATGTTTGATGACTATGTTTTCCTGGACATGGACATTGGTTATGTCAACATCAATGAATAACATATTTTTGTAAGGGAACAATATGACTGTGTATTCCGTAAGTAGATTAATATGCTAAGAGATTCCACTAAGACATCTTTGACCTTATAATCATATCACATCACAGTTATATTACAATGCATCATTTGACCATGAGGTTATCGGGATAATATATTCTAGTGGTTTTACTTTGGTACTATCAAGAGTCACACCGTAAACTGGGTGAACATAAATGTATCCACTGGGTAATTTTAAAGGAGTATATTACCTTGATGTTCTGAGATGGGAATTACTCCTCCAAAAAAAAGATACATGCCTGGGCCATTCGGTATTCTTAATATCCATAAGTTCTGCAGACAATGCATGATGATGATACATTATGTGGGATATCATAATACAGTAATGAGTAAAAGGAAACTTACAGGTTAACAAGACAAGACAAAGGTATAAGTGAACCAAAGATTGTTTCACGACAATACCGGAATCAATAGTCTCGGGTAAGTTCGGTGTCGTGAGTACTGGGAGAATTCTATAATAACCAACAGGTTCAGTAGTTTATTAGCATAGTATGTTGGAGTTATTATGGGCCTCCATGGATCCACTATTAATTATTTAAAAGGTAACAGTTCCATTTTCATGTCCACACACTATCGAACCTGTAGGGGAAACACACTTAAGTTTGGGATAATTTTTGTGTATATCGGTAGGTTCGGATCAACTAGGAGTATGATCGGAATGGTGTTTCTGCGTGATAGATATGTTTTATATACCAGATAGAATTTATATTGAGGGCATTGGATGTCATAGAGTAATAGAAACCATTTCTATTACTACCGGAATTTATTCCGGAGTAATTCTGGGAGAGAAATTGAGGCTGCACGCTTTACGGAGAAAATACACGGGGGGATGAGATGTCTCGGGACGTGAGATTTTTTTTTGACATTGTTAGATAATATCGATGATTTTATCTAAATGGTTCATAGGGTTCCAGAGCAGGACTTTCCATATAAAGGGGGAGTGTGCTGATTTCCCCCTCATGGCCGCAACCTAATTTAGGGGGCTCCTTGGTTGGCCCCAGTGCTTCACAGAATGGTACTCATTGTTTCGGTATTTTTCATGAATTGTTTGGAGAGAAAAAGAGAAAATAAAAAGGAGAAAAACAAAAAGGGGAGTGGGAGGTGCAGTTGGAATCCACCTCACCAATCCGAGTTGGGCTAGGAGGGTTGTGCGACCACCTCCTTCATGGTGTGGCCAAGCCCTCCTACCCCAACTAGGTCTCCTCTCCCCTTTGGCTAGTCTCTCTTCTCTTCCCACTATATAAACCACCCCAAGGCTCAAAGCAAAACAAACAATTGGCTCTCAAACCTCTCTCTCTTTCTCTTGAAGAATTTGAGGGTCTAACTGGAACTTCTAATTAGAGACCTCTAATTGAATTAGAGTTTTCTCTAATTAAGTTAGAGCTTCCTCTAACTTAATTAGAACTTCTTTTGATTGGTTTTTTTTATATGTCCTCTCCCAATTAGACATAACTTTTAATTACTTTCTCTCTCTCGTGTTGAGAACTCCACCTTCATATACACCTGTGGCGTCTAGTCCTGAACGGTGAAGCACTGTAGAATTGGCTCCAACGTATGTGTGCATACTCTGATATGGGTAACTGATACGTCATAATCGTATCCGTAATTTCTGATGCTCCATGATGATATTATGCCAATTGCTACATGTTTTCTCCCTTATTTATGTCATTTTTATGGATTTTCCAGACTAAGCTATTGACAAGATGCCACAGAGCCAGTTCCCTGTTTTCTACTGTTTTTAGTTTCAGAAAAGTTGTTCTGGAAATATTCTCGGAATTGGAAAATTCGATGCCCGGAAGTCCTATTTTCCCCGGAAGCATCCATAAGACCGAAGAGGAGTCGAAGAGGGGCAGCAGGGGGGCCACGCCATAGGGTGGCGCGCCCCCCTGGCCGCGCCAGCTATGGGTGTGGTGCCCCCCGGCCTCCACCGCCTTTACCCTTTCGACTATTTAAGCCCCTCCCCCCTAGATGGAAAACCCTAGGCACCTGATCAACATCCCTAAAAAGGTTCCGCAACCGCCATCACCGTCAACCCCAGATCAGGGGGGGTTCTGAAGCTGTTTCCGGCACCCTGTCGGAGAGGAGATCGTCACCGTAGGCTTCTACATCACCATGCCTGACTCCGGAGTGATTCGTGAGTAGTTCATCCTTGGACTATGGGTTCGTAGCTGTAGCTAGATGGTTGTCTTCTCCTCATATGCTTCCATGTTTAGATCTCGTGAGCTGCCTATCATGATCCAGATTGGTCTTATGTAATTCTCTGTGATGTTTTTGCTGGGATCCGATGAATATTGACCTTATGCCAAGTTGATTATAGTCTATATTTGCATATGTTATTTGTGGTCTTGCATGCTCTCCGTTGCTAGTGGTTCTTCTGGCCAAGTAGTTGCTAGTGACTCCAAGAGGGAGTATTTATGCTCGACAGTGGGTTCATGCCTCCTTGTTGCCTTGCTCGAGTGACAGAAACATGAAGGGGGAGGATGTGATGTTGCCATTAGGGAGAAAACAGCGGTGAGAGTGCCCGCGTGCATAATTATTGCTTACATTGCACACTTTGTTTAATGCAATTATCTGTTGCTTGCAACTTAACACCTGAGAGGGTTCAGATGATAACCTGAGGGTGGATTATTAGTCATAGATGCAGATGGATGTCGGTGTATGTATCTTGTTGTAATGCCCGCACTAAATAGAATAGTAATCTTCATGTCATATTGTGCACTACGCTGCAACCTCTACTTGTCAATTGCCCAGCTTAATTTGTTCACCCAGCATCCTATCTTTTATGGAGAGACACCACTAGTGAAACTATGAACCCCGGTCCATTTTCCACACTGTTAAACAAACCACAACAATTTCCTGCTTTCTTTATTTACTCCAAGCATACACTATTTTTCCACACTATACGTCTAATCTTTGTTTTCAGCAAGAACGGTGAGATTGACAACCTCACTGTACCGTTGGGGCATGCAAAGTATTTTGGTTGTGTTGTGTGCAGGTTCCACGTTGTTGCTGACACCGGTGTAGCGCCAGCAGCATCGTCAGTGGCATCAACCTTCAGAAGATTCTCTTTCTCCTACTGGATTGATAACCCTGGTTCTTAACAAATGGGAAAACTCCTACCGCTGTGCTCATCACACCCTCCTCTTGGGGTTCCCAACAACACATAGCAAGGATTTTTCTGGCGCCGTTGCCAGGGAGAAGGAAGTCTTCTGGCAAGAGGAGTCTCTCACTCTTAATCTCTTTATTTTGTTTATTGTCTTGTTTTTATTTTAGTCTTGTTTTTATTTCTCTATATCAAAAACACAAAAAAATTAGTTTACTTCATAGCTGTTATTTACTTGTTTGCTTTTATTCTGATAAAATTAGCTCCTCTGAGAATACCAAGTTGTGTGACTTCACTAGCACAAACAAGAATGATTTTATTTGCACACATATTGCTCCACCTGCTCCTACTGCTGATTTCTATGAAATTAAACCTGATTTATTAAATCTTGTTATGAAAGAGCAATTTTCTTGTTATGAAATCTCTGGTTTACAAGGTAAAATTTCTAGTGCTGAGATTAGTATTTCGGCCCTGTCAGAGGCACAATTTTCTTTGATAAATAACATGGCTGCTAAAACTAAAACCATTGAAGATAATCCTTTTGCTGAACCAATGCCATTCAAGTTCTAATTGATGATAATGTTAGATTGATGGCCGAATCACGTTCTAGGTGGGAAAGAGAAGATGAACTAGCTAAAAAGAATAATATTGCTAAAGTTTGCACTATCACAACCACTGGTAAAACTGAAGCTCCTAGTGCTAGTAAACCTCCTACTATGAATGGTAAAGTAGTTGGTGTTAATAAAGTCCCTACTCCTTTGGTGAAACGTGCTAAATTGCCTCAAACTGCTGAAATTGCTTCTGATAAAAGTGCTGAAATTTTTAGAGATATGGGAGATAATGGTTCCATTACTTTTGATGATAATAATATTGATTTTGATGATTGCAATATCTCTCAAGTTATTATGTTTCTACAAAATCTTGCTAGAAGTCCCAATGCTACTGCCATGAATATGGCCTTTACTAAACATATTACCAATGCTCTCATGAAAGTTAGGGAAGAAAAGTTGAAACTTGAGACATCTATCCCTAGAAAATTAGATGATGGTTGGGAGCCTATCATTAAGATAAAAGTAAATGATTTTGATTGCAATTATTTGTGTGATCTTGATGCTAGTATCTTTGTTATGCCTCAAAAGCTTTATGATATGCTTGATTTACCACCGTTAGAACGCTGTTATTTGGATGTTCATCTTGCTGATAATGCTAAGAAGAAACCTCTTGGTAGAATTGATGATGTTCTTATTATGGTTAATAATAACCTTTCCCCTGTTGATTTTGTTGTTATGAACATTAAATGCAATGCTTCTTGTCCTATTTTTTTGGGAAGACCTTTTCTTAGAACTGTTGGTGCTATTATTGATATGGAAGAGGGAGTATTAAATATCAATTTCCCCTCAAGAAAGGTTTGGAACACTTTCCTAGAAAGAAGATGAAGCTACCCTTTGACTCTATTGTTAGAGAAAAATATGATGTTGATGCTTCTTTACTTGAAAATACTTGAGTTTCCCTTTTTATGCCTAGCTGAAAGGCATTAAAGAAAAGCGCTACCGGGAGACAACCCGTTTTAATTCGCTGTTTTCAACACGTTTTATTTCGTTTTCTTTGGTGTGCTTTGCACCTGGGTGTTGTATATTTCCGTTGTATCTTTTCTTTTGAGTTTTTGTTGAGCCAAGTAAAGCCTCTAGTGGAAAGTTGAGCCTATATTTCGGATTTCTGCGCAGGAAACAGATTTTTTCTGTCCACTGTTAATTCCATTCAAAATGACCTGAGCTTTTTTGTTCTTAATCCTGAGTTATATACTCAACTTTTCTTAGAGACTACTTTTTGATTTGAAAAACATAAGTTTTTTGGAAAAATCGATCTTTACCTGATGTTCTGTTTTTGACAGATTTCTGCCATTTATCACATTTGCATATTAATCTCTTTCTTTTGGTGTTCTTTTGATAAAAAGAGTTTTGGAAGAAGTTGTGACAGTAGCTAATGTGTTTTTGAGTGTTAGAATTTTGTTTAAACTGAACCATGTGAATTTATTATTTCAATTGCACTAACGTTGCTAATGAAGATTGTGAGAATTTTGATGTGAAGGAAGTTTTCAAGGGTCAAGAGAAGAGGATGATATGATGTGATCAAGAATAGTGAAAAGCCTAAGCTTGGGGATTCCCCGGTGGTACATCCTAGAAAATTCCAAGAATACTCAAGCTTCTAAGCTTGGGGATTCCCAAGGCATCCCCTTTCTTCATCAACAAATTATCAGGTCACTTCTAGTGAAACTATATTTTTATTCGGTCGCATCTTATGTGCTTTACTTGGAGCGTATTTTATTTTTGTTTTCAGTTTGCTTTTGCTTTCAATTTTTTTTTTACTTTCATAATAAGCTTGGTTGGACCCCAGCGTTCTGTTATTGGAGAGTGACGCGCTCCGCTTTTTCATGAAAATACGTTGTATTCTTAATCTCTATCTAGCTGCTGCATTTATTCAGCTCCTGTTTTGCATGCATCTCTTATTAGAGCTGTTAGTTTTAGTAGTATTATTTGATTACTATCATGTTTGCTTTCTGTATCATAAAGAGTATTTTTGTTAAAGCATGTTTTGTATGGTGCTTGTTGGGAGAAACAAAAACTGCTGCTTGAAGTAAAATTTATAATAGTACTAGTAAAAGCTTGTATAGACTGTGGCTAGGACTTTTTCATGCCATGCTAAATGTTATTTTCATTTTGAAGCCTTGTGGTTATTGAGTAGCATGATTAGCCTCAAATAGCTGAGAGTGTTTAATATGTATTGAAAGATTCATGAGTTGTTCTTATCATAGTAAAGCATCAATATATGGTATTCTCTTTTGAATGTTTTATTTGGTTGACTTGGCGCATTCTCACACCATGTTTATGACTACAAACCAGTCACGAATAGCCTCCATGACCACTTAGTTTTTGATCTTGTGATACTTTTTATGTTTTAATTAATGATGCTTATGTCGCTATGCATGATTATGGCTCTTATGCTCTCTTGATTTGTCGCTCCCAGTCTTTTGCAAGCCTCCACCTGTACTGAGTATGAGATCTACTCGTGCATCCAAACTCCCTTAAACCAAAGTTTTTCCCATTGTATCCACCATACCTACCTACATGTGGTATTTAACTGCCATTCCAAAGTAAATTGCTCATGTATTACCTTTAAAACCTTTAAAATTACTCCTGCTTTATGTTCCTGTTTTTGCTCATGAGGACGTAAATAGAGAATCTTTATCTCACTTGTTAATTGGATTTCACACCCTGAACTAGTGGCTTCATCCACTTATCCAAATGATAGAAGAGCTGGAAGTGGGGTGCCCAACCCCAAATTAATACAAACGAATTCTCTTCACTATTTTGCCCCTGATTTAAACAAAAGAGAAAGAGGGTTGACCTTCTACACCAGTTGCGTCCTTCACCATGGGAGCCTCTCTTGTGAATCCAGTTGACTTGTGACGTACTGTATTTTTTGTTTACCATTCGTTGACATTAGCATACATCTCCCAAAATATAGACATTCCTCCACAAATGTCAAACTTTTAATACCTCTGTTTAATAATATAAAAGATCTAGCACATGAGTGATCCCTGCTTCCCTCTGCGAAGGGCCTTTATTTTACTTTTATGTTGAGCCTCCATATTCTAACTTTATGCACAGTTGAGAGAGCATTTTCTCCATTATGAGTTCTATGTGCATTTGTCCCATAAGCATGAATAATTACTTCATGATGTGATATCATTTGTTCTTAAATTATTTGTTCTAGTCTTCCTCATGAACTTTGAAGGTGTCCTGTCATTTATGTTTTGCCCCACTCTTAAGGACTATCGAAATATCACTTTGCCATGCTTTCTCTATACATGAAACAAACGTTTACCTTTCTTTACATTATTATTCATGATCCTTTATTTGAGTTACTCTTCGTGATGCAAAGTAATTGCTATGCTTTATTATTAAAGTTTTATTTATCATGCCTATGTGTAAAGTTTTATGATCTCAGCGTGCATATGCTTTTACATTAGATTGATCAAGTTTATGTTAGTAGCATGTCACCTCAGAATTTATTGTTTTATCGTTTACCTACTCAAGGACGAGTAGGAACTAAGCTTGGGGATGCTTGATACATCATAAACATATCCCAAATTTCTGATGCTCCATGATGATATTATGCCAATTGCTACATGTTTTCTCCGTTATTTATGTCATTTTTATCGATTTTCCGGACTAACCTATTGACAAGATGCCACAGAGCGAGTTCCCCGTTTTCTGCTGTTTTTAGTTTCAGAAAAGTTGTTCTGGAAATATTCTCGGAATTGGAAAATTCGAAGCCCGGAAGTCCTATTTTCCCAGGAAGCATCCAGAAGAACGAAGAGGATTCGAAGAGGGACAACAGGGGGCTCACCATAGGGTGGCGCGCCCCCTGGCCGCGCAGCCTATGGGTGTGGGGCCCCCCGTCCTCCACCGCATTTGCCCTTTCGCCTATTCAAGCCCCCCGGATGGAAAACCCTAGGCACCTGATCAAAATCCCCGAAAAAGTTCTGCAGCTGCCGTCACCGTCAACCCCAGATCAGGGGGTTCTGAAGCTGTTTCCGGCACCCTGCCCGAGAGGAGATCATCATCGGAGGCTTCTACACCACCATGCCTGCCTCCGGAGTGACGCGTGAGTGGTTCATCCTTGGCCTACGAGTTCGTAGCTGGAGATAGATGGTTGTCTTCTCCTCATATGCCTCCATGTTTAGATATCGTGAGCTGCCTATCATGATCAAGATTGATCTTATGTAATTCTCTGTGTTGTGTTTGCTGTTATCCGTTGAATATTGACCTTATGCCAAGTTGATTATAGTCTTTATTTGCATATGTTATTTGCGATCTTGCATGCTCTCTGTTGCTAGTGGTTATTCTGGCCAAGTAGTTGCTAGTGACTCCAAGAGGGAGTATTTATGCTCGATAGTGGGTTCATACCTCCTTGTTGCCTTGCTCGAGTGACAGAAATGTGAAGGGGTTGGATGTGCTATTGCCATTAGGGAGAAAACAGCGGTGAGAGTGCTCGCGTGCATAATCATTGATTACATTACACACTTTGTTTAATGCAATTATCTGTCACTTTCAACTTAAAACTTGAGGGGATTCGGATGATAACCTAAGGGTGGATTATTAGTCATAGATGCAGATGGATGTCGGTCTATGTATCTTGTTGTAATGCCCGCACTAAATAGCATAGTAATCTTCATGTCATACTGTGCACTACGGTGCAACCTCTATTTGTCAATAGCCCAGCTGTAATTTGTTCACCCAGCATGCTATATTTTATGGAGAGACACCACTAGTGAAACTATGAAGCCCGGTCCATTTTACACACTGTTAAACAAACCACAACAATTTCTCTACTTTGTTTACTTACTGTAAGCATACACTATTTTTCCACACTATACGTCTAATCTTTGTTTTCAGCAAGACCGGTGAGATTGACAACCTCACTATACTGTTGGGGAAAAGTATTTTGGTTGTGTTGTGTGTAGGTTCCACATTGTTGCTGACACCGGTGAAGCGCCAGCACCACCTTCAGTGGCATCAACCTTGCAAAGATTCTCTTTCTCCTACTGGATTGATAACCCTGGTTCTTAACTAATGGGAAAAATCCTACCGATGTGCTCATCACACCCTCTTCTTGGGGTTCCCAACAACACATAGCAGTAACACGTAAGACCCACACTCTGCTGAATCAAGTTGCTAGATATGGAGAGTCGGCAATATCCTTACCAACATGGTTGTCCATAAGGATCTTCTGTAGGCTTCATTGGCATCGTCACCAACATCTCTTCCGCTACTACGGTGTCTTATACACGATCTCGAGAAGTAGATCTTGGAATTTATATGAACTTGTATCTGCATAGCAAGGTCTTGGTTGTTGCATAGCATGTATGGCGATAAATTCTCGTTGCGCAACCAGCAAACACGTGCGCCAGCAACTGTCCTACTGCCGCACCAGCACACCTTCACCACCTGCAACTAAATTGATGACGACGAGAATCCTAATGCAAAGAAAAAAAAATGACGCAAATTGGATCTGTGTAGTTCAGTGATGGACATACAAAATTTGGCAAACAAAGATGAGGGTCGGGATTGGGAAACCATCCATGGCCATGGAGCAACCACCTTGCTTACATCCGAGAAAGCTATGGTGCCAACCAACCAGTCGACGCTCGGAATCCACCCAGTTGCTGCATCAATGCAAGAAGAGGAAGGAGTCCGGTTTCGTTGCACGACGAGCTAAACGTAGGGGGAGCTGTGATGGTGCAGATTTTGACTCGTTGGGAAACCCCAAGAGGAAGGTATGATGAGCACAAGAGCAGTTTTCCCTCAGAAAGAAACTAAGGTTCAGCAACAACGTGGAACCTACACAACACAAACAATTCACTTTGCCCCAACAAAGCAGTGAGGTTGTCAATTTCACCGGTTTTGATGAATACAAAGAGGTTAAATGTATGGTGTGGAAAACAGTATGACGACAGTATAAGAACAAGAGAAACAGTGTGAAAACAGTGGAAGCAGTGTGACAGCAGTGGAAACAGTGTGTATATTATCAGAATGAGAAAATGGACCAGGGTCCACAGTTCACTAGAGGTGTCTCTCCATAAAAGATAAATAACATGTGTGGTAAACAAATTACAGCTAGGCGATTGACAGAAATGAAGGCTCCACCGTAGTGAATATGCAAGACATAAAGATTACTATGTGATTCATGCGGGCATTACAGCAAGATACATAGACCGTCATCCAACTGCATCTATGACTAATAATCCACCCTCTGAATATCATCCGAACAAACGTTGGGTATTAAGTTGCAAGCAACAAATTATCGCAATAAGCAAAGTGTGTAATGTAAACTAGGTAAACACCGTTGTATTCTCCCTAATGGCAACAACACATCCTCCAACTGTCACGTTTCTATCACTCGAGCACAGATGCAAAGGAGGCATGAACCCACTATCGAGCGTAAATACTCCCTCTTGGAGTTACTAGCATCTACTTGGCGAGAGCATCTACTAATAACGGAGAGCATGCCAGATCATAAATAACATATGCATGAAGATAACATGTTAGATTGATAATCAGAAGACATAGGATTCAACATTCATCGGATCCCAGCAAACACAACATGTAGCATTACATAAAGATGATCTCGATCATGTAGGGCAGCTCACGAGATCTAAACATGAGGTACAAAGTGGATAAGACAACCATCTAGCTACTGCTATGGACCCGTAGTCCAGGTATGAACTACTCACGCATCACTTCGGAGGAGGGCATGGTGGTGTAGACCCCTCCGGTGATGAATTCCCCTCACGGCAGTGTGCCGAGGAGAGTTCCAGAACCCTCCCGATCTCGAGATGACGATGATGACGGCCTCAGGTATTTCTCGGGACGAAGTGGTATATTTTATGGTTGACGTTTCGGGGGGGTGGGTATAAATAGGCGAAAGGGCGATGGCGGTGGGCGCCCGAGGGGCCCACACCACCCCCATGCGCGGCCAGGGGCGCGCCGCCCTATGGTGTGGCCCCCCTCCGGGCCTCTTCGGAACTTCGTGGAACCTTCGGGAATTCTAAGACTTCCATGCTTCAAATTTTCCAATTCCGAGAATATTTCGAGAACAACTTTTCTGAAACTAAAAACAGCAGAAAACAGAGAACTGGCTCTGTGGTATCTTGTCAATAGGTTAGTCCGGAAAATCGATAAAAATGTCATAAGGTGTATAGAAAACATGTAGGAAACAACATGAAACTAAAATGGAACATCAGAAATTTAAGGATGCGTTTATGACGTATCAACATTCCCAAGCTTAGTTCCTACTCGTCCTCCAGTAGGTAAACGATAAAAACACATAATTTCTAAGGTGACATGCTACCAACATAAACTTGATCATCAATAATGTAAAATCACGAGTAAGCTGAGATCATAGAACTGCAACACAAGTATGATAAATAAAATTTTAACAATAAATCATATCACATCATGAGAAGTAACACAAATAAAAGATCATGAATAATAATGCACTGAAAGATATACGTTTGTGTCAAGCATAGAGATAACATGGCAAAGTGATATTTCACTTGTCCTTAAGAGTGGGGAAAAACATAAATTCCAGGACACCTTCAAAGTTCATGAGGAAGACTAGAACAAATAATTAGAGAACAAAAAATAACACATCATGAATCAATTAATAATGTTTTTGGGACAAATGCACATTAAACTCAAAATGGAAACTATGCTCTCTCAACTGTGCATAAAGTTAGAAGATGGAGACTCAACATAAAAGTAAAACAAAGGCCCTTCGCAGAGGGAACCATGGATCAACTCATGTGCTAAAGCTTTTTATTTTGTTAAACAGAGCTATTGAAAACATTTTTTTAAAGAGGTGTATGCTTATGTCAACGGATGGTAAACAGAAAATATAGTACGTCACAAGCCAACTAGACTTCACAAGCGCGGCTCCCATAGAAGGACGTATTTGGGTAGAAGGTCATCCCTCTTTCTCTTTGTTTACACAATTATGCTTTGACTGATAAATCAGGGGAAAAAATAGTGAAGAGAATTTGTTGTATTACTTTGGGGCTGGGCACCCCGCTGCCAACTCTTCTATCAATTGGATAAGCAGATGAAGCCACTAGTCCAGGGTGTGAAAGTCCAATCAACAAGTGAGATAAAGATTCTCTATATACGTACTCATGAGCTAAAACAGGAGCACAAAACAGGAGTAATTTTGAAAGTTTTAAAGGTAACACATGAGCAATTTACTTTGGAGTGGCATTTAAATACCACATGTAGGTAGGTATGGTGGACACATTTCCAAAACTTTGGTTTTTGGGAGTTGGGTGCACGAGTAGAGCTCATACTCAGTACATGTGGAGGCTAGCAAAAGACTGAGAGCGACAAATCAAGAGAGCGTAAGAGCCATAATCATGCATAGCGACATAGACATCATTAATCAAAGAATAAGTGGTACCACAATTTCAAAAACTAAATGATCATAGAGGCTACAAGTGACTGGTTCCTAGTCATAAAGATGGTGTGAGATGCGCCAAGTCAACCAAATAAAACATTCAAAGGAGAACACCACAAATTTATGCTTCAAAATGACAAGAACAACTCATGATTCTTTCAATGGCACATTAAACACTCTAAGCTATTTGAGACTAATCATGATACTAAATAACCACTAGTATTTAGAAATAAAATAACATCTAGCATGATATGAAAAATTCTAGCCACAGTCTATACAAGTTTCTACTTGCACCGTTATAAATTCTACTACAAGCAGTTGTTTCTTTTCCCAACAAGCACCACACAAAATATGTTTTAACAATAACTCTCTAAATGATACAGAAAGCAAACATGAGAGTAATCACACAGTTCTACTAAAACTAACAGATCTGAATAAGAGATGCAATGAAAACAAGAGCTAAACGGGAATTTTGCACCAGCTAGAGAAAAACTAAGAATACGAGCATAACGAGTATTCAAACGAAAAAGAGGAGCGTGTCTCTCTCCCAAACAAGGAATGTTAGGGTCCACATATATTATTGCAGCAAGGAAAACAAAAGAAAACAAGAGAAAACAAAATAAAAACAAACAGACGCTCCAAGTAAACTTCATATGATGTGACGGAATAAAAATATAGTTTCACTAGAAGTGACCTGATAAATTGTTGATGAAGAAAGGGATGACTTGCGCATCCCCAAGATTAGATGCTTGAGTATTCTTATAATTTGCTCGGATGAACCACGGGGGCATCCCCAAGCTTTGCCTTTGCACTCTTCTTGATCACATTATATAACCCTTTTCTCTTGACCCTTGAAAACTTCCTTCACACCACACTCAAGGAGTAATTCGCATTAGAGGGTTCGTGCAACAATAAAAAATCCATGGGTTATGTATGGGAACAAGTGCTATTGATAATTTTAAACATTAGCTACAGCCACTGATGTTTCATGAAGCAAAGAAATCCACTTGGCATCGTAAAAGAGCAAATGCAAGAAAAATGGCAGAATCTGCCAAAACGAGAATAGTGTGTAAAGACGATTTCTTTTCAGGGCACTTACGTTGCTCAGATCGAAAAAAGTAAAGAACGAAAAAGTTTTGGAATCGGTTGAGGAATAAGCACAAAACATTTCAGGTCATTTTGATCTCTCGGTGAATTATACGATTTTTTACGGTGGACAGCAGAAATCTATTTCCTGCAGAAATCCAAAACCAACTCCAACTCTCGTCAGAAACTTTATTTGGGCCAACTAAAAAATGAAAAATAAAGATACAAAGGAGTTGCTACAGAATTATACAACCCTTTTACTCAAAGAAAACAGAGAAAAACAAAGCAAAATAAAACCATGCGTTATCTCCCAAGAAGTGATTTTCTTGAACGCCTTTTAGCTAGGCCCAGAAAAGTGGAATCAAGTGATTTCAAGTGAAGAAGCATCTAAATTGTACTTCGTTCAAATAATAGAATCAAAAGTAAACTTCATTCTCTTTTTAGGAAAGTGTTCCATATCTTTCTTGAGTGGGAACTGAAATTTAATATTCCCCTCTTTCATATCAATAACAACACAAACAGTTCTAAGAAAAGGTCTTCCCAGAACAATTGGAAAAGATGCATTGCATTCAATATTCAAGACACCAAAATCAATGGGGACAGGACTATTATTAACCATGATGATAACATTATCAACTCTCCCTAAAGGTTTCTTTCTAACATTATCAATAAGACGAATATCAAAATAACAAGGTTCCAATGGTGGCAAATCAAGAATATCATAGAGTTTCTTGGGCATAACAGATATACTAGCACCAAGATCACATAGAGCATTGCAATCAAAATAATTCAGTTTCATTTTAATAATGCGTTCCCAACCATCATCTAGCTTCCTAGGGATAGAGGCTTCACATCTTAATTCATCCTCTCTAATTTGCATGAGAGCATTTGTAATATATTTTGTGAAAGCCATATTCATAGTACTAGAATTAGGAAAACTAGCAAGATTTTGTAAGAACTTAATCACTTCAGTTACGTTGCAATCATAAAAGTCAAGATCATTTTTATCAAAGATAATGGGACATTGTCTCCCATGTTTCTAAAAATTTCAGCACTTTTATCAGGAACATTTTTAGCAGTTTCAGGCAGTTTTGCATTTATAATAGCAGAAGTGGGAGTATTTCCAATACCAACTAATTTACCATTGATAGTAGAAGGTTTACTAGCATGAGAAGCCTCGGTTTTACTAGTGGTGGTAATGGTGCAAACATTAGCTATATTATTCTTTCTAGCTATTTGATCTTCTCTTTTCCATCTAGCATGCAATTCAGCTAACATCCTAACATTATCATCAATTCGAATTTGGATGGAATTCAAAGTTTTGCTTTCTTTAACATCATGAGGCATAAACTTTAGTTTCAAAAAATCAACAGCAAGAGCAAGGCTATCAACTTTAGAAGCAAGAACATCAATTTTGCCAAACATTTTCTCAACAGATTTATTAAAAGTAGTTTGTGTACTAATAAAATTCTTAAGCATGTTCTCAAGATGAGAGGGTACAAATTTATTGTTGTTGTAGGAATTAACATAAGAATCACCATAAGCATTACTATTATTGGGAGGATATGGCCTATAATTGTTGCTACCAAAATCATTCCTATAAGCATTGGTGTTCAAATTATTATTTTTAATGAAGTTCACATCAACATGCTCTTCTTGAGCAACCAAAGAGGCTAAAGGAAAATTATTTGGATCAATAGGAGCATGGCCATTCACAAGCATAGACATAATAGCATCCAATCTTTCACTCAAAGAGGAGGTTTCTTCAACAGAATTTACCTTCTTACCAGTTGTAGCTCTCTGAGTGCACCATTCAGAATAATTTACCATCATATCATCAAGAAGCTTTGTTGCTTCCCGCAAGGTCATGGACATAAAGGTTCCTCTAGCAGATGAATCCAGAAGGTTTCTTGAAGAAAAATTCAGACCCACATAAAAGGTTTGGATGATCATCCAATTAGTCAGTCCATGAGTGGGACAATTCTTTACTAAAGATTTCATTCTTTCCCAAGCTTTAGCAACATGCTCATTATCAAGTTTCTTAAAATTCATAATGCTACTTCCCAAAGATATAATCTTAGTAGGAGGATAATATTTTCCAATGAAAGCATCTTTACACTTAGTACAAGAATCAATACTATTTCTAGGCAAAGATAGCAAGCATTCTTTAGCTCTTCCTCTCAAACAGAAAGGAAACAATTTCAGTTTAATAATATCTCCATCTACATCTTTATACTTTTGTATTTCACATAGTTCAACAAAATTATTAAGATGGGCAGTAGCATCATCAGTACTAACACCAGAAAATTGCTCTCTCATAACAAGGTTTAACGGGGCAGGCTTTATCTCATAAAAATCAGCAGTAGGAGCAGGTGGAGCAATAGGTGTGCTATTCAAATCATTGTTGTTGGTGCTAGTAAAGTCACACAACTTAGTGTTCTTAGGAGTAGTCATTTTAACAAGACTAAAAACAGGATAAAAACTACAGCAAGAATAAGAACTATTTTTTTTGTGTTTTTGATAAAGAGAAGCAAACAAGACAAAATAAAATAAACTAAGCAAAACAAAAACAAAGTAAAGAGATTGGAAGTGAGAGACTCCCCTTGCAGAAATTCTCTTCCTCCCCGGCAATGGCGCCAGAAAATAGCCTTGATGGTGCAGATCTTGCACTCGTTGGGAAACCCCAAGAGGAAGGTATGATGAGCACAACAGCAGCTTTTAGTTGATACCGCTGATATTGCAGGGCGCACTACCGGTTCAGCAGATCTTGCACTGGTTTAATCGACCAGTAGGAGGAAGGAGTAACTTCAGAAGGTTGATACCGCTGATATGGCAGGGCGCACTACCGGTTCAGCAGCAACGTGGAACCTACACAACACAAACAATTCACTTTGCCCCAACGAAGCAGTGAGGTTGTCAATCTCACCGGTTTTGCTGAATGCAAAGAAGTTAAATGTATGGTGTGGAAAACAATATATGAGAACAGTATGAAAACAGGAGCAGCAATGTGAAAAGAGTGGAAGCAGTGTGAAAGCAGTGGAAACAGTGTGTGTACTATGAGAATGAGAAAATGGACTAGGGTCCACAGTTCACTAGAGGTGTCTCTCCATAAAAGATAAATAACATGTGTGGTGAAAAAATTACAGCTGGACAATTGAGAGGAAGAAAGGCTCCACCGTAGTGCATATGCAAGACATAAAGATTAGTATGTGATTCATGCAGGCATTACAACAAGATACATAGACTGTCGTCCAACTGCATCTATGACTAATAATCCACCCTCCGAATATCATCCGAACAAACGTTGGGTATTAAGTTGCAGGCAACAAATTATCGCAGTAAGCAAAGTGTGTAATATAAACAATGTTAACTAGGTAAACACCGTTGTTTTCTCCCTAATGGCAACAACACATCCTCCATCTGTCACATTTTTGTCACTCGAGCACAGATGCAAAGCAGGCATGAACCCACTATCAAGCATAAATACTCCCTCTTGAAGTTACTAGCATCTACTTGGCCAAAGCATCTACTAATAACGGAGAGCATGCAATATCATAAATAACATATTCATGAAGATAACATGATAGATTGATAATCAGAAGACATAGCATTCAACATTCATCGGATCCCAGCAAACACAACATGTAGCATTACATAAAGGTGATCTCGATCATGTAGGGAATCTCACGAGATCTAAACACGAGGTACAAAGTGGAGAAGACAACCATCTAGCTTTTCCTATGGACCCGTATTACAGGGATGAACTACTCACACATCACTTCAAAGGAGGGCATGGTGGTGTAGACCGGTGATGAATTCCACTCCTTCCAAGAGCCGGGGAGAGCTCCAGAACCCTCCCGATCTTGGGATGACTATGACGACGACCTCGGGTGTTTCTCGGGACGAAGTGGTATATTTTTAGGGTTGACGTATCGGGGGGGATATAAATAGGCGAAAGGGCGATGGCGGTGAACGCCCGAGGCGCGGCCTGGGGGCCGTTGCCCTATGGTGTGCCCCCCCCCTCCGGGTCTCTTCGGGACTCCGTGGAACTTTCGGAATTCTAAGACTTCCGGGCTTCGAATTTTCCAGTTCCAAGAATATTTTCAGAACAACTTTTCTGAAACTAAAAACAACAAAATACAAGGAACTTGTTGTATGGTATCTTGTCAATAGGTTAGTCCGGATAATCGATAAAAATGTCATAAGGTGTATAGCAAAAATGTAGGAAACAACATGAAAAAAATATGGAACATTAGAACTTAAGGATATGTTTATGATGTATCAAGGTGGCATCTCCACGAAGCCGAGCTCGATATCCACTCGTTGATGTCAAGTTCATGCTGCACAAGGTTTGTCGCCACGGTCTAAACAGAGTCAGGAGAAAGAGGAAGCAGATGAAGGTTGAGGAGGCCTCGCCGCCACCGCGGTAGATAGGACGCCGCCGGCGACTCTGGCGAGGAGCAAGCTCACAAAGGGTAGCGGCAGTCGTGGGAAAACTTAGTTTCCCTCGAGTTTCCTACGCTAGATGACGCGAGGTCAAACATATTATTTTACTCTCGAATACACTCTAATATCCATGTCCGCCAAAACAAGGACTTAGTGTTTGTTTGACCCCCTTCAATCTATTTAATGGGTAATTTTCACCATGAGATTACAAAATAATGACTGTGCATTGCACGTTGTAGTCGATGAGTACAAGAAGGTTCCTCTCTCGGGACAGACAAAGTTTCTCCATCTACTTACCACCTCTTCGGGCAGCATGGATGGATGGTGTGTTGACGAGGGTTGTCTAGTTGGAGATGTCCCACTAGTAGAAAACCCCATATAGTTTTTTACCTCTAGTACCCAATAGCTTACTAACAGGGACCAGAGGGTGATGGGGCAACCATCCGCGTTGCCTCGAACCCTTTTAGTCCCGCATCGTAACACGGCCCGGGACTTAAAGTCGTATGGCAACCGTTCGCTTTACCTCGCACACTTTTAGTCCCGGGTCATAACACGGCTCGGGACTAAAAGTTGTCTGGAAACCGTTCGCCTGGCCTAAGAGCATTTAGTCCCGGGTCGTAATACGGCCCGGAACTAAATGCCCAAACCGTTTGCCTCCCCCGCTTCGGAAGTTCTTCCTCCGTCGAGAGAGAGGCTTAAAAAACAGAGAAACTCTAATGTCTACAATGACCGTGGCCACTCTCTTCTTCCTCTTGCTCTCCTCTCTTCATCCTTCTCCATTCTCCACCATCGGAATTGAGTTTTTGAATGTGACCACACATGGTAGGATTATTGAAGTCGCCTACACGAACAATATTAAGAGGATTCTGGGTCTTCTTAACCTCTTGAAGCAATGGCTTCGCAAGGATGGCGAGGATTTTCTTGGCTTTGATCTCGAGTACACGGCCAATCAAAAAGATGTGGCCGTCATCCAAATTACTCACAAGAGGCGTGTCCTTGTTTTCCAATGGGCAAGGTAAACACAAACTTCTCCTATCGATCTTCCCCTCTCTTTCTTTTCCCATTTTTCTCCTCGATCTTATTTTGATTATATATATATATGATCCGAAATTTCATAGGATAGCAACATGTGTATCCATGTGTATTCATATAGCAATGTATTGGAAGCATGTATGTGTATCCATGTCTGTATTCATATAGCAATTGTGTACTGGAAATTTCATTTATAATATGTTCCCATTTGAATCCTATATGTGCATTGGAAAAAATAAACTTGTTGCAGCGGTGTTTAACATTTGTTCCATTTATTGTTGCATTGGAACAATATACTTGTTGCAGCGTATTAACATTTGTTCCATTTGTTGTTGCATGTGAAACAATATACTTGTTGCAGCGGTATTAAGATTATTTGTTCCATTTCTTGTTGCATTGGAAACAATATATAGTTGTTGTTGCAGCGGTATTAACATTTGTTCCATTTTTTGTTGCAGTAGTACAAAAATTGTCCAGAACTCCTGGATTTCCTTGTCAACAGCAGCATATGTTTTGTTAGCGTTGATATAAGGAATGACAAGTCGAAGATGAGGAACACCTGGGGTATTGAGATACCATCCCAGTACCATATTGATATCCAGGACCTATTCCGGCTTAACTATGAAAGGACTTCGATGGCTGATATGGCAGCCGCATTGATCGACGAGAAATACCGTGACATGAACTGCTTGGTGTCGAGGCTCTCGTCACATGATGTTTAATTATATCTATATTTATATTCCCTAGAAGACTTTATGTAGTACTATATATTATATCTATATTAATTATGTCCCTGTTTAATTATATATGATCTGAGCAAGCTTAATGAAGCAATTGATGTATATGTGATGAAATTTCAAAAATTTAATTTGACACCCGAGCTATGTTGAAATGTGGAGTAAGAGAAAAATATCTATCTCAAGATATGTTGAAATTACTAACAATTTGGAGTAAATTTTGTACATATATCGATCTATATATATAATGATGGAAAATATGATATGGAAGGTCGATCATATATATTTGAACTTCTCTAATTTTTTTAATCTACTTAGACAATATCGTTTGCCAATTTTAGATTTTACAGATATTCAATATTAAAAAGCAACAAAATTAATTATTATTCAAATTAATTAATCATTATTTGAATTCAAGATTATTATTACTTATTTATTTTAGTTTAAGTAAATAATTTTTTGGATTCACAAAATAAAGACGATCGACATCGTAGTTCAAAGGTTAACATGATTGACATCATATTATTATCAGTAAAACAAGATTTGTTTCTTGGAAGCTCAGAGGGAAAGAACCCAGAAGTTAAGCGTGCTGAGGTGGAGTAGTCTGATGATGGGTGACCTACTGGGAAGTGTCAGTTCAGAGTGATTACAAATAAAAAATAATTGAGACTAAGAGAGAAGGATTAGAGATAGAAATAATAGAAACTAAATGAAAAGAAAAATCGGAAAATAGAAAAAGAAAAAAAAAATATCTAGTCCCGGGTTGTATTACCACCCGAGACTAAAAGTGGTGCAACGAGATCACCCCGTGGGCTGCCCTCTAGTCGCGGTTCGTGGTCCAGCGGGACAAAAGGGGAGTCTCTAGTCCCGGACAGGAATCCGGGAATATAGCCCGTTACGGTCCGGGACTAGAGGTATGTTTTCTACCCGTGTCCGTCTTCGCATGTGATCAGCATCGGTTGAAACGTAGCGCGATGTTCCTCAGTTTTGGACAACCTCTCTAATTTTGTTCCTCGTGTCGTTGGTGTTTATCTTCGGACTAACCGGACGTGGAGTTCTGCTAAGCTGGTTATTCGCAGCGAGTTGTAATCGTTCTAGCCTGAGTTGTGTTGTACGAGGTGATGTCTATTTCTTCTTGTAATGAACTTTTCTTATCTATCAATGCGAGACGCAAATCTTGACCGTGCATCACAATTCAGCCGCCACAAATTGATCCTTAGATACTTAGATTTAAAAAAAAGAAAAACTTAGACTACTTACACGTCTAAAACTTTGAGAGATTTTTTCATGCTAACAAAGAAAAATCGTCCAGAGCACCTACTGCTCCGAAACGAGTCTACTCCGACGTAGCTTTCAAATTAATCTGTACCACCATAGCCTCTATGGAAGAAAGAAGGGACGTACCTTCAGCGGGGCCGTGATCAAGCAGGCTAATTAAGATGATTCAGCACATGTGCATCACTGTTGCTAACCTGCACGGCTGTATGTAATCAATAGATTTATTTTATGCCCATCATCAACCAATAATCTCAGCCTTAATAAGGGCCGGTTGCACTATTAATTTGCGGTCCTATTGACTGATTAATTTGATCCATTGAACTGGTACTGGCTGGTTCTTGTCAGCTATCGACTGAGCTGTGTGCACTGCCGACGGCGTATAATGTTCTTAATGTATTAGTTAGTGATCATTAATTAACAAAAAAAATGGATCATCTCTTCTCCCTGAAGGAAGACGGGTTGATTGATTTCTTCGCGCCATGTGCACTGCCGGCGGCATATGTTTCTTAATTCTTGTCACCGGCCGGCATATGTTTTCATCGCTACGTCCGCGAGAATGTCATCATTGGTTTAGGCCAAAGCTTGACCCACCTTTTGTTACTGTAATCTTTTTTCAAGAGATGCGCTGGCAGGAAAATTGCAATTCAATTTTGAAGAAAGGAAACTTTCGGTCAATTGCAGATCGGTTAAGCCGCGCGCTCTATCGACCTAAATCTTACCAGAGCAGCTTGCTGAAGGTAGGTGATTGCACAAAATTAAGCAGTTTGTGGACAGGCTCAAGCACTCTCAACATTTCTCAGTTTACAACATGCATGCATCAGCCAATTAATCTCATCCAACTCCTTCACACGGGACCCAGATATCGAGACCAACTATAGGAAGATATAATGTGATCGATTAATAAAAGATGAAACTATAGTGTGTGTGTTTTTCTTGAGATATAAGTGGAATGTTAAAATAAAGGTGCATAGTTGGTGTAAACGCTCATCGTTTTCCTTGTACTTTGAAAACATGCTAACATCGGTGCACAATGATCCATAATTACGTGCACACATCGCGCTTGTGCATGCACGTTAATAACATGTTCCGTCGTTCGTGAAAGTGGTCCTGCGATACGATCGATCGAGCGTGCAAGCTATACCTGCCTACTCCTACTTAATTGGTAGTACATGGAGGCGTAGACGATACTACACGGATGGTCATGAACAGTGTCACACGGCGTGAAATGGTAACCAACTTTAAACAGGCCATCGATCCGACAAGCATCAAAGGACTTATCGTATCGGCTTTAGGCCCGCACCGGTACGTAGGCAGTACAAGCTATCCTTCTCTTTTCAAGTATCAAAAGGACTGTGCGTGATACTATTGCTGGCTACTGGACCATCTGTCGTGTCAAATGTCAAATACTGTCACCTCTCTTCATTTCTTCTTTTTCAAGGTCAGTACGGGGAGAACCTGCCCCGTCATTGGCCCACCAAAGTTCAAAGCCCACGCATCACGCTGGTGTTTCTCATTCAGTTTGAGTCGACGCCCCGTCAACAGCGAGACGTCTGCGGTGACTTCATAATTAATGTTAAGACTTGATCTGTGCGGTTTAGTCTTTCGGAAGTGCTCATAGGGGCAGTGTGTGTATGTGTTCATAGGGTGAGTGTATGCGTGTGTTTGTGAGCAATTGCATTGTACTGTCTTTCGCAAAAAAACTCGCAATTCATGGATTTGAGATCTCCACCTACGCTGCCAAACGGCCCTCAAAAGGCTCATCGAAGGTTCGGATATGAAAATTCATCAACTGCGGTACCTCCACTATTGGGCAGAACGGAAAAATCGTCAGCCATCTCCAGGAGACACGTCAAACTTGAGGGCCTACTCGGGTGCGCCGAATAATGTCCGGGCAGCCCATTCGACAGGCGGGACCCGCTTGCCATACACACATAACTTGCCCACAACCATTAATGGTGTCATGGAGGAGGTCGTTCTTCCCGCGTAATGGCGACGAAGGGGGGAAATGATGGTGTGTCGCATATACAGCTGCCCAACCCTTCGCACGTGGGATCAGCATTTCCCAAGCGGCGGCAGAACCAATGTGGCGGAGACGTGTGATGCGTGTGAAGACACGTTCGTTAGGAGACCCCAAGAGGAAGGTATGAAGAGTGCAGCGGCAACTTTCCCTCAGAAAAAAAAACCAAGGTTGAATCTACCAGTAGAAGGAAGGAGTAACTTCAGAAGGTTGATGCAGCTGAGATGGCAGGGCGCACTACCGGTTCAGCGGCAACGTGGAACCTACACAACACAAACAATTCACGTGGCCCCAACGAAGAAGTGAGGTTGTCAATTGATACGTCATAAACATATCCTTAATTTCTGATGGTCCATGTTGTTTTCTTATTGTTTCCCACATGTTTGCTATACACTCTATGCCATTTTTATCGATTTTCCGGACTAATCTATTGACAAGATGCCACACAGCCCATGTTTTCTGTTGTTTTTAGTTTCAGAAAAGTTGTTCTGGAAATATTCTCGGAATTGAAAAATTTGAAGCCCAGAAGTCTTAGAATTCCCAAAGGTTCCACGGAGTCCCGAAGAGACCCGGAGGGGGCCTCAGTGGGCCCACACCATAGGGCGGCGCCCCTCCTCCTTGACCGCGCTAGGGGGTGGTGTGGGGCCCCAGGCCTCCACCACCTTTGCCCTTTCGCCTATTTAATCCACCCGAGATGTAAACCCTAAATATATTCCACTTCGTCCCGAAAAACACCCGAGGCCGTCGTCATCATCATCCTGAGATCGGGGGGTTGTAGAGCTCTCCCCGGGACCCTGACATGAGGGGAATTCATCACGGTAGGGGTCTACACCACCATGCCCTCCTCCGAAGTGATGCGTGAGTAGTTCATCCCTTGACTACGGGTCCATAGCAGTAGCTAGATGGTTGTTCTCTCCACTTTGTACCTCATGCTTAGATCTTCTGAGTTGCCTAACATGATCAAGATCATCTTTATGTAATGCTACATGTTGTGTTTGCTGGGATCTGATGAATGTTGAATGCTATATCTTCTGATTATCAATATATCATGTTATCTTCATGCATATGTTATTTATGATCTTGCATGCTCTCCGCTATTAGTAGATGCTCTGGCCAAGTAGATGCTAGTAACTCCAATAGGGAGTATTTATGCTCGATAGTTGGTTCATGTCTCCTTTGCATCTGTGCTCGAGTGGAGGATGCGTGACGGATGGAGGATGTGCTATTGCCATTAGGGAGATAACAACAGTGTTTACCTAGTTTACATTACACACTTTGCTTACGGCGATAATCTATTGCTTGCAACTTAATACCAACCGTTTGTTCGGATGATATTCGGAGGGTGGATTATTAGACATAGATGCAGTTGGATGACGGTCTATGATCTTGCATGTATTATGTCTTGCATATGCACTACGGTGCAACCTTCATTTCTGTCAATTGCCCAGCTGTAATTTGTTCACCACACATGTTATTTATATTTCACGGAGAGACAACACTAGTGAACTATGGACCCCCGGCCCTTCTTTCTCATAATGATAAAACACTTAGTGCTTTCATACTGCTTTCATAAAATTTTCCTACTGTTTTCCACACCATACGCTTAACCTCTTTGTGTTCAGCAAAATCGGTGAGATTGACAACCTCACTGCTTCGTTGGGGCAAAGCGATTTGATTGTTTTGTGTAGGTTCCACGTTGCTTCCGAACCGGTAGTGCGCCCTGCCATCTCAGCTGCTTCAACCTTCTGAAGTTACTCCTTCCTCCTACTGGTCGATTAAACCTTGGTTTCTTTCTGAGGGAAAACTATTGTTGTGCTCATCATACCTTCGTCTTGGGGTTTCCCAACGAGTGCAAGACCTGCACCACCATCAATCTCACCGGTTTTGCTGATAACAAAGAGGTTAAATGTATGGTGTGGAAAACAATATGAGAACAATACGAAAATAGGAGCAGCAGTGTGAAAAAAGTGGAAGAAGTGTGAAAGCAGTGGAAACAGTGTGTGTATTATCATTATGAGAAAATGGACCGGGGTCCATAGTTCACTAGAGGTGTTTCTCCATAAAAGATAGCTAACATGCGTGGTGAACAAATTACAGCTGGGCAATTGATCGATAAAGAACATGCATGACATAAAGATTACTATGAGATTCATGCTGGCATTACAACAAAATACATAGATCGTCATCCAACTGCATCTATGACTAATAATCCACCCTTCGAACATCATCCGAACAAACGTTGGGAATTAAGATGCAAGCAACGGATAATCACAGTTTGTAAAGTGTGTAATGTAAACAATGTAAACGAAGTAAACATAAATACTCCCTCTTGGAGTCACATCCTCCATCCATCACGTTTCTGTCACTTGAGCAGATATGCAAAGGAAGCATGATCCCACTATCGAGCATAAATACTCCCTCTTGGAGTCACTAGCATCTACTTGCCAGAGCATCTACTAACAACGGAGAGCATGCAAGATCATAAATAACATAAACATGAAGATAACATGATAGATTGATAATCAACAGACATAACATTCAATAAGCATCGGATCCCAGCAAACACAACATGTAGCATTACAAATACATGATCTCGATCATGTGAGGCAACTCACAAGATCTAAACATGAGGTACAAAGTGGAGAGAACAACCATCTAGCTACTGCTATGGACCCGTAGTCAAGGGATGAACTACTCACGCATCACTCCGGAGGCGGGCATGGTGGTGTAGACCCCTCCGGTGATGAATTCTCCTCCCAGCAGGGTGCCGGGGAGAGCTCCAGAACCCTCCCGATCTCGGGTTGACAATGACGGCGTCCTCGGGTGGACGAAGTGGTATATTTTTAGGCTTGATGTATTGGGGGAATAAATAGGCGAAAGGGCAATGGCGGTGGATGCTTGAGGGGCCCACACCACCCCCGGCGCGGCCGGGGGAGCGCCCTATGGTGTGGCCCCCTGTGGCCTCCCTCCGGGCCTCTTTGGGACTCTGTGGAACCTTCGGGAATTCTAAGACTTCCGGGCTTCGAATTTTCCAATTCCGAGAATATTTCCGGAACAACTTTTCTAAAACTAAAAATAGCAGAAAATAGGTAACTGGCTCTATGGCATCTGGTCAATAGGTTAGTCCGGGAAATCGATAAAAATGACATAAAGTGTAAGGAAAACATGTAACTTATGGCATGAAAACAACATGGAACATCAGAAACTAAGGATACATTTATGGCGTATCAACATCCCCAAGCTTAGTTCCTACTCGTCCTCGAGTAGGTAAGCGATAAAAAACACCTAATTTCTGAAGTGACATGCTACCAACATGAGCATAGCTGAGATCCTAGAACTTAAACACAAGCATGATAAATGTAATTCTAACAATAAAGCATAGCAATCAACTTGCATCATGAAAAGTAACACAAATAAAATATCATGAATAATAATGCACCTGAAAGATATACGTTTGTTTCAAGCATAGAGATAACATGGCAAAGTGATATTTCGCTTGTCCTTTAGATTAGGGCAAAACATAAATGCCAGGACACCTTCAAAGTTAATGAGGAAGACTAGAACAAATAATTAGAGAACAAACAATAACAAATCATTAATCAATTAATAATGTAGAACGGAAACCATACTCTCTCAACTGTGCATAAATTTAGAAGATGGAGACTCAACATAAAAGTAAAAGAAAGGCCCTTCGCAGAGGGAAGTAGCGATCACTCATGTGCTAGAGATTTTTATTTTATTAAGCAGAAGTATTGAAAACATTTTTTAGAGAGGTGTATGCTTATGTCAATGAATTGTAAACAAAAAATACTGTACGTCACAAGCCAACTAGACTTACAAGAGCGGCTCCCATAGAAAGAAGCATCTGGTAGAAGGTCATCCCTTTTCTCTTTTGTTTACACAATTATGCTTTGACTGATAAATCAGGGGCAAAAATAGTGAAGAGAATTTGTTGTATTACTTTATGGCTGGGCACCCCGCACCCAGCTCTTCTATCAACTGGATAAGAAGATGAAGCCACTAGTCCAAGGTGTGGAAGTCCAATCAACAAGTGAGATAAAGATTCTCTATTTACGTCCTCGTGAGCTAAAACAGGAACACAAAACAGGAGTCATTTTGAAGGTTTTTAAGATAACACATGAGCAATTTACTTTGGAGTGGCAGTTAAATACCACATGTAGGTAGGTATGGTGGACACATTTGGCAAACTTTCGTTTTTGGGATTTGGATGCACGAGTATTTCTCATACTCAATATAGGTGGAGGCTAGCAAAAGACTGGCAGCGACAAAACAAGAGAGCAATAATGGCCATAATCATTCATAGCGACAAAAATACCATTAATGAAAGCATAAGTGGTACTACAAGTTCAAAAACTAAATGATCATAGAGGCTATAAGTGAATGGTTTGTAGTCATAAACATGGTGTGAGCATGCGCCAACTCAACCAAATAAAACATTCAAAGGAGAGCACTACAAATTTATGCTTCAAAATGACAAGAACAACTCATGATTCTTTCTAAGGCTCATTAAACATTCTCAGCTATTTGAGACAAATCATGCTACAAAAATAACCACTAGGCTTTAGAATTAAAATAACATATAGCATGACATGAAAAAGTCTAGCCACAGTCTATACAAGATTCTATTTGCACCGTTATAAGCATGAAATTTGTACTACTGCTTTCCAACACTAAGCATTTCATAATAAAAAAATCTCTCCATGAGATACAGCAATGAAACAAGAGAGTACTAACACAACTCTACTAAAACTAACAGCTCTAAATAAGAGATGCAAGAGAAACAGGAGCTAGAAGAAAAACTAAGAAGATGAGCATAACGAGTATTCAAACGAAAAGGCGGAGCGTGTCTCTCTCCAACACAAAGAATGCTAGGGTCCAACTATATTATTGCAGAAAGGAAAACAATAGAAAAACAAACAGACGCTCCAAGTAAACTTCATATGATGTGACCGACTAAATATATAGTTTCCGTAGAAGTGACCTGATAAATTGTTTATGAAGAAGGGGATGCCTTGGGCATCTCCAAGCTTAGATGCTTGAGTATTGTTAGAATTTTCTGGAATGAAACACGGGGGCATCCCCAATATTTTTATTTTGCACTCTTCTTGATCACATTATATCACCCTCTTCTCTTGACCCTTGAAAACTTCCTTCACATTACACTCAAAGAGTAATTTGCATTAGAGGGTTAGTGCAACAAACAAAAATTCATGGGTTATGTATGGGAACAAGTGCTATTGATATTTTTAAACATTAGCTACAACCACTGATGTTTGGCGAAGCAATGAAACCCACTTGAAATCGTAAAAGAGCAAATGCAAGAAAAATGGCAGAATCTGCCAAAACCAGAACAGTCTGTAAAGACGAATTTTTTCGGGGCACTTATGTTGCTCAGATAGAAAAACTTAAAGAACTAAAAAAATTCGGAATTAGCTAAGGAATAAGTACACAAAAATCAGATAATTCAGATCATTCTGGATTTTATACGATTTATTACGGTGCACATCAGAAATCTGTTTCCTGCGCAGAAATCTAAAACCAACTCCAACTCTCGTCAGAAACTTTACTTGGCACAACTAAAACATGAAAATAAAGATACAAAGGAGTTGCTACAGAAGTTTACAACCCCTTGAATCAAACAAAACAGAGAAAAACAAAGCAAAAATAAAACCATGGGTTATCTCGCAAGAAGTGCTTTTAGCTTGGCCTAGAAAAGTGGATTTGCGTATTTTCATGTGAAGAAGCATCCAAATTGTAATTTTTTCGAATAATAGAATCAAAAGGCAACTTCATTCTCTTTCTAGGAAAGTGTTCCATACCTTTCTTGAGTGGGAATTGAAATTTAATATTTCCCTCTTTCATATCAATAACAACACCAACAGTTCTAAGAAAAGGTCTTACCAAAACAATTGGACAAGAAGCATTGCATTCAATATTCATAACAACAAAATCAACAGGGACAAGATTATTATTAACAATAGTAAGAACATCATCAACTCTCCCGAAGGTTTCTTTCTAACATTATCAATAAGACGAACATCCAAATAACAGTTCTCCAAGGGTGGAAAATCAAGAATATCATAGAGTTTCTTGGGCATAACAGAGATCCTAGCACCAAGATCACATAGATCATTGCAATCAAAATCGTTCACTTCCATTTTAATAATGAGTTCCCAACCATCATCTAGCTTCCTAGGGATAGAGGCTTCACATTGATACGTCCAAAACGTATCTCCTTTTCCGAACACTTTTCTTATTGTTTTCTTCTAAACTTTTGAGTTTTGGATACCACTAACATGGACTAACGCTATTTTCAGCAGAATTACCTTGGTGTCTCGTTTTTGTGGAGATAAATCAACTTTCAGGAAAATGCCCAGAAAAGATTCCATTGGTCCTAAAACACCAGAAGACCCCGGGAGCCAGAAGGGGGCCAGGAGAGGAGCCAGGAGGGGGCCACACCACCCCCCGGCGCGCCCCCCTTGGCCCGCCACCAGGTGGTGTGGGCCACTCCCTCACCCCCTCAGACTCCCCTTTCGACTACATATGCCCCGTAAGCTAAAAACCGAGGGGGGTTTGTCATATTCCAGAGAAACACAACAGATCGTCGCCGCCACCCCGAACCTCGATTCGGGGATCAAAAGTTCATGTTCTGGCGCCCTGCCGAGACGGGGATTTGAAGGAGACCATCTCCATCAAAACCGCCACCTCTTCTCCATCCACCATCCATGATTCGCCCGTCCATGTATGAGTAAACACCGCTGTTGGCTGAGAGGTATGGAAGGAATTGGATGAGATCGATCATGTAATAATGCCAGATTGTTAGGGCATAGTGCCTAGTATCCATTGTTAGTGTTTTCTACCGTTGTTGCAACTTGTTATGATTAATGCTTGTCACTAGGGCCCGCGTTCCATGATCTCAAATCTGAACATGTTATTGTTTCATGAGTATAATTATGTTTCTTGATCATATCTGCAAGTTGTTTACACATGTCATTGTCCGGAACCCGAGGCCCCAAACAGAAATTGGGACAACCGGAGGGGATAGTTGTGATGTGAGGATCACGTGTGTTCACGGAGTGTTAATGCTTTGCTTTGGTGCTTTATTAAAAGGAGCACCTTAATTACCAGTAGTTTCCCGAGAGGCCCCGCTGCCACGGGCTGGTAGGACAAAAGATGTTGTGCAAGTTTCTCATTGCGAGCATGTATGACTATATTGGAACACATGCCTATGGTTTCCCTAGATGTTTGATGCTTTATTATTATTATCTGCAATGCCCATGTTTAGATTATTACGTGACCTATGTTATCCATGCAACGCCTGTCCACCCATTCCCTCTATGCCTACGGTACTTCCCATCTTGTTGTTTTCCTCGATTGCTACTGTTGTTACTATTTTACTACTATTGCTATTTTATTTCTACTGCTGCTATAAAACTGTTACCACTGATAAATTGTTGCGAGCAAGTCTACTTTCAGGTGCAGCTGGATTGACAACTCAGTTGTTAAGGCTAATAAATATTCTTTGGCTCCCTTTGTGTCGATTCAATAAATTTGAGTTTTACTTCCCTCGAAGACTATTGCGATCCCCTATATTTGAGGGTGATCAATACTGTTTTCTGGCGATGTTGCCGGGGAGCATAGCTTTATTTATTTGCTCATTTGATCGTGATATTGTTTGCTGCAAGCCATTCATCATGGGCAAGACTCGTGATGGAAAAGTTCCTATATTACCATCCACTACAAAAAAGAGGTACAACTCTGAACACCTCTGCTGCAGTTGATTCACCGTCAGTTATGAGTAAGCTTCTTACTCCACCACATGCTACACGTACTGTTACTTATGCTGATTCTGAGAATGTTTCTGATACTTTTGATAATGCTTCTACTGTGTTTGATGATACCGGTTCTCTAGGTCCTTTCCTAGATGCTACTATTGCTAGATCCAAACCAATTAAAAATGCTGAAATTTCTGTTGAAAATATTGGTACATCTGTTAATTCAACTGAGCTTATTGATGATCTTGATAAAACCTATATTGAACTTAATGATGATTTTATTAAAGAAGCTAGTGCTACTACTGGTGGAAGTGCTCTTAAGAGTCTTCTTGCAAGACATGCTATGAAAT